>JALPQD010000058.1:6204028-6804028 GCA_023101885.1 Typhlomys cinereus
GCCCATATTAGTGGACAGGTAGGAGGGTGGGAAGGAGTTGGATGGATTGATGAAGGTAAGGGAGGGAAGAAGGAAGGGAAAGGGAGAAGGTAAAGAGAGGGGAAAGAGGGAGACAGGATCATTTCTCAATATGCTAGTAAAACTAGGAAAAATAAAATATTAATAATAAAAAAGAATGGGTTGGGAGCTAGAAAGATGACTCAAGGGTTAAAGCCTTTGCCTCAGGAGCAAAAGGAGCTGACTTTGGATCTCAGGTCCCATATAAAAATGCTGGGCAGAAATGATGGCTGCCTACACTTATGGCCCTAAGGGAAAGTCTGGAAAACCTCAGAGTAAAGCAGTAGAGCAATCCAGGATGATTTCTGATGTCACCTTTTGGCCTCCACATGTGCACACACTCAAGTGCCCTCTTGTACACACACACACACACACACACACACATACACACACACACACACACACACACACGATAAAGAATGGTTTGGATATGGCACTTGACTGCCATCCTGGCCACCCTTCTGCTGCTTCTGGGAGCTTTAAGTCATCTCATCTTCTGTGTCCTGTGCCCATTGTTCAGCCTGTGGGAGGAGGTAGAGATGTTTGATTGCTGAAGTGAGAGACCTACAGCTGGTACAATGAGCTCTTTCCTGAATCAGTTAGAGGGCTTGACCCTACTGACAGCTTCTCTGGGCTCTCACTTGCCTCACACACCCTTTTTCAATTTCCCTGCTTTTAAGTCCATTGTCTGTCTCTTCTCAGAAGCCATAAAGCCTCTCTATCATTTCTTTTTAACACTGACCAAGGTCCACATGTACTGAATATGAACAAAGGAATCAAGGGAATGCTCCTTGCAGACATTCAGCTGATCAGTGATGCTCATGGACACGGAGTCATCTTTGTAGGAACAGGAGATGCTCGAAATAACAGGTTAAGTCTGAGCTTTATCATCTTGCAGGTGGGCCAGAGGTTAGAAGGAAACCTTGGGAACAAGGCATGCTATGGACTGCTATTGCTGGATTGTAAGCAGGAAGCTGAAGGAGTTCTGCAGGGGAAACAAGGTGGAAGAATCACCTTTGATGTACAATCCAGTGAAATACTCATGTTGCCAATTAATTGATAGGTATGTCATAGTTAGAGACAGGTATCAACTTGACAGTTGAAAGCTTGGAGCGCTGGGCACATTTATAAAGACTCAGTGGTTGATGTAAGCTCTGAGCAAACTTGCAGGAGATTGTCTGATTGATGGGGAGGCCCAGCCCATGGCTGGTGGGGTTAGACCCTGGGCAGGTGGATAAGATGGAGGGACCTGGGTAAGGGAGTTGGCATCCTCCTGTACACTTGGCCAGACATAATGGTCTGGCAAATAGTGATCGTCCTTCTCTCAGTGATTCTGTCGATATAGGGATATGGTGTGGCCAGTTCTCTTGGCCCATGGTATTGGTGTGAGCTCTCCTACCAAGCTGGATTAAGAACTGTAACTGGAATACCACAGGAGAAAATAAAACCTTGTTCCATTATAAGGCATTTGGTGGTGAATTTATCAGCAACCATGCGGAGTAACTATAACAGACACAGTTCTTATTTTTCCAGTAAATGTTCAAATAAACTGGCTGTAGCCCCATGTGAGTGGTAGCTATTGCTGACTTGTCTGCTTTTCTGTGAGTGTTGAGAACAAAGGGGCCTAACTTATTCTTCTGTTCCTACCATAGAGAAAGACCCAGAGCAAATGCTTTTTTGACTAATGGGAATTTCAGAATGTCACTGTCAAAAATTCCCTGACAACAAATTGCAACCAATCTTGAGTCCTTAAAAAAGCCACCTGCTTATGTATTAGGTCCCTGGGTGAAGTCCACCATCCTCTTAGTGTGCTGAAACTGCCCTGGACTAATGGAGAAGTACAACATTGGTGAAAGAGAGCCCAGTGTCTAACAGAGGTAATTTCTCCCAAGGGCCTGTCGAATAAAAGAAATATTCTGATACCTGCAATGAAGTTAGTAAAGAAGACTTAAGATTATTGCCATAAGAGAACAAGGCTACTAAACTCTGACTGCAATAATGACAAATGGAGATTTATAGCTGAAAGAGAAAGGTAATCAGTGGATGGAAGTTTCTAAGAGGAGTTTGCTTAGACCTCAAGGACAGAACTGTAAATTTACTTAAAATGGTTCTTTTCAAAGCCAGCCTTTCTTTCCTTTTTAGGTATTGCAAATTGAATGCAGGATCTGGTAATTCAGACTTAGATGTTAGAGATGGGGGATGAGCTATTAGGTTGGTTATCAAGGGGTGATTTTGTGTCTAAGGTTAGAATGTGTTTGCTAAGCCAAATTGACAGGATTCACACCCAGGGCTAAAGTTGAAGCAGTTGACTAAAGTTTTATTGCTGGGGAATTAGGTTTCCCTTTTGTGGGTTTTTAGTCACTAATGAAAGAATTCAAAAGTGGACTCCAAAAGAGGTTTGGAGATTATTTTAAAAACAGTAAGTCATTGACATATCAACATGCCCTACATAGACATATCAACATAGACTACCTAGGAACTCAAGAAAGATAAGAACATACAGTGGAAACCTTGGGGTGTAAAGATAGATGACTGAAGGGAAATGCCAGGTGCCCAGAAGAGAGACAACTTGATAGGCCACAGAGGAATGAACACCCCAAGAGTAGACAAGCCAGAGGAAACCCCAGGATCCATAGAAGCAGACAGGCAGGAGGGTGAGAGGGAGTGGGAGGGATTGATGAAGGGAAGGGAGGGTATGGGAGGAAGAGAGATGGAGGGAAGCAAGGATGAGTACTCAATATGCTTATAAAACTAGAAAAATAAAACAATAAAAACAACAGGTCATGCAATCAGTAAATCCCAGCAGCTGCCAGAATGAAGGAGATAGAAAAGAGGAAAAGAGATAGTCCTGTCTTTTGATATCCGATTCAAGGAAGCAGGTATGTCCAGTGACAAGAGGGTACAAGCTGTACAGATGGTGGAGATCTCCAGAGAAACAGTGAAGAAGCCCAGAGTAACAGGGAAAGAGCGTGCTTAGGTTTCGAAAGGGAAAGTTAGGCTTTTTGAGTTACGACTCAGAAAATCAGTGGGCTCAGCAGTGACTGCAAGCAACTTGCACAAGGGAGGACTTTGAGGAGGTTAAAAAATCCATCAATTTGCTAAGGGTACCATTATGCCTCCCATCTCCTCAGCGTGTATTTAGGTGAATCAGCTTTCCTGAGGTGGACGTTCTCTGGATCAGGTTATCGATAGGCCATGAACTGGATTAACTCAAGTAGGAGATTGTAGTGTGTGCTGCTGCAATCTTGGGCAGAGTAGAATGTCATGCCGCCAGCCAGGGGTAGAATTTATATTCCATTCTTTTCACCAGAAGGGAGCTTACCTTTAATAGGCTTCAACAAATCCCAGGTATCTGCACATTGTGATATGCTAAATCTCTTTTTAAAACATTTTATTTGGTCTATGTACATGTGTATGTATGTGGATCAGAGGGCACTGTGTGTTCCTATGGAAGCCCAAGGATGACTTCCAGAATCATCCCGGATTGTTTCTACTTCTTTCTTGCTTTGCTCTGGGATTTCCCAGGCTCCGCCCACCGGAACCGGAAGTTCAGGCTGCTACAGTTTCTGCTTGGCGTTTCTGTGTGGAAAGTGGGATCAGAATTCAGGACCTTCTGCTTTCGAGGCAGATTCTTAACCCCTGAGCCGTCTCTCCAGCACGGTATGATAAATCTTAAAGGGAAGTGGGGTGGGGGAGCTGATATTTTTTCCTCTAGTGTTGCCGGGAAAACAGAAGACGGAATCCAAAGTTGAGTACGGGAGGGGTCCATCCTCAATGGTCGCTAAACCTTAAAACTCCTATCCAACTATCTAACACTCACCCCTGAAGACTTGAGACCCAAAATCATTTCGCTAATGGATGTTTCCTCAATCTAGCGACTCCTAACTGAAATTGGGACATAGATAGGGTTTTTTTCTCCCACGTTTTATTTTTTTTCCCAGTGATACAAGCTCAATAGATACCACCCTCCTCTCCACCCCTCCCCAAGTCCCCCATTGCACTCTCCCTCCCTTTTCCCCTTCCTTTCACCCCCTCCCTCTCTCCCTCCCTCTTCTTCTCCTGGTGCCTCCCTCTTCCCCCCTCTCATCCCCTGGAGCATCCTTTTGTGTGAATCCCAAACCTTACTCTGAGTCCTCCACACTAGTGAGGTGTAAGGACTCAGTGGCATAGCCCTGAGCCACTTCTTGGACTTCCTGTTAGTATGGCAACTCTATTATGACTGTTAATCCCTTGCGTTTTGGAATACTACTACCTATGATGATCCATGCTAGACTTTGGGGGGTTATCGACATGTCAGTCATTGTGAAGGTCATGCAAAGTCCGATTATGGTTACTGCAGCCATAACTTGTGTGGAGTATCTTGCATATCGTTGGTCCTCCCCATCTTTAGGCTCTTACAATCTTGCCACCCCCTCTTCAGCAAGGTTCCCTGAGGTTTAGGATGGAGAGAGATTTTTTTTTAATAATACATTTATTATTATTATTTCAGCTCATACAAACTTAATAGGTACACCAGTTCCCTCCCTCCCTCCTCCTCCCCCCCGAACCCCCTGCTCTCCCTCCCCTCACCCCTCCTGCCCCATCC
Source organism: Typhlomys cinereus (assembly GCA_023101885.1). NCBI lineage: Eukaryota > Metazoa > Chordata > Mammalia > Rodentia > Platacanthomyidae > Typhlomys > Typhlomys cinereus. Next base: position 6,208,671 of record JALPQD010000058.1, read on the forward strand.
CCCCGTGCCTCCCGCCCCAATTCCCAGAGTCCTTTCTTGTGCATGCCTGACTCTCCTCTGGGCCCTCTACTCCGATGACGTTTTGCAGTTTTGTTGCTCCTGCAATGCCCTTCACTCCATCGTGATGGGCACTGTATGTCACCCCCTGGCCAGAGACAAAAAGCTGTTAAACTGGAGTCTTATATTATGAGAGCACATTCAAGGGTAGATGTAATACTTATACCCAAAAGTGGAATCACAGGGTCATGTGGCATTTGGCAATGGGAGGGGTCAATCACCCATTTGCAAAATGGTTACTTTTTAATCTGCCGGACTATATGCCCTCCCCTTCTGGTGAGTTCATACCCCCTTAGTTGTAAATGATCAGGAACGAATGCCTGTGAACTTAACTAGGTGTCACATTACTTTCTTGCAGTCCTTAATGGAGGCCTATTTTCTCTACTGTAACATGGTCACTTCTCTCCTTGTTTCTGGTGTGGCCCTCCAACCCCATCCCTCCTGTTCATAATCCTTGCAATTACTGTAGGTAATACATAGATTTACCTATGAGTGTCTCAAGATGGGCTGGGCGGGTTTGGTACTAGGAGCCACCTATTAGAGAGTACATACAGCGCTTAATTTTCTGGGTTTGGGATACTTCACTTAATATAATTGTTTCTAATGACATCCATTTCCCAGCAAATTCCAGTAATTCATCATTTTTGATGGCTGAGTAGTACTCCATTGTATAGATGTACCACAGTTTCCTTATCCACTCATCAACTGTTGGACATTTGGGTTGATTCCATGTCTTTGCTATTATAAACAGTGCTGCTATGAACATGGTCGTGCTTGTGCTATCGAGGTGAACCTCTGCTGTATGGGAGGTTATACCCAAAAGTGGAATAGCAGGGTCATATGGCATTTCAATCTTTAATTTCTTTAAGAATCTCCAGACGGCTTGCCAGAGTGGCTGTATGAGCCTGCATTCCCACCAGCAATGTAGGAGAGTTCCCTTCTCTCCACATCCTCTCCAGCATTTGTTGTTGTTTGTATTGTGGATTTTTGCCAACCTGACCGGGGTGAGATGATATCTCAGGGAAGTTTCGATTTGCATTTTCCTGATGGTTAAGGAAGTGGAGCATTTTTTAAGATATTTGTTAGACATTTTAATTTCATCCCTGGTAAAATTTCTTTTAAGTTCCAGGGCCCATTTTTTAATTGGGCCATTGGTTTCCTTGGTGTTTAGTTTTCTAAGTTCTTTGTGCACTCTGGACAGCAGAGTTCTATCAGATGTGTGATTAGTGAAGATTTTCTCCCATTCTGTGGGTTGCCTTTGAGCTCGTGTTACAATCTCTTTATCTGAACAGAAGCTCTTTAATTTCACAAGATCCCAACTGTTGAGAATTGGTAGCAGTGACTGTGCTATTGGATGTCTGTTTAGGAAATGTTGGCTTAGCCCAATCAGCTCGAGGGAGTTCCCTATCCTTTTAACTATGGTTTTTTATAGTCTGTGGCCTTATATCAAGGTCCTTGATCCATTTGGAATTAAGTCTTGTACATGGTGACAAGTACGGGTCCAGCTTTAATCTTCTGCATGTGGAGATCCAGTTTTGCCAGCACCATTTGTTGAAGATGCTGTTCTTTTATGGAGAGAGATTTGGCTGGTCTGGTTCCAGATGATTAATGTAGGGTCTTTGGTGTTCTGAATTATGGTTTGTTGTTTTCAGTTTTGCTTTTCCTGCACTGCCCTTGGCTTCATCCTGATTGGTATTGAAGGTCACCCCCTGACCAAAGATAAAAGGCTGTTTAAATGAAGATCTTAATATAAGAGGAGATTCAAAGATAGATGAAATAGGAGTAGGACACTGTAGTGAGGGAGGTTCAGTGTCCCATTGGTTACCATCTGTCTGCCAGTCCCTATATCCTCCCTGATTGGTGAGATCAAACCTCTTCAGTTGCAGGTGACCAGGAAGGGAAATGAGAGTGAGCTTTACCAGATATCTCACTACTTACATGCAATACTTAATGGTGGCCTATTTTCTCTACTGAAGCCTGATCTCCTCTCTCCTTTTTTTCTGAAGGAGAGGGCTCCTTCCCCTTCCCTCCTGTTTATAATACAGGAGGTTTATCTTTGAATAGGGACATAGGTTTAAGGTTTTCACTCTTGTCAGAATTTGGAGGGTAATCAAAGGCATCAGATAGATGGAGTTAGATTGTAGCAGAACCATCTGAGCATGGATTGGCTATAATTGAAAGGAGATTAAAATTAAGACAACAGTTGAGCACATATGGTACAAAGATTAATAATTTCACTATTGAAGTTATAATAGATAAAAATAATTTCTACTGTGAAAATTCAGAGATCTAGTCCCAAAGGTATTCACCAAGACGGATGGTGGTGTCTGATGTAGTTTCAGTATGATTTTGTAGATCTTATAAGTTAAACATTATCAGAATTACCAGAAATACATAAAGCTCGAGAGGCCTTTAATGTGATTATAATTGGGGTGGCTGTAATTTTACTCTCTGGCATATCAGTAGCTCATACTCAAGGTTTAATGGTTTATATTGTTCATCTCTTATTTTTTAAGATTTTTAAAATCTTTGTGTGAATGGGCGTGTGTGTGTGTGTGTGTGTGTATAGAATAGGGCACTGTGTATTCCTGTGGAGGTCCAACTGTGACTTTAGGAATCATCCTGGATTGTTTCTACCTCCTTTTTGCTTCACTCTGGGATTTCCCAGACTCTGCCCATCAGGGCCAAAAGTGCAGGCTGCTGCTATGTTTACTTGGGACGTGGGATCCAAACTCAGGACCTTCTGCTTGTGAGGCAGAGTCTTAACCCCTGACCAAACTACAAATGGCAGAATAATGGAAGCGTGGCCAGTAACCAGTACTACAGAGCTGCCTCCCAGTAAACCCAATCTAAGGCCAGGGACCAGGACTGAGTGTTGACCAATCAGAATTGCCTCATCTGCATGGCTGGAAATCGCACCATGTGGCTTAGTCTAACCAAATGATTACTGCTATGAAGTAGCAGGCTCCACAGCAGCATTTCCTCTGTTGCTGTCATGTCTGCTGCAACCTGCGCAAAGTACTGAGGAAGGTTGTTAAAACCTGTCATGTCTCCACTCAAGTCTAAAGGGTGAACTTTTTTTCCTCCCACCACAGTGACATTCCCCAAGGTGTTTGCTAGTTTCACTCCTAGACAAGCACACCTGGTTGGAAATTGGAGCTGATGCCAGTGTTTGCTTGGTGGGGTTGCTGATTAGGACCACAGGGGATGTTTTAACACTCCATGCTGAGCTGTATCAAATCCTCATCAATGAGGAAGGAATGGGATAACTGTATATTTTACAAGATTTTTGCTGATTCTTGCCACCAGTCTTGCTTGGGGCTATATAGGCTTAACGCCCTGGGCTGAATAACGGGGCCTTAGAGAGGGAATGGATACTGGCTGTTGGGGAGGTGATATGTTAAAGAAAGGCTGAAGATGATTGCCCCTTTCTCCTTTTCTTCTCGATGGGGGTCCTGACGAATTTGGATGGCTCCAGGGTTTGTGGACTTAGCAAAAATAGCAAATTAAGTGAAGTCTGCAAACTCTTCCTCACTTGCTTTTTGTGCCTTCTATCCCTGCTGCTCTTTGGGGGCTTCAGTTGTTTCTCAGACATCTGGACCTTGTCTGTCTACTGTCTTCTGGATTAAATACAACCTACTTCCTTGTAAGAAGCTACTTGGTGCACAGTGGCAGACTGCTTGCCTAGGATCTTTGTGAAAAGGGGAGGTTGAAACTTGAAAGATTAGATGCCCCAAAGAGCAGGCACATGAGAAGGTCCTGCGTGGGTGTACCATGGAGAGGGAGCACAGTTGGATTGGGGTAGATTGCTGTTCTGTTTGCCTGTGCTCGAAAATCAGCTTTGCCCCAGATTTCTAGGTCTTTCTAAGAGATAGTAGGCAGTATTTTATCCTTTTCCTAAAAGGACAGAAAAATGAAAGGTTTAAAGCTAAACCGCAACTCCCAGGTAAGATGCAACCCTTGCTGAAATAGCCCAGTGTCAGCAGAACACATGCCGGTCTCATTGGCTCATTATCAGGTGAGGTCAGGACATTATTTCTGGCAGCTTTGGAAAGCCACGGCCTGTTAGGAAAAATAAAAATCATCCCGAGGGTTTTTCATACAGCTTGCTCTCACTTGTTCTCACAAGTGTTCTGGATGAATCTGCCTCCTTTCTTTCTCTTCCTGGGCCTCCTTTTAAAATGCTAATTAAATTTGCTGGGTCTCTACCTCCTCCCCCCCTCCAACAGCTAATTTCAGAGATCAAGAAAGGAATCTTGATATCTGTAATAGATGTGCTTGTCTTTCCACCTGAGCTACCTTTGTATTTCATTCCCCTTTATTGCAGGAAATTTTGTCGGGCCCTAAACACTAACATACATAACATTGATTGTATTCTGCATAACAAATTGGATTAGGATAATTACCACACAGATGTTAAAAAACTCCCAAATGCAAATCAATGCAATTAGTCATGACTTAATATACTATAATTCACACGTTGGAATGTCTTATTGTGATTATACTATTTTAGAACTAAATGCTTTAACAAAAAGAGGGGGCGAAGAAAAGAATTCTTCTGCTTTGGTGCTGCACGTGCTCTGAACAAGAAATTGTCCTATGCTAATTTGAAATTTCACTACTCAGAATTCTTATTAACTAATCAGATCCTTCAATTTCTCTTGCCCTCTTTTATACAGAGAATGCTGCTTCTTAGCAAGATAATTTCATGCGCAATTCAACTTGAATGTCGCCGTTATGAACAAAGGAATTTGCACATGGATGCTTTTGACAAACATGGCTTTAGAAAGCCAGAGCCTTGTGTGGTGGTGGGCAAACCCTTCCCCCACCAAATGTGATGGTGGGGACTCCAAACAAAGCAGACAGAGTATAGCAATTGGAATGAGTCCAAGTAGCCAGCAAGGAGAGGAGAGGACCTGTCACAAGGGCATTTAGCTCAGAGCTGTCACAAAGGATTGTGCAGCTTGTACTTGGTTGAGGGGGTGAGCAGGGGCTGAACTCAGGCCCAGGATCTGTCCTTCATGCTGTGCATCCAAGTGTAAAGTTACATTGACCCAAGAGACTGGTGCCTTTTCCTAATTCACACACTTGTACTTTTAAGTACAAAGCAGGAGTGTGATTGCAGAGGGGGAAAAATAACAAGAAATAAAACAAGCAACATTGTGAGAAACAGCAGTAGTTGGACCCCCTTGAGTCAGAACTATGGATTCAGAACTATTTCCTGAAATCTTCTTCTATTTTATCATAACTGCATGCTTAGAATTGATTGCGAGTCCAGGTGCTCTTGGGCCACATTTCACACCTTGATGACATGCTTTTATTTCTCTCCAAATTGTCCCGAATCTATCTTATGTCAGAGTTAGTTCTGTAAGCCTAACTGATCCGGGAGGCCCTGCAGGAGCTAGACCTGGGCCATCACCCTCCCTTTGCAAATCTCCACTGAGGGCTGTCAGATTTAGTGAATGAAAATACAGAAAGTCAGGGTGTGTTGTATAAATGTACAAAATTACCCAAGAATGAAATACAAAATATTACTAAAAATGCCAAATTCCCAATTACATTTGTAGTTTTTTTGTGTGTGTGGTATTGGGATTAATCCGAAGGTCCACACAGGCCAGGTGCATGGTCTACCAGTGCAATGTATCTTTAGACTTCTCTTTACTTTTTATTTTGAGCCAGGGCATTCACTAACTTAACCCTGGCTGGTATTGCCTTCACTCTGCAGTCCAGGCAGGCTTTGAACGTGTGATCATGTCTGAGACTCCCTAGCAGTCCAGGTTAGCTTTGAACTCTCTCTGCAGATCAATCTGGCCTTGAACTCCAGAGCCTGCTTTCCCCTTCTGAGTGCTGGGATTACAGGTATATATTACCAGGCCAGCTCCCTAGCTTCATTATTTTAATTTATTTTATTTTATACCTAGTGTGCTTTTTAAAATTTTTTGTTATTTTTTAATACATTTTTAATTATTATTTCAGATCATACAAACTTAATAGGTACACCAGTTCCCTCCCTCCCTCTCCCCCCACCCCCGAACCCCCTGCTCCTCCTCCCTTCCCCCCCCCCGCCCCTTCCCCCCCCCCCCCCGTGCCTCCCGCCCCGATTCCCAGAGTCCTTTCTTGTGCATGCCCGACTCTCCTCTGGGCCCTCCTCTCCGATGACATACAAGGACCCAGTGGCCTTTCCCTGAACCCTTTCCTGTGTTCCCCTTAAGCATAGGAACACTGCTGTGGCTGTCAATCCCTTGCCTCCAAGGATCTTGGTGCCTTTAGCAGATGCTAGACTTTGTGAGGTCAATAGTGTGTTGGACATTGCGCAGGGCATGCAATGTCCAATTATGATTGCTTCGTCCCTAACTTGTGTGGAGTATCTTGCAAATCATTAGTCCTCCCATCCTTTTGCTCTTACATTCTTACAGCTCCCTCTTCTGCAAATGTCCCTGAGCTTCAGGATGGGGAGAGATTAGTCTGGCCTAGTTCTAGGTGGTTGATATAGAGTCTCTGAAGTTCTGGATAGTGGTTTGTTGATTTTCTTTTGCAGTTTTGTTGCTCCTGCAATGCCCTTCACTCCATCGTGATGGGCACTGTATGTCACCCCCTGGCCAGAGACAAAAAGCTGTTAAACTGGAGTCTTATTATAAGAGCACATTCAAGGGTAGATGTAATACTTATACCCAAAATTGGGATCGCAGGGTCATATGGCATTTGCCAATGGGAGGGGTCAATCACCCATTTGCAAAATGGTTACTTTTTAATCTGCCGGACTATATGCCCTCCCCTTCTGGTGAGTTCATACCCCCTTAGTTGTAAATGATCAGGAACGAATGCCTGTGAACTTAACCAGATGTCACATTACTTTCTTGCAGTCCTTGATGGAGGCCTATTTTCTCTACTGTAACATGGTCACTTCTCTCCTTGTTTCTGGTGTGGCCCTCCAACCCCATCCCTCCTGTTCATAATCCTTGCAATTACTGTAGGTAATACATAGATTTACCTATGAGTGTCTCAAGGTGGGCTGGGCGGGTTTGGTACTAGGAGCCACCTATTAGGGAGTACATACAGCGCTTAATTTTCTGGGTCTGGGATACTTCACTTAATATAATTGTTTCTAATGACATCCATTTCCCGGCAAATTCCAGTATAAAATTTTTAATATTTTATTTATTTTATATGTGCATGAGAGAGAGAGACATACATACAGAAACACAACACACACACACACACACACACACACACACACACACACACACACAGATATGAGAGAAAGATGCACACATGTACCATGTCAGTTTTCAGTGATTGAACTCAGGTTGCCAGGTTTGCAAGCGGATGCCTTTCCTGTCAAACTATAACCAGTTTGCTAGCTTGCTTTGTGATATCAAAAAAAGTCAAATATATAAAAATGTAAGAAAAATGTCATTCTGTTGAAATTTAAGTTTCTAGGTGGTCTGTATAAGGTTGTCTCCTTAATGAGGAGCGCCCCCCCTTCATGACGACCTCCACCCCCAAAAGCCAGACCAGCAGCTGGGCTCACATAAGAGATGTTTATTGAGAGAGGGAAAAGATGGCTGCCTCTCAGGGCGGGCCAGAGAACAGCAGCAGCTTTTGCTTTAGCTGTCTCTTACAGGGTGTGGATGGGGAGGAGGTTGAGCAAGGGGGCTTGTGCAACCAGTGGAAAAGTACTGAGTTCTGTGCTGGCATACACAATTCAGGAAGTTGCTGATCTGGCCCGCCATGTCAGGGGAAGGGGCTGGATGAAGGTCCGTGGAAAAGCACTGGTATCTTTATGCCTTCAGGTAAAACACGAAGTCTTTGCAGGCTCTGTCGGCCAGAGGGCCCAGCAGGGGCCGGGATGGGTAGCAGGTGCTGCATTTAGTTCTGGTGGGGCTGGGGAGGGCCATATTTCTTTCATTCTATGTTTTGTGTTATTCCGAAAAATATTTACTTGAGGGCTGGAGAGACGGATCAGGGATTAAGACTCTGCCTCACCAGCAGAAGATCCTGAGTTCATATTCCAGGTTCCATGTAAAAACACACCAGGTGGAAATAGCAGCCTGCACTTTCAGCCCTGGTGGGCATAAACTGGGAAATCCCAGAGCCAAGCAAAAAGGAGGAAGAAGCAATCCAGGATGATTCCCGAAGTCATCCTTAGTCCTCCACTGGGACATACAGTGCCCTCTGATACACATACACACACACACACACATACACACACACACACACACACACACACACACACACACACAAAAGATAAATAAAATTAAATAAAAATATGAGAGAATTAAAAAAAATACTTATTTGAGTCAGGGTTTTGTTCTACGGCCCTGGCTGATCTTGAACTCATAGGTAATGCTCCACTCCCCACTGTAACACCATGAAGGCAACTCCATGATGAAAATTCATCTAGGCAGAGGCCCTGATGCTTGAACACCCAATCAGGAATGCCTGGAGATGATTAAGACTCAGACTGCTGGGCCCCAACCCCAGAGTTTGGGGTTCAGCTACTTTGGGGTGGTGCCTGGAAATTTGCATTGCTGGGGAATGATGCATGACGAGGGAATAATGATGCTGGTCTAGGGATCACACTTTGGGAACTAGGATTGTGGTGTGGTAGGAGAAGAGAGCATGCAGAGTGAGGCACCAAGATGAACACATGCAAGAAACCAACGACAGAGAGTAAGACTGGCAGCCTCCAACTAAGGGCTGCAAGTAGGGGACGGAGCACCTGCGAGAAAAGCCAATGATCTCCACATGTGGAAGAAGGCTGGTGCTGAGTGAAAGTCTCCACCTATAAAGTATCACTGGTACCATTGAGCTCCTAACTTTTCCCAGCTCCTTAACATACATTCTCCCTCAGAAGTGCTCTCTAAGCAAACTATCTGTCTTTAAGACTATCCATGCGTCTTTCATCCATTTGATTTTTGTAAAATAAGGATATTCTCTTTTTTAAACTTTATTTACTCATTTATTTTGTGTGTGTGTATGTGTGTGTGTGTGTGTGTGTGTGTCTCAGAGGGCACATGTGTCCCTATGGAGGGCCAAGCATGACTTCCAGAATCATCCTGGATTGCTTCTACCTCCTCTTTGCTTTGCTTTGGGATTTCCCAGGCTCTACCCACCAGGGTGGGAAGTGCTGGTTGCCACTGTTTTTTGCTTGGTGTTTTTACATGGGATCTGGGATTTGAACTCAGGACCTTCTGCTAGTGAGTCACAGTCTTAAATCCTAAGCCATATCTCCAGCCCCCATTTGATTTTTGATGTTGTTGTTCTGGGATATGAGAACATGTCTGTACCAGCAGATGCTCCCTTTACTCCTATCCATGCCTGTAACAGCAGTACAAGCTCACTAAATAGGTCTGGGCAGAATGAAGCTCATGTTGCTAAACAGCAGGTATGAAATAGAAAGCACTGGGGGGGTTTCTTGCAGTAGGATGTGTGCTCAGTGTTCACCTCTATTGGGTTTGGCCCACCTCAGTATACTGTCAGCACAATCCCTCTCAGACTACATTCATGTCTCAAAGTTGCTTGGCCATGTTGATTCCATAAACATTTTCACATCAACTTTAAAGCCACTTTTCTCTCCAGGTGCCAATCTTTTTATTATCTAAAAGAGTGGTAACAAATTTACATGCTGTGGGTACCAGCAGGGAAAGACTTGACTTGTTTCCTACAGCAGAAAAGGAACCATTTTGAAATTGCTGGAACTTTTTTAGTGAAGGCTCCCTTGGATTCCCTTTGTAGCTTTCATCTCTTTTGCCACAATAACTTTTTTTTCAGAATGACTCTTTATTTACATAAATACCCTCATTGATACAGACTAGCCCACCCTTGTCAGGAGGGAGAATGGGACATAAAATTTACATAAGGACTAGAGGTATTCTATTGGAAACTGAAATTAAAATATTGACTTAGGTGGAGGGAGGGAAAGGACTGGGGTACTGTAACAGTTACTCTTAACTATTGCTGTGAGAGAGCATTCAAAGTCAATCAACTTAAGGGAAAAAGGGAGGTTTATTCAGCTTACAGTTCCAGAGGGAAGGGACAGTCTCTCAAAGCAGAGGCGGCATGGCTGGTTGGTCAAAGCTGGAGGAGGCTAAGTCACCGCAAACATCTTGGAAGCTGAGAGCTGCAGACTGCTTGCTGCAAAGGCTGACTTCTCCTGGAGGTAGGGTGGGACTAATCCACCTCAAGGCCCACCCCTTGTGACTGCCTTCCTCCAGCAAAGCTCCACCTCTTAAGGTGACATGACCTTGCCAGACACATGAGACTGTGGAGGACACATTTCAAACCATGACATTCCACCCCTGGCCCCCACAGGCTCATTGCCATCTCATTATGCAAACCATACTCAGTCCAACTTTAAAAGTCTTCATAGACTACATCAGTAGTCCCAACAGTCCAAAAGTCCAAAGTCCAAAGCCTCCTGTAAAATCAAAATACAAGTTACATACTTCTAACATACAATGGCACAGAATAAACATTCCCATTCCAAAAGGAAGGAATGGGGGCATATCCAGGAAAGATTGGTCCATAACAAGACTGAAAACCAGCAGGACAAACTCCAAATCTTGTAGCTCCAAGTCCAACAGGTGAGCCTCTTGTTGAAATCATCTCAGTTCCGAAGGGCTTTGGTTCCACCCCTCCAATGCAGCTGCCCATAGAATACGTTGCTCTCTTGAGCTGACTCCTCCCAGGTATACAGTTCTCTTCCCACGTTGTGTCTGGAATCTCTAACATCTTTACTTCTCAATGGCACACCAGGCTTTAACTCCACAGCACAAACTGCCCTTCTTGGGTCTCTAAACTGCAGGCTTCTTGCCTCATGATGCCTGGATTCTGCCAATTTTTGAAATCTTGGAGGAGGACTCCATGATCTCCTCCCTCTTGCATCCTTGATGCCTGTAAAACCAGAACCATGTGGAGGACTTTGCCAAGACTGGCCCCTTTGAATCACAGCTGATTCTGCTTCTCTATGTTGACCATCTCTTTCACTCCTGGGCAGTTGCTATGTAAGAGAAACTAACTCTTGCTTTGGAACTCCACCCTTTAGCTCCAGTCTTCTGAAAAGATTTGCATTCTTATGAGTGGGAGCCTTCCCTGAGGATCTTGCCCTCAATCTAGGGCCTCCCCTATTATTCAAATCGAGAGCAGGCTTTGATTTACAAATGGAGCTTATCTCTTTAACAGCCATTTTGTTCTCTGCTTCTTCCTGGTTCAACTCTTTAAGTTTGCCTGGTTTGCCATTGTATTTTTCATCATTGGATCTTACAATTTTTGCTTCTTTCTGCCTGATTCTTTGCTCTTTTTCATAACTCTGAAGACAACTAAAAAGTAACCATATCATATTGTCAAGACTACATTGCTTTGAAATTTCCTCCGCTGAGCACTCCAGCTTAATTTCAGGCAAACTTTCAGGAGGAGGGCAAAAGTTCACTAAACTCTCGGCCAACACATGCCTCCATGTGTCACTCATCCAGTTGCAAACACAGTCTTTGTTCCCCTCTGGACCATCACAAGCTGGGCTTCCACTGTCTGCGTCTCTCACAGCATTGATCTCCTCTGAGCTCTCACAAGAAAGGTCCCTTTGGCCCAACTGCCTAGACCCAAAGACTTTCCCAATACAAAGTCCCAAAGTTCTCCATATTTCTCCCAACACTAGCCACATCACAGCATTGGCCATACTTTTGGGTACCAACTTCTCTCAGCTTCACAAACAATTTTACGTTGTGGTACTAGCTGTTCTTAATTTCACAGCAATACCCCACTACCCAGTATCAATTTCTGTAACAGTTTCTGTGAGAGAGCATCCAGAGTCAAACACTTAAAGGAGAAAGGGAGATTTATTCATCTTATGTTTCCAGAGGGAAGGCACAGCCTCTCAAAGCAGAGGTGGCATGGCTGGCTGGCCAAAGCTGGAGGAGGCTAAGTCACCGCAGACATCTTAGAAGCTGAGAGTTGCAGACTGCTTGCTGCAAAGGCAGACTTCTCCTGGAGGTAGGGTGGGACTAATCCACCTCAAGGCCCACCCCTTGTGACTGCCTTCCTCCAGCAAGGCTCCACCTCTCAAGGTGCCATGACCTTGCCAGATACGTGAGACTGTGGGGGACACATTTCAAACCATGACAGGTACCTGTTGATATTATATGATTTGGGAAAGATAGGTAAATTAATTAAAAATAAATAGATAAAAAATAAAAGAAAAAAAAAGATATTGACTTAGGTTGAATTTCTATATGAAGCCCCAATTTATTTATTATAATAAGTTAGGATGTATGAAGGTGGCCTGGCTAGGAAAGTGTAACAAATTCCTGACCTAGAAGGAGACAGGATTAAGTGGCTGATCCTGCACTGTGTATTGTGGTTCAAAAAGTGTGGACAGGGGCTGGGGAGGTGGCTCAGGGGTTAAGCCTTTGCCTCATAAGCAGAAGGTCCTGAGTTCAGAACCTGGATCCCATGTAAAAATGCCAGGTAGAAATGGCAGCAGCCTGCACTTTTGGCTCTGGTGGGCATAGCCTGGGAAATCCCAGAGCAAAGCAAATAGGAGGTAGAAGCAATTCAGGGTAGGTGATTCCTGAAGTCACCCTTGGGTCTCCACACACAGTGCCCTCTGATAGATACACACACAAACACAAAGTGTGGACAGGTTTTTAGGAGATGGTCGAATCTGCTTGACCCAGCTACTCCAGAGGCAGAGTAGTTTGAGCCCAAACAATGAACCATGTAAATGAGCGACTTGGAAGACTTCAGGCCTAGTTGTGTTTTTAAAAATATTTTTACAATTTTTTCCTAGTTTTACAAATATATTGAGTAATTATCCCTGTGTCCCTTCCTTCCCTCCCCTCCATCCCCTCCTTCCCTCCCTTTCTCCCTCTCCTCCCTTAATCAATTCATCCCACTCCCTTTCACCTTCTTGTCTGTCTGCTTCAATGGGTCCCAGGATTCCTTCTAGATCGTCTGCTCTAGTGGGAGTTCAGAGATCTATTCTATCTTGAAACATGTACCTGGGGTAACTTTGCTTCTGAGTCACCCTGGGTGATACCAACTGTGGGTGACAACCTCTGTTCAAGGGTATATAATGCTCTCAGAACAGAGCTATGGGGGCAAGAGAGGAGAGAGAGAGAGAGAGAATCCTGTCAATGTAGGCATAAGAACATTGGGTCAGACGAATGTGAACATTGAATTAAGTAGTGTAACTTGCACCGTGAGCTGGTAAATACAATGTATTTGTTATCATGATGTAGAGGTGGTGCGGTGTTGCCTCCTCTTTTGTATGGATTACAGACACTGTGATCTGATTCCATCTGACTTGCTTTCAAGGCCTGCGTTGACCTTTTGAATCTTCCTACTATTAATTAGGATGTTCTTGATTATAGTTGACAGAAAACCAACTTTTAAATAAATCTCCCATTCCCCACCCCGATCTGCGGGTCAGAGCCGGGCCTCACCCAAGACCTAGGTAAGCTCCGCCCGTGCCCGCCCACCAAAACCCCAGGTCAGCCCAAGGGACCCAGCTCTGACCCCACCATCCAGCCGGAGCCACGCAGGGCCGACGGACGAAGAGGACCTCCCCCTGCACCCGGGCCTCGCCCCAGCTCCCCTCAGGTTAAATAGCTCCACACCGATGCCCCCATCCTCCCTTCCCCACTCCGCTCCGCCATAAGCTCCGTCCCTGCCCACCCCCAGAACCCCAGATCAAATAATTCAGTTTAGTGAAATTGAAAGATCTTAAGAGTTAAAACGACAATGCCAAAGTCAAAGTGCAAATCCATGAGAAGCAACACTCAAGTAAACAAATTTCCCACTGAAGGAATTAATCCCATAATGTTAGACTCCAACCAGAACAAACCCATGGAAAAAGGACAAGAAAGCCTGACCCAGGATAACGACTTTCAAAATATGATCATTACCATGTTCAATACTATGAAAGAGGAAATCCGGGAGGAATCACATAATCGAATCAATCCCTTTGAAGAGGAACATAACAGACACTTGGAGGAGTTGAGAAAAACAGTGCAAGAAACAAAAACTGGCACAGAGCAGTTAAAACAGACTCAAGCAGAGTTTAAAACTCAGCTAAAAGACAAGTTATCTTCAACCCAGAACTCCACAGAGAGTCTTATCAACAGAACTAAGGAAGCAGAAAACAGAATTTCAGACCTTGAAGATAAAGTGGGAGTACTAACCAGCTCAATGGAAGAGGTTGTTAAAGCCAAAAAGATACTTGAGAGAAATATCCAAGAGATATGGGACACCCTGAAAAAGCCTAACATGCGTATTCATGGAATACCAGAGCAAGAATCTCAAAATACCACCCCTGAGGAAATTTTTCAAACGATCATCAAGGAAAACTTTCCTCATCTAAAAAAAGAGAGGCCCATCCATATACAAGAGGCATTCCGCACCCAAAACAGATACGACCAAACAGAAGCACGCCATGGCAAATAATAGTTAAAACACTCCACATTCAAGATAAAGAACTGGTGCTGAGAGCTTCAAGGGAGAAAAAATAAGTCACTTTTAAAGGTAAACCTATTAAAATAACAAATGACTTCTCAGTCGAAACAGTAAAAGCAAGAAGAGCTTGGAGAGACATACTTCAAGTATTGAATGAGCAAAAATGTCAACCCAGGCTGATTTACCCTGCAAAACTATCCGTCATGATCGAGGGAGAAAGAAAAATCTTACAGCACAAAGACAACTTGAAGGGATACATGTGCACCAAACCAGGCCTTCAAAAAATGCTAGAAATGATACTCAAGCGTGAAGAAAAATACAGGCATATCCAGGAGAACAGAAGGCAAGTATAACACCATTAACAGCGAAGCAATATACTTATAAAAACTACTAAACATAATAAATGTCTGGAATTAACAATAGTTTCTCCATTATAACACTAAATGTTAATGGACTTAATTCACCGATCAAGAGACACAGATTACAAACTTGGATTAAAAATCACAATCCATCAATCTGCTGCCTGCAGGAAACCCATCTCACCACAAAAGATAGGCACGCTCTAAAAATAAAAGGCTGGTCAACAATTCTACAAGCAAATGGAAGCAGGGGTAGCCATTATGCTATCAGACAAAGTGGACTTCAAACCAAAGAAAATTATAAGAGACACGGATGGATACTACATTTTAGTCACGGGTACAATTCACCAGGAAGACTTCACAATACTGAACATATATGCACCCAATACAGGCCCCTCCACATTCATTAAGAAAACCCTACAGCGTCTAAAGCAAGAAATCAACCCCCAAACGATAATTCTTGGGGACTTCAACACCGTCCTCTCAACAAGGGATAGATCAACAGGTCAAAAGCTTAACAGAGACACTTTGGGCCTTAATCAAACCCTGAAAGAAATGGACCTTACAGATCTCTATCGAACTTTTCACCCACGTACCAAAGAATACACATTTTTCTCAGCAGCACACGGAACTTTCTCCAAAATAGATCACGTATTGGGCCACAAAACGAATCTACACATATACAAAAAAGTTGAAATTCTAACCTGTGCCCTATCAGACCACCACGGCCTAAAGCTGGACATCCACAACACAACAAACAAGAAAAAATACACTAACTCCTGGAAACTTAACACTATGATGCTGAATGAGAACTGGATTCAGGAAGAAATTAAAAAGGAAATTCAAGATTTCCTGAAAGTGAATGATAATGAAAATACAACTTACCAAAATCTCTGGGACACAATGAAAGCTGTTCTAAGAGGTAAGTTCATAGCTCTTAATGCCTACATGAAAAAAATGGAAACATCAGAAATAAACAACGTAACAATGCAGCTTAAAGCTTTAGAGAAACTAGAGCAATCTGATCCCAAAAGTAGTAGAAGAGAGGAGATTAGCAAAATAAGGGGAGAAATATCTGAAATTGAGATTAAGAAAACGACAGAAAAAATCAACCAGTCAAAAAGCTGGTTCTTTGAAAAAATCAATAAGATTGATACACCCCTAGCTAAATTAACCAAAGCAGGAGAGAGAAAACCCAAATTAACAAAATCAGAAATGAACATGGAGTTATCACTACTGATACCCAAGACATCCAGAGAATTGTAACATCATATTTCAAAAACTTATACTCTGTGAAGTTTGACAAAACAAAAGAGATGGATGAATTTCTAAGTAAACACAACTTACCTAAATTGAATCAGGAAGTTGTGAATTATTTAAATAGTCCTATAACATATAAGGAAATTGAGGAAGTAATCTTGAATCTTCCCACCAAAAAATGTCCTGGACCAGATGGATTCAGCACAGAGTTCTACCAGACATTTAAGGAGTTAATAATACCAATACTCCTTAAACTGTTCCATCAAATAGCAAAGGAAGGAACACTACCAAATTCCTTCTATGAAGCTAATATCGTCTTAATCCCAAAACCTAATAAAGATTCACTTAAAAAAGAAAACTATAGGCCGATCTCTCTGATGAACACAGACGCAAAGATTCTCAACAAAGTCTTAGCAAATCGGATTCAAAAACATATCAAAAAATCATTCACGGGGACCAAGTAGGGATCATCCCCGGCACACAAGGTTGGTTCAACATACGTAAATCAATAAATGTAATTCATCGTGTAAACCAGCCCAAAGTCCAAGACCACATGACACTCTCGATAGATGTAGAAAAAGCCTCTGACAAGATGCAACAGCCTTTTATGATCAAAACGCTAGAGATAGTAGGAATGGAAGGAACCTTTATCAATATAATAAAAGCTATATACAACAAGCCCACAGCAAGGATTATGCTCAGTGGGGAACAATTGGAAGCATTCCCATTTTGATCAGGAACTAGACAAGGCTGTCCACTCTCACCACTTCTATTCAATATTGTACTTGAAGTCTTAGCTGAAGCCATAAGACAAGAAAGGGACATAAGAGGGATTCAAATCGGCAAGGAAGAAGTCAAGCTATCCCTATTTGCAGATGACATGATCTTATACCTGAGAGATCCCAAAAACTCCACCAGGAAGCTCCTGGAACTAATTGAGAAGTTCAGCAGGGTGGCAGGATACAAAAGAAATGTGCAAAAATCAGAGGCCTTCCTATATGCCCAGAATGAAAGAAGTGAAAAAGCCTTGAGAGAAACAATCCCATTTACTATAGCCCCTAAAAAAATGAAATACCTTGGTATAAACCTAACCAAGGAGGTAAAAGACCTTTACAATGAAAACTTTAAAACCCTAAAGAAAGAAATAGCAGAAGACACCAGAAGGTGGAAAGACCTCCCATGTTCCTGGATTGGCAGAATCAACATCGTAAAAATGACCATCCTACCAAAGGCAATATACAAATTCAATGCTATAGCAATTAAAATCCCAAAGCAATTCTTTAAAGAAGTTGACCAAACAATCTCAAAGTTCATATGGAGGCACAAAAGACCCAGGATAGGAAAGACAATCCTGAGTAACCAAAACACTGCTGGAGGTATTACCATACCGAACTTTAGTCGATATTACAAATCCATAGTTATAAAAACAGCCTGGTACTGGCTCCAAAATAGACACACAGATCAATGGATAAGGGTTGAAGACCCAGATATAAGCCCAGAAAATTACAGCCATTTGGTCTTTGACAAAGGGGCCCAAAGAATCCAATAGAAAAAGAACAGCATCATCAACCAATGGTGCTGGCAAAACTGGATCTCCACATGCAGAAGATTACAGCTGGACCCATACTTGTCACCATGTACAAGACTTAATTCCAAATGGATCAAGGACCTTGATATAAGGCCAGAGACTATAAAAACCATAGTTGAAAGGATAGGGAACTCCCTGGAGTTGATTGGGCTAGGCCAACATTTCCTAAATAGACATCCAACGGCACAGTCACTGCTACCAACTCTCAACAGCTGGGATCTTGTGAAATTAAAGAGCTTCTGTTTAGATAAAGAGATTGTAACACGAGCTCAAAGGCAACCCACAGAATGGGAGAAAATCTTCACTAACCACATATCTGACAGAGCTCTACTGTCCAGAGTGCACAAAGAACTTAGAAAACTAAACATCAAGGAAACCAATGGCCCAAATGTCCAACAATCCAAATGTCCAACAGTTGACGAATGGATAAGGAAACTGTGGTACATCTATACAATGGAGTACTACTCAGCCATCAAAAATGATGAATTACTGGAATTTGCCGGGAAATGGATGTCACTAGAAACAATTATATTAAGTGAAGTATCCCATACCCAGAAAATTAAGCACCGTATGTACTCTCTAATAGGTGGCTCCTAGTACTAAACCCACCCAGCCCATCTTGAGAGACTCATAGGTAAATCTATGTATTACCTACAATAATTGCAAGGATTATGAACAGGAGGGATGGGGTTGGAGGGCCACACCAGAAACAAGGAGAGAAGTTACCATGTTACAGTAGAGAAAATAGACCTCCAAGGACTGCAAGAAAGTAATGTGACACCTAGTTAAGTTCGCAGACATTCGTTCCTGATCATTTACAACTAAGGGGGTATGAACTCACCAGAAGGGGAGGGCATATAGTCCGGCAGATTAAAAAGTAACCATTTTGCAAATGGGTGATTGACCCCTCCCATTGCCAAATGCCATATGACCCTGCGATTCCACTTTTGGGTATAAGTATTACATCTACCCTTGAATGTGCTCTTATAATAAGACTCCAGTTTAACAGCTTTTTGTCTCTGGCCAGGGGGTGACATACAGTGCCCATCACGATGGAGTGAAGGGCATTATAGGAGCAACAAAACTGCAAAAGAAATCAAGAAACCACTATCCAGAACTTCAGAGACTCTATATCAACCACCTAGAACTAGGCCAGACTAATCTCTCCCCATCCTGAAGCTCAGGGACATTTGCGGAAGAGGGGGCGGTAAGAGTGTAAGAGCAAAAGGATGGGAGGACCAATGATTTGCAAGATACTCCACACAAGTTAGGGCGGAAGCAATCATAAATGGACATTGCATGCCTGGCGCAATGTTCAACACACTATTGACCTCACAAAGTCTAGCATCTGCTAAAGGCACCAAGATCCTTGGAGGCAAGGGATTGGCAGTCACAGCAGTGTTCCTATACTTAAGGTGAACACGGGAAAGGGTTCAGGGAAAGGCCACTGTGTCCTTTTCGTCATCGGAGTAGAGGGCCCAGAGGAGAGTCAGGCATGCACAAGAAAGGACTCTGGGAATTGGGGCGGGAGGCACGGGGGGGTGGGGGATGGGGAGGGAGGGTTGAGGGGAGGGGGAGCAAGGGGTTCGGGAGAGAGGAAGAGGGAGGGAGGGAACTGGTGTACCTATTAAGTTTGTATGAGCTGAAATAATAATAAAAAATGTATCATAAAAAAAATCTCCATCTCATAATATGCTCCAGACAGGGTTCTAAAGACTTTATAAATTTACAAAAACCTACAGATTCTTTTAAATAGTAGGTAGAACTGTTATCACAGTTTTACAGACTGAATAAAAAGGGATTTATTATTTTTTTAGTAGGAATATCTCACAAAATCCCAGTTCCTGAATAACAGGGACCTTCTGAGATAAATTGGTACAATGAGATACACAATGAATTCTCTCTCTACAGCTTTCTTCTGCATGGTTTTGAAATTGTGTTTCATTCTTTGTACACTAAACCAACTTTTTCTTTCTAGTCCACCTAGAAAAAAATCATGCTGGATAATATCACCCAAGATTTATATTTCTACCCTTTGTTTAAATTGATGAGTAAAGCTTTTATACATTTTATAGTGTACAAAATAATGTTTTGCCTGTATTTGCACCTTGCCTGAACTAATTAACATGTATCTGACATTATGGTTTCTTCAACTTTTTCCCTTCCCAACTCTTTTTTACCTGACCTCAGGTGTGTATGTCTATAAAATAGGTATACAATTCAAATGCTTATTAATGTTCAATTATAAAGAAATTTGTATTGGAGCAATTATTTGGCATGTATATATAATTTTACCCTTTATTAAAGATGAAAGCAAATTTACATAATGAAATGGTTGTGCTTATCTATTGTTATCAAAAGATTTATGTCTTGGATGAATATTTGACATATCAGGATGTAGAGCATCTTTCATATTTTGTAGACTTGAGCAATATTTTGCTCTTACAGTGGTCAGTGCTGAGGATGCTGCTTTTCATCAGTTCATTTTACATATGAGTGCACTTGGATGTGAGTGCCTGTGTTGTCCAAGGGTGATATCAAGAAGCATTCTTCATCACTCTTCCACCTTATTGTGAGCCTGGGTTTCTAACTAAACCCAGAGCACATCATTAAGGCCTGGTCTAACTAGGCAGTTTGCCTTGGGGCTTCCCAGGCTCCACCTTTCAGGGCTGGAATTATAGGCATGCTGCCATACCCACCTGGAGTTTTTATTTTATTTTATTTATTTATTTTTTAATTTATTATTTATTCAATTGTGCATGTATGCATGTGTGTGCGTGTGTGTATGTGTGTGTGTGTGTGTGTGTGTGTGTAGAACCACGGACGAACTCGGGAACCACCATGGACGCCTCTACCTCCTCCTTGTTTACTCTGCTTGGAGATTCACAAGCTCCACCCTACCAGGACCAGAAACGAAGGCCACCCCCGCTTCTGCCCAGCGTCTATACATGGGGTCTAGGATCCAAACTCAGGACCTTCTGCCTGCAAGGCAGAGCCACCTCTCCAGTCCCTCATCTGGCGTTTTTAAATGGGATCTGGGAATCTGATTTTAAGTCCTTTTGCTTGTGAGGCAAACATTTTTAACCACTGAGACATCACTTCAGCCCTTCCCCCAATTCTCTTAACAATACTTAGTACACTGTCATTAACTGTAGTCACCATGTTGTACAGTTAGATCTCTTGAACTCATTCTTATATGTAACTGAAATTTTGTGTCTTTTCTGCTTTTCTTCTCTAATCTTCTAGTTACCATTCTACTCTCTGTTTCTACTATTTCATTCCTAAACTTTTCTCATAATTTAGAACATGAAGTGTTTGTTTTCTGAGAGAGAGAGAGAGAGAAAACAGAGAGAGAGACTTGATAATTGAGAGCTGAGTATTTAGGCACATCTATGAGGATTTTAGTTAAGGCAAACTTCTGAATAAGCCTATAGATTATCTAACTGATGTGCAAAGATCCAGTCCAATGTGGGTGGGAATGTTCTTTGGCAGGTGGATAAGATAGAGAAAGAGCTGCTTGGCTTTGGCATACTGGCAGGCCAAAATATGCCCCTTTCTCAGCTCTTCTTAAGGATATAGTGCGGCCAGTTCTCTTAGTTCCTGATGCAGGTATGAACTCTGGTGTTGTGATGATAAGCTGTAAACAGAAAATGTAAACTGATAAGCCCCTTGTTCCCCTAAATTGTATTTTTTATCCCAACAACTGAAGAATAGCTGAGATAGACAGAGACCTCTCTCTCTCTTTCTCACTCTCTCTTTCTCTCTCTCTCTCTTTCTCTCTCTCTAATTGAGACAGGGTCTTGCTATGAAGCCCTAACTGGTCTGCTGGTACTTACTATTTAGCCTAGGCCTCAAACTTGTGGCAATCATCTTGTCTCAGTCTCTGGGATGTTAGAATTAGTCATACTCCATCATGTCTGGCAAGAAACCATCTCTTTAAAAATCCTTTAGGTAAAAATTTCTTAGTTTAGACTGGGTTATGAGTTCAGCCCTGGATTCAGTTCCCTAGGGGTTGGTTAACTTTTGTTGATCCAAGCAAGTCATACTCAGAAGTTTGTGAATTCCAATGTAAGAACATGTAGTTCTTACTGATACCATGTATACCATGTGACTATGCAAGTGAAGAGGAAAGCCCTTAATATGATTATTTGGAAGCTAGCTGTCCACAGCATTTTGTCATTCTGTCTGACTTGTGCCAAGTGATCAAAATTGACACATGGCACTGTTCTATTTTTCACCTGACCTGGTCCTCTAGCTTCATCTGCACTGTATAGGTACAAAGGGAACATTCTGTCTATCTGTGTTACCCCTGTTCTCTGACCTTCTTGCCCTTTTCCGTTCACATTTGCTACTACTTGACCTCATCCTAATGATGAAGCCAGTCAACTGAATGCACTTTTAAAGAGCATTTTCTAGACTCAGCGGCAGACTTGTGCACACAGAAATTGCCTCTGAGAAGGACGTGTCATTTAGAGAAGTGCAGCAGCCTGGAGAACATGGCAGCCAGAAAACTTTCCTAGTAATTATAGCAGACTTCATAGATCCTTGCTAGGAGGCGAAACAAGTCTGTCAGAATATTAGCTTTCAGTAGCTTCCTAGACTAATCTAATTGAAATCACACAAGGTAGAGGTACACAGTCAGAATTGTAATTTATTTATTTTTAGGGATGTGAACAAACTGATAGACTGAAGTTAGACAATCTTGAAACAGGAGTCAAATGAAGGCAAATGCTTATTTATGGAGTGAGAAATGAGAAGTAGAGAACTACGTGGATTATTTTTTTAATGTGTGTGTGTGTGTGTGTGTGTGTGTGTGTGTGTGTGTGTGTGTGTGTGTCTCAGAGGGCACTGTGTGTCCCAGCGGAGGACCAAGGTTGACTTTGGGAATCACCCTGGATTGCTTCTAACTTCTTTCTGCTTCTGTCTTTTTCTTCTGCCCACTAGAACTAGAAATGCAGGCCGCTGTCATTTCTGCCTGGCTCTGGAGTTTCCCAGGCTTTCCCTGGAAACTACAGGCCACCATCATTTCTGCCTGGGCTTTTTATGTGGGACTTGGGATCTGAACTCAAGACCTTTTGCTTTCGAGACAGAGTCTTAACCCCTCAGCCATCTCTTCAACCCTGTGTGGATTATTTATTTTTGTTTATTTTTTTCTACTCATACAAATTTAATAGGTATCCTGGTCCCCTCCCTCCACTGCTCCCCAGATCCCCTTACTCCCTCTCGCTTTTTCTCCTTTCTTTCCCTCCCTCCCTCCCTTTCTCCCAGTGCCCCTTCTGCCCCCCCCCCCCCGAGAATACTTTAGTGTGAATGTCAAAGTTCCCTCTGGGTCCTCCTCTCTGATGAGGTGTATAGACTCAGTAGCATTGCTTAGAGCCCTTTCTTGTGTTCCCCTTTAGTATAGGAACACTATTGTGGCTGTTAATCCCTTGCCTCTAAGGATCCTAGTGCCTGTGATACATGCTAGACTTTGGGGGGGGGGGAGTCAACGTTATGTCGGTCATTGCGCAGGTCTGCAAAGTCCTATTATGATTACTTCAGCCCTAACTTGTGTGGAGTATCTTGCATATTGTTGTTCCTCCCCATCTTCAGGCTCTTACAATCTTATGGCCCCCTCTTCCGCAAATTTCCCTGAGCTTTAGGATGGGGAGAGATTAGGCTGGCCTGGTTCCAAGTGATTAATGTAGGGTCTCTGATGTTCTGAATTATGGTTTGCTGTTCCTGCACCGCCCTTGGCTCCATCCTGATGGGTATTGGATGTCACCTCCTAGTCAGAGATAAAAGGCTGTTAAAATGGAGTCTTACTATAAGAGTAGATTCAAAGGTAGATGGAATAAGAGTAGGACACCATGGTGAGGTAGCGTCAGTCTCCCTTTTGGAGGATGGTTACCATCTGTCTGTTAGACTCTATACCCTCTCTGACTGATGAGATCAAACCCCCTCAGTTGCAAGTGACCAGGAAGGAAAGTCTGTGAGCTTAACCAGATGTCTCACTACTTACTTGCAGTACTTGATGGTGGCCTATTTTCTCTGCTGTAGCATGATCCCCTCTCTCCTTGTTTCTGGGGGCCCTCCTTCCCCTTCCCTCTTGTTTATAATCTTTGTAATTACTGTAGGTATTACAGAGATTTGTTTTAGAGTATATCACTAAGTGGGTTTGGTAGTAGGATCCACCTATTAGGGAGTAAATATGGCACTTAATTTTCTGTGTCTGGGTTATTTCACTCAATCTAATTTTTTTCTAATTCCAATCATTTCCTGGCAAATTTCATTAATTCATCTTTTTTGATGGCTGAGTAATATTCCATTGTATAAATGTACCACATTTTCCTTATCCACTCGTCAACTGTTGGGCATTTGGATTGATTCCATAACTTTGCTATTGTAAACAGTGCTGCTATGAACATGGTCGTGCTTGTACCATTGAGGTGAATTTTTGCTGTATGGGGGATTATTCCCAAAAGTGGAATAGCAGGGTCTTATGGCATTTCAATCTTTAACTTTTTTAAGGATCGCCAGACGGCTCGCCAGAGTGGTTGTATAAGCCTGCCTTCCCACCAGCAATGTAGGAGCATTCCCTTCTCTTCACATCTTCTCCAGCATTTGGTGTTATTTGTATTGTGGATTGTATCCTGACTGGGGTAAGATGATATCTCAAGGAGGTTTTGATTTGCATTTCCCTGATGGCTAAGGATGCGCAGCATTTTTTAAGATATTTGTTAGACATTTCAATTTCATCCCTGGTAAAGTTTCTTTTAAGTTCCAAGGCCCGTGTTTTTTTTTTTTATTATTAAAATTTTAATTATACATTTAAAAATTTTTTACCAGTTCCCTCCCTCCCCCCTCCTCCCCCTCCCCTTCCCCCAGTGCCTCCCCCCCAATTCCCAGAGGGTCCTTTATTGTATACGCCTAACTCTCCATTGGGTCCTCCTCTCCAATGACATATAAGGACCCAGTGGCATTTCCATAAGCCCTTTCTCTTGTTCCCCTTAAGCATAAGATCACTACTATGGCTGTCAATCCCTTGCCTCCAGGGGTCTCGGTGCCCTTAACAGATGCTAGACTTTATGAGGGCAACAGTGCGCTGGACATTGCGCAGGGCATGCAAAGTCCCATTACGATTGCTTTGGCCCCAACTATTGTTGAGAATCTTGCAAATCGTTGCTCCTCCCATCCTTTTGCTCTTACAATCTTACCGCCCCCTCTTCCGCAAATGTCCCTGAGCTCCAGGATGGGGAGAGATTAGGCTGTCCTAGTTCTATGTGATTGATATAGTCTCTGAAGTTCTGGATTGTGGTTTGTTGATTTTCTTTTGCAGTTTTGCTGCTCCTGCAATTCCCTTCACTCCATTCTGCTGGGCACTGTATGTCACCCCCTGGCCAGAGACAAAAAGCTGTTAAACTGGAGTCTTGTTGTAATAGCACATTCAAGGGTAGATGTAATAAGAGTAGGAAACCTCCCTGAGGGAGGGGTCCATCACCCATTTGCAAAATGATTACTTTTTATCTGCTAGACTATATGCCCTCCCCTTCTGGTGAGATCAGGAAAGAACGTCTGTGAACTTAACCAGGTTTCTCATTACTTACTTGCAGACCTTGATGGAGGCCTATTTTCTCTGCTGTAACATGGTCTCCTCTCTCCTTGTTTCTGGTGTGGCCCTCCTAACCCATCTCTCTTGTTCATAATCCTTGCAATTACTGTGTTTCATAGGTTTACTTTTGAGTGTCTCAATGTGAAGGCCCATGTTTTTTAAAAATTTTTTTTATTATTATTTATTCAACTGTGCACATGTGCATGTGTATGTGCTCGCGTGCGTGTGTGTGTGTGTGTGTCTGTGTATGTGTAGAACCATGGATGAATCGTGAACCACCATGGACGCCTCCACCTCCTTCTGCCCCGGGATTCACAGGCTCCGCCCTACCAGGACCACAAGCGCAGGCTGCCCCAGCTTCCGTCTGGCGTCTATACGTGGGATCTGGGATCCGAACTCAGGACCCTCCGCCTGGAAGGCGGAGGCTTAACCCCTGAGCCACCTCTCCAGCCCCCAAGGCCCATTTTTTAATTGGGCCATTTGTTTCCTTGGTGTTTAGTTTTCTAAGTTCTTTGTGCACTCTGGATAATAGAACTTTATCAGATATGTGGTTAGTGAAGATTTTCTCCCATTCTATGGGTTGCCTTTTTGCTCGACTTACAATCTCTTTATCTGAACAGAAGCTCTTTAATTTCATAAGATCCCATTTGTTGAGTGTTGGTTGTAGTGACTGTGCTATTGGATTTCCATTTAGGAACTGTTGGCCTAGTCCAATGAGCTCGAGGGAATTCCCTACCCTTACAAGTAGGGTTTTTATAGTCTCTTGCCTTATATTGAGGTCCTTGTTCCATTTGGAATTTATTTTTTGTGCATGGTGACAAGTACGAGTCCAGTTTTAATCTTCTTTTTTTAAAATTTTTTTATTATTATTTATTCAATTGTGAGTGTATGTGTGTGTACATGTATGTGTGTATGTGTAGAACCACGGACGAATTTGGGAACCACCATGGACGCCTCCACCTCCTCTTCCTTTACTCTGCCCCGGGATTCACAGGCTCCGCTCTACCAGGACCAGAAACGCAGGCTGCCCCCGCTTCCACCCGGCGTCTATACGTGGGGTCTAGGATCCGAACTCAGGACCTTCCGCCTGCAAGGCAGAGGCTTAACCCCTGAGCCACCTCTCCAGCCTCCAGTTTTAATCTTCTGCATGTGGACATGCAGTTTTGCCAGCACCATTTGTTGAAGATGCTGTTCTTTTTCCATTGGATTTTTTGGCCCTCTTTATCAAAGGTCCTACCCTCTCTTCTTGGTGTTTTCTACCTTCTCCCTTCCACCCTACAGAACTTCAGCTTATATGGGCCCTGAAGTTCCTACTGTATCTACACTAGTGGGAGTTCAGGACTCTATGACAAACCTTGGGGCCCCTTTTTGGGGTGCCCACTAATGTAGGAACTCGGTTAAATATGTCTAACCCCTTGCCTCTAAGGATCCTACTGCCTGAAGCCATCTCCCTTGAGATCCATAATAGTCCATGGAGGCTTGTTGACATGTCAGCCATTGGACGGGTTGGGTAAGGTCTGGTCATGTTGCAGTGAGATCACAGCCCAGACTTGAGTGGAGTATCTTGTCCATTGATGGACCTTCCCATCTATAGGCTCTTACAATCTTGATGCCTCCTCTTCCACAAGGTTCCCTGAGCTTTAGGATGGGGAGAAATTTGGCTGGTCAGGTTCTGGGTGAACATCGTAGGGTCATTGGTATTCTGAATTAATAAGTTTGGTTGTTGTTTTTGTCTCGTGGTTCCTGTACTGCACTGGGCTGCATCCTGTTTGGGTGTTCTTCTAACCAAAGATAAAAGACTATTTAAAAGAAGGTCTTAATATAAGAAGAGGCTTACAAGTAGAGGAAAGAATAGGAATATGGCACTATAGTGTGTGGGGTCAGTCTCCCCGTTGCCAGTTGACTACCATCTAATTGCCAGCCTCCATCCCCTCCATGACTAAGAAGATATGCCCAGTTCTTCAAACCTCTCTAATCCTAAGTGAACAGGAAGGGAATTGAGAGTGAGCTGTTTTAGATATCCTGCTACTACTTACTGGTTGTACGTGACCTTGACCTAATTTCTCTATTGAACTATATGCTCTTTCTTCTTCTTTCTCTTGAGGTCTTCTTTCCCCTTCCCTCTTAGTTATAATCCTTTGCTATTAGAATGGGTATTACAGAGATTTACCTTTAAGGTAGGATCCACTTATAAGGGAGGAAATGCAATGTCTAACTTTCTGTGTCTGGGATACTTTGCTCAGTATAATTTTCTAATCACATCCACTTACTGGCAAATTTCATTAATTCATCTTTTGATAGCTGAGTAATATTATATTGTATAAATGTACCACATTTTCATTATCCATTTGTCAACTGTTGGTCATTTAGGTTGATTCCATGACTTTGCTATTGTAAATAGTGCTACAATGAACATGGGTGTACTTGTGTCACTATAGTGAAATGATGCATTTTTAGGGATTATTCCCAGTAGTGGTAGAGCAGGGTCATATGACATTTCAATCCTTAACTTTTTTAGAAACTGCTATATTGATCTCCAGAGTGGTTGTATAAGCCTGCATTCCCACCAGCAATGTAGGAGAGTTCCCTTCTCTCCACATCCTCTCCAGTATTTGGTGTTGTTTGTATTGTGGATTTTCGCCATTCTGACTGGGGTGAGATATCTCAGGGTAGTTTTGATTTGCATTTCCCTGATTGCTAGGGAGGTGGAACATTTTTTAAGGTATTTGTTAGACATTTCAATTACATCCCTGGAAAAGTTCCTTGGGCCATTTTCTTTCTTTTTTTTTTTAACATTTTTTATTATTATTTCTGCTCATATAAACTTAATAGGTACACTGGTTCCCTCCCTCTCTCCTCCTCCCCCTGACCCCCCTACTCCCCCTCCCCTCACCCCTCCCTCCCCATCCCCCAGTGCCACACCCCCCAATCCCCGGAGAATCCTTTAATGTGCATGCCAGACTCTCCTCTGGGCCCTCCTCTCCGATGATGTACAAGAACCCAGTGGCATTTCCCTGAACCCTTTCCTGTGTTCCCTTTAAGCATAGGAACACTACTGTGGCTGTCAATCCCTTGCCTCCAAGGATCTTGGTGCCTTTAGCAAATGCTAGACTTTGTGGGGTCAATAATGTATTGGACATTGCGCAGGGCATGCAAAGTCCAATTATGATTGCTTCGGCCCTAACTTGCGTGGAGTATCTTGTATATCATTGCTCCCCCCATCCTTGTGCTCTTACATCTTTTTTTTAATACATTTTTTATTATTTCTGCTCATACAAACTTAATAGGTAGACCAGTTCCCTCCCTCCCCCCTCCTACCCCCGAACCCCCTACTCCCCCTCCCTCCCTCCTCATCCCCCAGTGCCTCCCCCCCAATTCCCAGAGAGTCCTTTATTGTGTATGCCTAACTCTCCTCTTGGTCCTCCTCTCCGATGACGTACAAGGACCCAGTGGCATTTCCCTGAACCCTTTCTCGTGTTCCCCTTAAGCATAGGAACACTACTGTGGCTGTCAATTCCTTGCCTCCAAGGATCTTGGTGCCTTTAGCTGATGCTAGACTTTGTGAGGTCAATAGTGTGTTGGACATTGTGCAGGGCATGCAAAGTCCTATTGTGATTACTTCAGCCCTAACTAGTGTGGAGAATCTTGCAAATCATTGCTCCTCCCATCCTTTTGCTCTTACAATCTTACTGCCTCCTCTTCCGCAAATGTCCCTGAGCTTCAGGATGGGGGGAGATTAGTCTGGCCTAGTTCTAGGTGGTTGATATAGAGTCTCTGAAGTTCTGGATTATGGTTTATTGATTTTCTTTTGCAGTTTTGCTGCTCTTGCAATGCCCTTCACTCCATCCTGATGGGTATTGTATGTCACCCCCTGGCCAGAGACAAAAAGCTGTTAAACTAGAGTCTTGTTATAAGAGTAAATTCAAAGGTAGATGTAATAAAAGTAGGAAACTGCAGTGAGGGAGGGGTCAATCACCCATTTGGAAAATGGTTACTTTTTATCTGCCTTGGCCCATTTTCTAATTGAGCTATTTATGTCTTTGGTGTTTAATTTTTTAAGTTCTTTGTGCACTCTGGATAATAGACCTCTTTCAGATGTGTGGTTAGTGAAGATTTTCTCCCATTCTGTGGGTTGTCTTTTTGCTCGGTTTACAATATCTTTAGCTGAACAGAAGCTCTTTATTTTCATAAGATCCCATTTGTTGAGTGTTGGTTTTAGTACCTGTAGTATTGAGGTTCTGTTTAGAAAATGTTGGCCTAGTCCAATTAGCTTGAGGAAATTCCCTGCTCTTTCTATTAAGGTTTTTTATAGTCTCTGGTCTAATATTAAGGTCCTTGATCCATTTGGAGTTGATTTTTGTGCATGGTGACAAGTACAAGTCTAGTTTCATTCTTTTGCATGTGGATATCCAGTTTTGCCAGCACTATTTATTGAAGATGCTGTTCTTTTTCCATTGAGTTTTCTGAGCCCCTATGTCAAAAATCAGATGACTCTAATGGGTCTTCAACCCTTATCCATTGATCTATGTATCTATTTTGGAGCCAGTACCATGCTGTTTTTATTACTATGGTTTTGTAATATAGATTAAGGTTTGGTATGGTGATACCTCCAGCAGTGTTACTGTTATTTAGGATTATTTTTGCTATCCTGGCCTTTTGTGCTTCCATATGAATTTTCAGATTGGTCAATTTCTATAAAGGTATTGCTTTGGAATTTTGATTGATATAGCATTAAATCTGTATATTGCTTTTGGGAGGGTGGTTGTTTTTATGATGTTAATTCTACCTATCCAGGAGCATAGGAGGTATTTATACCTTCTAGTGTCTTCTGTGATTTCTTTTTTAAGGTTTTTAACGTTTTGTTGTACAGATCTCTTACTTTCTTGGTTAGATTTATTCCAAGTTATTTCATTTTTTAAGGGCTATGGTAAGTGGGATTATTTCTCTTAGGACTTTCTCATTTTTTTCATCCTTGGTATATGAGAAGGACATTGATTTTTGAACATTAATTTTGTAACCTGCCACTCTGCTGAACTTATGTATTAGCTTCAGGAGTTTCCTGATGGAGTTTTTAGGGTATAAGATCATGTCATCTGCAAATAGAGATATCATGACTTCTTCTTTTCTGATTTGAATCCCTTTTATCTCCTTCTCTTGTCTTATGGCTTTAGATAAGACTTCAAGTATAATATTGAATAGAAGTGGTGAAAGTGGACAGCCTTGTCTAGTTCCTGATCCAAGTAGGAATGTTCAAGTTTTTCCCCATTTAGAATAATCCTTGCTGTAGGCTTGTTGTATATAGCTTTTAATATGTTGATATAAGTTCTTTCCATTCCAACTGTCTCTAGGGTTGATCATAAAAAGGTGTTGGATCTTGTCAAAGGTTTTTTCTATATCTATTGAGAATATCATGTGGTCTTGGACATTGGGTTTGTTCATATGATGGATTACATTGATTAATTTGCTTATGTTAAACCAACCTTGTGTGCCTGGGATAAATCCTAATTGATCATAGTGGATGATCTTTTTGTTATGTTTTTGAATCCTACTTGCTAAGATTTTGTTGAGAATGTTTGCATCTGTGTTCATCAAAGAAACTGGCTTGTAGTTTTCTTTTTAAATTGTATCTTTATTAGATTTTGGGATTAATATAATATTAGCTTTGTAGAAAGATTTTGGAAGTATTCCTTCCTTTGCTATTTTATAGAATTGTTTAAGGAGTAACAATGCTAGTTGTTTTTGTCAGGTAATATTCTGCACTGAATCCTTCTGGTTCTGGATATTTTTTGGTGGGAAGATTTGTGATTACTTCTTTAATTTTCTCATTTGATATAGGACTATTTAAATAATTTAATTCATCCTGATTTAACTTATTTAATTCATCCTGATTTAACTTAGGTAAGTTGTGCTTACTTACAAATTCATTCGTTTCTTTCTGATTATTAAATTTTGTGGAGTATAAGTTTTTGGAAATATGACCTTATAATTCTCTGAACTTCTTGAGTATCAGTTGTGATAGGTCCTTTTTCATCTCTTCGCCTAGCGTTTTTATGTGGGATCTGGGATCTGAACTCAAGTTACAAGGGAAGAATGGACTGAGTTTTTGGCCAGGAAGGCAGTATACCAAACTTCTCTGTAAATACCTGTTTTTATACCCATAGATTGGAAGAGCACTCAGCACTCAATCTAGACGCCTTCTACAACAGAAGGCGATTTTTACTGAAAGCATGACTTGCTAAAATGGAGACAATAAGGCTTTGTGGACTGTTTGTCCCTAAAGGGGACATATAAGCCTCACTCACCCCCACATAAAGGCCCAGGGAACATTGTGGAAGAGGGAGTGCCAAGATTGCAAGAGACTTAAGTGGGAAGGCATTATCTTCTGGATATGATATAATTGTGATATACAAGATTGCATGGGAACTGTCTTAAGGCAGTTTTAGAATAGCCATGCTGTGATGGTCTTTGAAGGTCTTTGAAATTCTGGAAGACCATCCCCCCTGCTGAGGAACTGGTTCCAATCCTCCACAGAGATAAGATGGCCAACTTCCCTATGAAAGGATATGGAGATGAGTTCTCCATATCAAACAAGCTAAGCCTATCAAAGAAACAACTTGATCTCCAGCCCCAAGTGGGCAAAAGATCAACTGGATTGGGCCCCAATGTGAGCTAAACAATGAGGAAAAGCCATTTTTCCCAGGCTTGCCTAACCAATGAGGGAAAGTCATTTTTCCCCCAGGTTATTTAAATATATAAATATAAATGGCCTTGCCAGCCATCTTTGGCACCTGCCCCTCATGGCACTACACATGTGGAGTCCATGAGTTCATTTCTAGCTGCCTGCTCCTCATGGCACTCTACATCTGGAGTCCATGAGTTCCATCCTTTCTCTCCTCTAATAACTCTACCTTAATCCTCTACATGTATTCTGGTTTTGATTTTCAACTCTGAACACAAGAGCCCTACGACATTATCAGCATCTCACCATAACATCAGAAAGATTTCAAGAGACTCTCTTGGAGAGACTGTGGGTACTAATGCTGATGGGTAAATAAAGAAGGATGCTTTCTTCAATGCTACATACGCTGATCTGGATGCTTGCTGGAGCATGAATCAAGTCAGGCATAAGTCATCAAAGACTAGATGAAACACTGTGGGCCACACAAATGGAAGGATTTGAAAATAGGAGGAAGTCTGGCAGGGGAGATGAAGGGTTATAAACGGAAAATGAGGGGGATGGGATTGGGGACTAGGATTAAAATATTATAAAGTCAATACATCGGTGTATATAACATAAAAATGTAATGATAGAAAAAAATGAACTATAACAGGAAGTTATAAGGGAGAATATATTAGGTTCTCATTGCTGCTATGAACTATACTCCCCAGAAAAAAAAGGGTGTACCTGTGCTAAACATTCAAAGCTGGTTAGAACTTCAGAGATTGTAGAGTTTGAATGTGGTGAGTTTAGAGCCTTAGTGTCTTGGACTGTCTTAGCCCCTTAAATAATCATTTGTTTTCTCTGTGTCTTTGTGTGGCCTAACAAATTTGTGATTATCAGGTAAAATCTTTTTGGAATGCATGAACAGATTCCTAGAGCTCACCAACTCAGGAGTTAAGAATGCAATCAGATTACTTCTGAGGCCTGTCACTGTAACCTGCCTACATGATGTTTCAATGTATTTGAAGTGCCTAGATTTGTGATTTTCTTTGTTCCATTATTATAAAAACCTCACAAGCCTGTTACCATATTGGAATGTGATATTTGGGGTTGCTTGAATCTCTGTTCCTGGGCATATCTGGCTCTAGAATAAAGTATCTCTCATTTCCTCTGATGCAAGAGCTGTTTTCTTTCTTTATTTTCTAATTTTTCTTTCTTTTTTTTGGCCTTGACACTACTCTAGCAAACTATCACAAATTTAGTGGCATGAAATGACACAAATTTATTATCTTACTGTTCTGTGTTTAAAGTTCAGCAATCAAAGTATTTGATGAGTTATTTCTGCAGGTTCTATTGGAAAGTGTTTCTTTGCTCTTTTGAGCTGTAAGAAGTCACCCACGTTTTGGAATCATAGCCCTTCTCTTCATTTTTTAAGCCAGCAGTGTTGCATTTTCAAAATCTCCAATCATATCACATCTTCTTGTGACACTGATCTGATCCTTCTGATTCCCTCTTAAAAGGAATCTTGTGTTTGTATTGAGTCTAAATATATAATTCAGGTTAATCTTAACCACCACAAGATCTCAATCACATATGCCAAATCTTGTTTTGTGGTGTAAAACGACATGTGTATATAGGTTTCAGAGATTCAAGTAGACATATTTGGTCAGGGAGAATCATTACCTTAGTTATCAGGGGAAACAATAGGAATAACTAAACTGCATAGTATTAAACATGCAAATAAAAAATACTTGTTTGAAATTATTCCCAGCTGATCAAATTTAGGCTGTTCGTCAGGAGGGTCTAATGGGCTCCTACACATCAGATTCTCAAAAAGGTACCTATTACCTA
Source organism: Typhlomys cinereus (assembly GCA_023101885.1). Lineage (NCBI taxonomy): Eukaryota > Metazoa > Chordata > Mammalia > Rodentia > Platacanthomyidae > Typhlomys > Typhlomys cinereus. The sequence continues at coordinate 6,242,489 of JALPQD010000058.1, forward strand.
TCATTAGATGGCATTTTCTGGTGGTGCAGTGGCAAAAGTACAAGCCGATGAATGAAGAAGGATTTACACAGGGATGAAGAGGATTTCTCCCAAGGATTTACACAGGGATGAAAAGGATTTCTCCCAAGACTCCATCTCAGAACAAAAATTTCTCACAGGCTTGCAGAAGAATTCCGTGACATGGGTCAAAATTACTTGTTAGTTCAAAAGGAGTGATAACCTATCTTTTGAAATGGAAATTAAGGCTCCAGGATGCCTTAAATGAAAATGGTACCTTCCTGGGAAATCCCCTGTTGACTTAAGAACAAGAAAGTAAAGCCGGGTAACCTTTTGATGCTATTCAATTTATTTGTGACAGGTGCTAATCCTGTGTTTGAAAAAATTGATCATAAAAGTGTTTGATAATTCAGTTATTGCATGATGATGATGATGATGGTGGCAAAGACTCTTCTTGACTTTGATATAGTCCCTGATATACGTGGGGTCTGACTGAGTAATGTGAAACTGAACTGAAGACTACATGGGGTAATTGAACTTCTCTGAAATACTGTATTGGCAGCCTGAATTAGATTGTTAAGAATAATTCTTCATGTGTCTTAATAATAGCCAAATCTCAATAGTATTTTCTTCACTGTCTTTTCTTGTCTCCATGAACATTATCTTACTTTAATTTTCAAAATATGCTTATTCTATCTATCTATCTATCTTAATTTATTGTGTTAACCTACATACATTTTATAGTATAACTTTTGGGCCTTGATTCTCTTTTTATACCCTGTGGATTCTAGGAATTGAATTGAGGTTGCCAATCTTGGTGGCAAGAGCCTTTACCCACTGAGTTATATTGATAGCCCCAATATTATATCTGTGATGAAATGATCTCTTGAGCTTTAGGCAGCAATCTTCTTTCTCTCTTCTCACCATTTTTCTTTTAAGGTTTATTTTGTCAGATCTAAGCATAGCTTCTCCTGTTTTCTCTTGGATTCCATGAAACTTCAGAATATCATTTTTCAACCTTTCACTTTGTTTTCGTGTGCTTACAGATGAAGTGAATTTCTTTTTTTTTTTTAATTTTTTTTATTATTATTATTTATTCAACTGTGTGTATGTGCGCGCGCGTGTCTGTGTGTGTGTGTATGTGTGTGTAGAACCACGGACGAATTCGCGAACCACCATGGACACCTCCACCTCCTTCTGCCCCGGGATTCACAGGCTCCGCCCTACCAGGACCAGAAGCGCAGGCCGTCCCCGCTTCCGTCTGGCGTCTATACGTGGGATCTGGGATCCGAACTCGGGACCTTCCGCCTGCAAGGCGGAGGCTTAACCCCTGAGCCACCTCTCCAGCCCTGAAGTGAATTTCTTGAGGGCAGCATATGGTTAGGTCTTATGTTTTAATCAGTTCAGTTAATCTGTATACTTTCACTGGAGAATTAAGACTATTTACACTTAGAGTAATTACTGGAAGATATGGAATTATTTCTGTCATCTCATTGATTTTTTCCTAGTGTTTTGCATATTCTTTCTTTGCTCTTCTCTTTCCCACCTTTGTGATTTGATGGCTTACTGTATTAATATGGTGTGATTCCTTTTTATTTCTTATTTGCATGTCTACTCTTCTAGTGGGATTTGTTATTTTTATCAACTGTCAAGATGGTGATAATTTTTCTTCCTCGTCTGGATGCAGGTTTCCCTTAAGACTCTTTTGTAATGATTAGATTGTGATCATGATTTCTTTTAGTTTGTGCTTGTCTATGAAAGAGTATTTTTCTGGAAGGCTAGATTTGCTGTAGTAGTTTCGAATGGCAGTATTTTTTAAGGACTTCAAGTACATCTCTTCATGCCTCCTGGTATTTAATAGAGTTTCTATTAAACAATCAGCTGCTAATCTAATGGCCTTGCCTTCTTACAAACTTGTAATTTTGTCTTATAGATTTGAATTTCCTTTCCTTGTCATATACTTTTGAAAATTTGACTATTTTATCCAAGTTTGTTTTGGGATCATGTGGGTTCTAGATGCATCCTGTATCTAGATGTCCATGCTGTTTTTGAGATTCAGGGATATTTCCAATCTTACTTTATTGAACAAATTATCTATTCCTTCAAACTTTTTTTCTCTTTTGGGTTTGCCAGTCATGCATATGCTTGATCTTGCAGTGGTGTCCCAGAGATTGTTTATGCCCCTTTCCATTTATTCTTCATATGTGAATGTAATATTCTGAAACAAATTTCAACCTTTGACATTCTTTCTTCTGCTTGATCTAGTCTATTGTTGAGGACTTCTACTAAAACAGATTTTTAAAAAAATTGTGTGTATTTGGGGGGAGGAGGAGGGAGGGAGGGAACCAGTGTACCTATGAAGTTTGTATGAGCAGAAATAATAATAAAAAATGTTAAAAAACAAAACAAAAAAAAAGAGGAGAAAAAAAGAACAAAAGTTAAGCTTTAAATAAATGGTTGTTAAAATAAAAAAAACTGTGTGTATGCAATATGTGTGTGTGTTTGTGTGTGTGTATACATGGTATTGTTAACTAGGATATTTTTCTACAAATACCTATCGACTAATAGGAGAGTCTCCTCTACCAGCTGTTGTTTACTGTTTTTCAAATCCTGGAGGGAACCCTTGTCCCCAAGTCTGCTAGTTTCAGGAAATTCCTAAACCCAACAACTGTTTATTTACTGGGACTTCTACTAGGATAGGAAGTTTTAACACCCTCCTTAGCTTAGACTGGGGCAAGGTCTAAGATGGCTGCCCAGAAGAAAAATGCCATGTAACACTCAGCTCTTTGAACAGTTGTGAATCTTTAATTGAATCATTGCCTAATGCAAACAGAAGTTTCTATGACCAAGACCGATAATAATACTTGTCTATGGGTAGAAATATAAATTTTTGGAAGGCAGTTTGACACCATGTCCATTTAAAACAATGGTAGTAGATTTTCCCCTGTGATCTCCCCAGCCACAGGCTTTTGTTCAGGTTTTTGGTACTAAGCATGAGTTCCCGCCTATGGATTGAGCCTCAAATCCAATCAGAAAGTGGCAGTTGCCTCCATTGTCTCCATAATAGTCATACTACTATTTCACCAGTAGGTATATCTTACCTAACATATTGGTCCCTCTATTTCTTTTTTTTAAATTTTTTTTATTTATTCAATTGTGCATGTATGCGTGTGTGTGCGTGTGTGTATGTATGTGTGTGTAGAACCACGGACGAATTCGGGAACCACCATGGACCGCCTCCACTTCCTCCTTGTTTACTCTGCCCTGAGATTCACAGGCTCCGCCCTACCAGGACTGGAAACGCAGGCTGCCCCCGCTTCCGACGGCGTCTATACATGGGGTCTAGGATCCGAACTCAGGACCTTCTGCCTGCAAGGCAGAGGCTTAACTCCTGAGCCACCTCTCCAGCCTCGGTCCCTCTATTTCTTAAGTTGAAATATCTGCCAGGGTGTGAATAGGATTGGATTATGCCAGGGATTGGACACAATTCCTCTCCTCAAGGCCTAGAAGTGTAGCTCAGAAGCATAGTATCTGCAAAAGTCGTAAGATTATAACCAGGTGCAACACCAAAGCTGAAATAGCAGGGAACAAGTAAACAAACAAAAAATCCCTCTCTCTCTTTCTCTCTTTCTTTTCCTTCTTTCCTTCTATATGATCATGATATATGCGTGTGTGGTACATATACACACCTTTGTGCACACACAGAGATGAGGGCATGTTAGGTATCCTGCTTTATCACTCTCTGCCTTATTTCTCTGTGTGGTCCTCATCCTTACTCAGCAGGCATCCTTAACCACTGAGCCATCTCTCCTGTTCTGATCTAGTCCTCTTGAATGCAGATAGACCTTAGTTATTCTCCTAGTTTTGCCATGTACTACCTATATTTCTCCATTGTTCCCCAATACTCCATCATCTTTTGAAGCAGGGACTTAAACATGATTCTTTTTTAATGAACTAACATTCATATAACATAAAATAACCACTAACCATTTTGTATTAATACTTTATTGGTTTTGACTTTGTTGTTAAGTTGTTGTTCTTTTGTCTCATAATTCCTCCAGTTTTGCCATTCGTGATTTTTATTTTTAAAATTCTTCTTCTTTATTCTGCATTTTTTTGTTTTTATTTCCTTGGCAATAATGATGGGTATTATTGGTAAAATCTTTCATTGTAGCAACCAAATTTGAATAAGCACTTAGTTTCATTTCACTGTAGAGTTATTTTGATAAATTATAGCTTTATGTATTCATTGCTATTGTAATTTTTATAATTACTCATTTGTCTTTCAAATCATTTCAGGAGAGAGAATGAGGGAGAAAGAAAGAAAGAAAATGAAATCATGAAAGTTTTTATACTCACTTTTAAAAATATATTGGCCACTGTTCCATATTTTTTACATGACACTTGATCTAATAATCTAATGAGTAATAGGATTCTTTTAACATTTATTATATGATGTGTCTCCTATTGATTGATAAGCTCTTTTTGTCTTAAGTTTTTCTGGAAATGTCATCATATTCCATCTTATTTTGAATAACAAAATTATTTTACTAAAACATAAGATTTACAGAAATTACCAGACAAGCCATACAAAATGGTCACAAGCTTTTAAAAAATTTTTTAAAGGGGGAATCTACATTGACAGTAAAGTCACAATATTATTAGCGAGGGCTGTGATGTTTGTTTAATGTTCCCATTTTGGTTCAAACAATCAAGCTTGTCCATCTACAACATCTAAATAGTTAGACTTGGCTAGAGAGCATATTCTAAAGAATGGTTAGCTGCTTTTAACCAATGCAATTAGATCCCCTATAAAGAGGGGGGAAAAGAGACCATAAAATTAAGATAAAACTACTTTCCCCTTAAAAAATAAAGTAAAATACTCATATCCCTGCAGCTAACCTTAACAACTACCTTTATTCACATGCTTTACACTCAAACCATGATGGGAGAAATGAGCAAAAGCAGGAGCCACTGCTTTTAAATGTTTCACGGCAATCCAACTGATTCTTCTAGACTCTGTTCATGCTTACAACAGTGAATCAGGATAAGACATACGTTTGCTAATGTGTATTTACTCACCAAAGGACTGAAGGGACTGAAGATGCCCCGGGCTTTTATTTTGTAATGTTTCTAAGATTGTGTCCATTATATGCAAACAAAGGAGAGAAAAAAAAAGGAAGAAGTCTTGGCAGAACAGGAGAAGTGATGCACACTTGATTAGATCCACTTAAATATCATTCATGGCGTATAGCCTAGTCCATACTCTCGCTGTTTCTATGACTTGGGCTTCATAGGTCTTCTACTGCACCATTACATCATTTGCTAACTGATCATCTGGATTAGGAGCACTTAACAAAGCCTGTATTGATAGCAGCACTATGTGGATCTGCAGTGCTGGGGATCACTTATATTTCAAAATATCTAAAGATATTCTTCCCAACGTGTCTACATTAGCGTAACAGTTACTCTTAACTATTGCTGTGAGAGAACACTCAAAGTCAATCAACTTAAGGAAGAAAGGGAGGTTTATTCAGCTTACAGTTCCAGAGGGAAGGTACAATCTCTCAAAGCAGAGGTGGCATGACTGGCTGGCCAAAGCTGGAGGAGGCTAAGTCACCGCAGACATCTTAGAAGCTGAGAGCTGCAGACTGCTTGCTGCAAAGGCTGACTTCTCCTGGAGGTAGTTTGGGACTAATCCACCTCAAGGCCCACCCCTTGTGACTGCCTTCCTCCAGCAAGGCTCCACCTCTTTTTTTTTTTTTTAATTTCAGCTCATACAAACTTATTAGGTACACCAGTTCCCTCCCTTCCTCCTCCTCCCCCCGTACCCCCTGCTCCCCCTCCCCACCCCTCTCCCTCCCCATCCCCCAGTGCCTCCCACCCCAATTCCCAGAGAGTCCTTTCTTGTGCATGTCTGATTTTCCTCTGGGCCCTCCTCTCCGATGATGTACAAGGACCCAGTGGCCTTTCCCTGAACCCTTTCCCGTGTTCCCCTTAGGTATAGGAACACTGCTGTGGCTGCCAATCCTTTACCTCCAAGGATCTTGGTGCCTTTAGCAGATGCTAGACTTTGTGAGGTCAACAGTGTATTGGACAATGCGCAGGGCATGCAAAGTCCAATTATGATTGCTTCAGCCCTAACTAGTATAGAGTATCTTATATATCATTGCTCCTCCCATCCTTTTGCTCTTACACTCTTACCGCCCCCTCTTCCGCAACTTTCCCTGAGCTTCAAGATGGGGAGAGATTAAGCTGGCCTAGTTCTAGGTGGTTGATCTAGAGTCTCTGAAGTTCTGGATTGTGGTTTGTTGATTTTCTTTTGCAGTTTTGCTGCTCCTGCAATGCCCTTCACTCCATCCTGGTGGGCATTGTATGTTACCCCCTGGCCAGAGACAAAAAGCTGTTAGAGTCTTGTGATAAAAGCACATTCAAAGGTAGATGTAATAAAAGTGGGAAACCATACTAAGGGAGGGGTCTATCACCCATTTGCAAAATGGTTACTTTTTATCTGCCAGACTATATGCCCTCCTCTTCTGGTGAGATCACACCCCCTCAGTAGTAAATGATCAGGAACAAAAGTCTGTGAACTTAATCAGATGTCTCATTACTTATTTGGGTCCTTGGTGGAGGCCTATTTTCCCTGCTGTAACATGGTCCCTTCTCTCCTTGTGTCTGGTGTGGCCCTCCTACCCCATCCCTCCTGTTCATAATCCTTGCAATTACTGTCTCTAGGTGGGCTGGGTGAGTTTGGTACTAGGAGCCACCTATTAGGGAGTACATACGGCACTTAATTTTCTGGGTCTGGGATACTTCGCTTAATATAATTGTTTCTAATGACATCCATTTCCCGGCAAATTCCAGTAATTCATCATTTTTGATGGCTGAGTAGTACTCCATTGTATAGATGTACCACAGTTTCCTTATCCACTCGTCAACTGTTGGACATTTGGGTTGATTCCATGACTTTGCTATTGTAAACAGTGCTGCTATGAACATGGTCGTGCTTGTGCTATCGAGGTGAACCTCTGCTGTATGGGGGTTATTCCCAAAAGTGGAATCGCAGGGTCATATGGCATTTCAATCTTTAATTTCTTTAAGAATCTCCAGACGGCTCGCCAAAGTGGCTGTATGAAGGCTCCACCTCCTAAGGTGACATGACCTTGCCAGACACATGAGACTGTGGAGGACACATTTCAAACCAAAACACTCCACCCCTGGCCCCCACAGGCTCATTGCCATCTCATTATGTAAACCATACTCAGTCCAACTTTAAAAGTCTTCATAGAGTACAACAGTAGTCCCAACACAGTCCAAAAGTCCAAAGTCCAAAGCCTCCTGTAAAATCAAAACACAAGTTACATACTTCGAACATACAATGGCACAGAATAAACATTCCCATTCCAAAAGGAAGGAATGGGGGCATATCCAGGAAAGATTGGTCCATAACAAGACTGAAAACCAGCAGGAAAAACTCCAAATCTTGTAGTTCCGATTCCAACAGGTGAGCCTCTCCTTGAAATCATCTCAGTTCCGAAGGGCTTTGTTTCCACCCCTCCAATGCAACTGCCCAAAGAATACTTTGCTCTCGAGTTGACTCCTCCCAGGGTATACAGTTCTCCTTGGCAGGTGTCCCACGTTGTCTCTGGAATTTCTAACATCTTTACTTCTCGATGGCAAACCAGGCTTTAACTCCATAGCACAAACTGCCCTTCTTGAGCCTCTAAACTGCATACTTTCTGCCACATGCTGCCTGGCTTCCATCATTTTTCAAAATCTTGGAGGAGGACTCCACCATCTCCTCCCTCTTGTATCCTTGATGCCTGTAAAACCAGAACCACGTGGAGGACTTTGCCAAGACTGGCCCCTTTGAATCACAGCTGATTCCGCTTTTCTATGCTGACCATGGGGAAAAGCTCTTTCACACCTGGACAGTTGTTTTATAGACGTGGATCCTTGCTTTGGAACGCCACCCTTTAGTTCATTTCTTCTAAAAGGATTTGCATTCTGATGGGTGGGAGCCTTCTCTGAGGATCTTGCCCTCAAACTAGGGCTCTCCTATTATCCAAATTGAGAGCAGGCTTTGATTTAGAAATGGAGCTTTAACAGCCATTTTGTTCCCTGCTTCTTCCTGGTTCAACTCTTTTAAGTTTAGCTTTGTATTTTTCATCATTAGATCTTACAGTTTTTGCTTCTTCCTGCCTGATTCTTTGCTCTTTTTCATAATTTCAAAAACAACTAAAAAGTAGCCATATCATATTGTCAAGACTACATTGCTTTGAGATTTCCTCCGCCCAGCACTCCAGTTCAAGTCAACTTCAGGCAAGCTTTCAGGATGAGGGCAAAACTTCACTAAACTCTCGGGCAACACATGGCTTCATGTGTCACTCGTCCAGTTGCAAACACAGTTTCTGTTCCCCTCTGGATCATCACAAGCTGGGCTTCCACTGCCTGTCTCTCACAGCATTGCTCCCCTCTGATCTCTTACGAGACAGGCCCATTTGGCCTCCTCACCAAGATGCAAAGACTTTCCCAGCACAAAGTTCCAAAGTTCTCCATATTTCTCCCAACAAATAGTTTCAAAGGCACACTAGCCACATCACAGCATTGGCCATACTGCTGGGTACCAACTTCTTTTCAGCTTCACAAACAACTTCACATTGTGGTACCAGCTGTTCTTAATTTCACAGCAATACCCCACTACCCAGTATCAATTTCTGTAACAGTTTCTGTGAGAGAGCACCCAAAGTCAAACAACTTAAAGGAGAAAGGTAGATTTATTCATCTTACGTTTCCAGAGGGAAAGTACAGCCTCTCAAAGCAGACGTGGCATGGCTGGCTGGCCAAAGCTGGAGGAGGCTAAGTCACCGCAGACATCTTGGAAGCTGAGAGCTGCAGACTGCTTGCTGCAAAGGCAGACTTCTCCTGGAGGTAGGGTGGGACTAATCCACCTCAAGGCCCACCCCTTGTGACTGCCTTCCTCCAGCAAGGCTCCACCTCTCAAGGTGCTATGATCTTGCCAAACACATGAGACTGTGGGGGACACATTTGAAACCAAGACAATTAGGATGATAAATTTTGGTCATGAAACATACTTTAGGTGCTGCTGCTGGATATTCCTCTGGAAGGAATAGTTGAAGTTTAATGATCACATGAAAACATCAGGCATTGCTCTCATCTGGTTCTGCTTTAATTCCAGGAACTGGTTCTGCCAGCAAATGCCGGGTTCCTCAGTGATCCTGTGGCATAGCCCAGCCATCTTGTAGTATCCTGCATTCCACCTCAGCTCTTGCCTTCTCCATCATCTTTTGAATATAGTTTTAGCTGAATGTAGACCTTTTGGGTTATATAATTTTGCTTTTACAAAGCATAAATATGACATACCCTGTGGCTTCTGCAAATAAATAGCCTATTATTAAAAATTCCCTCATGTGATGAGTTCTTTCTCTCTTGTTTTTCTTGAGATATTCTCTTTTCTTTATTCTTTTGATTATTTGTCTACTATGTGTCTTCTTTGAGTTTATCATGCTTGGATTTGTGATACTTCTAGGATATGTAGATTCATGTTTGTTGCAGTTCGTTTGCATTGTTGCTGATAAAAATCACGAAAACTGCTTAAGGGAATGAAGGGTTTATTCTCTTATGATAGTCCGGTTATGTTTTTAGTCCAGTTTAACGGGAGAGTTCACACCAACATCAGGACCGAGAGAACTGGCCATATACCATATCCACATAATAGCTGAGAAAGGGACAATACTTACTTGCCAGACCAGCCTGTCTGGCCAAGTATATGCAAGGATGCCCACTTCCTCAACCAACTTTCTGTATTTTATTCACCTGTCTAGGGCCTAGTGCCACCCACCATGGGTTGGGTCTTCCCATCAACTGGACAATCTCCTCTAGTTTTGCTCTGGGCTGATCTCAACTACTAATTCTCCACAAATGTGCCCATAGCTCAAACCCTCCACAATCAAGTTGACACCCGTGTCTAACTATGACAGTGTTTTTCATCTGATTTGGAATGTTTCAGTGATGGCTTTTCTCATCTTCTTTGTTTCTTCCTTTAGCCTTTCTTTCTGGAATGTATTTATGCACATATATGCTGATGTCGTTTATGGGGTTTCTAAGGGCTTGCACTCTATTCATTTTTTTTCTTCATTCTTTTCTTTCTTTTTCTCTGATGTATCTACAAACTTGTTGGTTCTTTCTTTTGATTACTCAATTGGCTAAAGTATTTTAGTGCATTTTAAGTTTCAGTTTTGACTATTTGTACCTATTCCTATCTCTTTTGCATTTGTGGGCACATTCTCCTACTGTTTTCTTTTGTAAATGTTTGCCCATGGTTATCTTTAGGCTTTTGAACATGCTGATAGCTCATTTAAAGTCTCCATCCACTGCTTCTAATGCCATGTCTTCCTAAGGAACTGGTTCTAGTACTTGTTTTTTTCCTGTAGATTGGAACACATATTATTGCATCTTCAAATTCCTTATAATTTTTTGCTAAAATCTGGGTGTGGTAATTATGGAAACCAGAGTCTCCACCTTAAGCAGAATTTGTTCTTGTTACCTATCGTGGCAACTGTTACCTGTTGGTAACTGTTTAGTGACTTTTCTGTTTGTGTTCTTGGTCACATGTGAATACTAAAGACTGTGCTCTAGCACTTCATTTTAAGGAATAGGAGTTTATTCCAAGTTAAGGACCTGATGACCAAAGGAGTCATGGTTCATCCGTAAGGTGGGAGAGCATTGGAACAGAAGGAATAGCTTAAGGTCAGAGAGGACAGGAGAGAAAACCACCATGACAACCTGGTGAGGGGAGAGACCAGAGAGCTTGGAGAACAGGAGAAGACAGCAGGAGGAGGAAGAGGAAGAAGAGAGTGTGCTCTTTCATTTCAATGGTTGCCTCGGGTTTCACAGTTACATTAAATGTCTAGAGTAACAATAAAGGGAAGAAAAAAAAGGAAAGTGACAGCTTTCTTAGGCCTTACGGATTGTTTGCAGTTTGGAGGCCTCTTCAACACTTGGTTGTTTGCAACACTGACTTAACCTTCATTTTCTTCTCAAATGGGACTGAAGGCTAGCTGAGCATTAGAACTTAGAGCCTCCTGGGCTATCTTTTCCTCCTTTCCCTTTTCTTATTTGCAGGGCTAGAGATAGAAGCACACACATGCTAGGCAACTGCTCTATCATTTAGTCACACTCCTTGACTGTGCTTCCCTCAAAACGCAAGTGTGAGCACTTCCAACTGCCTATTGTGCTCAGGAGCTGCTCCAGGATGGGGGTTTCCTTAAGTTGTTCCTGGTCTCAGGGAATCCTCCTTGCTTCCATCTTCTGGATAACTGGGACTACATGCTCTGTATTTTGATGAAAATGACAAAACAGTTGAAGATCCAGTTTTTTGGGAATGGCTTACAGTTTGCACCCTTGGCCATCTGTGCCAACGTGCAGGCTGCAGGTCACATGACCACTGCTACTGTGGTGTGCGGAGGACAAGTCTTGACTTACTCTATGATTTTTCCCCAAGAAATAAGGCAAATGACTACCTTTTGCTTTTTCCAGCAGTTACCAGTTTTATTATAGTTTCCTACACAAAAGCATGTAAACACATAGGTACTAGCTTCAGCAGTCTGTAGCAAGAGAAAGCAGTATAAGCCATGAACAGATCAAGAATCTCAAGAAGCAAAAGGTTGCTTTCAGAAGCTACATGCATTATAGATACAAGATTTTTTTTTTTTTTTTTGGTTCTCTTACAGGCAGGGTATGTGGGTGAGCAATTTAAAATGATATTATGTTTTCTGACCATAAGCCACTTCTTCCTTCAAATCTGTTGATGTTCTTGTCAGGCTTTCTATTTTTTAAGTTAAGAATTCTTTTAGGTGGGCAGAGTGGTACATGCTTCTAATCCTAATAATAATTGGGAGAGCAAGGTAAGAGGACTGCTACAAGTTTGAGGCTATTCTGGGCTAGGAGGTGATGTTCCAGACAAACAAATGAACCCATCAACAAACACAAACAACATAAGAAGTGATGCAAAATATTTCAACAACAAGACCCTGCCCCCAGGAATGTTTTTCCAAAATCTATTCTGTTCGGTTTTTTTGAAAACTATCTCCCTCTCTCTCTTTCGTTCTCTTTCTTTCTTTCTCTCTCCTCCTCCCTCTCTCTCTTTCTCAAAAATGAATAAATAAAAGTAAGGGAGGCCACTGAGATGGCATCTACATGTAAGTCTGGTGACCCATTTCTGGAGCCCACATGATGGAAGGAAAGAACCAATTTCAGAAAGTTGTTTGCTGACCTCTGCATGTCACTTTTAGCTAGTCAGAGTGGTATATGCTTCTAATCCTACTAATACGAGGGAGGGCAAGGTTCTAACCTTGTACTGCCACAAGTTTGAAGCCAGTCTGGGCTATGGAGTGATGTGTGTGCCTGTTCTCTCTTCCTCTCTCAAAAGCTATCAAAAGTTACTTTTAAGGAGGACAGAACTCTGTCAGTTCCCCTCCTTTATCCTCAGCGATGTCACTCGTGGCAGTAGTATTTTTAGCTCTATTTATTGTAGACACTAGACAATGAAAGCAAATTTTAAACCTAATGGGTAGAACAGGAATGTTTAGGTATTTAGCCCCATTTCCTAAGGGTATAGACAAGCTTTATGATTCCCTAGATTTGTATACCTTGTTTCTGAAAGGATGAGAAAATATACCTACTTTCCTATTTTTTAAGTCAGGGAGAGTTCATACTTTATATATTTATCATTCAAGTTAACAGGCCAATAAATGAAAGCAACTTTTCACATTCATTATATGATTTAGCAAAGAGGAGGTGAACTGTGCTTGAGCTATAGGTAGAGAAGTACTTGTGATAATCACATCTGGAATATGGTCCTTTCTGGTATAATAATGGCTTCTTATTATTAAGTCTGTACATCCTGATGAAAGCAGTTATATGATTCTGATGGTAAAATCAGAACACATGGACACAGACATACTATCACTATAAGTACTTACTTACAGAGTAAATACCAGGAATTTGTAGCCCACATGTTAAGTCATTTCGTGTAGCTATCCCATGAAATAATACTATAATCATCTCCATGCTTTTGAGAGATGGTGGGAGATGTGGTCAACTACAGAACAAAACTTGAAACAGCAGCCTACAAAGCACAACTTCTACAAACTCATGCACAGTCATTTCGCGATTTCTCCATTTGTCTGCACCTTCAAGTAACTTCCAGCAAAATGCCATGTTTGGCAGTCATTCTACTAAAGCTTTTTCAGAGTAGATTCCTTAGTAAAGTGCCTTCCTTTCCTTTTCATCAACTTTTGGAGGGAAGACGACAGCGTTGGGACCAGCAAACTCACACTGGGGAAAATGAGGATGTCAGGAACTTTCCAGAAGGCCTGAAATGAATGCAGGTGTGCCTGGAACTCTGCCATTGCTCTTCATCCTGAACTGGTAGTCACAAAATGCATTTCTGCTAAACAATTGCAATCTTAAATGTGCCAGTAGACTGTGCTAGCTGAAGAAATTCAGTTGTGAATCTGTTTATTCAGCAAATAAGGTCCCTGTTTCAGAAAGTTTGCATTTTTATTGCGGTTTCTTAGAGTCTTGGAGTGCTTTCAGAAATTGTTATCACAAAAGACATTTAAAATAAGTACAAATGCTGATGGGAAGGGTGTGAGTGAGTTCCATGTATATACAGGCAACTGGGGTATGGAGAAGGAATGGTATTAATAGGTTACGTGTGTGTGTGTGTGTGTGTGTGTGTGTGTGTGTGTATGTGTGTGTGTATGTGTGTGTGTGTGTGTGTGTGTGTGTGTGTGTGTGTGTGTGTGTGTGCCTGCATATGTGTCTGGCAGGGAAAGGGAACTAACATTCACAAAATGTTTTCTAGTGTCAGGCCCATTGCTTAGTGCTTTTTATGCCTTATTTCCTTTAAATCTCATGTCCGTTCTGTAATTGATACTATTATTCTATTCTAACTGCTGAGCAACATTAAATAATTTGCTCAAGGTCATAGTGGGGTGGACATTTGTTTCCAGGTATCAGGAGAGCCAGAACTGCTTGTGTGACCTTAGGCAAATCACTTTTCTCTGGGTTTCAATGTCCTCACCTGCAATCCGAAAGGTGAACTTTAATGAGTTGCTGGCTGTGATAGTGCATGAGTCTATGAGTTTGAGCTGCCCCCTGTGACCTTTCAGTGTTGTTGTTTCCTAAGAAAGTAAAGACCAGAAGTCAACAATGTCTATCCTGCAGATAAGATAACTGGATTATACAAGTGAGTTAGTATCAGAGATAGTGGGTTATCAGGGACAAAAACACTTAACATCTTTGTATTATCACCAGCTGTTTATTTCAATGATCTGAGTTATTGACACTGTTACAGCATGCCATGCTTTCTATCAGTTTTCATTTTAATAAACACTGAAACCCAAAGCATAAATTGTAAATTTTCCCTGATTTAATTTTGATTCTTTTAGTATTTCTTATTACCCAAAGTGCTGTCTTCATTTATGACTGTCATGATTTATGTCCATTCATTCAGTAGCAAATACTGAGCATCTGTTATGTGCAAAATGTTCATGTAGGCACTGAGAAGCAGCAAACAGGATAAGCCCATACTCATGCCTCAGGTGGGAAGACAATGAGCAAAATACAATAGTTCAATATACAGTGTTGAATAGTGATAAGTTCTGTTGCAGAGAATAAAGCAGGATATGGTTTGGGTTGAGTTGGGGACAATTGCTTGATATCTCATCAGAACTGAGGTGTTCTGTTTCTCATTAGAAGTGAGGTAACAAGATTGGTTTTTTTTTGTGTGTATGTTTTTGCCTAGGCAATTTGCATGGAATTTGAATTACCTGTTTTGCATGCGTGAGTACACACGTGCATATGTATATGTGTGAGTGGGAGAGAAAGAGAACATGTATACAGATACATGCATGTGCATATGCGTGTGTGCATTTCATGTGTGTGCATGTGAAGGCTAGAGGAAGATGTTGGGTATTCCACTCTGCTCTTTCACTCTCCATTCTGAGTCAAGGCCATTCTCCTCAACTGGAGCAGTTACAGGCATATACAGCTTTGTATGTGAGTTTTGGAGACTTGAACTCAGGTCTACATGCTTCCTCACCAATTACTTTGATCTATTTAGCCATCTCTCCAGCCCTTAGAAATACCCATTTGGATTTATAATTCTGCTTCTCAGATCATTTGTGAACGTGGGCAAATAATTTTACTTCATTGTTTCGTAGATCCTCCATTGTCATTCAGAGTGACACAAAGCAAAGGATTCATTATAGGAACCTGACACTATAGGATTGTGGGAGCTGGTTGACCAGTTCACAATTTTGGACATCAGGATCTAGGAGGGTTTTCTTGCTTTTTTACATGTTTTTTTTTTGTTGTTGTTGTTGTTATTGTTGTTCAGGAGGGAAATATGGGATCTGTGAGGAGGTTTTATATCATTAAATAATCATATCAGATTCCAAGCTGTCTGTCATATGTGAATTTGAAGCTGTCTTCATATGAAGATGTGGTAGAGAAAACAAACATCCTAGGCCATTGAAGATAGTTATCATGCATTCATACACGCATATACATGCAGTCATAGATTTGAAGAAAGCAGTAAAGGTGGTAGAAAATCCAAAATTTAATTTTGAGATCACAGAGTCAAAGAATGTCAGTTCTGGTACATGGATAAATAGGCTCAGATAATACTGTAAACTGACTGTATTTGATTTAGGAACTTTTTTCCACAGAAGTGCTATTTTTTTAATACATTTTTTATTATTTCCGCTCATACAAACTTAATAGGTAGACCAGTTCCCTCCCTCCCTTCTCCTACCCCCAAACCCCCTGTTCCCTCTCCCTCCCTCCCCATCCCCCAGTGTCTCCCCCCTAATTCCCAGAGAGTCCTTTATTGTGTATGCCTAACTCTCCTCTTGGTCCTCCTCTCCGATGACGTACAAGGACCCAGTGGCATTTCCCTGAACCCTTTCTCGTGTTCCCCTTAAGCATAAGAACACTACTGTGGCTGTCAATCCCTTGCCTCCAAGGATCTTGGTGCCTTTAGCTGATGCTAGACTTTGTGAGGTCAATAGTGTGTTGGACATTGCGCAGGGCATGCAAAGTCCTATTATGATTACTTCGGCCCTAACTAGTGTGGAGAATCTTGCAAATCATTGCTCCTCCCATCCTTTTGCTCTTACAATCTTACCGCCTCCTCTTCCGCAAATGTTCCTGAGCTTCAGGATGGGGGGAGATTAGGCTGGCCTAGTTCTATGTGGTTGATATAGTCTCTGAAGTTCTGGATTGTGGTTTGTTGATTTTCTTTTGCAGCTTTGCTGCTCCTGCAATACCCTTCACTCCATCCTGATAGGCATTGTATGTCACCCCCTGGTCAGAGACAAAAAGCTGTTAAACTGGAGTCTTGTTATAATAGCACATTCAAGGATAGATGTAATAAAAGCAGGAAACCTCAGTGAGGGAGGGGTCAGTCACCCATTTGCAAAATGGTCACCTTTCATCTGCCAGACTATATGCCCTCCCCTTCTGGTGAGATCATACCCCCTCAGTTGTACATGATCAGGAACAAACGTCTGTGAACTTAACCAGGTGTCACATTACTTACTTGCATTCCTTGATGGAGGCCTATTTACTATGCTGTAACATGGTCCCCTCTCTCCTTGTTTCTGGTGTGGCCCTCCTAACCCATCCCTCCTGTTCATAATTCTTGCAATTACTGTATTACATAGGTTTACCTTTGAGTGTCTCAATGTGGGCTGGGTGAGTTTGGTACTAGGAGCCACCTATTAGGGAGTACATACGGCACTTAACTTTCTGGGTTTGGGATACTTCACTTAATATAATTGTTTCTAATGACATCCATTTCCCAGCAAATTCCAGTAATTCATCATTTTTGATGGCTGAGTAGTACTCCATTGTATAGATGTACCACAGTTTCCTTATCCACTCGTCAACTGTTGGACATTTGGGTTGATTCCATGACTTTGCTATTGTAAACAGTGCTGCTATGAACATGGTCGTGCTTGTGCTATCGAGGTGAACCTCTGCTGCATGGGGGGTTATTCCCAAAAGTGGAAGCAGGGTCATATGGCATTTCAATCTTTAATTTCTTTAAGAATCTCCAGACGGCTCGCCAGAGTGGCTGTATGAGCCTGCATTCCCACCAGCAATGTAGGAGAGTTCCCCTCTCTCCACATCCTCTCCAGCATTTGTTGTTTGTATTGTGGATTTTTGCCATCCTGACCGGGGTGAGATGATATCTCAGGGAAGTTTTGATTTGCATTTCCCTGATGGCTAAGAAAGTGGAGCATTTTTTAAGATATTTGTTAGACATTTTAATTTCATCGCTAGTAAAGTTTCTTTTAAGTTCCAGGGCCCATTTTTTAATTGGGCCATTGTTTCCTTGGTGTTTAGTTTTCTAAGTTCTTTGTGCACTCTGGACAGTAGAGCTCTCAGATATGTGGTTAGTGAAGATTTTCTCCCATTCTGTGGGTTGCCTTTGAGCTCGTGTTACAATCTCTTTATCTGAACAGAAGCTCTTTAATTTCACAAGATCCCAACTGTTGAGAGTTGGTAGCAGTGACTGTGCCATTGGATGTCTGTTTAGGAATGTTGGCCTAGCCCAATCAGCTCGAGGGAGTTCCCTATCCTTTCAACTATGGTTTTATAGTCTCTGGCCTGATATCAAGGTCCTTGATCCATTTGGAATTAAGTCTTGTACATGGTGACAAGTACGGGTCCAGCTTTAATCTTCTGCATGTGGAGATCCAGTTTTGCCAGCACCATTTGTTGAAGATGCTGTTCTTTTTCCATTGGATTCTTTGGGCCCCTTTGTCAAAGACCAAATGGCTGTATTTTGTGGGCTTATATCTGGGTCTTCAATCCTTATCCATTGATCTGTGTGTCTATTTTGGAGCCAGTACCAGGCTGTTTTTATAACTATGGATTTGTAGTATAGACTAAGGTTTGGTATGGTAATACCTCCAGCAGTGTTTTGTTACTCAGGATTGTCTTTGCTATCCTGGGTCTTTTGTGCCTCCATATGAATTTGAGATTGTTTGGTCAACTTCTTTGAAGAATTGCTTTGGGATTTTATTGGTATAGCATTGAATTGTATATTGCCTTTGGTAGGATGGTCATTTTTACATGTTGATTCTGCCAATCCAGGAACAAGGGAGGTCTTTCCACCTTCTGGTGTCTTCTGCAATTTCTTTCTTTAGGGTTTTAAAGTTTTCATTGTAAAGGTCTTTTACCTCCTTGGTTAGGTTTATACCAAGGTATTTCATTTTTTTAGGGGCTATAGTAAATGGGATTGTTTCTCTCAAGGCTTTTTCACTTCTTTCATTCTGGGCATATAGGAAGGCCTCTGATTTTTGCACATTTATTTTGTATCCTGCCACCCTGCTGAACTTCTCAATTAGTTCCAGGAGCTTCCTGGTGGAGTTTTTGGGATCACTCAGGTATAAGATCATGTCATCTGCAAATAGGGATAGCTTGACTTCTTCCTTGCCGATTTGAATCCCTCTTATGTCCCTTTCTTGTCTTATGGCTTCAGCTAAGACTTCAAGTACAATATTGAATAGAAGTGGTGAGAGTGGACAGCCTTGTCTAGTTCCTGATCGAAGTGGGAATGCTTCCAATTGTTCCCCATTGAGCATAATCCTTGCTGTGGGCTTGTTGTATACAGCTTTTATTATATTGATAAAGGTTCCTTCCATTCCTACTGTCTCTAGCGTTTTGATCATAAAAGGCTGTTGGATCTTGTCAAAAGCTTTTTCTGCATCTATCGAGAGTATCATGTGGTCTTGGACTTTGGACTGGTTTACATGATGAATTACATTTATTGATTTGCGTATGTTGAACCAACCTTGTGTGCCGGGGATGAAGCCTACTTGGTCCCTGTGAATGATCTTTTTAATATGTTTTTGAATCCGATTTGCTAAGACTTTGTTGAGAATCTTTGCGTCTGTGTTCATCAGAGAGATCGGCCTATAGTTTTCTTTTTTAAGTGAATCTTTATTAGGTTTTGGGATTAAACGATATTAGCTTCATAGAAGGAATTTGGTAGTGTTCCGTCCTTTGCTATTTGATGGACCAGTTTAAGGAGTATTGGTGTTATTAACTCCTTAAATGTCTGGTAGGATTCTGTGCTGAATCTATCTGGTCCAGGACATTTTTTGGTAGGAAGAATTGAGATTACTTCTCAATTTCCTATATGTGATAGGATATTTAAATAATTCACAACTTCCTGATTCAATTTAGGTAAGTTGTGTTACTTAGAATTCATCCATCTCTTTTGTGTTGTCAAACTTCACAGAGTATAAGTTTTTGAAATATGATGTTATAATTCTCTGAATTTCTTGGGTATCAGTAGTGATAATTCCATGTTCATTTCTAATTTTGTTAATTTGGTTTTCTCTCTCTTGCTTTTGGTTAATTTAGCTAGGGGTGTAATCAATCTTACTGATTTTTTTCAAAGAACCAGCTTTTGACTGGTGATTTTTTCTATTGTTTTTCTTAGTCTCGATTTCAGATATTTCTCCCCTTATTTTGCTAATCTCCTCTCTTCTACTACTTTTGGGATCAGATTGCTCTAGCTTCTCTAAAGCCTTAAGCTGCATTGTTAAGTTATTTATTTCTGATGTTTCCATTTTTTTGATGTAGGCAGCTCTTAGGACAGCTTTCATTGTGTACCAGAGATTTTGGTAAGTTGTATTTTCATTATCGTTCACTTTCAGGAAATCTTGAATTTCCTTTTTAATTTCTTCCTGAATCCAGTTCTCATTCAGCATCATATTGTTAAGTTTCCAGGAGTTAGTGTATTTCTCTTGTTTGTTGTGTTGTGGATGTCCAGCTTAGGCCGTGTGGTCTGATAGGGCACAGGTTAGAATTTCAACTTTTTTGTATATGTGTAGATTCGTTTTGTGGCCCAATATGTGATCTATTTTGGAGAAAGTTCCATGTGCTGCTGAGAAAAATGTGTATTCTTTGGTGCGTGGGTGAAAAGTTCAATAAAGATCTGTAAGGTCCATTTCTTTCAGGGTTTGATTAAGGCCCAAAGTGTCTCTGTTAAGCTTTTGACCTGTTGATCTACCCCATGTTGAGAGGCCAGTGTTGAAGTCCCCAAGAATTATCGTTTGGGGGTTGATTTCTTGCTTTAGACGCTGTAGGGTGTTCTTAATGAATGTGGAGGGGCCCGTATTGGGTGCATAAATGTTCAGTATTGTGAAGTCTTCCTGGTGAATTGTACCTGTGACTAAAATGTAGTATCCATCCGTGTCTCTTATGAGACACGGTTTCCTGGTTCCATTAGCTTGCAAGATTTTGGACCAGCCTTTCATTCTTTATTTTTTTTTTTTTTTTTGAATCCTAAGAACTGGTTTAGTACATTGTAAAGATGTTGAAGACTTTATCCACGTGGTTATTCTGTGTCCTTTGTGTGACATCTCCCCAAGATGTTTCGGAACTAAATGCCAGGAAAATCTTTGCTCATTCTGAGTAAGTGGTTATGCTTTTATTCCTCATGGACAATGCAAATGTAGCAAAGGACCATGTGGAAAACATACTTGTGTTGCTCTGGATGCCAGGATATTCAGAGCCAAATTTTCAGCTCCTATTTTATTAACTGTGTAGTTGTCTTAGGTTTTAATGTTTATGTCCTACTCTTATAACAGGCTGTTTTTCCTGGTCTTAATTTTTAGTTAATATAATTTTATAATATGTACTGCAGTATATAAGTATCATTGAATCCCATGTTACATGATGAAAAATATCAAGATATAAACAGATAATTCCTCTATTATTTGGCTTCTGTGGTACAGTGAAAAAAATCACCATGTGTGGAATAGCTTCTAGTTCAAGCTATGCCATTTTATCATTGTGGTCCTGGGAAATGAGTTCAGGGCCCCCCATATGTTAAGAACCAACAAGTGACATTCGCTATCCCCAGGATCTTCCATTCTGATATACTTCTTTGTACTTTGGTTTCTTCTTATCACCTTGGATAGTGTCACATTTGGCCTAAAAGATAGAGTCTTTATACTGAAGAGTATAGAATTCAATGACACCTTATGTGAAGATTGTCCTTAGTATTTTAGAAGTCATTTTTTTAATGTCTTTATTTTTTTTTTGATTTCAGCTCATACAAACTTATTAGGTACACCAGTTCCCTCCCTTCCTCCTCCTCCCCCCATACCCCCTGCTCCCCCTCCCCACCCTTCTGCCTCCCCACCCTTCTGCCTCCCCATCCCCCAGTGCCTCCCACCCCAATTCCCAGAGAGTCCTTTCTTGTGCATGTCTGATTTTCCTCTGGGCCCTCCTCTCCGATGATGTCCAAGGACCCAGTGGCCTTTCCCTGAACCCTTTCCCGTGTTCCCCTTAGGTATAGAAACACTGCTGTGGCTGCCAATCCTTTATCTCCAAGGCTCTTGGTGCCTTTAGCAGATGCTAGACTTTGTGAGGTCCACAGTGGGTTGGACAATGCGCAGCACATGCAAAGTCCAATTATGATTGCTTCAGCCCTAACTAGTATAGAGTATCTTATATATCATTGCTCCTCCCATCCTTTTGCTCTTACACTCTTACCGTCCCCTCTTCCGCAAATTTCCTTGAGCTTCAAGATGGGGAGAGATTAAGCTGGCCTAGTTCTAGGTGGTTGATACAGAGTCTCTGAAGTTCTGGATTGTGGTTTGTTGATTGTTCTTTTGCAGTTTTGCTGCTCCTGCAATGCCCTTCACTCCATCCTGGTGGGCATTGTATGTACCCCCTGGCCAGAGACAAAAAGCTGTTAGAGTCTTGTGATAAAAGCACATTCAAAGGTAGATGTAATAAAAGTGGGAAACCATACTAAGGGAGGGGTCTATCACCCATTTGCAAAATGGTTACTTTTTATCTGCCAGACTATATGCCCTCCTCTTTTAGAAGTCATTTTTATTAATGAGTTTCTAAGTCGAAAGATTTAGGGTGGTTCGAAAGGAACATTTTAGTCAGTTCTGGCTGAGAAACCAAGATTAGCTTAAATCCTGATTGGCAAGAGAACTACTTTTAACTGGAGTTTATTAATTTTTCTTTTATTTTGTCTAAAATATAATTTATCCTGAAAATTTGAACATGATAAAACTGTTTTTTGGGTGAAGGCGTTGTTCTATGTGCTTTCGTATGCAAATAGATCTATATAATCACCACCACAATGAGGATACAGTTCTGTCTCGCTTATAAATTCACTTTGGTTTTCTTTTAATAAGTCAAACTCCTTTCCCAGACTTTACTTATTTTATTATTATTTTATTATTTTTTCCATTTCATGTATATGTGAGTAGAGTGTGTATATCCGTGTGTGTGTGTGTGTGTGTGTGTGTGTGTGTATATTTGTATATGAGTGGATGTGTATGTGGAGGCCTGAGGTTGATACAAGAATCATTATCACTCTCCTACTTCTTTTGAGATTGGATCTCTACTCGAACCCAGAGATCTCATTCTTGGCTGGTCTGACTAGGTACCATACCCAACCTGCATTTTGTGGGAATTGGGGCTCTGAACCCTGATCCTTTTGCTGGCACAGTAAGCATTTTAACCACCAACCTATCTTATCAGCCTTGGTTTTGTTTATTTTAATGATGTCCTCCCTAAGATTTGATGAAAATAGATTAAGAAGATTAATTTGATCCAAATATTTACTTTATAGGGTTCCTACTGTGTGCATTTCACTGCAGTAGGTCCTTTAGGCTACATAAACAGTTCAATTTGTAGACCAAGGTTTCAACATTGTAACAATGTAGTTCATATTGTCAAATTAATGCACAGAAAACAAAGAAGCATGTAAGACTCTATTTAAGCAAGTACTGTATTGTATGTGCTTCAGGACATGGGACTCATCTGTCCAGGTTAAAATATGGGCTTCTGCAACTTAATGGTATACTACTTGTATGTGTAGTATATATCCTTTAGTATGAAGAAAGACTGGAATGTCTTTAGAAATGTAGAATTAACGTTCACCTCTGAAAATGATATTTAGTCTATATGGAAAAGAGGAAATCACGTACTTGTAAGAATATTTAGAACAGTCTTCAGAATCTAAAACCAAGTAAGTTTCCTAAGTGCCAAAATTTATTTTACTTTTAATAAGATGTGGAGAGATGTAAGACTGCCAAATGGTGTTGCTCTGTTTTCAGAGAAATTTCACAAAGCTGACATCCAAATATCTATTGCAGAACTCTGACTAGAAGTTTCCATTATGAATACAGTGCATGTAAATGCTGACCATATGGCTTCCATCAGTGATCTATGTGGAGGTGATGGAATCTAGGTTAGGGAAGACAAGAGAGAGGCCAAGTCTCTGACTCTAAAGTGAGAAGCAGCTGGACACCACATGTCTGTGTTTAGACTTAAGCCAGCTTTATGTCGAGGGAGTAGGCAGTCACCCAAGACTTGTGATTTGTAGGGTGTGGCGAAAGGATCTTCCTTTGCCAAATTCTTCCCTTACAGGCAGGCCCCAAATCTTGAATTTTCCATTACAGAAAGAAAAAAACACTCTTTTGCTTCCGGAGTCCCTTTTCACAATGTAAGGAGCTATTATAGTCGTGATGTGGTGAAGTTTGTCTAATTAGCTTAGCACAGCTGGTGGAAAGATAGGATCTACAGGGTAGATCTGTATCTCTATGGGTATGTGCATATATATGCATGTGTATACATGCTAGGAATCAACACAGGTACAAAAAGCTGATCTCATATAGAGCAGAATGGTGGTATTCTCGTAACACATGTACGTTTCCAGTCATGACTGAGGGTGTGTGTGTTTGACTCTGTGATACGTTTAACAAACTTCCAAAAGGGATAAGGCTTCAGCTATAGTATTGCCTGGATACAGGTAATGTAGAGATTATTAGAACTAAAAAGAGAATGGTACAGCAGCAGCCTGGCGAAACAGCCCAAGATGTCCCCATCCCCCAACCTTCCTCAGCTTTCCTTCTCTCCACAATCTTTCCCCCTCCTGCCCCCCTCCCTCCTATCCATCTTAAATTGGCTGTCCCTGCCCTCCCTCCTCCTCCTTTCTTCATTCACATCACAAATCCAAAACAATTCTTTCACATTCACAATCATCTTTCATCATCTTTCAATCTCACACATATCACTGTCATTTCTTTTCATTTTTCTTTCAAACGATCATTGTCCCTTTCACATTCTTTCAAAGTCCCCTCTCCCATTCCCCCTCCTCACTTTCTTTCACAACAATTTCACATTCCATTCACATTTTTCAATGCCCTTTCCTTTCCTTTTCTTTTCTTCTCTAACTACCATTTTTTTTTTTTTCTTTGTTTTGTACCTAATAGATCTACCATATCCAGGTTGGCCTTAAACTCATTTACAACTGCTTGCAAACCGTTCTGGCACCAGAAATTGCAGACATGCCATTGCATCTACTTCCAAAGGGGTTTCTTCAACACTTGCCATTCAGACCTCACAGGAAGTAGGAGGCAGGGAGCAGGAGGAGCTGGGGGTTGTAAAGCTCATGACATGGATGGAGAGATTAGCTGTTAGAAAAGTCATCACTTCTTTGGGAGTAATACATTTGTAGCATAACTGCTTGGCATATGAGATAGAAGCAAGAGCCCCACCCTTGACAAGCAAAGGATCTAGAAAAAACAGAGCTTTCTGCTTGTGACACGTGAGCTCTACACCTGGGGTAGGGTCTTCCCTCACATCCTAGTGACTGATCTCAAAAAAGAAAAAAAAATAGATTGCACCATGAGTTGTCTTTTTGCTTTTGCAGTCAGACCAACTTTGATAAGGTGGTAATGGTGCAATGTATCCTAGAATGTGATATGATCTTTGCCATTTTTTCTTCGAGTAGTTTCTCTACTTGCATGAGACCACTCAAGACCCATAGACAGAGCCTGACTGTCGACCCTTCCCCTCATGCGCCGATCTCTCGCTCGATTTCAGGATGGTTGGTGATGAGCGACACATTATCTGATTTCCACCAAGCCATTCCATCCTATACCTGTGGCCATCTCACTCAGGTTTAATGTAATTCTCGTTTTATACATTAAAACAACTTCACATTAATTTTCAGAAGACCATAGCATATAGGAAGTGCAGTTTGGTGTGCCATTTTTCCCTGAGGAGATGCCAACCCACACGTCTATCCCCTTCCTCTAAGGCCGTTTGAATGACCGGGTCACAACGGTCCAATTCACTCACCCTTGACCATTCAACCCCTAGTTAGCACCCTTTGGCATGTTATAATTGGGTTTTCTTTTACCTCGTGCCGAGGCTGCCTCCCCGGACCGCGCCCGTCCCCCCCCCACACCCTCTCCCTGGCCACATGCCCTGCGGCGTTGGACGCTGCCACCCGCCCCCCTGGCGGCTTCTGTGCTGCAATCCTTCTCCCTCTTGCCTTTTTTCCTCCCGCCCCAGACGACTGGCTGGGGTGAGGGCTTGTGTAGAGTCCCCTTCCCGCTCGGCTGGTCGGCAGTTTCCTCCTCATTCTCCTCGTCGCTGTTTTATGCTGTCCCCCTTGCCTCCCACTTTTTCCTCACTGTGGTGGGATCCCGGCCCACCAAGCCATCCCCTGCGCCCGCCTGCTTGGTCGCTTCCGACCTTTCTGCTCCTCCTGCCCCTGTTCTCTTGCTGGGCCTGCCACTCCCCACGCTGGATTGTATATGATCTTCCCTTGCCTTCTCCTTCCATTCGCGCCCCGGCCCGCCTCCCCGCGGGCCGTCCTGTGTGCTCTGCCTCCGGGGACCCCCTGCCCTACTCTCCTTTTCCCCTTGGCCAGGCCGCCGGGCCGGCGCCTCCCTCTCTGCTCCGCTTCCGTCCGGTCGTTTTCCCGCACTTTTGCCGCATGGCCTTTTCCCCTCGTGTTTTGCCAACCCTCTTTCTCCTTCTGCTGGGGCCCCCCTGCTCCTGCCTCGTGCCCCCTCCCCTCCTTGGCTTGCACTCCCCACGTCCGCCTTGGAAGGCTGCCCCTTGTTGGTTTTGACCTGTTGGGGCCCTCCGTGGGGTCCCTCGCCGTGTGTTGCATTCCCCGGGCCCTTCCTGTCACCGCACTCACCCTCCCGCCCCTTTTCCTTTTGCCCCCTGCCGCTCCTGTCTCTTTCCCCGCGGTTCTGCACTGGTGGGAGCTATTTGCCTGCGGCTGGCGCGGTGTGACCCTGTTGCGCCCCCCGTCCTTTCCCCTCCGACTCGATCTGGGTGTGGCCGCCTAATCCAGGGACTGTGCCGGCGGCTTGGAATAAACGAGAACATCAAATCTAGGGGCTGGAGAGGTGGCCCAGGGATCAGCCTCTGCCTCAGGCGGAAGGTCCTGAGTTCGGATCCTAGACCCCACGTATAGATGCCAGGTGGAAGCGGGGGTGGCCTGCGTTTCTGGTCCCCAGAGCCTGTGAATCCCAGGGAGAGTAAACAAGGAGGTGGTGGAGGCGTACATGGTGGTTCCTGAATTCACCCGTGGTTCTACACACACACACACACACACACACACACACACACACACACACACACACACACACACACACGCATACACACAAAATTGAATAAATAATAATAATAAAAAAAGAACTTCAAATCTAGGATCATATCTCTTTAACATAAAAGTGTAATATTAGTAGTTCACAAGCCTGTCTCACTTTGCTAATTCCACAACTGAGCCTTTTGTATTCCAAAAGCAATGTACTTTTCAGATTGGTTACAGGTAATGAAAATCAATGAAACTTCACATGGGTGTAGTATTGACTTTTCTGAGTTAATTTTTGGATGGAAAAATTCAGACTACTTCTCAGCCTGAGTCATCTAAAAACTGGATTTGCTCATTTGCAAATGGAAAACTTAATGTGCCTGTTAATTTCTTCAGATAATGACATTTAAAGGTGAAAGTGATAATGATGCCAGGAAGGTGTACCTAGGGAGCATAGTCTTTATGGTGCTGGGGCAAAGAGCTGCCGTTGCAGTTGCATGAATTGGCTTTGGTCAAAGGGCAGAAACCACAGTTCCGGTATGATTTTCCTGCAGATTGATAATGAAAATTTCTCATTAGAGCATGTGTGTATATGATATACTAGATTCATAAATGGAATTTTTGGGCCCAGAGACTTACTTTTTGCTGAACAAATGGGTGTTTATAAATTTTAGTTGTATCTAGGGATGGGGATCTCATCAGCTTTCTCAGTAGCCTGCTTCATTTCCTGGAAAGTTGAGAAACTATTTCCAACTATGTCTCCCCTACTTAAAATTTGCCATTTCTCCTTGGTCACTGGCTAATACACATGGAGACTAACTTTTCAACATTGCTCTCTTCAGATTATTTTATGGATTACTATACCACATGCTTCAAACCTTGTTCAGGCTCAATGATACTATGTAATGATAATATAAGTTTTTCTTAATGTACTCTGAAAAATATGAGTCCTTTAGACTTCTTGTTTGTACAGTGGTGATGATCTTAGCAATTAATGGTTGTCATTAGAAAAGCTGACATTTATTGAATGCTTACTAACTGCCAGACAGTGTGCTAAAGATCTGACATACAGTGGCTCATTTTATATGTTTGATAATTCAATAGGAAGAGAAATTATTATTTGCTGTTTTAAAGATTGGGAAGTTGAAAGTGAGAGTTAATTTGCTCAGTTTCACAGGATTAGTTTACTCATCTTTCTATGATGCTTTATAGCTTTTTTGATCATTAGAATAATTTGGCCTTTCTTATTTGTTAATTTTGTATGTGTATGTATTCACATATATGCACATACATAAGCAAGTGTGTGCATGCACCCGTACACTCATATATTAGAAAAGAAATGTAGGTAACTTAACTAAATATGTTCAGTGCTGCTGTGTGTCATACCAAGATATTAACACTTTTTTCTTTTACATTTTATATGTATACATTGGTAATATCTATTAGTCTCTTAGAGTTTCATATATGAATACAGTGAATTTATCATACTGTAATCCCCAATAACACCCCTCTCCTTTTTGTATTATAATCCTTATTTATTTCTCCATACTTGTCTCCCTTCTATTTTCATGTTTTTTTTTTTTTTTTTTTTTTTTTGCATGTATGAGCTATTGTGTTTCTTCTGGGTTGTCTAGATGTCATATGTATTTGCTGGAACCTGAATCTTATACCAGTGTATATACCATTGAGGAAAGCATCTTTCCTGCCACCTATTAGCATTAGTTCTTATCAGTTTCTTGGGAAGGTATTGCATATCTTGAGATCTTTCCCCTTCCGTGGTGAAATTTCAGTAGGCCAAAGGAAAGACTAACTAACCTTTATCTGTATTGAAATTATTTCCTTAGGAATATTTCATTTTTCTTTTCTATTGATAAGTGGCCTTGAAAAGCAAAAATTAGTTCTATAAATAATGCTACATTAAGTTTCAAAGTGCTAAAACTAAGGGAATTTTTAATATTTTCCTTCTAGTCACATTATTTTGTAGATGATCAAAATTTATACCATCTCTTACTTTGTGTATTGCCCTTCAGACCTAGGATCTGCTAGGTGGCAGCCAAGAACTATTGCATGTGCTTGTAGTCTTGTATGGAACAGTAGGAGGAATAAAAATAGGTATATCTCACAGATGGAAACAAACCATGTTTATATTAGTTACTTTTTAAATGACGTGACCTGACAAGGAAAGCAACTTGAAGCAGGGCTTACTTTAACTTACAGTCCATCCTGGCAGGGGAGTCATGGTGTCAAAGGTGTGAGGCAGCTGCTCATGGTGCATCCACACCCAGGAAGGAGATGAAGACTGGTGTTCAGTCACTTCTTTTTTATTGAGTTTGGGACTCCAGCCCATGAGATAGCCAACCCCCGCTTAATATGGGTTTTCTTACTTCTGTTAACCCAATCTAGAAAAATTTTCACAGACGTGTCCAGAAACCTGTTTCCTATGTGATTCTAAATCCTCTCATTTTGACAATATTAACCATCGCAATGCTGTACTTGGTGTTCATGTATAAGTGTATTTCCCGAGTTGCTTCTGTCCCTTGAATACCTCAAGTGGCATTCGTTAGTTGAACACTTGAATAGTTTGGCTGCTCCTGATTAGCACTGTTGTCTGTCATGTTTGGCTAGAGGCAGAAGGAAAGGCTGTAGCACTTGAATCCTAAGCCTAACTGCCACTTTGTAAGCATATGGTCTTCGGTAAATTACATCTTCTGTTTGAACCTCTGTTTCCTCCCTATATTGTAAGGATTAGATTACATCTGCACCACAGATTTCTTATGATCATTAAACAGGTTAATGAATGGCAAACTGCCTTCAGTCTAGAAAGAATGCTAGAAATGTTAGTAATCATTAAAAATTAGACTTTAGATCTGTCACTTTCTGTATGAAATTGCTTGGCTTACTATTTTTTCTTAGAAATAAGCCTATTACTTTCTCAAGTATGTTTCACGATATGAAATTCAAAGCACTGTTTTTAAACATGTTCTAGTACTAAGATTAAACAGATTCAAGTTCCCTTCAGCCCACCTCTTTTTTTAAATTTTTTTTATTATTATTTATTAAATTGTGTGTGTATGCGTATGTGTGCGTGTGTATGTATGTGTGGGTGTGTAGAACCACGGACAAATTCGGGAACCACCATGGACACCTCCACGTCCTCCTTGTTTATTCTGCCCCCGGGATTCACAGGCTCAGCCCTACCAGGACCGGAAGCGCAGGCTGCCCCAGCTTCTGCCCGGCGTCTATACGTGGGGTCTAGGATCCGAACTCAGGACCTTCCGCCTGCAAGGCAAAGGCTTAACCCCTGAGCCACCTCTCCAGCCCCCCTTCAGCCTACTTCTAAGAGAACCCACAATGAGCCTCTCTTGATTGAGGGCAGAAAGGGAGCTTCTTAATTCTCTTAGATAAGTGTGCTCTGTGCCACCCACTTGCTTATTTGACTTTGTTCAAAGCTCATGAATACTGTTAATGAGTGGTCATTTGACTTAACTCAGTGATCTCCAAAGTGAGGAATGGATTGACTCCCAAAAGTACATAGGTTAATCTTTTATATAGAATAATAATTTGGGTGTGAAGAAGATATTAAAATTTATGCTTCTTAGTCTAAAAATAGAGATTATACTGTATTAAAGCTTAGTCTTTTGGCTGACACTACCCACCTACTAGGACTTATATGCTGGATATACTACATTTGTGTGCCAGCACCCTCAAGAAAGAGTGCATGTTTTGTAGTTCAAAGTGCTGTTCAGCAAAGGTCTCACATTTCCCCCATGAATTGTAGTATATTGTGATTTACCTGTACAGGGAAAAGTTTATGGTTTATGTAGGTTTTATAATGCTAGAAAAATAGAATCTTCTGAATGTTTTTGGAAAGCTCACTAGTTATCATGAAGGAAATATTTTAAAAGTTGTTCAACTTGGACACTAGTAATGTTCTTTTTATATTATATATTTTTATTCTTTAGAGTTTCATATATAAATAAATCAAAGTTATGATTTTATACTTTCATCTCCAAACCCATCCCTCTCCACTTCCTTTTACAACCTTCCTTCTTTGCCAGTCTCCTTCCTATTTTCATGTCTTTTGTATGTGTTTGTACTAAGTTTCATCAGGGTTATCAAGTTTGCAATAGATGGCATATGCCTAAGCACTTGCTGGAACAAGAATCATATATCAGTGAATATACCACTGAAGAAAGCATTTTCCCTTCAACTCTCCTCCTCATCAACATTAATTTTCATCTATCTCAGGGGGGTGTGGATCTCTTGAGATCTTTCCCCTTCCATGGTGACATGTTGATAGGACAATAGTGTGCAGGCCTTGTGGAAATACACATAGCTGCAGTGAATTCGTGGATGCAAGAACACTGTCATGTCCAGAAGGTCATGTATGGCCACATTCTTCCCTCCTTTCAGACTCTTATAATCTTACTGCTCCTTCTTTTTCAATGTGGAAGCTTTTTCAACTCTTTGTTGGACATTTGTATTTCAAAAGCTATTCAATTCACTAGCCCATATAGTTGTTGGATGATTTTTTTTGTATGTAATTACAAAGTATGGAAAACGTCACAGATTTGCATGTCATTCCTATGCAGGGGCCATGTTAATCTTCTCTGTATTGTTCCAACTTCAGTATATATGCTCTCCATGTGAGCATAGTGTTGTAATTTTTGACTTCGTATATTCCATGTATTAATACCTGTTTAATGTATAACTGGCATCATTTTTCCCATTATGTAGGTGTTAGTGTTGATACCTCTTAAAGACCAGCCAAGATACGTATGCAAAAGCAAGAGCATTTTATTCAATCCAGCATGCTGGGGTCCACCATTGTACAGAGAAAATGGCAACCATGAGCACAACTGAGTGGCTTTATTAGAGAGAGAGAGAGAGAGAGAGAGAAAGAGAGAGAGAAAAAGAGAGAGACAAACAGACAGAGAGACAGAGAGAGACTGGTACCGGGGCTTACACACACAGGCAGGGTGTTGTGTGTGCAGCCCCAAATTATATCTCCACAGTTTTTATACACAAGGGACAAAGGAGGTTGCAAGCACCCCACCAAAGCAGTTTAACTACATAGTGTTTTATAGTCTTATCGACATGCAGGCTTTGGCATTCCAGACTTCTTGCAGGCCCTCTGGCCAAATGACATTCCAGAGGAGAATTTCGGAGAATAGTAGGGGAGTGGCCATTTTATTGCTTACCAGCAATTTCTCAGGCCTAAGAAATTTCATTTTAATTTTTTAAGATTTTTCCATTTATGCTTCCTCTCTACAGTAGGCTTTGTTATGTGGAAGTTTTTCAATGATGCAATACCATTAACCAGTTTTTGGTACTACATTGTATGATATTGGAGTGTCATTCAGTTTCTCTCCTATTTTATATTTTTCCCCCGCATGTGTGGTTCATTGAGATTCATCAGGGTTGTCTTTGATGGCATGTGCCTAAACACTGGTGAAGCATGAAACATCTGTCAGTGAACGCGCCATGAGGAAAACATTTTCCCTACCTTCTCTCATCAGCATGAACCCTCATCAGTCTTCCAGGGAAGTACAGGGCAGCTGGAGTGAAATGACAAGATAAATTCCACACATGTCTGGTGGAAATATACATAGGTGTGGTGAATTCATCCATGTAACAGCCCTTTCATGTCCAGAAGCTAATGTCTGACCATGCCTCTGCCCCTTCAGGCTCTTAAAATCTTACTGTTGCCTCTTCTAAGATATTGCCTGAGCCTTGGGGTGGGATGGGGGGTGGTTAAATGACATGTTTAGGGCCCAGATTTTCACTGTCACCATTTTTGCACTCTTGGCATTTGTGCTTTTTGCTGTAACAAATACTTTCACCTTCTATTTTCAAAGGAAGCATCTAGGTAGAATGCTGAGTGTTCTTTGGATCTATGACTATAAGGACAAATGGTTAAAAGGCAGTTTGATATAACATTCTTTTCTTTGAAATAAAGATAAATATTCCAGATTTGCTGACCTTTTCTTGCTAAATAGTTGGTAATAGCATGATACCCAGAAGATATTATTTGAAAAAGAAAAACAATCTATCTCTTCAAGGTGATTTTAGCAATGAATGAAAAGTAGCTGCTTAAAATAAGTGCTTTTTATAAATGAAGTGGTAGGTAGAGTGGTATGTGGATATAATCTCAGTTACTCAGGAGGCTGAGACAGGAGGATTATAAATCCAAGGCCTGTTTGGATTACAGAGACAGATCTTGTCTCAATCAATAAAAACAGAAATGCTTTTCAATATTAATTTTTATCTGTTATGTTGTTTATTGCTCTGTCATCTAAAACTTTCAGCGCCTATATATTTTTAAAAATTGGAAAGAACTACTTCTAACTTCATTAATGTTTTTTTTTTTTAGTTTACTCTTTAAATGTGTGTGTGTGTGTGTGTGTGTGTGTGTGTGTGTGTGTGTGTGTATGTATCAGAGGGCACTGTGTGTATGCCTGTGGAGGCCCAAGGGGACTTTAGGAATCACCCTGGATTGTTCTATCTCATTTTTGCTTTGCTGCGTAGTTTCTATGACTCTGCCTTCCAGGACCAGAAGTACAGACTGCCGCCATTTCTGCCTAGAGTTTTTACGTGGCATCTGTGATCCAAACTGAGGACCTTCTGTTTGTAAGACAGAGGCTTAAGCCCTGAGCCATCTCTCCAAACCCATTAATTTTTTTCTAAGTGAAGAATTATAGTAAATTTTAAGCTACTTTTAAAAAAGTATGAAGATAATTGGTTTAGTTTTTCAGCACAGCTCATTGTCCAATGAATTTCCTTACTTTCTGTGGACAAGTTCTCTTAGACATTTTTGAATAATTGGAGATGAAATTGAAAAACACATTTGTGATGATATAGTTAAGTATGAATTTTTTCCATTTTTATCTTCATATCTGTGTTCATTTCCAACCAAGATACCCATTAAAACCTTGTATCAAAATAAACTAATTTTGAGCATGTTCATTTAATTTTTGTATCATAAGATTTTAAAAATTAAGGACCAATGTTCAGTGATATTCTTCTTAATAAACTGCTAAATAATGATTTTAGGAGAGAACAAAACCGTTTTTGTATAGTTATTAAATCATCTTATTTTAAATATGATAAGTCTATTTGAATCTTGAAAAATTTTGTAGTTTATGTATATACTAGGAAAATTGCATTATATTTAAATGAGCTTTAAATAACCTCATTTAATTTTCGGGGCATATATATGCCTTTTATAAAAATTCTGAGGTTACTGAAATAGATTAAGTTAATCTCACATGAATTGTTTGCTTTAGCTGCAATAAAGACCCTAAGTAAGAGAGCTGGTGTTTAGGTGGGGACATGTCGCCCTCTGCATCTTTGACAGGTATACCCTCTAGTCTTAGTTATCTCAGTAAAAACTACTCATGTGGGTTGACTACGTTTGGGTCAAGGCGAAAAGAGTAGCACTGAGTAAGTTCTAGAAAGTGCGTACAGATCATGCATAAAATTCAGCCAGTTAACATTACAACATCGATGGAGGAGGGATACACTAGGCTCCACCCCTCGCTGAAGAGCTATTGGTAGTTGGTGGCTGTTGTGAGAAGGTGTGATTTTTCCTTGGAGATGTGCTGGCTGGTAGGTTGTTCATGTTCTAGTAGATAAACCCATATCCATGTGCTTGTAGGCGGCAGGAAAAGGACTCAGCTGGTTACTACAAATGAAAAAAGGACATGAAAGTGGGAGAAGGAATGTGTTACGGCACAGCTGGAAAATGAAGGGTGACTATTATTACTATACCTTGTATACATGTATAAAATTGGAATGAATAAATAAAAAACACTAAAAAAATAGCATGCAGGGCTGGAGAGATGGCTCAGGGGTTAAGACTGCCTCACAAGCAGGAGGTCCTGAGTTTGGATCCCAGGTCCTACATAAAAACACCAGATGGAAATGGCAGCGGCTTTCACTTCTGGTCTTGGTGGGCGGAGCCTGAGAAATCCCAGAGGGAAGCAAGAAGGAAGTAGAAGCAATACAGGATGATTCTTGAAGTCTTGAAGCAATACAGATGATTCCTTGGTTCTCCTTAGGGGCACACAGTGCCCTTTGACACACGCACACACACACACACACACACACACGCACTAAATAAAATATTTTTAAAAAATAGCATGCAGATCAATAATTTGAGGCACAAAAATGAATCAAGGAATGAAGATAATGAAATTTTATGACACTTTAGTCTGCAGCCTGGCCTTACCTTTAGGTCTCAGGTTATTGCAATTTTTGCATTCCCCTTATGAACCTGCCACACCTCATGAAAAGCATGTAACATCACAAAGAGGAATGAGAAGTGCTAAATAGTATTAGTTGTATGTTTCTTCACTTTTTATGTATGTGAGCCATAGATAATGAGATAGAAATTAAAAGCAAGAACATCAGACAAACCTTAATCTTAATCTTGGTTCCATTGGTTGTGTGCTGGCCATGTGATGACCCAGGGCAAGTAACTTGACAATGCTTTTGACTGAATTTAATCATTTCTGAAACTTAGATTTTTTTTCCCCTAACAAAATGAAGGCATTCCTTACCTTCTTTTGAGGGTGGTTGGGAGGAAGAAATTCACCATTTATCAAGGAAATTGGCATAGAACAAGTGGTCAATATCACTAGCATTATTCATCATATGGTTGTCTCTTGCTCTATAAATTATTTATTAGCATCTATTATACAAAACTATAAGCTTCATTGTAGCACTTGTATACGTGTATATATTGTACTTTGGCATACTTATGCTCTATCATATTTTTTGTCCTTCTTTCTTCCCATTCACCTTTCTGTTCCCCAGTAGTCTCCCCTAGCACTGGCTTAAGCATATAACTCAATACTTGGTAGGTACATGCTGAATTGAATAAAATTATTGGGAAAACACATTTAGGATTCTAGTACAACCTCAGATTTGGGATTTCCAGCCAACATACTTTCTGTCTGAAATACCTCATTTTTGAAAGACATTCTGTTTTTTCTAATTTCAGATCTTTTTTTATCATTTATTCAATTGTGCATGTATGCGTGTGTGCACATGTGTGTATGTGTGTGTAGAACCACAGGCGAATTCGGGAACCACCATGGACCGCCTCCACTTCCTTGTTTACTCCGCCCCGGGATTCGCAGGCTCCGCCCTACCAGGACCAGAAACGCAGGCTGTCCCCCCTTCTGCCCAGCGTCTATACGTGGGGTCTAGGATCCGAACTCAGGACCTTCTGCCTGCAAGGCAGAGGCTTAATCCCTGAGCCACCTCTCCAGCCCCCTAATTTCAAATCTTATCTAAACAACCTTTTTAGAAATGTATTTAACCAAGTTTTGGCCGTTTAGAGAGAAAATAATCTTCAAATAGAGAGAAAATCTTGAAATTTCATTTTTTTATGAATAAAGTCAAATATTTGACTCTGTCTTAGTCTTCAGTCCCAATATAAGAATACTAGCAATGCTATTATGCTTCTTTTTGCCTAAACATCATTCATAGGTGGCTCATTCCTGTCTGCCCGTGAAGGTTGAACTCCTGGCATGGGTCCTGAAAACCTGACACCTGATCTGACTCCACTTGATCAATCCAAACATTGCCCACCAAGCCTCCTGCTCTACCATGTGGTTTCAACATTCAGCTCTAAGCATAATTCAGTTTCTAAGCTTTTTTTGTTGCCATGTTAGGATTATACATTCCCAAATGAGAACTTTCAGTAAATGTGAGCTACTAAAGGCTCCATGGAGTTCTTCAAGGATGTTTGTCCATTTTGGGTACTTATGTATATTTACATTGATACAAATGAGTTCAGGATCAACTGAGGGCACAGAGAGAGTCGCTTTCCTCACTTATTCTCCATAGTTCCATATGTTTTTTCAAAAATGTTGTGGTTAATTAGGATGAAAGTGTCCTGAAAGTTCTTTGTAAATCTAAATATAAGGGAATATGAGATTTGTTGAGGTATACAGTAACTATTTACTGAGTACCTACTGCTCTAGATAACTTGGATGGATTTAAGAAATATATGTGTTTTTTTTTGCTTTATTCCTTTATTTTTTTAATACATTTTTTATTATTTCCGCTCATACAAACTTAATAGGTAGACCAGTTCCCTCCCTCCCTCCTCCTCCCCCGAACCCCCTGCTCCTCCTCCCTCCCTCCCCGCTCCTTCTCCCTCCCTCCCCATCCCCCAATGCCTCCCCCCAATTCCCAGAGAGTCCTTTATTGTGTATGCCTAACTCTCCTCTTGGTCCTCCTCTCTGATGACATACAAGGACCCAGTGGCATTTCCCTGAACCGTTTCCTGTGTTCCCCTTAAGCATAGGAACACTACTGTGGCTGTCAATCCCTTGCCTCCAAGGATCTTGGTGCCTTTAGCTGATGCTAGACTTTGTGAGGTCAATAGTGCGTTAGACATTGCACAGGGCATGCAAAGTCCTATTATGATTACTTTGGCCCTAACTAGTGTGGAGAATCTTGCAATGCTCAATGGGGAACAATTGGAAGCATTCCCACTTCGATCAGGAACTAGATAAGGCTGTCCACTCTCACCACTTCTATTCAATATTGTACTTGAAGTCTTAGCTGAAGCCATAAGACAAGAAAGGGACATAAGAGGGATTCAAATCGGCAAGGAAGAAGTCAAGCTATCCCTATTTGCAGATGACATGATCTTATACCTGAGAGATCCCAAAAACTCCACCAGGAAGCTCCTGGAACTAATTGAGAAGTTCAGCAGGGTGGCAGGATACAAAATAAATGTGCAAAAATCAGAGGCTTTCCTATATGCCCAGAATGAAAGAAGTGAAAAAGCCTTGAGAGAAACAATCCCATTTACTATAGCCCCTAAAAAAATGAAATACCTTGGTATAAACCTAACCAAGGAGGTAAAACACCTTTACAATGAAAACTTTAAAACCCTAAAGAAAGAAATAGCAGAAGACACCAGAAGGTGGAAAGATCTCCCATGTTCCTGGATTGGCAGAATCAACATTGTAAAAATGACCATCCTATCAAAGGCAATATACAAATTCAATGCTATACCAATTAAAATCCCAAAGCAATTCTTCAAAGAAGTTGACCAAATAATCTCAAAATTCATATGGAGGCACAAAAGACCCAGGATAGCAAAGACAATCCTGAGTAACAAAAACACTGCTGGAGATATTACCATACCAAACCTTAGTCTATACTACAAATCCATAGTTATAAAAACAGCCTGGTACTGGCTCCAAAATAGACACACAGATCAATGGATAAGGGTTGAAGACCCAGATATAAGCCCGCAAAAATACAGCCATTTGATCTTTGACAAAGGGGCCCAAAGAATCCAATGGAAAAAGAACAGCATCTTCAATAAATGGTGCTGGCAAAACTGGATCTCCACATGCAGAAGATTAAAGCTGGACCCGTGCTTGTCACCATGTAGAAGACTTAATTCCAAATGGATCACGGACCTTGATATCAGGCCAGAGACTATAAAAACCATAGTTGAAAGGATAGGGAACTCCCTATCTAGGCCAACAGTTCCTAAACAGACATCCAATGGCACAGTCACTGCTACCAACTCTCAACAGTTGGGATCTTGTGAAATTAAAGAGCTTCTGTTCAGATAAAGAGATTGTAACAGGAGCTCAAAGGCAACCCACAGAATGGGAGAAAATCTTCACTAACCACACATCTGATAGAGCTCTACTGTCCAGAGTGCACAAACAACTTAGAAAAC
Organism: Typhlomys cinereus; assembly: GCA_023101885.1. Classification (NCBI taxonomy): domain Eukaryota; kingdom Metazoa; phylum Chordata; class Mammalia; order Rodentia; family Platacanthomyidae; genus Typhlomys; species Typhlomys cinereus. The sequence goes on from JALPQD010000058.1 coordinate 6,280,684, forward strand.
TAAACACCAAGGAAACCAATGGCCCAATTAAAAAATGGGCCCTGGAACTTAAAAGAAATATATGTTGTTTTAAACGGGAATCTTGAAAATTCATGGAGAGGATTTAGTAAACTACTAGCTTTTCATTTAATCTCCTATAGCTTCTGGATGTAGCTTTATCCATGCATGCAGAGTACCTTTGCCCAAACTCTTTAAAAATATTTCCTTCTTGAGGATTTAGAGCAGGGAAAACTCATGAGATTCTCTATGAGAATCTATAGGTAGGTAGTTGTTGTAGGGGAGGGAGAGACATTTTCTTCAGTGATGCAGTCACTGGTAAGGTTCTCAAACTAAACAACCCTTTCACCCATGATCCCGTAAGTAACCCTAGTTAAACTCACTGGGTCACCAAAAGACAGAAAGACATCAAAGAAATGGAGGGACTAGTTGGAGAGAGAGAAGAGGTAGTGAGAATAAGAGAGTACAAGAGAGGATAAGGGAGTAAATCTGATCAAAATATATTAAGCGTGAGAAAATGTGATGAAATGTATTGTTCACAGTTATTATATGCTAATAAACATATAAAACTAAAATAGAAAAATGGGTAAAAAGATTTTCTATAGTTAAGTAGAGCTAATGCTTAAATTTAGCCATTAAAGGGTTGTGTGTCGTCATAGATCTATGTAATCAGACATTTAGGTTGGACATATATAATCTAATTGAAGAGAGAATGTGCCTTGTTAGCATCTCTATTGGTCAACACTACATTTTGGAGCCTGGAATATGAGTCGAGTCCATAAATGGATTTTAACAAATACTGTCGAATGTGACTTCTGGGGGGAATTGGATTTTCTCGGGTGTGCTGACAAAGTAAGGTTCCTTAAGTCCGACGGTCAGGCAATCACAATTTCACCAAAAGGATTCTTGGAAAGCATCCAGTTAGGCTCTGGAGCAGCCAAATCTGTCCTTTTCTATTTGAAACTTCTCTAAAAATACCTCTCAGTCATAATAGCATCCCTTCTTCTATCTGAAAGCTAATGTGACTTTATGCATTTTCATGCATAGTTGAAGCACCGAATCTTAGTTTATCTGCCTTTCCATTTTGACCCACATTAACTGTTTTACATTCTTTAAATATCACCGTGAAGCAACCAATGTGAGTCAGTCTCTATCTCTTGTGGTATTGACACTGAAGTTTTCAGTTGGCCACCTTCTTCATTTTTAGCAACTTCATAATAAACCACAACAAGCTATGAGAAAACAGTCGATCATTCTGTCACCTCGGAGTGGAGTTAATTTGGAAGACATGTTAACATCAGGGTAAAAAAACTCAAAATGGGCTTAAAGCAACTTGAGGATTAATCGCTGTACTGTTATTGCTACTAGTTCTAGGGAGGGCAAGTTCCCCAAATGACTTGAGAATCGTTTCATACCATTCCCCAGAGCCAAATCATCTGGTCTGCATGCTGAGTCCAAAGAAATATTGCTTAATATTTTCCCCAAGCAATAAGCCAGGGAAAAAGAATCTGAGAGATCACAGTAGGTTTTTAGGTGAAAACTTCTAGGGAACAATTTCCTTGAAAATAAAGGTCATATATGGTTTTAAAAAAGTGCTGCTCTTAAGCCACTGCCTCTGTGTTTTCTCTCATGTGTTAAGTGACAGGAGCAGCTAAATGCCATTTGCCTCTTGCTGTTCTTTCAGAACCTACTTTAGCACTGTCTCCTTCAGTTTAGCTTTCATGGAAAAGAGCACGGGCACAAGCAGGGAGGAGAGATTAATATTGCAGGGCTTACTGGACACTTACCATCTCAACATTGTTTTTGTTGTTGACTCAAAGAAAAAGCACTGTGGCCTGTGTGTTCTTCCAAGAGTATTCGTCCCTCGCATCTCGCCATTTATAACACCTTTTTCTTCATTTCTTGAACTGGTGCCACTTCTGTAAAGAGGCCTATTCTTATTTAGAATGTAACCTCGATGCAGATCAGAAATCTTGTTTATTTTGTTCACCTGTTTTTTATATCCACAATGTGACTTCTTTATGGAGTGCATAGTCTCAGAACAGATGATGCCAGGATTTGTCAAGCTCAGTGACCCACATTGGCAGATTCACATGGGAACAAAGAATATAGAAAAGAGGCAGAATTGGCTCTTCAGTGATTCTAAGGTTGGATGTGAAACTTGAAGTGTTTGGGATTGTTGGCACCATTTTCATTTCTTCCTTAGATAAAAGGAATGATTTAGAAAGATGTTGGGAGATACAGAAATAAATAGTTGATCATATCCTAATGTTGGATGTAATTTTCTACAGACTGCTTCATGATAGTAGAATAATGGGTTGCTGGTGAAAGAGGAAATGTATCTTTTAAAAAAATTTCTTCATTGGTATTTAATTTTTAAAAATTCTTTGACATTTTCATGCATAAATACAATGACTCTGTATGTTCTCTGTCTTTATTATCCAATTCTACCTACACTCTTTCATCTCTTCTTCTCACCAGTTTTCCTTCTACTTAAAGCTTTTTTGCATGTGTGACCTACTGGTTTCATCTGGGATGTATACACTGACAATTGCCTGAGCACCTGCTGAGGTTTGGATGACCTATTGGTGGGTAAATCACTGAGTAGAGAAGTTCCCCTTATGCAGACAGGAAATAGATGTATTTATCAGGAGATGAATGAGCTTCATGGTATATACAGTTGCTGGAGTCAACAGCAGCAGCAGCAGCAAAAAAACAAAACAAGCCATAAACCAGATGCCTAGTTAAATTTTAATTTTGAATTTCAGATAAATAATGAATTATTTTAGTATGACTATATGGTATTTGATGTCCTGTGTTTTATTTGGCAACCCAACCATAGTGTTTTATCCATTTCTGAATGCTCCATATTATTCACAGGACTGGAATAGCAACTTTATCACATGCCTTGGGACAACACTTTACAAAGCATGTTCCATGCATTGAACTACAGGGTCTCACAGATGTGAATACAGCTTTGTAAATGATCCAAATTAGGATATTACAGGTACTGAGAGCTTTGCTTCTGTGTGACTCTTACTTCGGGAATTGTATCCTCACCTCATGTGACCAGGCGTGCTGAGCACTTTGACTCTGTTATTTGGGTTGGGTTCTGTACTGGACAACTTTCATTTTTCCCCTTTTGGATGTAAAAAAAAATAAGGAAACTTGATATCTGGGTCACAAGGAAAGAAATTCATGGTTTTTCTGGGGTTTCATTGTTTATTATCAGATATGTTAGCAAGCCAGAACTCTTCTGGAGCCTTCTGAGACTCAGGGACTTACTTGCACATGTGCCCAGCTTAGGAGAAACCCTGTGGTGGGACTTGCTTGCTGTTTTGCACATATTTTGTTGTCATGGTTTTTTAATAGAGTAACAGAGTACAGCATTTTCTTTGTGGAAAAACACTGTTATTATGGGAATTAATATATGCATAATTTTCAAGGTGAAGTCCAGAATGTATCTTCTTCAAAGGTAAACTTAATGACATTTGTTTCCTAAATACCATCATTCCTCACTGTCAGTCCTCCTTGAACATTGTAGCCTCTGACATTCAGTGAAGCAATAAAAAAATCAAACATGCCTACCTAACCTTTGGAAAATACTTAAAATTATGATTTAATTTTTAAGCTCCCATGGAAGCAGTAAAATAAATAATATAAATCTCAATAGGATAAACTGCCTGCTTCATAATAGCACACAGTTTGGTCTAAACAGAGCAACATTTTTTAAAATTTATTTTTCTACTTTTACAAGCATATTGAGTATTCATCCCAGCTTCCCTCTCTCCCCCTTCCCCTCCATCCCCTCCCTTCCCTTCACCATTCTCTCCCACTTCCTCCCATCCTTCCACTGTGTACATCTATGGATCCCAGGGTTCACTCTGACCTGTCTACTCCTGTGGGTGCTCAGGCCTCCATGGTATATCAAGTTACCTCTCTTCAGGCCACTCCACTGATATGAAGAGCAACATTTTTTTTTAAAATCATAAATTGAGGCATCATAAGTATGGTAAATGTGGAGATTTTGCATTTCTCGGGTAACTATGTGATTGTTTTTCAATTGGAGTAGAGGGTGGAAAAGCAGTTATGATACAGTTTTTGCTAACATTTTTGGGTCTTAATTGGATGGATTTTCTCTTTTTGCAATTGACTTTTCCCTTCTACCATTAAAATAAAATCAAAGCAAAACAAAAAAAACCCTCAAATACACAAAACAAACACCATAACAAATAGACAAAACAACTTTTCAGAGTATTTAAAGATCAAAAATAGCTGGGATTTAAAGATTATAGAATTAATTGTAAACTCTTACACAATAGTCAAAGTCTAGGGCACTAAGCCACAAGAAAAGGAGCTGGTAATTTAGGGATGCCAAATTAAATCAGATGGTTGATGGTGTTGAAATTATACTAATACAACATGCTATAAATTTAATAACTAGATTCTCAGTGTTTCCACAACTTAGAGTGCTAACATCAAAAACCTCACACCCCTAGGAAACAAATTTGCTAGTTTTTTAACATCTCATGCATACTATATATTACTTAAAGAAGTGGGCTTTTTTTGTGGCACTTCAATGCAAACCAGAGTCTGGACCATAAACAGATGTGAATATATGTTTCAAATCTATGAATTGCTATATATAACTACAGATTTTGTTTTCTAGAATTTTTATTAATTTATTTATTTACAAACAAACTAGGTTTATGCCTTTGCCCTGATCCCCCCCACTTCACTCCTCTCCCATCCTCCCCATCCACACACCCTTTTCCCACCCTCCTCCCTTCATCCATCTTGCTCTGTCCCACTCTCCCCACTTCTGTCCCTCTGCTTGTATCACAGGACTCCCTTTAGGGTGCTTGTGTTGGTAAGGGAGTCAGATTTCTGTTGAACTTTATGTGGTTTTTCAGTGGGTAAAGTCATAAGTTAGGGAGGTTTATCTTGTCCAGAACCTGTCCCTGAGACACTCTCTGAGAGCATCTGTTTCTTTTAAGATCCTAGTTAGTCCTTGGGGTGAAATGTCGGTAAGTCAGCCATTGTGTAGATTTAGTGGTAGAAGTTCTCATCGCAGTGAGCTTCTGGGTAAAACAGCCCTGTCTTGACTGGAGTGTGTTGGTCAGAAGTACCTCATTCTACCTTTAGGCTCTTATAATCTTACTGCCCCCTTTTCCTCAAGGTTCCCTTGAATCTTGGTGTGGGATTAAGTTTTGATGGACTGATTAGGGCTGAGTATTCTAGGCTTGCTGATATTCTGTACTCTGGAGCCTGATGTGGCTTTTTGCCTCACTAGTCTTCCATTGTGATAGGAGGCAACTTGATTGAGCTCTGAGAGCTTTTCTTATCTGCGTCCCTTTGTCTCTACTCTCTTAGGGGTCTTATTTTCCCTGTACCCAAGTTAGGTTCCTTTGTGGCTATAGTGGATATTGTAGAAATTTCCCCTTGGGTATATCATTTCAAGGGCTTAGTACTAAGTTACACTTAGAAGGTTCTACTGTCTGTCTGTGCCTGGGATACTTTGCTCAGTATAACTTCTTTGAACTCCATCCATTTACCAGAAAATTTCATTAATTCATTTTTTGATAGCTGAATAGTATTCCATTGTGTGTATGTACCAAATTTTCATTGTCCATTTGCCTACTGTTGGGCATTTAGACTGATTCCATAACTTTACTATTGTGCTACAATGAGCATGGATATACATGTGTCTTCCTAGTAAGATGAAACATTCTTTTTTTTTTTTTTGAACAACGTATTTTTAAAATTTTTTTATTATTATTTATTCAATTTTGTGTTTATGCGTGTGTGTGTGTGTGTGTGTGTGTGTGTGTGTGTGTGTGTGTGTAGAACCATGGGCGAATTCAGGAACCACCATGGACCGTCTCCACCTCCTCCTTCTTTACTCTGCCCTGGGATTCACAGGCTCTGCCCTACCGGGACCAGAAACGCAGGCTGCCCCCGCTTCCGCCCGGTGTCTATACGTGGGGTCTAGGATCCAAACTCAGGACCTTCTGCCTTCAAGGCAGAGGCTTAACCCGAGCCACCTCTCCAGCCCAAGATGAAACATTCTTTGGGAATAGTCCCAAGAGTGGTAGAGTTGGATCATATGGCATTTCAGTTTTTATCTTTTTGAGGAATGGCTGTACTAATCTCCAGAGTGGTTGTACAAGTTTGCATTCCCACCAGCAATGTGTGAGAGTTCCCTTTTCCCCACATCCTCTCCAGCATTTGTTGTCGTATGTGTTTTGGATTTTAATAATTCTTACCAGGGTGAGATGATATTTCAGGGTGGTTTTAATTTGCATTTCCCTAATGGCTAAGGAGATGGAATATTTTAAGATATTTGTTAGACATTTTAATTTCATCCTTAGAAAAGTTTCTTTTCAGTTCCAAGGCCCATTTTCTAATTGGGCTCTTTATCTCCTTGGTGTTTAATTTTTTGAGGTCTTTGTGCACTCTGGATATAAGTGCTCTGTCAGATGTGTGGTTAGCAAAGATTTTATCCCATTCTATGACTTGTCTTTTTGGTCGTTAACGATATCTTTTGCTAAACAGAAGCTCTTTAATTTCATGAGATTCCATTTGTTGAATGTTGGTTCTATTTCCTGTGCAACAGGGGCCCTGTTTAGAAAGGGTTGGCCTAGGCCAGTCAGTTCAAGGGAATTTCCTACTATTTCTTCTAGGGTTGTTATAGTCTCTGGTCTAATATTAAGGTCCTTTATCCTTTTGGAGTTGACTTTTGTGCAGAGACAAATTTTAGGAACTTCTGAAATATGGGTCCATTTTCAATCTTCTGCATGTAGATATCCAATTTTGTCAGTATCATTTGTTGAAGGTGTTGTTCTTTTTTCAATGGTTTTCTGGGCACCTATGTCAAATATCAGTTGACTACACAGTGTATGAGCTTACGTCTGGGTCATTGACCCTTACCCATTGATCTATGTGTCTGTTTTGGAGCCAGTACCATGCTGTCTTTATTACTATGAATTCGTAGTATAGATTAAGGTTCAGTATGGTGATTCCTCCAGCAGAGACTTGTGACTCAGGATTGTTTTGCTGTGCCCTTTGTGTTACCATTTGAATATTGAGATTGTTTTACCAATTGCAGTGAAGAACTGCCCTGAAATTTTGATTGGTATAGCATTGAATCTGTATATTGCTTTTCGTAGGATGGTCATTTTTATGATGTTAATTCTATAGATCCAGGATCACGGGAAGTCTTTGCATCGTCTGGTGTCTTCTGAAATTTCTTTCTTTAGGGTTTTAAAGTTTTCATTGTACAGGTGAATCATATCCTTGGTTATATTTATGCCAAGTATTTCAGTTTTTAGGGGTTATGGTAAAGAAAACAGTCAAGTCTATAAGCGGGTATAAAAATGAACGAAATTTCTTGGAACTTCTGAAACTCATAAGATGGTTTAAATTAGATTGGTAGGTTTTTTTGTTTTACAAATTTCATAGAATTATTTTACTAGAATTTAAAGGAGAGAAGATGTACAGATACATTTTTCACAAAGAAAATGCTGACAATGAACTCTGGCCTAATAATTTTTCTGTTTCATGTTTCTGTTTAAATTTCAATTGGACTGGGTGCCAAAACTCTTTCTTGGCCATACACATGATGAGATTTGGTAGATTTTTTTCCTCCCAACATGGACATTACTGTCATTTGTGGCAAGATACTTTTTTGCTGTGGATTTGGCCTTTGCAGTATACAAAGTTTGACAATATTTCTGTCATCTAAGAACTAAATGATAATAGTCTAACTCGAACTGTAACAATGCAAAATATCTCTGGACATCAACATGTCTTTAGAGTGTGGGAATTAATATTGAGAACTAAGTGACCAAAAAGGCAAGTCACAGAATGGGATAAAATCTTTTCTAACCACACATTTGATAGAGCACTTATATCCAGTTTTGTACATGGTCAGGTACAAAATTCTCATAATTTAACTCTAAACCTTTGCAGGTCCTCTGGTTGATAATTGTTTTTTCAGATGGCATCTAAAGACTTTTGTGACTATGTAACATAAATTTCTCATTTCTATGAACAAATGCATGAAAAGGCACAACTTATTTTGACTCAAGATTTTAGGGAATACAGTCCATCATGGCAGGAATGCATGGTAGTATATGGCTCTTTGAGTAGGAGTATGTGATAACTGCTTCTTTCCATCTTAGTGGATGTGCTAGTTACTTTTCCTGTTGCTGTGATATAATCCCCCTGACAAAAGTGACTTAAGGACAAAGGTTTTATTTTGGTTCACAGTTCAAGGTTTAGTTCATCATGGTGGGGAAGTCAAAGTAGCAAAAGCTTGGATCAGTTGGTCACATAACATTTGCATTCAGGAAGCAGAGAACAGTAGATACTTACATTCATCTTATTTTCTTCTCATTCATAATGTAGGATCCCATCTCAGTGAAAGGTGCCAGTATAGTGGGCAGTTCTCACATCAGTATAATCTAGATAATCCCCACAGGCTTTCCCAGAGTCCCGTCCTCAGGTAATTCTAGGTCTCAATTTGAGATCAACCCTCACAGTGGACCAGGAAGTAGAGAAAAGAGAGTGCTAATATGTAGCTGACTTTTTTCCCTTTTCTTTTTTATTCATCTGCAACCCAAACTCATTGCATGGTTCCATTCAAATCCTGGGCAGAGCTTTCCTTTGAGTTAATGCTGCCTGGAAATGCTCCAAAAGAGCATTATGTCTAAAATTTACGTGTTACCAATGCCCTTTTCATTTCTTATTGCAACAAAGCTGACAATCAAAAATAACCATTAAATGTCTGCTTTCTATCAACATGATAAGCAGGTGCATCACTTTAAACCAGAATAATGGCTGAAAAAAGAGGAGGATTAGGGAGAGAGCCTAGCCTAAATATTCATCAACAGATAAATGAGTGAAGTGTGATAGATTCCTATAATGGAGAGATATTTATCCAGAAAAAGGAATAAATTAGGTTTCCCTGTTTCAATATTGATGAACTTTGAAGACATGTCAAGTACAAGTAGCTAGACACAAAAGGCCACATATTATAGTATGATTCTACTTATATGAATATCCAGAGTAGATAAACTCATAGAGAATGCAGCTTGGAAGTTGGGCAAAAGCTGGCATAAGGACAAGGAAAGTGCTTAATGGAATTTGTTTTTGGAGTTATGGCAATGTTTTGGAATTACATAGATGGTAATTGTACAGCATTGTAACTATACTTAACACTATTGGTCACTTTAAGATGGTTAATGTGAAACATTTTTAGGGGCTGGAAAAACAACTCAGTCTATAAAGTAATAACTGTCAAGCATGTGGACCTGAGTTCAGATCCTCAGCACCTACATAAAAGCCAGATGAGACAGCACATGTCTGTAACCCCAGTGGCTGGGAAAGTTACAAGAGGATCCTTGGAGCTCTCTGCTTTGCTAAGTTACCTAAATTGTTGTGCTCTGGAGTACAATAAGAGATCCAGTCTCAAAAAATAAAGGGGTGAGTCACTAAAGAAAACGCCTGATGTTGATCTCTGGCCGTTACATATATGTGTCCCTATGTGCACCCCTATAAACATGTATACAGGTAGACCACACATATTTTTTGATTTTTGTTTTTTTATGTATGTGTGTGATGTGAGAAGGGCTGAGTGTATGAGTGTACATGTATGCATGCCCTGACATGTATGCAAAGCTCAGAAGAGATCCTTGAGTGTTGTTCCTTTGCAGCTTGTGTGAGACTTGGTCTCTTCACTGCTGCTGTATAAGCAAGACTGACTGACCTGCAGAAAGCTTCTGGAGATTTTCAAGTCTCTGCCTCCCATTTCCCATAATTATGCAGGGATTCCAGACACTTACACCACTGTGTCTGGTATTTCTGTGGGATCTGGTATCTGAACTCTGGTCCTCACAGTTGTATGGCAAGTGTTTATCCAGTGTCATCTCCCCAGCTTTATTTCATTCTTAATTGGCAAATAATACTGCATATTTATGTAGTTCTGTTTTAGTCAGGGTTCTTCAGGAGAATGGATAAATGATTAAAAGGGCATTTATTAGATTGGCTTATGAGATAAATATAGGTAGTCCTAAAATGACTGCCAGCAACTACTCAGTCCATGAGACTAAAGGCCTGGAGGTGAGACACCGGTCTTCAGTCCATGTTAGAAGGCTGAAGAAACTGGGTTCTAGTTTCAGTTAAGAGGTAGCTCACTGTGTAAAGTGCTTGTTGTGCAAGCATGAAGACTTGAGCTCGACCTCTGGCTCCCACCTTAAAAAAATAAAGCCAGGCATAGGGATGAAACTTTTGGGCTGGAGACATGGCTCAGGGGTTAAGACTCTGCCTCACAAGCAGAAGGACCTGAGTTTGGATCCCTAGATCCACATAAAAAGGTCAGGCCAAAATGGGGCGGTGTGAACTTTGGCTCTGAAAGGTAGAGAACTGAGAAATCTCAGAGCAAAGCAAAAAGAAGGTAGAAGCAATTCAGGATGGTTCCCGAAGTCACCCTTGGTCTTCCACAGGGACACACAGTGCCTTTTGATATATACACACAAAGTAAATAATGAAGTTTAAAAAAGTACTTAATAAAAAACAAAAAAGAATAGTGATAATAGGGCAGATGAACTTGCCAGCACAATATGAAGGCAAAAAGACAAAAGCAAGCTTTTCTTTCTTGGACTTGCCTTTTTAAGCTAGGTGATCACTGAAAGGTGTGATCACATTTAGGGTGGATCTTTTTATTTGAAATAAGTTGATTCTGATAATCCAGAGAGTTACTAGCAGAAGCAGAAGGAACTGGCCATACCATATCCATGGTCAAGAGGTGAGAGGGGAAAAAGACCCATGTATATCTTCTAGCTTGCTAGTCTGTCAAATTCCAACCAGCACTCTATCTTTATCCATCTTCCCAAGGAATATTCCTGCTCACCGTAGGCTGAGTCTTCTTACATCAGTTCTTCAATGAGACAGTCCCCTACATGCTTGCCTCGGCTAGATAATTACTCAAAAATAGGAGGAAGGAAGACTTTAGGATAGATTGAAATTTCCCTTTTCAGGTCTGCTACCAGGTGTTTCTATGAAGCTGTTGGAGGGACAAAGACTAGACATTGAGAGAATGTTGGGCCATCAATAGAGCCTTTGGTGACTTGCCTCATTATTAGGTAGATGCTGTTGCCAAGCATGTTGCTAGAGATGTTTCATCACTAGCTAACCTCTTTACAGAAGCCTATGGGATCCAATAAGGGAGGAAAGTTGTGAGTTTGGGAGAGGGGTTGATTGAAGAACAAAGACTATTTGAAAGGGATCCATAGGGCATGAAAGACAAGTGTGTGAGAAAATGATGCTGTGTTTTTTTAAACTGAAGAGGTCTTACAAAAAAATGTTGTGGCTATAGATAACACGTTTCTTAGTTTTTCTCTAATATTGAAAAGTATTGGCTCCATATCACATCCAGAAAGCCTTAAAGGGAGCTGCACACTGACTTTAAAAATTTCCTAGAGAAAATATCATTTCTCTTTTTTAGAAAGTCTAAAACCAAACATAATTAGCATTTTTATTTGAAATTGACATCTTCTGGTTGTATTAGTTGCTTTTCTTGTTGCTCTGAATAGATCCCTGACAAGAAGCAACTTAATGGAGGAAAGATTTATTCTAGCTTGCGGTTTAGGATCATCATAGTGTGGAAAGCAGGTAGCTGGGTCTTCTAACCTCCTCACTTCTCGGCAACCAGGAAGCATGGACCAGGACAGGAAGGAGGGCTGGACTATAAACCTTAAGCACCTCCATCGCTGATGATCTACTTTCTCCAGCCAGGAAGACTCCATTCCGAAAGGATCCACACCTTCTCCAAACAGTACCACTACCTGAGGACAAAACCATTTTACATCCAAATAGGTAAGTAGTGTGAATTTGTTATTGTGAAGAAGAGCTGTAATGCTTCTGGCATGTTCTCTCATGGTAAAACAGTAGCCTCTTTTGAGAGGAGGTTTGGTTTGGTGGCAAGTCAACCTAGGTGCTCTGTAGCAGCATAAATATTCCATCTTGCAGACATGTCAGCTGGCAGCAAAATGTGGCCAGTGGGGACATGTGCTCTTAGATTTCTAAATAGACCAAAAATCAAGAAATCAGATACAGGACAAGGACTGCTGTACTTGAGTAAACAGTAGGCAGCATGAGCACAGTGGAGGCGTAAGTGCAACTCTGACAGGGTTTCTTGTTGTCCCCCCCCAAGGAGAGAAGGAAAAAACTTTCTCAGTTTCCAATAACGTTGCAGTTTCAGAGAGACAAATCAAGAGGAGAGGGCCAGACCTTGCAATTCTTTTCCAGTTTAAAGAGAATTAAGAATGATTTTTTTTTCCAGAAAGGAAGTCATGCGTAAGAGAAAGCTCTTGACCTCAGAAGGAGACAGGGGAGAGAGCAGGAAGCAGATGTTTGAGTAATAGCAAAGGGACACAGGAGACTATTGTTCAGTGTCAATGATGTAATGTAGAATTGGAACTCTCATCTAGAGATGTGTGGGCTGTCCTTTGATCTGGGAGGGAAGAGTATTCCCATACAGGTGCAGATGCCTGAGTTCCAGACAGCAAATCAGATACACCTTTGTGTGCTTCACTTTCTGTATGTCTCTTTGGTTGAGTCTGGGCCTTCACTCCTGGATACAGATTACACTGGGAATAGAGAATGGAAAAGTCTCAAAATGAGATTCCAGAAGAGGCCAATCCCCAGGGCTAGAGAGGGGTAGTGAGAGAAGCTTGGATAACATGCTTATTGGTCTCCAAGCCTTGGATTTTCTTAGATTGCACCTCATGTGTGAAGCCTCTTCCATGAATGAAACTCCAGCATTTTACATACCTTTATTTCTCCTAAAAACGTGACTACATGGATGTGTCCCGAGGGAGGGACTACCACTTTCAATTATGACTTAATGGTAAAAACTGAGACATGCCAGTCATGTAACAACGATAACAACAGCAACAAAAACTTGTAGCAAAGTAGTCAAGTTATACTGATTTATATCTCTTTTGTTTTTCCTTGCATCACTACTTAACTATGATCTTGTCTCCTTGTTTTTCTATCCATTTCTGGAACACTCCAGGTCTTATATTATGAAAGGGATTTGGCCCTAGATCTTTACTATGCTTGGGAAGTTTTTGCCTAGGACCCATTGAAATCAGGCCTCTACTTACTTTTCAGGTTTCAGAGTCTAATACATACCTTGTTCCAAAGAAACAGCATTGTAGGTAGCTGATTATTGTGAGTTCTCTGTGTTTATTTTGACCTATAGATGGTTGTTGCAGAGGTCAAATGTGAGGATATGTTGAAGAAAACGGTAGGGATGGGAAGAAGTTTTTATCTAGGAGTAAATGTCGAATAGAGTATGCATGGAAGGGTCAGTGGATGACCTCTGACCTTCATATTTAATCCAAGGAGCAGAGCTGTGGCACATGGATGGGTTCTATCCCTGGGAATTCAATATGAATGCTCCTTTTACCTGGTTCAGTGAAAGGAAAATAACAGGCCCAATATTTCTTTTTTTTTTGTGTGTGTGTGTGTGTGTGTGTACACTGTATGCCCCTGTAGAAGACCAAGGAGATGACTGTATGTCCCTGTAGAAGACCAAGGAGATGACTTCGGGAATCATCCTGGATTGCTTCCACCTCCTTTTTCCTCTGCTGTGGGATTTCCCAGTCTCCACCTACCAGGGTCGGAAGTACAGGACACTGCCGTTTCTACCTGTCATTTTTATATGGGACCTGAATCTGATCTCAGGACCTTCTTCTTGTGAGGTGGAGTCTTAACCCCTGAGCCATTTCTCCAGTCCCAAGTCCAATATTTTTAAGAAAACCAAAGAGTAGCCTCAGGGATTTCTAGGGAGAATTTTGCTTATGTTTTAACTGTAGGGTTTATTATTGACCAATCCATTCTTCTTGGATTATCTTCATTGCAGCAAAGGGCATTTCCCCAAATTCCTTCCTGCATATGAGTAGAATTGTCTCTCCTCTATATGATCATTAGCTCAATTACTGATTATTAGTTTTGTTCTTATTGGCATTTAACTTTTCCAATTTTTTTATTGCATTTTTTATTATTATTTCAGCTCATACAAACTTAATAGGTACACCAGTTCCCTCCCTCCCTCCTCCTCCCCCTAAACCCCCTGCTCCCCCTCCCCTCATCCCTCCCACCCCATACCCCCGTGCCTCCCGCCCCAATTCCCAGAGTCCTTTCTTGTGCATGCCTGACTCTCCTCTGGGCCCTCCTTTCCGATGACGTACAAGGACCCAGTGGCATTTCCCTGAACCCCTTCCTGTGTTCCCCTTAAGCATAGGAACACTACTGTGTCTGTCAATCCCTCGCCTCCAAGGATCTTGGTGCCTTTAGCAGATGCTAGACTTTGTGAGGTCAATAGTGTGTTGGACATTGCGCCGGGCATGCAATGTCCATTTATGATTGCTTCGGCCCTAACTTTTGTGGAGTATCTTGCAAATCATTGGTCCTCCCATCCTTTTGCTCTTACACTCTTACCGCCCCCTCTTCCGCAAATGTCCCTAAGCTTCAGGATGGGGAGAGATTAGTCTGGCCTAGTTCTAGGTGGTTGATATAGAGTCTCTGAAGTTCTGGATAGTGGTTTGTTGATTTTCTTTTGCAGTTTTGTTGCTCCTGCAGTGCCCTTCACTCCATCGTGATGGGCACTGTATATCACCCCCTGGCCAGAGACAGAAAGCTGTTAAACTGGAGTCTTATTATAAGAGTACATTCAAGAGTAGATGTAATACTTATACTCAAAAGTGAAATCGCAGGGTCATATGGCATTTGGCAATGGGAGGGGTCAATCACCCATTTGCAAAATAGTTACTTTGTAATCTGCCGGACTATATGCCCTCCCCTTCTGGTGAGGTCATACCCCCTTAGTTGTAAATGATCAGGAATGAATGTCTGTGAACTTAACTAGGTGTCACATTACTTTCTTGCAGTCCTTGATGGAGGCCTATTTTCTCTACTGTAACATGGTCACTTCTCTCCTTGTTTCTGGTGTGGCCCTCCAACCCCATCCCTCCTGTTCATAATCCTTGCAATTACTGTAGGTAATACATAGATTTACCTATGAGTGTCTCAAGGTGGGCTGGGTGGGTTTGGTATTAGGAGCCACCTATTAGGGAGTACATACGGTGCTTAATTTTCTGGGTTTGGGATACTTCACTTAATATAATTGTTTCTAATGATATCCATATCCCGGCAAATTCCAGTAATTCCTCGTTTTTGATGGCTGAGTAGTACTCCATTGTATAGATGTACCACAGTTTCCTTATCCACTCGTCAACTGTTGGACATTTGGGTTGATTCCATGTCTTTGCTATTGTAAACAGTGCTGCTATGAACATGGTTGTGCTTGTGCTATTGAGGTGAACCTCTGCTGTATGGGGGGTTATACCCAAAAGTGGAATCGCAGGGTCATATGGCATTTCAATCTTTAATTTCTTTAAGAATCTCCAGACGGCTTGCCAGAGTGGCTGTATGAGCCTGCACTCCCACCAGCAATGCAGGAGAGTTCCCCTCTCTCCACATCCTGTCCCGGCTGGCCTAGTTCTATGTGGTTGATATAGAGTCTCTGAAGTTCTGGATTGTGGTTTGTTGATTTTGTTTTGCAGTTTTGCTGCTCCTGCAATGCCCTTCACTCCATCCTGATGGGCACTGTATGTCAGCCCCTGGTCAGAGACAAAAAGCTGTTAAACTGGAGTCTTGTTATAATAGCATATTCAAGGGTAGATGTAATAAAAGCAGAAAACCTTGGTGAGGGAGGGGTCAGTCATCCATTTGCAAAATGATCACCTTTCATCTGCCAGACTATATGCCCTCCCCTTCTGGTGAGTTCATACCCTCTCAGTTGTACATGATCAGGAACGAACGTCTGTGAACTTAACCAGGTGTCACATTACTTACTTGCATTCCTTGATGGAGGCCTATTTTCTCTGCTGTAACATGGTCCCCTCTCTCCTTGTGTCTGGTGTGGCCCTCCAACCCCATCCCTCCTGTTCATAATCCTTGCAATTACTGTATTACATAGGTTTACCTTTGAGTGTCTCAATGTGGGCTGGGTGAGTTTGGTACTAGGAGCCACCTATTAGGGAGTACATACGGCACTTAACTTTCTGGGTTTGGGATACTTCACTTAATATAATTGTTTCTAATGACATCCATTTCCCAGCAAATTCCAGTAATTCATCATTTTTGATGATGGCTGAGTAGTACTCCATTGTATAGATTTACCACAGTTTCCTTATCCGCTCGTCAACTGTTGGACATTTGGGTTGATTCCATGACTTTGCTATTGTAAACAGTGCTGCTATGAACATGGTCGTGCTTGTGCTATCGAGGTGAACCTCTGCTGTATGGGGGTTATTCCCAAAAGTGGAATAGCAGGGTCATATGGCATTTCAATCTTTAATTTCTTTAAGAATCTCCAGACGGCTCGCCAGAGTGGCTGTATGAGCCTGCATTCCCACCAGCAATGTAGGAGAGTTCCCCTCTCTCCACATCCTCTCCAGCACTTGTTGTTGTTTGTACTTTGGACTTTTGCCATCCTGACCGGGGTGAGATGATATCTTAGAGAAGTTTTGATTTACATTTCCCTGATGGCTAAAGAAGAGGAGCATTTTTAAAGATATTTGTTATACATTTTCATTTCATCCCTGGTAAAATTTCTTTTGAGTTCCAGGTCCCATTTTTTAATTGGACCATTGGTTTCCTTGGAGTTTAGTTTTCTAAGTTCTTTGTGCACTCTGGACAGTAGAGCTCTATCAGATATGTGGTTAGTGAAGATTTTCTCCCATTCTGTGGGTTGCCTTTGAGCTCGTGTTACAATCTCTTTATCTGAAGAGAAGCTCTTTAATTTCACAAGATCCCAACTGTTGAGAGTTGGTAGCAGTGACTGTGCCATTGGATGTCTGTTTAGGAAATGTTGGCCTAGCCCAATCAGCTCGAGGGAGTTCCCTATCCTTTCAACTATGGTTTTTAAAGTCTCTGGCCTGATATCAAGGTCCTTGATCCATTTGGAATTAAGTCTTGTACATGGTGACAAGTACGGGTCCAGCTTTAATCTTCTGCATGTGGAGATCCAGTTTTCCCAGCACCATTTGTTGAAGATGCTGTTCTTTTTCCATTGGATTCTTTGGGCCCCTTTGTCAAAGATCAAATGGCTGTCTTTTTGTGGGCTTATATCTGGGTCTTTAATCCTTATCCATTGATCTGTGTGTCTATTTTGGAGCCAGTACCAGGCTGTTTTTATAACTGTGGATTTGTAGTATAGAAAGGTTTGGTATGGTTATACCTCCAGCAGTGTTTTTGTTACTCAGGATTGTCTTTGCTATCCTGGGTCTTTTGTGCCTCCATATGAATTTTGAGATTGTTTGTTCAACTTTTTTGAAAAATTGCTTTGGGATTTTAATTGGTATATCATTGAATTTGTATATTGCCTTTGGTAGGATGGTCATTTTTACGATGTTGATTCTGCCAATCCAGGAACATGGTAGTCTTTCCACTTTCTGATGTCTTCTGCAATTTCTTTCTTTAGGGTTTTAAAGTTTTCATTGTAAATGTCTTTTACCTCCTTGGTTAGGTTTACATCAAGGTATTTCATTTTTTTAGGGGCTATATACTAAATGGGATTGTTTCTCTCAAGGCTTTTTCACTTCTTTCATTCTGGGCATATAGGAAGGCCTCTGATTTTTGCACATTTATTTTGTATCCTGCCACCCTGCTGAAATTCTCAATTAGTTCCAAGAGCTTCCTGGTGGAGTTTTTGGGGTCACTCAGGTATAAGATCATGTCATCTGCAAATAGGGATAGCTTGACTTCTTCCTTGCCGATTTGAATCCATCTTATGTCCCTTTCTTGTCTTATGGCTTCAGCTAAGACTTCAAGTACAATATTGAATAGAAGTGGTGAGAGTGGACAGCCTTGTCTAGTTCCTGATTGAAGTGGGAATGCTTCCAATTGTTCCCCACTGAGCATAATCCTTGCTGTGGGCTTGTTGTATACAGCTTTTATTATATTGATAAAGTTTCCTTCCATTCCTACTGTCTCTAGCGTTTTGATCATAAAGGGCTGTTGGATCTTGTCAAAGGCTTTTTCTGCATCTATCGAGAGTATTATGTGGTCTTGGACTTTGGACTGGTTTACATGATGAATTACATTTATTGATTTGCGTGTGTTGAACCAACCTTGTGTGCCGGGGATGAAGCCTACTTGGTCCCCGTGAATGATCTTTTTGATATGTTTTTGAATCCGATTTGCTAAGACTTTGTTGAGAATCTTTGCGTCTGTGTTCATCAGAGAGATCGGCCTATAGTTTTCTTTTTTAAGCGAATCTTTATTAGGTTTTGGGATTAAGACGATATTAGCTTCATAGAAGGAATTTGGTAGTGTTCCTTCCTTTGCTATTTGATGGAACAGTTTAATGAGTATTGGTGTTATTAACTGCTTAAATATCTGGTAGAACTCTGTGCTGAATCCATCTGGCCCAGGACATTTTTTGGTGGGAAGATTCGAGATTATTTCTTCAATTTCCTCATATGTTATAGGACTATTTAAGTAATTCACAACTTCCTGATTCAATTTACGTATGTTGTGTTTACTAAGAAATTCATCCATCTCTTTTGTGTTGTCAAACTTCACAGAGTATAAGTTTTTGAAATATGATGTTATAATTCTATGGATTTCTTGGGTATCAGTAGTGATAATTCCATGTTCATTTCTGATTTTGTTAATTTGGGTTTTCTCTCTCTTGCTTTTGGTTAATTTAGCTAGGGGTGTATCAATCTTATTGAATTTTTCAAAGAACCAGCTTTTTGACTGGTTGATTTTTTTCTATCGTTTTCTTAGTCTCGATTTCAGATATTTCTCCCTTTATTTTGCTAATCTCCTCTCTTCTACTACTTTTGGGATCAGATTGCTCAAGTTTCTCTAAAGCCTTAAGCTGCATCATTAAGTTATTTATTTCTGATGTTTCCATTTTTTTGATGTAGGCATTAAGAGCTATGAACTTACCTCTTAGGACAGCTTTCATTGTGTCCCAGAGATTTTGGTAAGTTGTATTTTCATTTTCATTCACTTTCAGGAAATCTTGAATTTCCTTTTTAATTTCTTCCTGAATCCAGTTCTCATTCAGCATCATATTGTTAAGTTTCCAGGAGTTACTGTATTTTCTCTTGTTTGATGTGTTGTGGATGTCCAGCTTTAGGCCGTGGTGGTCTGATACGGCACAGGTTAGAATTTCAACTTTCCTGTATATGTGTAGATTCGTTTTGTGGCCCAGTATGTGATCTATTTTGGAAAAAGTTCCGTGTGCTGCTGTGAAGAATGTGTATTCTTTGGTGCGTTTGTGAAAAGTCCGATAGAGATCTGTAAGGTCCATTTCTTTCAGGGTTTGATTAAGTTCCAAAGTGTCTCTGTTAAGCTTTTGACCTGTTGATCTATCCCATGTTGAGAGGGCGGTGTTGAAGTCCCCAAGAATTATCGTTTGGGGGTTGATTTCTTGCTTTAGACGCTGTAGGGTTTTCTTAATGAATGTGGAGGGGCCCGTATTGGGTGCATAAATGTTCAGTATTGTGAAGTCTTCCTGGTGAATTGTACCTGTGACTAAAATGTAGTATCCATCCGTGTCTCTTGTAATTTTCTTTGGTTTGAAGTCTACTTTGTCTGATAACACAATGGCTACCCCTGCCTGTTTTCTGCTTCCATTTGCTTGTAGAATTGTTGACCAGCCTTTTATTTTTAGAGCGTGCCTATCTTTTGTGGTGAGATGGGTTTCCTGCAGGCAGCAGATTGATGGATTGTGATTTTTAATCCAAGTTTGTAATCTGTGTCTCTTGATTGGTGAGTTAATTCCATTAACATTTAGTGTTATAATGGAGAAACTATTTTTAATTCCAGACATTTATTATGTTTAGTGGTTTTTATAAGTATATTGCTTCACTGTTAATGGTGTTATACTTGCCTTCTCTTCTCCTGGATATACCTGTTTTTTTTCCTTCAAGCTTGAGTATCATTTCTAGTATTTTTTAAGGCCTGGTTTGGTGGACATGTATCCCTTCAAGTTGTCTTTGTGCTGGAAGATTTTTCTTTCTCCCTCGATCATGACAGATAGTTTTGCAGGGTAAATCAGCCTAGGTTGACAATTTTGCTCATTCAATACTTGAATTATGTCTCTCCAAGCTCTTCTTGCTTTTACTGTTTCAACTGAGAAGTCATTTGTTAATTTAATAGGTTTACCTTTAAAAGTGACTTGTTTTTTCTCCCTTGAAGCTCTCAGCACCAGTTCTTTATCTTGAATGTGGAGTGTTTTAACTATTATTTGCCGTGGCGTGCTTCTGTTTTGGTCGTATCTGTTTGGGGTGCGGAATGCCTCTTGTATATGGATGGGCCTCTCTTTTTTAGATGAGGAAAGTTTTCCTTGCTAATCGTTTGAAAAATTTCCTCAGGGGTGGTATTTTTAGATTCTTGTTCTGGTATTCCATGAATATGCATGTTAGGCTTCTTCAGGGTGTCCCATATCTCTTGGATATTTCTCTCAAGTATCTTTTCGGCTTTAACAACCTCTTCCATTGAGCTGGTTAATACTCCCACTTTATCTTCAAGATCGAAATTCTGTTTTCTGCTTCATTAGTTCTGTTGATAAGACTCTCTGTGGAGTTCTGGGTTGAAGATAACTTGTCTTGTAGCTCAGTTTTAAACTCTGCTTGAGTCTGTTTTAACTGCTCTATGCCACTTTTTGTTTCTTGCACTGTTTTTCTCAACTCCTCCAAGTGTCTGTTGTGTTCCTCTTCAAAGCGTTTGATTCGATTATTTAATTCCTCCTGGATTTCCTCTTTCATAGTATTGAACATGGTAATGGTCGTATTTTGAAAGTCCTTATTGTGGGTCAGGCGCTCATGGCCATTTTCCGTGGGTTTGTTTTGGTTGGAGTTTAACATTATGGGATTAATTCCTTCAGTGGGAGATTTGTTTACTTGAGTGTTGTTTCTCATGGATTTGCACTTTGATTTTGGCATTGTCGTTTTAACTCTTAAGATCTTCTTTCAATTTCTGTGCGTTTTTCACTAAACTGAATTATTTGGCCTGGGGTTCTCGGGGTGGGCAGTGACGGAGCTTACCTAGGTCGCGGTTAGGCCGGGCTGGACCGCGTTCGTCCGGGGCGGCGGAGTCGGGGAAGGGAGGATGGGGCGTCGGCAGGGAGTGCTATTTTATCTGGGGGTAGCTGGGGCAGGGCCCAGGCGCAGAGGGGGTGGCATTCCTCCACGCCCTGCCGGGCTCTGGCAGGATGGCGGGAGGAGCTGGGTCCCTTGGGCTGCCTGGGGTTCTGGGGGTGGACGGGGGAGGGGGGAAGGCTTAGAGCTTACCTAGGTTCACTATGAGGCCCCGGGTGGACTGCGCGTGCATCCCGGGCAGCAGAGTGGGGGAAGGGAGGAGCTCTTTTTTGTTTTTCATACATGAATATAGTGAATTTATAATATTCTCACACATTAATCCCAATCCTACTCCCTCTCTTTTTCCCATTACAACTTCCCCACCATACTCCCTCCTATTTTCAAACCTTTTCACTTTTGTGGCCCATTGAGTTTCATCTAGTTTGCCTTTGATGTCATGTGCCTGAGTATTTAGTGGAGCATGAAACTTTTTTTAAAAATTTTGTCTACATTTTTTAAAAATTTATCTTTTCCACTCATATAAACTTAATAGGTACCCTGATCCCCTCACTCCCTCCACCCCTCCCCGGATCTCCTTCCTTTTCCTCCTTCCTCCCTTTTTCTCAGTACCCCCCCCATCCCTGGGGCATCCTTTAGTGTGAATGTAAAACTTTCCTCTGGGTCCTCCTCTCTGATGAGGTGTAAGGACTCAGTAGGATTGCCTAGAGCCCTTTCTTGTGTTTCCCTTTAGTATAGGAACACTATTGTGGCTGTTAATTCCTTGCATCTACGGATCCTAGTGCCTGTGGTCCATGCTAGACTTTGGTTGTTCAATGTCGGTCATCGCACAGGTCAGAGCATGAATCTTTTATCATTGGGTATACCACTGAGGTATTTCTTCTTGTCATTAACCTTCATCAGTGTCTCAGGTATGATATCTCTTGAGGCCTTTTTCTTGTCATGCTGAAATGTTAAGACAATTCTCTTGCAGGTCTTATGGGGGTATACATAGTTGCAATGAATTCATGAATATATCAGCCCTGTCATGTCCACAAAATAATGTCTGGCTGTGCTCCTGTCACACTTCAATGCCCCTTCTTCTGCAATGTTCCCTGAACCTTAGGGTGGGAGTTTTGGTGTCTTAGATGTCCTGTTCAGGGCCAAGCAATCCATAACCACTTATTTTCTGCATTTTGTCCAGTTGTGATTTTTTTGATAAACATGTTCCTTTGCAGCAGGATTGCTTCCTCATTCTTTTGATCTTTATACAGCCTTGGATTCCAAGTTCCAGAAATGGTAACCACTCACAGTGGGATGGATTTTCCAACCCCAATTAATGCTATCAAGATAGTCATTCACAAGCATACAAGAGGTCAATCTGTATCTAAAGGATTCCTCTCATATGTGCCTGGAGGCCTGATTCCTAGGTACCTGGTTGGCAATTAATGTCATCACAGAGATTCCCCCCAAACCATGGTGGGATGTTAATGTCTTGTGTGTAGATCTTAAGCATCTAGTCACTTCTGCAATGAACTCATATCCAAAAGATAGTGTTTCACAGCATACCTTTCCTTCTTTTGGTTCTTAAATTCTTTCTTTCTCCTCTTCTGTGATAGTCTCTGTGCCTTGGTGGGAGTGAAATTGATGTTTCTTTTAGGGCTGAACACTCAAGAATCACTTATTCTCCATGCTTTGATCAGTTATGAATCACCCTCGATAGAAAGATGGTCCTCTGAGCAAGGTCGACAGCAGCATTAATCTATGGATGTAAATATCAGTATTTAAAAGGCAGTTTGACATCCTGTCCATTTAGCAAAATAGATGTAGTGTATTCCTTCCTTGGAAATCTGACCTTCACAACCATGGGTTTTTGACCATGTTTACAGTATAAGTATGAATTCTTCCTGTGGAGCAGGCCTTAAATGCAATCAGAAGGCAGATGATTACTGTAACAGTCATATCACTGTTGCACCAATGGGCACATCTTGCCTTGCAGGCTGGCAATATTGTTCTCAGGGCTCAGAGCTGGTTAAGACTCTAACTTATCTCCCGGACCTCACAGCCTTTCTAGCATCTTCTGTACTATGAAAACTACCCAGGAGGCAGGGAGCTTTCAGTTTAATTCTATCTTCATTTCTCTACATCCTGCCTCCATGGTACATGTTGTTTTCAGCAACAGCGTGTTGCCATCAAGTTCTGATGGGCAACCAAAAGCAATGGCAATAGCCTATGTTGCTTTTTGGGTTGTACCAGTTCAATACAGGTGTCAACTTGAGAACTGAGAATTGCGCCTTTCGGCACATCTGTGCAACATTATTTAGTAAAACAAGTCTGTGGGAGATGATCTAATTGAATTGGGAAGAACCTGTCCACAGTGAGTGGGACCATTCCTTGAGGACTCAGGTGAATAAGATGTCTCAGTGTTTTGGCAAACTGGCAGACTAATAGGCAAAAAAGTATGCCATTCTCTCAGCTTTTCCTTTGGATATGATATGACCAGTGCCCTTGGTTCCTGGGGTTGATATGAACTCTGCCATGCTGATGAAGTGTAACCAGAAATTGAAAGCTAAGAATAACCTCCTTGTCCCTCTAAATTCTATGGTTATACATCCATATGAAGAGTAACTAGAACAGGTGCCTTCGGGGGTTCCCTAGCCATGGACACCTATCAGTGAGAGTTCAATTATTCTATGGCTTCTGGTATAATATTATCCACCCATGTAGGGTACCTCCTTTCAAATTCAATTATAGCATGGTTTGTTTTTTGTTCTTTGCTCATTAAGGCTCATTAAGAGTCTTTTATATATGAATCCTTTGCTTATCGTATTTTCTGCCAAAATTTCCTGTTTACATGTTATTCATTGGTTTTTTTTTGTAACATTGTAGCTTTATGCATTTACTTTTTTTGCTAATATTTTTCTGTTTCTTTGCTGGGAAAAAAATCCCACCATCCTAAAATCTGATCGATATTAACCTTATATTTATAATTTACCTTGAACTTCCTTCTAGACATTTAAGTTCTTTGATTTTGTTTTGAAATGAACTGTTTTATACTGTTTGTATGGTATCTAAATTCTAATTTCAAACTAACTGGTAGCACAGGTATAAAATTTAATGCTTTTTAACAACAATCAACTCTAGACTGCAGTCGCAATTCATTTCGGTATAAAATTTTGAAGAAATGTCACTTTAGGCTTTTTTCCTAGTAGTTAAATAAGTTTCCCTTTTGATCTTGATTGAATTGATTTCAGGAAAGAACTGACATCTTTGTGGTTATCAGCCTTATCCAGGCACTTTGTATGTTTCTCTTTTTATTACACACACACACACACACACACACACACACAATTTTGTTTAAATTTTTATCTTTGAGTAAACTGACACTTTTCTTCAAATGGATCCTGTTTATTCTTAAAGGGATTTTTCCAGTACTTCATTAATTACATTGATAAAGTCAGTGGGGTCATCTTCTTCCATTGTGCTTTCTCACAGGTTGCTGCAGTGATACAGGAGAATTGTTCCTTTTTGATGTTTATTTTACACACAGGCACTTATTAGTTTTCTTAGATTTGCAGTTGACTGATTCTGCTGATGTTTTGAAAGGCAAATATATAATCTGGAAGAACTGTAATTATGCATCCTTTTAAACTAGCAATGTTTTGAATTTATTTTTTATATTTTTACTAATAGCATTTTTATCAAAGAGGTACATAATGTTGATTGCAGGGAGCATTCTTGTCCCTGACTTTGAAGTGGATGCACTTCTAGATGTTTGCCGTTAAGAAAGATCCCAGTATTTGGGTCAAGAAATATATTCTCTTATTAATACATATCTTTGTATTCATTTTATCCGTGTTTATTAAGAGAAATCAAATGTATTTTAGCCATTTGTGTTTCTTTTTTGCATGTGTGTATGTATTTTGCATATGGGTGGGGTGGATGTACATGTGTGTGCAGACATGTGCACAAGAGGGCACTTAAGTTTGTGTGCTTGTGAAGCATCAAGGGTGACATCAGGAATCATAAATTGTTCTTTCACCTCATTGCTTTGCTCTGGGATTTCCCAGGCTCTGCCTTCCAGGGCCAGAATTAAAGGCCATTACCATCCACCTGGCCATTTTATATGGGATCTGGGAATCCAAACTCAGGTCCATATGCTTATAAGGAAAAAGCTTTAATTCTCAAGTCTTTTTTCCAGCCCTCCATTTGTGTTTCTAAATGCAGTCTTTTATTCTGTGGCTCCAATGATGTGATGACTAATACAGATAGGTTTCGTTGTGTGGAACTACACTTGAATGATCCTTTTCATGTACAAGTGGATTTTTGCTTTGCTGATGTTTTACACCTACACTTGTGTAACTAAAATTGGTCTGATGATTGTGCATGTGCAGTCTTTGTCAACTCAGAACAAAAATTATGATAACTTGGATAAATACCTTGGAAAGTTTCCATTTCTATCCTTACTTTAAAGTTTTGTACTTGTCATTTTGATTTCTTTTTGTTTTTTAAATTATTTACTGCTTTTGTGTCTCTATCTTTTAAACTGTAAAGTTATATATTTAATTTTCCATTATTTATTTCTTTATCATTATCTGTGTGTGTGTGTGTGTAGATGGTGTATGCATGTGTGTGTGTGTGTCTGTGTGTGACTTGACATATGTGTATAAGTGAAGGATAGCTTAGGTTCTGTGGATCGAACTCCTGTCATCAGATTTGCACAGCGAGGGACTTTACCCACTGTATTAGTTAGATACACTGTGTACTTGACAATTGAGAATTGAGCCTTTAGTTATACATGTGAAGGATTATTTAGTTAAGGCAAGCCCTGAATGAACCTGTGGAAGATTATCTAATTGATATGAGAAGAACCAGTCCATGGTGTATGGAACTATTCCCTTGGGCAGGTGGATAAAATGGAGAGGGCTGGTTTAGTATTTTGGCAAACTGGCAAGGGAGAAAATATTCCACTCTCTTCAGCTCTTCCTATGAATGTGCTGTGGCCAGTTCCTTGGTCTCCTGGCTTTGATCTGGATTCTACTACCATTCTGATGCAGTGTAATCAAGAATTGCAAGCTGGCACCTTTTGTTCTCCTAAATTGGTCCAGTATTGATGTTGACAACAGAAGAGTAGCTGGCACACCCACTGGCCCCCAGCTTCCTGTTTCATTCCATCTTTAAAACGACTGTTACTTGCTATTTCACTTGACTGTAAACTATAACAGAGTGGAGAAAGAGCTGGTTTGGTTCTCTTCCTATTCTCAATTTCTTTTTAAAAATTTCCATTGGTGTGTGTGTGTGTGTGTGTGTGTGTGTGTGTGTGTGTGTGTGTGAGAGAGAGAGAGAGAGAGAGAGAGAGAGAGAGAGAGAGAGAGAATATGAGGGTAACGCACACATGTGCATGTAGGGGTGCCTCCAAATAAACGATCTGTTTGATAATCAATGAACTGTGGTGAATGACTTGATGTAGTAAGAATTGGTTCTCTATGTTCTGAAAGCTGTGACAGAACATAGAGAACCAATTCTACCACATAAAGTACAGATGGAAAACGTTTTTCACTTATTAACTTGCCCTTCACTCTCCCTCTTGTAACATCACCTATAGTCTTAGTACTCTAAGGCAACTATTCACATCTGTTTTTACCAGTGACCTTTTAAATGCTCAACAGACCTTTTCTTAGTTCCAAGTTCTTGCTCTCATTATTAATTGATAATGTAGATAGGTTGGAATTCTCTCTTCTTGATTTTGGGCCCTGTGTGTTATCCTTCCTTGCTCTAAAATCTCTGTTTACTCCTGTTTAATGTTCCATTAATTCTTTTTTTTTCTAAAATTGTTTAAATTTTAGAAACTTTAAACTTTGTCTACCTCAGGATCTATCCTCAATCTTTACTTTTTCGTTATGTATCCTTAGTAATTAACTCACTTAGTTGCTTTCCAATATGCAAATTGCAACTGCGAAAGTTGCTAGGATGTGAATTACTATATGAGAGATGATCAAAAAATGCTATTTCAGTTGGTTTTCAAATTCATGTCTAGGCACGACTATTCCTGAACCTCGGTTTTTAGTTTCCAATTAGCTATTGCATATTTGTGCTATAATATCTTTCTAACACTCCCAAAATTTGCTGTGCCTGCAGTTAGACACACAAATTTAACTTCCATTTGCTTCTCTTCACTTTCCACGGTTCTAGTAGTTGGAATAATTTGTGATGTTATAATTCAGTAGTTGCATATAAGACAGCAGCAACTCATGATGGGGAATATGGAGAATACATACCTTAACAAGGTAGGTACACCAGCAAGATACTGATATTCAGAAAACGTTGGTTCAATTTTGTAAGATCTCATAATTTTTCAACAAAAACAGGATTGAGAAAAACTTTCATGCCATTTCTCTCATGTTCACAACAAATAAAGTTAAAAAAGAAAACAGATTCCAATGAAGCACACCCATGGACTGATCTGTGAGTTGTCAGCTTGAAATCTAGGCCAGAGAATGTTCAGACTCCCAGAAATAGTATTATTTTTCTTACAAGTATTTAAAATAAAATCAGTGTTGTTGACATATGGTCTATGTAAAATAGCATGCATATAGCTTAAATATAAAAATTAATAAAATCTATATTTGTTTTATGAGTGCATAGATCTGTTTAATCACTATGCCAATCAAGATTAATCATATTTTCTTGCTCTTTTTTTAATTTTTTTATTATTATTATTTATTCAACTGTGCGCATGTGCGTGTGTATGTGTGCGCGTGTGTGTATGTCTGTGTGTGTGTAGAACCACGGACGAATTCGCGAACCACCATGGACGCCTCCATCTCCTTCTGCCCGGGGATTCACAGGCTCCGCCCTACCAGGACCAGAAGCGCAGGCCGCCCCCGCCTCCGCCTGGCGTCTATACGTGGGATCTGGGATCCGAACTCAGGACCTTTTGCCTTCAAAGCGGAGGCTTAACCCCTGAGCCACCTCTCCAGCCCATTTTCTTGCTCTTTTTTGATAAACATTTCCCTACTCAAAATTGCTGTTTTGATTTATATGACTATATCATAGTTTGCCTATAATGTACTTCATGATGGAATTAATTCCATATAAATGGAATTAAGCAGTGTACATGCCTCTGTTTAGCTAATCTCACTTAGTATAATGATTTTGAAATTCATTCATTTTCTTATGCGTCTGCATTATACATTCCTTTTATTCAAGTACGGTATTTCATTTTATAAATTTATGTGATATACTTATAAACAGTTTTCTGTTAATAGATGTTATAGAATTGTTTTCTATAGGAATCTTAAGTAAAATAATAATTAAAACAAAAGGGTAGGAGGCTTGGGTAAATGGGTAAAGTGCTTGTGGTGTAAGCATGCAGGCCTGAATTTAAGTCCCCAGAGCCCATGTAAGCTGAATATAGTAGCACATATTTGAAATTCCAGCACACCTAGAGCAAGATGGGAGGTGGAGACAAAAGGATCCTTGGAAGCTTTCAGGTCCACTAGTCTGGTGTACAAACTAATGAACAATTAGGGAGATTTAGCCTCAAGGTGGAAAGAGAAGAGCCATAGTCCAAACTGACTTTTGCCCCCTTTTTTTAAAATTTATTTTAATACATTTTTTATTATTATTTCAGCTCATACAAACTTAATAGGTACACCAGTTCCCTCCCTCCCTCCTCCCCCCCCAACCCCCTGCTCTCCCTCCCCTCACCCCTCCCGCCCCATGCCCCGAGCCTCCCACCCCAATTCCCAGAGTCCTTTCTTGTGCATGCCTGACTCTCCTCTGGGCCCTCCTCTTTGATGATGTACAAGGACCCAGTGGCATTTCCCTGAACCGTTTCCTGTGTTCCCCTTAAGCATAGGAACACTACTGTGTCTGTCAATCCCTTGCCTCCAAGGATCTTGGTGCCTTTAGCAGATGCTAGACTTTGTGAGATCAATAGTGTGTTGGACATTGCGCCGGGCATGCAATGTCCAATTATGATTGCTTCGGCCCTAACTTGTGTGGAGTATCTTGCAAATCATTGGTCCTCCCATCCTTTTGCTCTTACACTCTTACCGCCCCCTCTTCCGCAAATGTCCCTGAGCTTCAGGATGGGGAGAGATTAGTCTGGCCTAGTTCTAGGTGGTTGATATAGAGTCTCTGAAGTTCTGGATTGTGGTTTGTTGATTTTCTTTTGCAGTTTTGTTGCTCCTGCAATGCCCTTCACTCCATCGTGATGGGCACTGTATGTCACCCCCTGGTCAGAGACAGAAAGCTGTTAAACTAGAGTCTTGCGATAAAAGCACATTCAAAGGTAGATGTAATAAAAGTGGGAAACCACAGTGAGGAAGGGGTCTATCACCAATTTGCACAACGGTTACTTTTTATCTGCCAGACTATATGTCCTCTTCTTCTGGTGAGATCATACCCCCTCAGTAGTAAATGATCAGGAACGAAAGTCTGTGAACTTAATCAGATGTCTCATTACTTATTTGAGTCCTTCATGGAGGCCTATTTTCTTTGCTGTAACATGGTCCCCTTTCTCCTTGTTTCTGGTGTGGCCCTCCTACCCCATTCCTCCTGTACATAATCCTTGCAAATACTGTAGGTATTACAGAGATTTTTCTTTGAGTGTCTCTAGGTGGGCTGGGTGGGTTTGGTATTAGGAGCCACCTATTAGGGAGTACATATGGTGCTTAATTTTCTGGGTCTGAGATACTTCACTTAATATAATTGTTTCTAATGATATCCATTTCCCGGCAAATTCCAGTAATTCATCATTTTTGATGGCTGAGTAGTACTCCATTGTATAGATGTACCACAGTTTCCTTATCCACTCGTCAACTGTTGGACATTTGGGTTGATTCCATGACTTTGCTATTGTAAACAGTGCTGCTATGAACATGGTGGTGCTTGTGCTATCGAGGCGAACCTCTACTGTATGGGGGGTTATTCCCAAAAGTGGAATAGCAGGGTCATATGGCATTTCAATCTTTAATTTCTTTAAGAATCTCCAGACAGCTCGCCAGAGTGGCTGTATGAGCCTGCATTCCCACCAGCAATGTAGCAGAGTTCCCCTCTCTCCACATCCTCTCCAGCATTTGTTGTTGTTTGTATTGTGGATTTTTGCCATCCTGACCGGGGTGAGATGATATCTCAGGGAAGTTTTGATTTGCATTTCTCTGTTGGCTAAGGAAGTGGAGCATTTTTAAAGATATTTGTTATACATTTTAATTTCATCTCTGGTAAAGTTTCTTTTAAGTTCCAGGTCCCATTTTTTAATTGGGCCATTGGTTTCCTTGATGTTTAGTTTTCTAAGTTCTTTGTGCACTCTGGACAGTAGAGCTCTATCAGATATGTGGTTAGTGAAGATTTTCTCCCATTCTGTGGGTTGTCTTTGAGCTGGTGTTACAATCTCTTTATCTGAAGAGAAGCTCTTTAATTTCACAAGATCCCAACTGTTGAGAGTTGGTAGCAGTGACTGTGCCATTGGATGTCTGTTTAGGAACTGTTGGCCTAGCCCAATCAGCTCGAGGGAGTTCCCTATCCTTTCAACTATGGTTTTTATAGTCTCTGGCCTTATATTGAGGTCCTTGATCCATTTGGAATTACGTCTTGTACATGGTGACAAGTACGGGTGCAGCTTTAATCTTCTGCATGTGGAGATCCAGTTTTGCCAGCACCATTTGTTGAAGATGCTGTTCTTTTTCCATTGGATTCTTTGGGCCCGTTTGTCAAAGACCAAATGGCTGTAATTTTGTGGGCTTATATCTGGGTCTTCAACCCTTATCCATTGATCTGTGTGTCTATTTTGGAGCCAGTACCAGGCTGTGTTTATAACTATGGATTTGTAGTATAGACTAAGGTTTGGTATGGTAATACCTCCAGCAGTGTTTTTGTTACTCAGGATTGTCTTTGCTATCCTGGGTCATTTGTGCCTCCATATGAATTTTGAGATTGTTTGGTCAACTTCTTTGAAGAATTGCTTTGGGATTTTAATTGGTATATCATTGAATTTGTATATTGCCTTTGGTAGGATGGTCATTTTTACGATGTTGATTCTGCCAATCCAGGAACATGGGAGGTCTTTCCACCTTCTGGTGTCTTCTGCTATTTCTTTCTTTAGGGTTTTAAAGTTTTCATTGTAAAGGTGTTTTACCTCCTTGGTTAGGTTTATACCAAGGTATTTCATTTTTTTAGGGGCTATAGTAAATGGGATTGTTTCTCTCAAGGCTTTTTCACTTCTTTCATTCTGGGCATATAGGAAGGCCTCTGATTTTTGCACATTTATTTTGTATCCTGCCACCCTGCTGAACTTCTCAATTAGTTCCAGGAGCTTCCTGGTGGAGTTTTTGGGATCCCTCATGTATAAAATCATGTCATTTGCAAATAGGGATAGCTTGACTTCTTCCTTGCCGATTTGAATCCCTCTTATGTCCCTTTCTTGTCTTATGGCTTCAGCTAAGACTTCAAGTACAATATTGAATAGAAGTGGTGAGAGTGGACAGCCTTGTCTAGTTCCTGATCGAAGTGGGAATGCTTCCAATTGTTCCCCATTGAGCATAATCCTTGCTGTGGGCTTGTTGTATACAGCTTTTATTATATTGATAAAGGTTCCTTCCATTCCTACTGTCTCCAGCGTTTTGATCATAAAAGGTTGTTGGGTCTTGTCAAAAGCTTTTTCTGCATCTATCGAGAGTATCATGTGGTCTTGGACTTTGGGCTGGTTTACATGATGAATTACATTTATTGATTTGCGTGTGTTGAACCAACCTTGTGTGCC
Source organism: Typhlomys cinereus (assembly GCA_023101885.1). Lineage (NCBI taxonomy): Eukaryota > Metazoa > Chordata > Mammalia > Rodentia > Platacanthomyidae > Typhlomys > Typhlomys cinereus. Next base: position 6,312,610 of record JALPQD010000058.1, read on the forward strand.
GGGGATGAAGCCTACTTGGTCCCCATGCATGATCTTTTTAATATGTTTTTGAATCCGATTTGCTAAGACTTTGTTGAGAATCTTTGTGTCTGTGTTCATCAGAGAGATCGGCCTATAGTTTTCTTTTTTAAGTGAATCTTTATTAGGTTTTGGGATTAAGACGATATTAGCGTCATAGAAGGAATTTGGTAGTGTTCCTTCCTTTGCTATTTGATGGAACAGTTTAAGGAGTATTGGTGTTATTAACTCCTTAAATGTCTGGTAGAACTCTGTGCTGAATCCATCTGGTCCAGGACATTTTTTGGTGGGAAGATTTGAGATTACTTCCTTAATTTCTTATATGTTATAGGACTATTTCAATAATTCACAACTTCCTGATTCAATTTAGGTAAGTTGTGTTTCCTTAGAAATTCATCCATCTCTTTTGTGTTGTCAAACTTCACAGAGTACAAGTTTTTGAAATATGATGTTATAATTCTCTGGATTTCTTGGGTATCAGTAGTGATAACTCCATGTTCATTTCTAATTTTGTTAATTTGGGTTTTCTCTCTCTTGCTTCTGGTTAATTTAGCTAGGTGTGTATCAATCTTATTGATTTTTTCAAAGAACCAGCTTTTTGACTGGTTGATTTTTTCTATCGTTTTCTTAATCTCAATTTCAGATATTTCTCCCCTTATTTTGCTAATCTCCTCTCTTCTACTACTTTTGGGATCAGATTGCTCTAGTTTTTCTAAAGATTTAAGCTGCATTGTTAAGTTGTTTATTTCTGGTGTTTCCAGTTTTTTGATGTAGGCATTAATGAACTTACCTCTTAGAACAGCTTTCATTGTGTCCCAGAGATTTTGGTAAGTTGTATTTTCATTATCGTTCACTTTCAGGAAATCTTGAATTTCCTTTTTAATTTCTTCCTGAATCCAGTTCTCATTCAGCATCATATTGTTAAGTTTCCAGGAGTTACTGTATTTTCTCTTGTTTGTTGTGTTGTGGATGTCCAGCTTTAAGCCGTGGTGGTCTGACAGGGCACAGGTTAGAATTTCAACTTTGTTGTACATGTGTAGATTCGTTTTGTGGCCCAGTATGTGATCTATTTTGGAGAAAGTTCTGTGTGCTTCTGAGAAAAATGTGTATTCTTTGGTGCGTGGGTGAAAAGTTCGATAGAGATCTGTAAGGTCCATTTCTTTCAGGGTTTGATTAAGGTCCAAAGTGTCTCTGTTAAGCTTTTGACCTGTTGATCTATCCCAGGTTGAGAGGGCGGTGTTGAAGTCCCCAAGAATTATCATTTGGGGGTTGATTTCTTGCTTTAGACGCTGTAGGGTTTTCTTAATGAATGTGGAGGGGCCCGTATTGGGTGCATATATGTTCAGTATTGTGAAGTCTTCCTGGTGAATTGTACCTGTGACTAAAATGTAGTATCCATCCGTGTCTCTTATAATTTTCTTTGGTTTGAAGTCCACTTTGTCTGATATCATAATGGCTCCCCCTGCCTGTTTTCTGCTTCCATTTGCTTGTAGAATTGTTGACCAGCCTTTTATTTTTAGGGCATTTTTGTTGAGATGGGTTTCCTGCAGGCAGCAGATTGATGGATTGTGATTTTTAATCCAAGTTTGTAATCTGTGTCTCTTGATCAGTGAATTAATTCCGTTAACATTTAGTGTTATAATGGAGAAACTATTTTTAATTCTAGACATTTATTATGTTTAGTAGTTCTTATAAGTATATTGCTTCGCTTTTAATGGTCTTATACTTGCCTTCTGTTCTCCTGGATATGCCTGTTTTTTTTCTTCACGCTTGAGTATCATTTCTAGCATTTTTTGAAGGCCTGGTTTGGTGGACATGTATCCCTTCAAGTTGTCTTTGTGCTGGAAGATTTTTCTTTCTCCCTCGATCATGACGGATAGTTTTGCAGGGTAAATCAGCCTCGGTTGACAATTTTGCTCATTCAATACTTGAAGTATGTCTCTCCGAGCTCTTCTTGCTTTTACTGTTTCGACTGAGAAGTCATTTGTTAATTTAATAGGTTTACCTTTAAAAGTGACTTGTTTTTTCTCCCTTGAAGCTCTCAGCACCAGTTCTTTATCTTGAATGTGGAGTGTTTTAACTATTATTTGCCGTGGCGTGCTTCTGTTTTGGTCGTATCTGTTTGGGGTGCAGAATGCCTCTTGTATATGGATGGGCCTCTCTTTTTTTAGACGAGGAAAGTTTTCCTTGATGATCGTTTGAAAAATTTCCTCAGGGGTGGTATTTTGAGATTCTTGCTCTGGTATTCCATGAATACGCATGTTAGGCTTCTTCAGGGTTTCCCATATATCTTGGATATTTCTCTCAAGTATCTTTTTGGCTTTAACAACCTCTTCCATTGAGCTGGTTAGTATTCCCACTTTATCTTCAAGGTCTGAAATTCTGTTTTCTGCTTCGTTAGTTCTGTTGATAAGACTCTCTGTGGAGTTCTGGGTTGAAGATAACTTGTCTTGTAGCTCAGTTTTAAACTCTGTTTGAGTCTGTTTTAACTGCTCTATGCCAGTTTTTGTTTCTTGCACTGTTTTTCTCAACTCCTCCAAGTGTCTGTTGTGTTCCTCTTCAAAGGGATTGATTCGATTATGTAATTCTTCCCGGATTTCCTCTTTCATGGTATTGAACATGGTAATGATCATACTTTGAAAGTCGTTATCCTGGGTCAGGCTTCCTTGGCCTTTTTCCATGGGTTCGTTCTGGTTGAAGTCTAACATTATGGGATTAATTCCTTCAGTGGGAAATTTGTTTACTTGAGTGTTGCTTCTCATGGATTTGCACTTTGACTTTGTCATTGTTGTTTTAACTCTTAAGATCTTTCAATTTCACTAAACTGAATTATTTGTCCTGGGGTTCTGGGGGTGGGCAGGGACGGAGCTTACCTAGGTCGCAGATAAGGCCCGGCTGGACTGTGCGCGTGTCCCGGGCTGTGGAGCAGAGTGTGGAAGGGAGAATGGGGACCTCGGCGTGGAGCTATTTAACCCAAGGGGAGCTGGGGCGGGTCCCGGGCGCAGGGGGAAGTTCTCCTCGTCCCTAGGCCCTGTGCGCAGCTCAGGCTGGATGGATGGTGTAGGAGCTGGGTCCCTTTAGGCTGACCTGGGGTTCTGGTGGGCGGGTGCGCGCGTCCTGACTAGCGGAGCGGGGTGGGGAAAGGGAGCGACTTTTGCCCCTTATATGAGTGCTGTCACACACACACACTCACACACACTCACACACACACACACACACACACACACACACACACACACACACACACACCAGCAAGCATGTAATTAAAACTTTGGACTGTATTGAGGAAATTCAGCTTTTGATTACGGTTAGCTTTAGTTTGAGATGAAGTTTCCCTTGTATTCCATACTTTCATTTTCTTTAGTTTGGTTTTATTCTACATCCTCATCAGCTTTATTTTTTTATTTTTATTTTATTTTATTTTAATTTTTATTTCTACTCATACAAACTTAACAGGTACACTGGTCTCCTCCCTCCCGGCAACCTCCCACTGCCCTATGCCCCCCTCCCCTTCCCCTTCTCTCCCCATCCCGCAGTGCCTCCCCCTCCCATCTCTGGAGCATCCTTTAATGTGCATGCCAGACTCTCCTCTGGGTCCTCCTCTCCGATGAGGTGCAAGGACCCAGGGGCATTTCCCAGAACTCTTTCCTGTGTTCCCCTTAAGCATAGGAACACTACTGTGGCTGTCAACCCCTTGCCCTAAGGATTTTAGTGCCTTTAGCAAATGCTAGACTTTGTGGGGTCAATAGTGTGTTGGACATTGCCCAGGGCATGCAAAGTCCAATTCCTCATCAGCTTTATTATTTGTCAAATGCTGTTACCATTATGGATCCACTGGCATTCCCAGCAGATCGAGCAAATGTGATCCTAGCAACACTCTGCCTCCCATTTGTGGTACTAGTTCCTGATGGCAGTGCTTACCATCAACTCCTTATAACCTTTACAGCAACGGGTGATGCCAACCGTGTATCCTGAATCATTAATTGTTAGGAAACTTGACAGGTAGGAATAATGCCTGTTTTTTCATTTCAGTTATCTAGGCCAGGAAGTTTTTTTTGAAATACAAACAAAAGGACAAAGTGCATTTATTACTGCACTTATGTTAGCTACAATTATCCAGGAAATCTCTCATAATGAATGAGATGAAACAAAAATATACCAAAATATTGAGAGATTTGATGCATGCATATATAGATTCAATATTCATTCAATAAAAGCTTAATTTTACTTTTTTAGACTTTTTTATTCTTTGACAGTTTCATTCATGTGTACAATGAATGTGAGTCATTTTTTATTTCACATTATCCTGCCCACCCTTTCTTCTCCCATGGAAATCTTTCTTGTTCCCATCCATCCTCCCTCCTACTTTCACATACTTTTAATTTGTATGTGGCTCACAGAGTTGACTAAGGGTTGTCTGCATTAGCATGTGCCTGGGCACTTTCTGGAGCATTCCATGGCTATACCAATAAAACAAGTCGTTCCTATTCCTCAACCAGCACTAACCATCAATAGTTCCCCAGGAAAGAGTGGTACCCCATAGGGTCTTTCCCCTTCCATGATGAAAGGTTGACAGACCCAATGTTGTATTATGTGTGCCTAGTTCCTGCATGCAGCAACACTGTCATGTCCTGAAGACACTGTTCAGTGGTGCCGTTCCTCACCTTTTGACTCTTATGTTCTTTCATTTGCCTCTTCCACAATAGACCCTAAGTCTTGGGAGGAGGGCGTGTTGTAGATGTCCTGTTTAGAGGCAAGTACTCAATAGTCATTTATTCTTGGCACTTGTCCTTTTGTTACTCTCTGTATTAAATGCCCTCTGTTACAAAAAGAAGCTTTTTGGTTGAAGGTGGAGAGCTACACTGATGTATGGGTATGAAGACAAGTATTCAGAATGGAGTTTGGCACCATGTCCACTTAGGAAAATAATAGGAGTGGGCTCACCCAGAGATCCTGCAACTTTCCCAACCATTAGTTCCTAGTCATGTTTACAATACCAGACATGAGCTATCGCCTGAAAAGAGGGCCTTAAATTTAATCTGACTTTATGGTTACTCTCACAATATTCATACTATTACTATACCAGTGGCCACATCTTGCCAGGCTGGTTATTATATAGCTCACAGAATTCACAGACCATGGGCATCTTTATCTCTCTCAGCAGTCTATATAGCACCTTTTGGTACTATGAAAGCTATCCAACCTGTTTCCAGGTCAGTTCCAGCTTGCTTTTTTTTCATGTATTGTGAGTGAAGTGTATAGTATCTTCAACAATAGGATTTTACCATCTGGTGGGTGACCAAGAGCAATGGTGATAGCCTATATTGTTTTGGGGACATTTGCGACCTCCTCGACCAACAGTTTTTAATGGAGATATCCAATATCTGGTACTTGGGGTTTTGTTCAATCACCTGTGGCTTTTGGTAGGAGCATCTCATCCCCTTTCTCCCCCTCTTTGTGCATCCCTGTGTGTGTTTTGTTTTTCAATTGTATTTTTATTGTATTTTTAAATAAACTTAGACTATAGTAGCTTTCTATATGGCTATATCATACATCCTTAGTGTTAATCATTCTTCCCCTACCCATTCCTCTACCCTATTTTCTCATTCTCCTACCTGTCAAACCCCTCCCCTATTAGTTCCCTTTTCACCTTCATATCATTATTTTTCTAGCTCCCCTTAGTTAAGATCTTTGTCCCTCCCTTAATGGTTCCTTTCTAGTTTTCTGATCCTTATGGGTATTCCTAGTTAAGCACACAAATCTGAAAGTACGAGACTAGGATCCACATGTAAGAGAACATGTAGGGCTGGGGAGATGGCTCAGAGGTTAAAGCCTTTTCCTCATAAGCAAAAGGACCTGAGTTCAGATACGCAGATCCTATGTAAAAATTCCAGACAGAAAGGTGGTGGTCTGGAATTCTGACCCTGGAAGCCAGAGCCTGGGAAAATCCAGAGCAAACAAAAAAGGAAGTAGATCAATCTAGGATGCTTCCTGAGCCACTCAAGTGCTCTCTGGTACACAGACACATACACACACATACATGTAAAGAAAAAAAGAACATGTGATATTATTCCTTCTGTGTCGGGTTACCTCACTTAATAAAATATCTTCTAGTTTCGTCCACTTATTGCAAATTTAATAATTGCATTCTCATTGATAATTGAATAAAATTCTATTGTTTATATGTACCACATTTTCATTATCCATTGGTCAGTTGATAGACATCAAGACTGATTTGATTCCATTTCTTTTCCACTGTGAATGTAGCTGCAATAAACCTGGATGAGCAAGTATCTCTGTAGTAGGAGCCAGATCCTTTGGGAATATGCCCGGAAGTTGTATAGTTAGGTCACATGTTAGTTCTATCTGCAGCTTCTTGGGGGGACCTCCGTACTGGCTTCCAAAGTGGCTGCACCAGCTTACATTTCCACGAACAATGAAGAACTTCCCTTTCCCCTTATACTTGACAGCATTTCTTGTTAATTGTTTTTTATTTTAAATCTTAGTCATTCTGACTGGGGTCAGATGAAATATCCAAGCAGTTTTAATTGTGTTTTCCCCTAAAGATGCCGGACTTTTCAAAAAAGTAGTTCCAAAAAGGTCTTAGTTCCCTCTCTCTTTGTCTTCCCAGTGATAATTGCTATCCTGAACTCTGTGTTTAATATCTTTATTGGTGTATATATGGCCTTAATGTATATGTACCTATACATTTTATGAAGTATTGCTCTTCCTATTATAGCTTTATATAAGTGGCATCCTCTTTTTTATTATTTTTTTCTACTTTTCGAGCATATTGAGTATTCATCCCAGCTTCCCTCCCTTCCTACTTCCTCCCATCCCCTCCCTTCTTTTCACTATTCCCTCGCACTCCCTCCCACCTTCTGCCTGCATGCTGCAGTGGACCCCAGGGTTCACTCTGGCTTGTCTATTCCTGTGGGGGTTCAGGCCTCCATAGCATAACAAGTTACCTCTCTTCAAGCCATCCCACTGATGTGTGTGTTTCTCTTCAGTCATCTACCCAAAGGTTTCCACTGTGAGTTCTCATTCTATGGGTATAGTAACAGCTGCCTACAGAGCAGTTTAATGTACTGTCTTTCTTCCTATAAGTTTACTGGCTGTCTTCCCTATTGATTTATTTCCTTTCTTTTTTTAAGATTCTTTTTTTAGTTTATAGTAACATGGATGGGTACCATTCTGACAAGTGGGTCTTGAGTCCAATCAGAAAGCTGTTGGTTGTCTCCTTGATACTCATGCCATTATTATACTGGTGGTCATCTGTTACTATGGTGACCTATATTGTAACTTACAGATTTTATGCCATTGATGGGGCTTGTGATTATTTCTCTCCCCCAGCAGCTTCTACAGTATTCCTTGGTAATGTATAAGCTATCCAGCAAGGAGAAAGTCCTCAGGGCAGTTCCAACTGACTCAGTTTGCTGACTCACTTTGTACCATAATCAATTTGTGTCACATCTTCAGTAATAGGGTCTAACTGATGGTTTTTGGAGAGCAACCAAGAGTCATGGTGAAAACTTATAATGTTTGGGGGCCTTTAAGACCTCCCTGACCAATATTTTATCAAGAAATGAAGTGGTATCTTAAACTTTTCGTTTTAAACCTGTGGTTATTCAACCCAATATTTGTTTAAAAAAACCCCAAAACTATGTTGACATAGCTCCAGCTTATCTTTACTTCTTGGATTAAACGAGTATCTCACAAACATACTTCTGTCGATCCTCAGATTTTTTTATTTTAATAATTCACCTGTGGGGCAGAGCTTTGGAGTGTTAAGGTACTCTGGTTGTCTAAAGAGATGGCAGGGAGGGGTAAGCTCATCACCATGGACACAGTGACTGGTTTCCTGCTGGACAGTAGAGGGGAGCTCAAGAAGAATTATCACTCTAATTTCCTGGTGGTGGAGAAGGATACCACCATAAATGAGATCCTAGACACTTTTAGGCAATTTCTAAACCGGGACAACATTGGCATTATTCTCATCAACCAGTACATCGTAGAGATGGTGCGGCATGCCCTTGATGTCCCATCAGTGTTCCATTCATTCTGTCCTAGAGATTCCTTCCAAGGAAAACACCTGTGATGCAGCCAAAGACTCCACCCTGCGCAGGACCATGAGCATGTTCACTGCTGAAGGAAGATCTGCTCCAAAGTTACCTGACCTCAGACTTGCTCACTGCCAAGCTTCTCTTAGCTTGCCAGCCTCTTTAAGTTTCAAGCCTCTGGTTTCCAACCCCACCCCTTCCCCTGTACTGAAAGGCTGGGTGAGGTGCCTCTAGGTTTCTGGGGCTCCGTCTTTCAAATACAGACAAACTGCAGAACAGGAAGCCAGACTTCGCTGTCTGCTATCTCTTTCAGGGCTCTTACTAGTGTCATTGTCAATGTTGAATTAAAGTAATTCTCTCTTAAAAAAGTTCACCAGTGAACATCCTTATGGTAGTCTTCTTATGTTCATACATAGGAAAACATTTCTCCAGGCTTTTTCAAAGTTGTAGTATTTGAGCTCCTTGCCTTCCACTGTGCCTTATTTATAGTTTAATATTATGCTTTAGTAGGCTACTAAAATTTTTCAAATGTCACTTTCTCTGAAAATTTATAATAGTACCTTGTAATAGGGAATAGACTTGGTACAATAGAAATATAAGACCTGTCTCAGTTTTCTGATATTGCTTAGATCTTAGCTTATGAAACTACAGTTCTTAAACCAAATCTTGATTACCATTGATGTATACAACCCTGAGCAAAGAGAAGTCTTTATATTCTAAATGGTCAAAAAGAAAAGAATATTTCATGACTCATGAAAAAATATAGACTTCAGTGTCTATAAATAACATTTAATTGGAACACTGTCATTCTATTTCCATATTGTTGAAGGCCATTTGGGAGCTACAGAAACAGACTGAATAATTGAGACAATGGCTTGTTTCTCATAGAGCTCAAAATATTTATTATCTAGTCTTTCACAGAAAAAAGTTTTGTGACTCTTGTTTTTGGGTATTGTCCATTTCTACAATGGATAACTACCACTTCTTTTAAACCATGAGAAAGAGGAATGAAAGAGTGGGGTGAAGGACAGCCAATTTCCCTCTTAAAGGGTATAATTTGTCAATACCTCATTGTTGAAACCTTACCTTTTTTTTAATTTCTTCAACTGTGTTTTCCAACTTTATTTTTCTTCTACATATATCATCATTTTTATTATCCACTTCTTAATTCTCAGAGATGTTCTTTTTTTCTGTTTGTTCAATGCTATTTGTTTTTAGAGAAACATGGATGCAATGTCTTTTTTATCCTCTGAGACAGGATCTTATATAATTCAGGCTGGCCTTAAGCTTGCCATCTAGTCAAGAACATTCCCTACTTTATCAAAACTTCCCCATTTTTCTAAGTTACCACTCTCTTGACTTTTGTGTAATCATACCTTGTGTTTCAAAAATAATTATACCATTAAAATGTGTGTATTTTGTCAAGAATGACCTTGATCATTGGATACTCTTTCATCTACCTCCCAAATGCTGGGATTATTGTAGTGTGCTAACTTGGTTCATATGGTACAAGGGAGTTAGTTCTGGGTTACCTGGGTATCATAAGAGCTTTGTGAATACTCTACCAACTGAGCTACATCGACGCTCTGTGACACAGGATCTCTTACTGAACCTGGAACAAGGCTGGGGACCAGCAACTCTAGGGATCCGTATATCTGTTCTTGCTATAGCATTGGAGGTTATAGAACTGTATTCATTTCCATGCCTTTTTTTTTTTTTTCTAACAAGGTCCTGGAGTCAAAATTCAAGTTCTCATGATTTTGCAACAAGCATTGTTATCCACTGAGACATCCCTCTGGTCCTGCCGAACATTTTTTTTTAACATTTTTTATTATTATTTCCGTTCATACAAACTTAATAGGTACACCGGTTCCCTCCCTCCCTCCTCCTCCCCCCAACCACCCTGCTTCCCCTCCCCTCACCCCTCCTCCCCATCCCCCAGTACTTCCCACCCCAATCCCCGAAGAATCCTTTAATGTGCATGCCAGACTCTCCTCTGGGCCCTCCTCTCCGATGACGTACAAGGACCCAGTGGCTTTTCCCTGAACCCTTTCCTGTGGTCCCCTTAAGCATAGGAACACTACTATGGCTGTCTATTCCTTGCCTCCAAGGATATTGGTGCCTTTAGCAAATGCTAGACTTTGTGGGGTCAATAGTGTGTGGGACATTGCACAGGGCATGCAAAGTCCAATTATGATTGCTTCAGCCCTAACTTGCATATCATGACTCCTCCCATCCTTGTGCTCTTACAATCTTACCGCCCCTTCTTCTGCAAATTTCCCTGAGCTTCAGGATAGGGAGAGATTAGGCTGGCCTAGTTCTAGGTGGTTGATATAGAGTCTCTGAAGTTCTGGATTATGGTTCGTTGATTTTCTTTTGCAGTTTTGCTGCTCCTGCAACTGCCGAACATTCTTCAAAAAATCCCAACAAATATTCATGAATGGAATTTAAATAACTGGTAGGAGCTTCCCTTACATTTATTAAAAGGTATTTAAGAGAAATAATTTTTAAAAGCAGTCATCAAAGATTTGCATGTTACATTTAAAACATTTACTGTATTTAAGTGTATTTGACCACAAAAGCTCCAGATGAGTTTTATGGCCAAGAATTGATTTTTTTCCATTTTTATTTTTTTTCTACTTTTACAAACAGGTTGAGTATTCATTCCAGCTTCCCTCCCGAGAATTGATTTTAAGCTTGAAAGAAGTAACAAAAATTTGATACAGTAAAGAGTATCAGGATATTTTGTTACTTTTTAATATTTTATTTATTAGAGAGAGAGAGAGAAAACATATGCCATATGTGGAGGATAGAGGACTACTTTCAGAAGTTTTCTCCTTCCATCATGGGCTCTGTGGATCCAAATCAGGTCTCAGATTTGCACCATCTCCCTGACTCAGTATTAGGATATTTATACATGTAAAATTCACCAATTTTTATACATTTCATTTATTACATTTAATAGAATTATAAAATACTTGCTTAATTGGTCTAATTGTGAAGTGATTGCTAAGGGTGTTTGAAGTATTTAAAAAGAAAATTAAATGCATTTATTAATGCTATTGACATGTCTAAGGGAATTTAATTAAGTTATAAATTGGACCAATTATAAATAGAACAACATTAGTAAATTGAAATTAAAAGTTCAAGAAAAACCAGGTTTTAAATTCCTCATTTATATAAATCAACAACTTTTTTGTATGCCTTTGCTAAGATTTTTCTATTTTTGAGACAGGGTCTCATGTGTCCCAGACTAGTCTTGAGATTACTATTTAGCCAAGGATGACCTTGAACTCTTGATCCTTCTTCTTTCATCCTTCCAAGTGCTGGAGTGGAATCACTTTTAATAACAGGAAGATATTTGTCTTACCACTTTCTTCTTTGTTTAATTTTAGTTAAATTTAAACTTAGCATAGAAAATAGTTGATTTTATTATATTTTATTCATAACATTATTGTCATTTGCCTATATTTATCTCCACATTATCCCAGACTTTTCCTCCCTCCTCCTCGTGTTAGCCCCCTTCTTCCCAAACTGTCCCTAAAACGACCACACACACACATACACACATACACACGCACACACAGTATTTCTTATTGCTGGTATTGTTAAATTTCATTGTTACTACCTATTTATTATTTTGTTAAAATAGATGTAACATAACATTTATTATTTGGATATACATTTATTATGCTGTGTAATTAGTATTCCTATTTACTCTCAGAATATTTTAGTATCCTCCAAAGGCTGACGTCATGTCCATCATGCTGTCACAATCCATTTTTCACTCCTTCAAGCTTCAGAAAGTAAATGACTAATCTCTTAGTTATCTTTTCCTATTAGCCTAGTCTGGAATTTCATATAAATGAGCTCATACAATACACAGATGTATGTTTCTGCTTTTTTTTCTCTGAGCATATCACTTCAGTTTATCTATGTCATAGCTTGTTGCAGTGCTTGATTCATTTTCTGGTTTCTCAATCCTTTTGTTCTTTCTAAGATTTTTCATGGGTATGCATGTGTGTGCATACGCATATGTATGTGTGTTCACATGTAAGTGTGTGTGTATGCCTGTGGAGGCCTCAAGGTTAATATCAAGAATCACTCTGGATTGTTCTTTCACTTTTTTCTTTTTGAGACAGGGTCTCTAATTGAATCCAGAGTTCGGTAGTAGTTTGCCTGGCTAACATGCCATGAAGATCCCCAACCTCTACCTTATGAGGTTAGGATTAGGGATGGGCTGCCACACCTAACTGGTACTGGACGTGTGATATGAGAATCCAAACTCCTTCGGCTTGTGTGACAAGTATTTTAAGCATTATGCTATCTTCCTACCCTGGTTTCTTACATTTTATTCATTTATCAGTTGATGCTATTTGGGTTGTTTAAACTTTGAGGCTATTATGAAAACTGGTACAATGAAAATTGCAAGTTTTGTTGTGAGCTTGTGTTTTCAGTTCTCTTGGGTGCACTTTGTGAGTCATGTGTTTATCAAGGAATCACCAACTATTTTCCATAGTTGCTGCATTTTTCATTCCCAATTGGATGTTAATATCTCCTTATCTTTTCCAATTCTTTTCTGTGCCCCGCCCCTTTCTCTTTTTTTCTTTCATAGCTACTGTAGTGGGTAAAAGTTTGAAGTGGGATTTCATCATGGTTTTGATTTGTATGGTTGGTAATACTGTCTTCATCTTGTCACTTTAGTGGTTTAGACCATCTAATCTTTCTTAGTTTAGGCAAGTTTATACATTTCGTGTATGTGTTCAAGTTTCAGTGTGTCTTTTGTATGCACATACACATGGAGGCCAGTGATCAGTGTTGATTGTCTTCCTCAGTAACACATTTTGTTTTGAGACAGGTGTCTCGGGAACTTGGAGCTCATTGATTCTACTAGATTGGATGGCTAGTGAGCTCTTGGGATCCAGCTCTCTTCTCATCCCACCCCAACACGTTGCAGAGATGTTCTGCCATAGCATGCTTTTTGCACACATGTTGGGGATCCAAGCTCAGGTCCCCACACTTGCTCAGCTAGCACTCTAATGACCAAGCCATCTCTCAAGCCAAATTTTTTGTTGTTGTTGTGATCTTGAAAACAACAAACATAAACCACCTTAACTTGTTCATTTTTCTTTATTCATTACTTCATTTATATATGTTTAAAGTATATTTCATTTCTTCTAATAGATTTCAGATTAGCTCTTCCTGTGATCCTCTAACTCGTTACACTGGCAGAAAGCTAGGCTATTGAAATCTCCTTCCATCTCTTAATTTTTTTTGACAGAGTTTCATTTAGCCCAGGCTGGCCTCGAACTCATTATGTAGCAGAGGCTGGATGATCTTGAATTTCTGATTTTTCTACTACCTCTACTTCCACAGTGTGAGGATCACAGGGCATGTGCTACTACACCTAATTTTGAGATCTTATATTAAAAATAATGTAAATGTGTATACTTACAGCAATAAATTTCCCTTCATCTAGTAAATTTTAATTCATCTGGAAATATTTTCTAATTTAACTAACCTTTGGCTATTTGTGATTGTGTTAATTTCAGATTATTTGTGAATTTTACCACTTCTTATATTACTGATTTCTATTCTAGTTCATTCTGTTGAACCTAGATGCTTTGTATGATGCAATTATTCTCAAATTTATTGAGAGCTATTTTATTTCTTTTTATGTAGTTTATCCTAAGAAATGTTCCATGTGGCCTTCAGAAAAAATTCCTTCTCTTATTTTGTATGGAGTGTTCTATATCAGTTAAAACTATTTCTTTTTTCAATTCCATCAAGAATAGTCACATGTGGGTCTAGAGAGATGGCTCAGGAGTTAAGACACTGCCTTGAAAACAGAACGTCCTGAGTTCAGATCCCAGGTCTGACGTAAAGATGCCAGGTAGAAATGGCAGCAGCCTGGGAAATACCATAGCGAAGCAAAAAGGAGGTAGAAGTAATCCAGGATGATTCCCTAAATCACTCTTGGTCCTCCACAGGGACACACAGTGCCTTCTGTTACACACACAGACACACAAATAAATACAATTTTTTAAAAAAGAATAGTCACATGTGCTTCATTCTGATGATATATGTGTATATTAGTTTTTGTGTTCATGTTAGATTCATTCTTATGAATATATAAAGTCTTTGTTTCATAATAATTTTTGGCATATGGACTTAAAAGACTATTTGGGGAATTGATATTTTAATAGCCATTTCAGGTCTCTTTTCATTACCATTTGCACTATACGTAAGTATATATTTTTACCATCCTTTCAACTTTAATTATTTATATCTTTGGGTCAAAAATAAGTCTATTACAGATAGCATATAGTCAGGTCATGGATTTCTGCTCATTTTCTACTAATTAAAACATTCTATTCCTTTATATTTAGCAGGAAAGGACTTCTATCACTTCCTCTTTGCTTTCTGTATATACCATATCTATTTGGTCCCTCAAATTTCTTCACCACGGCCTTCTTTTGTTTAGTGTTCAGTGTATCATTTTGATTCCTTTGTAATTTCTTGATTTGATCATTATTATTACTATTTTGAGGCATAGTCTTATTACATTGCTCAAAACAACCTGGAATTCACTATGTACTTTGAATTCAATATTCTCATGCTGTGTGCCACCATGAACCATAATATTATCATTATGTGGTTTATGAGATTGAGTTTTACCATGCTTCGAGTCAAACTCAAGGTTTTGAACCATCTTTCAATCACTGAGATACAGTTCCAAAGCCTTTTTCTTTGTATATTGTTTTGTTACTGTCTTAGTAGTTGCTCTAAGTATTAAAACTTGAAGGTTAAAATTGTAACAAACAAGTATGAACTAGTGCTAACTCTGACTTCAATAGACTATAAAATTTAGCAATAAAGCTCTATTCTTCTCCTTTTATGGTGATATTGTAGGAAATTCCAGCTTACATGTGTGTATACTAATAAATATTTATAATTATCACTTCATTCATTAATATTTTAAATCATATGGAAAAAAGAGAAGTTACAACTCAAAAATCAAATACTGGATTTCTCCTCACTTAAATGAGTCATAAGTGAAAAATAAAGAATGTATTTATTTAAAGCATGCAACATGATTTTAATAATAATAATGTTTTATTTATCCCTTGATAATCTCACACATGTATCCAATGATTTTGGTAGAAATCTACCCACTCCCCTTTGCTGTTCCCCCAAATCCTCCTTCCCACCTCTTAAAAAAATCAGGACTGTAATCTTAACTAGTGTATGAGCCATAAGAAAAAATACATTTAAGGTATAGGTAGCTATTATTATTGAGCTTCTCCACATGGTTAACAACCCATGGCAAGGCTAAAAAAACGGTAGTTTTTTTCAGTTCTTGTGAGATCAAGTAAGCCCATGGTGTGAGGGCATGAAGCCCAGCCAACAAGAAACTATACGTGATATTTGACAGCATCATTTATATCTTCGTAGTGACATTTAGGATTATTTTTTCCATAGGATTTCACATTATTATTTTATATTATTTCATTTTCAGCCTTTGAAGTACCTATTTTAGTATTTTATATAAGGTAAGTGTACTTGCAATTTCCCGTATCTTTGAGAATGTCTTAATTTTACTTCAATTTGAAAGGATAGTTAGTACAAATATTCAATTTGGTTGATAAAGTATCTTTTCCTTTTGGTAGCATACAGTAACATATACTTTATGTAGTTTATAGTTTCTGAAGAGAAATTGATTGCTTATCATTTTTAGGGTACCTTATATGTGATGAGATACTTCTCTTCCTGATTTCAGTATTCTTTCATTCGGTCTATCAATACTTTGATTTTAAAGTGTTTGGGCAGAAGTTTCATTAAGTTTATTCTACTTTGTGTTTTTTTGAGTGTCTTTCATGCTTAGATTCCTGCATTTTACATCAGATTTGTGGAAATCTTCCTGTCTCTGCCACATAGGCATGCCACTTTGCAAAATGAAAAAAAAATACTATTTCACAGTTTTCGTGTATACATACTCTCACTCTCTTCCTGTCTGCTCTAGACCCCTAGCATATCTCTCTTCTACTTTCATATCATTTTCTGTCTTTGCTTTTATTTTTAAAATAAATTAGTCCGATTAGTGTTACCTGCCTGCACATACATTTAGGTTCATCCACTAGAGTATGGGCAACCTGCCTGTAGTCATACACCCCTGAAGAAAAGTGTGTCTCTCCCCACCCCCGGCAGATATCAACTGCCGATAATGCCTCAACTAAGGGTGGGGCCTTGGAAGCTCTCTCTGTTCATGCTGGAGTTTTAAATAGTTTGATCTTGAACAAGTCTTGTGTAGGCAAACAGAGCAATTGTGAGTTAGTGGTGTGAAAGCCATGTTATATTCAGAAGATGGCTTTTCACAGCACTCCATCTCATCCTCCAGGTCTTGCATTCTTTCTTCCCCCTTTTCCATGATGTTCTATGGGCCTTGGGAGGGGAGTTGATAGTGACGTCCCATTTAGGGCTAAGCACTCCATGGTCATTTATTCGCAACACTTGATCAAGTATGAGTCTTTCCATTAACGCTGCCCAAGAAACCAATACACAAAGAAACTTCTCTGACCTAGGTTAAAAAGTAGCACTAAATCTATGGGTATAAACATAAATTTTTAGAAATCGGTCTGACAACATATCCACACAATAAAAACAACAGTAATAGGTTCCTTGCTTGTGTCTATGTATGTTCTCTCTCTCTTTTTTAAATTTTACTTTTGTCTATGTGTCTATCTGTGTGGTATGTGTCTGTGTTTATCAGAGGGCACTGTATGTGCCTTTGGAGTCCCAAGAGTGACTTCAGGAATCATCATGGATTGCTTCTACCTCTTTTTGTTTCATTCTGTGATTTCCCAATCTCTGCCTTCCAGAGCGTGAAGTACATACAGGCTGCTGTCATTTGTGTCTGGCATTTTTACATGGGATCTGGGATTCAAACTCAGGTCCTTCTGTTTGTGAGGCATTCTTAATTCCTGAGCCATCTCTCCTGTCCTAGCTATGGATTTTTGTCTGAGTTTTTAGTACTATGGATATATTTCCTCTTGTGGAATAGGCCTCAAATCCAATCAGAAAGAGACTGTATACCCTCACATCAGCCATGCCAAAATTGCACCAGTATGCAGGACCCAGCAGTGGGTATGATCATTGATGTCTTTTCTCTCAAGTAGCACGTATAGCATTTACAGCACTATGAAAACTAGCCAGTAGAGAAAAAGTTACCCAGTCAGTTCCATGTTGATTTCTCTATGTCTTGTAACCTGAATGTATGGTTCTTATAGTTATAGGTTCTTACTTACTAGTTAAGGTGGACAACTAAGAGCAGTGGAAAAACCTGTGTTATATTTTGGTGGTTTCTGGAACTTCCTTGACCAATAACTCATACTGAAGTAACCTGGTACTGAAGATTTCATTTAATAACCCTTATCTTCTGGGTGCAGGATTATGTGCTTATGTAAAGTTCCTACCTCCATTCAAACTCAGTGATTTCAACTTTTGTGTGACAGTTTTCTCCTTCCATCATGTGGTCTCTGGAGATAAAACTCAGGTTGCTTGGTTTGCAAACAGGTGCCTTAGCCACCAAGTCATCTAGGTGGCTTACACATGGCTATATTTTATGGTGTCCTTTAAGCTCTGTTTAGTTTCATCTTTTATTTTCTTTTTGTTCCTAAACTTGGATCATTTCTATTACCTTATTTATTTTCTTTCATTGAATTCGTGCTTTTTAAAATATCCTATTATATTACTATAGTGAAATTTTTATTTTGGGGGGATTCTATTTTGTTTCTTATAATTGCATTCATTTTATTGGTTATTCTTATTTGGTGGCACAGTGTTCTCTTGGTTACTTTTATCAATTTTTCCATGATTTGCTTTAGTTCTTTGAGCATATTTAAGACAGTTGATTTAAACTCTTTGTCCAGTTAGTCTGTTGTCTGAGATTTCCTCAGGAGCAGTTTTAATTGATTTTTAAAATTTTACTGGTAACTGGGCTAAACTGTTATTTCTTTGTATGTCTTATACATTTTTTGAAAATTTATGTTGAAAATAGTAAATATTAAAATGAGATAATTTTGTGATTAGGTTCTCACACTTTTCCATGATAATTTGCTGCTTATTTTACTTATAGTTGTCTATTTAATGTCTTCCGTAAAATAGTTTTGTTTTATCTAGGAACAAAGCACATTTCATTATAGTCTGTTACAGCATTTTGGAGTTTTTTACATTTTAAAGATTCTTTTGGTGTTTCATATATGAATATAGAGAATTTGTGATATTTTTCACAACTTAATCCCCAATCCTGTCCTTTTCCCATTGTAACCCTTCTTTCCTGTAAGTCTCCCTCCTATTTTCACATCTTTTCCCGTGTGGCCCACTGAGATTCATCTGGGTTGCCATTGATGGCATATGTTTGAATATTTGCTGGAGCACAATCATACATCAGTACCATCAGTGTTAACCTTCATTAGTCTCTTAGGGAAGTGAAAGGCCACTTGAGATCTTTCTCCTTCCATAGTGAAATTTTGATAGGCCAAATCCCATGCAGGTTTTGTGGAAGTACACACAGCTGCAGTGAGTTCATGGATGTAATGTCCAGAGGATAGTGTCTGGCTACACTCTTCCCCTTCAGGCTCTGAACCTTGGATTGGGTAGGTGGCTTAAATGTTCTGTTTAGGGATGAGCAGTCTGCAATCACTTATTTTCTGCACTTTTGATGGTTGTGATTTCTTATAATGAGCACCTTCTATTGCAAAATGATCTCTAAGCTATTCTTTAGAGTTCATATATTTGTGTATAATTACTGAAGTATGTGTTCTAATAGGTTGATAGTAGCTAGACTTAACTACCTTGAGAGAGAGAAAAAAATTGTTGTTTTGACACATTGCATTTGTCTGTGAACATTCTTTCAAAAAATGGTTACATTCTTTACACCTCTGCCCCAGCCTCTACTTCATGCTTGGCAAAATATAGGAAGGTCACCAGTAAGTGAAAGCTCAGAATATTTTACTATTTTTCTGCATATAAATTCAGCCTTTGGTATGCACATGACTTCCTAAGTCATCTGCTACTTCTGATTACTCTTAAAAGTCATTATACCCACATGGAGTCCTTTTTTAACTTCTTTTTTCCCTATACTTCTATTGTTTCTTCTCACTTTTATATCTTGATGCAATCTTCTACAGCCAGTACCTATATCTGTACCATTGAATGCTTCTGTAACTGTTGCTTGAGAAGATGAGCTCCAGTTCTGAAAATAAACCAAGTCATGTTATATAAAAGTAAGTTTTTGTGCTTGTTCTTAGGAGTCACAAGATAAGTGTATGAGTATTTGGAAGTGGAATGTCCACCACAGTATCATGTGTTAAAGATCTGAACTTTAATTAAGCACTGTTGAGAAATGAGGCCTTTGAGAAGCTATTGGCTCATGAGAGTATTGCCCTCCTCAAGAGATCAATTTATTGATGGATTACTAGCTGGTAATAAGTGGTATAAACCTCAGGAGATGAAGCTTGCTTCCAAGAAGGTAGTAACTGGGATTATACCATTGAAGAATATAGTTTAGCTTAAAAACCTTTCCCTTTCTCTTTCTGTCTCTTTTTGCTTCCTGGTAACCATGCAGTGAGCAACTTTGCTTTACCACATGCTCCCAACGCTGATGTTTTGCCTCACTACAGATTGTAGTGTGTGTGATCATGGTAAAATTTGAGCTCATGAAGAAGCTAGATCTGGAAGTGGGGTTGTTCCCCACCTCCACATCAGACCCAAGCATGTTGTTTCAAAGTTTTCTCCAAAATCCCTTGTCCAGGGACAGACTGGACTCTTGGACCTGTGTGAAGGAAACAAGGACAAAGACACAGCTTTGTCATTTAGAACAGAAAAGAATAAATTGCTTGAGCAAAAACTTAATGTCCTTGAACAAAGATGGCAAGTAAGGCATTCCCAGGCATTTTCTCAAAGCTAAAGATTTGGTTGTTACTTTTCCCATGATATAAAATGCCCATGGGGGAAACAGCTAGTCAGAAATCCATTTGTGATTTCTCTGACTGGATTACTTGATGGGGAACTCCAACTCACTACCTTATTGGGGCTTCCTCAATCGATTTTTGCCTACAATTGGGTGATATTTTGCTATTTAATGTTTCTCTCTGCCTGATATTTATTCTCTTACTTTTGTTTGCTACAAATATAATAAATTCAGTCATTCAAACTAAAAGCATGACTATTGTAGACCATTTTCTGGACAGTGTAGAACATAGGCCAGGAAAACATGGATCCAGCTGACCATGGACTGAAACCACTGTAACTATAAGCCAAAATATTTCTTCCCTCATTATAGTTGTTTCCCTCTGTTATTTTGTTATAGTAATGGAATACTGATTAACACAGTACCCAAGTAGATGGCTGTGAATCCTTCTGGTGGAACGCTGGGAATAGGATGATATTTTAGGGTTCTTATCTTTAATCAATGAGATATGGAGCTGAAAATTAGCTCAGGTCGGGACACTGAACTAAGGACCAGGAGTTTTCAAATTGAAAAACTAACCTCTAGTTCCTGCTTATTTCTCTTGGATGCTGTTCTCCATTAAGGATTTCTTTCTGAATTCACACAACCTAAAGGTAATGGGACCAACTAACCATGGACTAAAGACTGTAAGCCTGATAAGTATTTTCTCTTCAGGCATTTTGTCATGTAGATTGTAAGAAAGATTACAAGAAAGGCAAGAGCAACCAGATTTCCTTGAGACTGAGTTCTAGATTGTTCTGTCTAGCACTGAAAACATGCAGCGGAAGTTCAGGTTCCTATCATTAGCTCTTTGACCAATATTGAGATTGTGGATAATAGGCAGGCATTTTTAAATATTATATTCCTCTATTACCTCATATTTAATCTGGCAAAATTCATGCCACCCACTCCCAGTTTATTACTTGCTATTTTGAAGGGACAAAGCACTAGAGTTCTCCACACTAACGTTTTTTCCAGATTACAATCCATCATTGTAGGGAAACTACAGTAGGAGGAGTTTGAAGTAGCTGGTTACATCATATCCATAGCAAGAGCAGAGGGCAACAACCAGTGCATGCATGATTCTAGATGACTTGCCTATGTTCATTGTCTCCAGATTTAAACTGTACAGTCCACCTACCTAAGAAGTGGTCCTAGCACACAATGGGATAAATCTTCCCACATCAATTTTGCAATCAAGACAGTCCCTCACAGGCATGACCAAAAGTCAACCTTAATCTGAAGATCAGTTCTTGGGTTTGCTTGGAAACCTGCCACCTCAGTGTCAGGTTGACAGTTGATACTAACCATCATATTTGGCACATTTCATTTTGGGGTAAATTGACTGGGAATTCATTGTCGGGCTGTGAGCACTCAAAATGTCTAGTAAGAAACAGCTACAGTAGTGTTCCTATACTAAAGGGGAACACAAGAAAGAGCTCTAGGCAGTGCTACTGAGTCTTTACACCTTATCAGAGAGGAGGACTCAGAGGGAACTTTGACATGCACACTAAAGGATGCCCTAGGAATGGGGGGGGGAGGACTGGGAGAAAGGGAGGGGGGAAAAGGAAGAGGAAAAGAGGGGAGGGAGCAAGGGGATCCAGGGAGGGGTGGAGGGAGGGAGGGGAATGGGGTACCTATCAAGTTTGTATGAGTGGGAAAAAAAGATGGATATTTCTCTGAGTAGCCAGTACATAAAAGTGGAAGTCTTTCCTTTCTTCAAAGCATGAGTATTTTAGATAAAAGTCCTCTAGTTTTCATTTTGATACTTGTTTTCTGCTTATTGACAAGTGCCAGTAAATTCTGTTTTGGATGAGGCATTTGGGAAGAAAATGCTAATAAAGATTGATAGAGCTGTTTTGAGTACAAATCTTCAATTAATTCCCCAGTTTAAATCCTCATTTTCATTCTTTTTTCCTTCTTTACTCACTGTCTCTGAGCCTAGGGTATCTTCAGGGTTCTTCCAAAATGATCCCCATGTCTTCTTCATGTATGTTCATCTGTGGTTTTATCTACCTGTTTCTCCTGTCAACCTGTTCATAACCACTTTCTTTCCAGAAATGTATTAGGATGTGTCTTTCATTGATGAATTCCATCTCAATCTTCTTACTCTTACTGATTTATTCTATTGAGTATCATAGTACTTTTATTTTAATGGGATCCAGAAGAGATTAAGAGAAATGCACATATGTTTTTATCATTTTGAAAAAAGATCAAGTAGCTTTAATCACCTTCCTTATACTACCTATCATGCTAGCAATGCATTCTTTACTAAGACCTTGCAAAGGGAAGACTTTAAGCATATTTGGAGACTCTTCTGTTTTTTTTTTTTTCTTGAAGAATTGCTTGGGAGGAAAATGGTAGATAGGTCATTTTAAAGAGAAGTGTGTAAGTGTTCTGGCACTTCGGGTTTTTTGTTTTGTTTTGTTTTCAAAGAGCAAAGGTAGTGCATCTTATGTGAATGGCACATTGCTGCATGAGAACGACTCCAAGAGCTTGACAAACCTTCCTTGGAAATTGACAGGTTCAGGAAATACCAACTGACTTACCCAAAAAGGAAAGTCTAAAGACTATGGTTAAAGGTGTCTGAGGCAACATAGGAAAAAGAACTGTATTTGGAGGGAGACAATAAGCCTGCCGATTTAAGGGCAAATATGTTTCCCAGAGTGGCGTATCTTGTGCGGCAGGATATCAACAGGACCTGAAAGAGGAGGTGGTGAGGTACAACAGACGTATAAACACACAACTGAGGTTTTAGATAATTGGGGCACCAGAAGGGACTCTGCCTAGCAGAACAGAGGCCCCTTGCATCTGACTCTCTCTAGTATTTGTTAGCTAAAATTTTGTAAATAGTAACATGGTTGATCTTTTCCTAGGATGACTTTTTTTTAGTGTGTGTGTGTGTGTGTGTGTGTGTGCACTGTGTGTACTGATGGAGGACCAAGGGTGACTTCGGGAATCATCCTGGATTGCTTCTACCTCCCTGCTTCTCTCTGGGATTTTCCAGGTGCCGCCCACCAGGGCCAGAAGTGCAGGCCGCTGGACGGCTTTTCCACCTGATGTTTTTATTACCGGATTACCGGGGACCTGGGATCCAAACTCAGGATCTTCTGCTAGTGAGACAGAGTCTCAACCCCTGAGCCATCTCTCCAGTCCTAGGATGACTTTTTTTTTTAACAGCAAATTTTCTTGTCTTAACTAGTAAGACATTCTAAGTTGTGGCTTTATTTTCTAAGAGACAAATGGCTAAGCAAAGCAGGACACTGTAACCGGTCAGTTAGTCTTTTTATTCCTTTAACAATAAAGAATGTTGCATTCCTTTGTCTGTCTCAGCACACATGGAACACATGCCTATATGGCTGGTACTACACAGATATTCTTGATTGGGGAATGCTGTTGCATATATTCGTGCATGCTTTCAGCAGTACTTGGGTCTGCAACACCAGAAGCCAGTTGTATGCCCGTATTAGGAGCCAGAGTTCGTTCATCTTAGAGATCTCTCCTAGAAGGGTTGCTCAGAGTTCAGGAGTGACCTCAGCTGAGGAATGTATTGATGCAAATCTAGGAAAGATTTGAAAGAGACTGATCCACAGAAATACTGCTCAGGATAAGGAAATTGCAAGCAAGAGATGTCCAGTGAGATGTCTAGTGAGTCCCCTAGAGAAAATGTCAGCTTTGGACATTTGTTACACCATTCAATCAATGTTATACTAAACTTGAGCCAGTCAAAGGATGCTTTCATTGTTTACTTTCTGGTCTTTCTCTATGCTCTAATTTCAAGGTGACAGCTGGAGGCAATTTTTTTTTTCCTTTGGTGTGTGTGTGTGTATGTGTATGTGTGTATGGGTGTACCAGTCAAGGGAGGGGGAGAAGTAATGGACCATTGGGGAAGCTGACCATGTTCCCTATTCTTCTTCAACTCTGAGTTTCCTGGTAGAATCAGACCCAAGCTTGGGAAGGCATGCAGATTGATAAATGAACATTGGACTGAAGCTGTAATGTAATGTAATGTAATTTAAGACTGGACTTGAATTTTTAATGCTCAAAACCTGAAGACCTTTAAAAAAACTGAGAGTGACTGAGAAAGGTATGAGACCTATGTGAAATTTCATGCAGACCTGGAGAAAAATGATTCCATGGAGTTTATGTTGTGAAGCAGTGGTATGAAAGAATGATATTGCTTTTTTTGCTTGCACCCTACCGTGTGCCGCTTATTCGCTAAAGTAGTTTATGTAAAGCTACATTGTATATATAGTCAAGGTTCAGTGAGTGGGCAGCATATAGAAGACAGCAATAAACTTTTCCCAGAGAGGCCAGGGGGGAAATGATGCTTTCTTTCAGAGGTGTCAGTGCTTGAGCTGCCTGTTAAAGAATAAGGAATTTGATGTGGGAGGATGAGGTGGGAAGCCATTATAGGAAGAGGAAACAGGAGAAGTTAGAGATGTATGTGGGCAACAGCATGTGAGTCTCCATCACTATAAACCAATGTTAGGAAGGAAGGGAGGAGGGAGATATTTAGGGCACTGCTTAGAAAGTCACTTTTCCCCTGAAAATGACAGAGAGCCTAAATAACCAGACATTTTTACAAAGGGGAGTTGTGGAATTATATTTACTTTTCAAAATGCTCTGAAGTCTCGGACATGTGAATCTCAAGATCAAGAACAACCCCTCCCCAACCAAGTCTAATAGAGCCCACTAACCAACCAAAAACCAAC
This sequence comes from Typhlomys cinereus, assembly GCA_023101885.1. NCBI lineage: Eukaryota > Metazoa > Chordata > Mammalia > Rodentia > Platacanthomyidae > Typhlomys > Typhlomys cinereus. Next base: position 6,337,413 of record JALPQD010000058.1, read on the forward strand.
ATTGACAACATCAACAATAACAAAATCACTTTGTGACAATGTATTGTGGATACCGATGAAAATTGGGAAGATTGTGAAGTCATGTTAGTCAAGGAGAGCTCTTGATCATCTATGAATATCCTGAGAGCTAAATGACTTGTTTTTAAGCTTACTTTGCAGCAAAGACTACTCCTAGACTTAACTGAGGAATGTTCTCCTTGCAGAGAAAGCAGGTAAATGCAGAGACCCATGGCTACACAAGATGCTGATAAGAAACAACAACTGAGTGTTCAGGGATCATTGCAGAAATTGGAGTGGGAAGAAATGTAAGAGCCAAAAGATAGTGGAGAAATGTAAATGTGATGAGAAATATAAGTGTATGGCCCAAAAGATGGACTGTCAAGTGACATGGTCACTGGAGTCATAAATTCATAGAAACAGCGGTCACTGGCACTGAATCTATACAAGACTGGCTTGGCAAAAAAAGAAAAAAAGTCAGTAATGAATGAAGAAGGGACTCACAGGACCCTGTCACTTAATGCTGAGCAGCTAACATCTGAGAGAAGGGGAGGGATACTGTCAAGTTGTGTACCTACTGATGAGCCCGCCAAGCTCCAGTAGATAATTCCAAACCTATGGTCACACACATGGTCCTGGTTAAACCCAGTGGGGCACAAAACAAAATCAAAGTCATAAATGTGGGAAAGATTTCTAGGGAAAAAGAGGGGTAGTATGGTAGGTTAAAAAATGTGAGAGAGCAGGTTGAATGAACGAAAATGTATTATATACATTAGGAAGTTGTCAAAAAAGTAATTTATGAATTAAAAAGAGAATGCTTTGACTCAGTATCTAATAGAAGGATTTATAGGTTGAGTCCTGCCTTCGATTTAGATTTACCTGGGATCATACAGTGAACTGTTTGGATAGTCAGATGTAAAGAAGTCTTTTAGCACCAGTCCCTGTAAGGATCTCTATAAAGAAGTTACTTCAAGGAAGTATTTCTTTTTTTTTTTTTATTTCCACTCATACAAACTTAACAGGTACACTGGTCCCTTCCCTCCCTCCACCCCCCACCCCTCTGTGCCCCCCTCCCCTCCCCTTTCCCTCCCCATCTCCCAGTGCCTCCCCCTCCCATCCCCAGAGCATCCTTTAATGAGCATGCCAAACTCTCCTCTGGGTCCTCCTCTCTGATGAGGTGCAAGGACCCAGTGGCATTTCCCAGAACCGTTTCCTGTGTTCCCTTTAAGCATAGGAACACTATCCAAGGAAGTATTTCTTAACTTGAGGTTTGTGAATAGAATTCACGGGGATAGTGAACTTGGAAGGGAAAACAATTACATCTTTGAAACTCAGCATTTCTCCCCTATTTGGAACAGAAGCAACAAACCACAATAATACAAGAGTATCTATGTTTCTGCCATGGATAGAAATCAGCCATTTTCATATCACATTACAGTATTTTCAGCTGCTTAAAATATGGTTTACTTATTGGTCACTTGAATTTTATTATACCCGATACTGCATCATTTAATGGGTTAATATCAAGCATACTCATTAGTATATAAAATTTGTTTTCAAAGAGCTCAATTGCAACATTTCAATGTGATTGTCTCCCTATGCAATCCTAATAATGTTCAAGAACATTATTCTGACTAAGATTTCACAGGATTTACCAGACTACTACAGGGGTGCATGGGTCACAAAATGGTAAGAAATTCCTGTTTTAGGAATTCATAATAATGTTTATTTACATGTGAGACTGAGTAGCTTATGATGAAACGTGATGTTTTCATTCAGTGAAATAAATAATATGTGTACTGGTTAGATACAAGTGTGTCAACTTGACAATGGAAGGCTGAGTCTTTTATATTTATTTATTTTTTTCCCAATCATACAAGCTTAATAGGTACCCCGGTCCTCTCTCTTCCTCCATCCCTCCCCAGTCCCCCTTGTACCCTCCCCCCTTTTCACCTTCCTTTCACTCTCCACCCTCCCCTTCTCCCAGCATCTCTCCTTCTGCCCTCCCATTCCCTGGAGCATCCTTTCTTGTGAATGCCAAACTTCTCTCTAAGTCCTCCACTCTAGTGAGGCGTAAGGACTCAGTGGCATTGCCCAGAGCCCTTTCTTGGGCTCCCCTTTAGTATGGGGACACTATTATGACTGTTAATCCCTTGCCTCTAAGGATCCTAGTGGGAAGGCTGAGTCTTGAGACATAGTTGTGAAGAATTAATAGTTAAAGCAAGAACTGAGCAAGCCTGTGAGGGATTATCTAATTGATGTGGGAAGATCTAATCCACAGTAGATGGGGCCATTTCCTAGGCAGGTAGATAAGATGGAGAAAACTGTTTCAATTCTTTGGTGTGTTTTGACAGGTTGGTTTGCAGCATTCTGGCAATTTAGAAAGTTTTTCCTTCTCTCATAGTGTGGATATGGTATGCCCAGTTCCTTCTGCTTCTGATGCTGGTAGGAACTCTCTTGCCAAATCGTACTATGAACTGTAACCAAAATAGTAAAGTGAAAGAAATCCCTTATTCCCTTAAGTCCTGTAATCATTCAACAACAGGAAAAGAAACAGGAACAATAAGGTACAAGAAGTCACCTTTCACATGTTTCAACAGAGTGCAATGGAGATTTGAATTGTGTGTGGGGGGATGTTTTGGAGGGTGGATGAAATGGCAGGAGATGCTCAGGTGGAAAGGGGAGATCCTCGGAAGCAAAGGAGAGAAACAGCATAGAACACATGGTAGTTTATTGGATAGCTGGTTTGATGAATCTGTGCTCAAAGTACTATCAATTCTCCAGAAATTTCTAGAAGCACTGAGAGGGGTCTTAATTGGAGAAACTCGTTTACTGGTATGTCAAATGCGTGGACTGGAAAATTTAGTGATTTTCTAATAGAACTCCCACAGTATCCATAGGCTGGAGAAGTCTGAAGTAACTCAAGTAGCAAAAACTAACTGCCATGGGAGTTACAACAACCAAGCTGGCCCTTTCCCCACCCACCCGGACGTGCCATAGTCCAGCCAGGACTAGCTGCGACCTAGGTAAGCCCCCCCTCCCGCCCAGCCCCCAAACCCCAGGCAGCCCAAGGGACCCAGCTCCTCCCACCAGCAAGCCGGAGCCAGCGCTGCTACCCAGGTTAAATAGCGCCTGCCACTGACCCCTCCTCCCTTTCCCCACCTGCCCAGGATGCAAGCAGTCCAGCCTGGACTCAACAGCAACCTAGGTAAGCTCCCCCGCCCACCCCCAAAACCCTGGCAGCCCACTGGTCCCAGCTTCTCCCACCAGCCAGCTGGAGCAGGAGTTGCTTCAGGCCAAATAATTCAGTTTAGTGAAAAACACACAGAAATTGAAAGAAGGTCTTAAGAGTTAAAACGACAATGCCCAAGTCAAAGTGCAAATCCATGAGAAACAACAACCAAGAAAACAAATCTCCTACTGAAGGAATTAATCGCATAATGATAGATTCCAACCAGAACACACCCACGGAAAATAGCTAAGAAAGCCTCACCTGGGATAGCGACTTTCAAAACATGATCACTACCATGTTCAATACTATGAAAGAGGAAATCCAGGAGGAATTAAATAATTGCATCAATCACTTTGAAGAGGAACACAACAGACACTTGGAGAAGTTGAGAAAAACAGTTCAAGAAACAAAAACAAGCACAGAGCAGTTAAAACAGACTCAAGCAGAGTTTAAAACTGAACTAAAAGACAAGTTATCTTCAACCCAGAACTCAACAGAGAGTCTTATCAGCAGAACTAACAAAGCAGAAAATAGAATTTCAGACCTTGAAGACAAAGTGGGAGTATTAACAAGCTCAATGGAAGAGGTCGTTAAAGCCAAAAAGATACTCGAGAGAAACATTCAAGAGTTATGGGACACCCTGAAGAAGCCTAACATGCGCATTCATGGAATACCAGAGCAAGAATCCCAAAATATCACACCTGAGGAAATTTTTCAAACTATCAAGGAAAACTTTCCTCATCTAAAAAAGGCCCATTCAAATACAAGAGGCATTCCGCAACCCAAACACATATGACCAAAATAGAAACTCTCTATGGCCAAATAATAGTTAAAACACTCCACATTCAAGATAAAGAAATGGTGCTGAGAGCTTCAAGGGAAAAAAAAGTCACTTTAAAGGTAAACCTATTAAAATAACAAATGACTTCTCAATGGAAACAGTAAAAGCAAGAAGAGCTTGGAGAGACGTACTTCAAGTATTAAATGAGCAAAAATGCCAACCCAGGCTGATACACCCTGCAAAACTATCAGTCATGATCGAAGGAGAAAGAAAAATTTTCCAGCACAAAGATAACTTGAAGGGATACATGTCCACCAAACCAGGCCTTCAAAAAATGCTAGAAATGATACTCAAGCTTGTAGAAAAAAACAGGCATATCCAGGAGAATAGAAGGGAAGTATAATACCACCAAAACCTAAAAGCGAAACAATACACTTACAAAAGCAACTAAACATAATAAATGTCCGGAATTAAAAATAGTTTCTCCATTATAACATTAAATGTTAATGGAATTAACTCACCGATCAAGAGACACCGATTACAAACTTGGATTAAAAATCACAATCTATCAATCTGCTGCCTTCAGGAAACTCATCTCACCATGAAAGATAGGCACATCCTAAAAATAAAAGGCTGGTGTAAAATTCTGCAAGCTAATGGAAGCAGAAAACAGGCAGGGGTAGCCATTATACTATTGGACAAAGTGGACTTCAAACCAAAAAAATCATAAGAGACACAGATGGATACTACATTTTAGTCACAGGTACAATTCACCAGGAAGACTTCACAATACTGAACATATATGCACTCAATATGCCCCCCCCACATTCATTAAGGAAACCCTACAATGTCTAAAGCAAGAAATCAATCCCAAAACGATAATTCTTGGGGACTTCAACACCGCCCTCTCAACATGGGATAGATCAACAGGTAAAAAACTTAACAGAGACACTTTGGAGCTTAGTCAAACACTTACTGAAATGGATCTTACAGATCTCTATTGAACTTTTCATACATGCACCAAAGAATACACATTTTTCTCAGCAGCACACAGAACTTTCTCCAAAATAGATCACATATTGGGCCACAAAACGAATCTCCACATATACAGGAAAGTTGAAATTCTAGCCTGTATCTTATTAGACCACCACGGCCTAAAGCTTGACATCCACAACACAACAAGCCACAGAAAATACACTAACTCCTGGAAACTTAACACTGTGATGTTGAATGAGAACTGGATTCAGGAAGAAATTACAAAGGAAATTCAAGATTTCCTGAAAGTGAATGATAACGAAAATACAACTTGCTAAAATCTCTGGGACACAATGCAAGCTGTCCTAAGAGGTAAGTTCATAGCTCTTAATGCCTACATCAAAAAAATGGAAACATCAGAAATAAATAATTTAGCAATGCAGCTTAAAGCTTTAGAGAAACTAGAGCGATCTGATCCCAAAAGCAGTAGAAGGGAGGAGATTAGCAAAATAAGGGGAGATTAGGAAAACGATACAGAAAATCGACCAGTCAAAAAGCTGGTTTTTTGAAAAAAATCAATAAGATTGATACACCCCCCTAGCTAAATTAACCAAAAGCAAGAGAAAGCCCCAATTTTTTTGACGTAGATTCTAAATTCTTTTTATTATTATTATTAATACATTTTTTATTATTATTTCAGCTCATACAAACTTAATAGGTAGACCAGTTCCCTCCCTCCCTCCTCCCCGTGAACCCCCTGCTCCCCTTCCCTCCCTCCCCGTCTCCCAGTGCCTCCCCCCCAATTCTCAGGACCTAACTCTCCTCTTGGTCCTCCTCTCCGATGATGTACAAGGACCCAGTGGCATTTCCCTGAACCCTTTCTCGTGTTCCCCTTAAGCATAGGAACACTACTGTGGCTGTCAATCCCTTGCCTCGAAGGATCTTGGTGCCTTTAGCCGATGCTAGACTTTGTGAGGTCAATAGTGTGTTGGACATTGCGCCGGGCATGCAAAGTCCAATTATGATTGCTTCAGCCCTAACTAGTGTGGAGACTCTTCAAATCATTGCTCCCCCCATCCTTTTGCTCTTACAATCTTACCGGCCCCTCTTCCGCAAATGTCCCTGAGCTTCAGGATGGGGGGAGATTAGGCTGACTTAGTTCTATGTGGATGATATAGAGTCTCTGAAGTTCTGGATTGTGGTTTGTTGATTTTCTTTTGCAGTTTTGCTGCTTCTGCAATGCCCTTCACTCCATCTTGATGGGCACTGTATGTCACCCCCTGGTCAGAGACAAAAAACTGTTAAACTGGAGTCTTATTATAATAGAACTTTCAAGGGTAGATGTAATAAAAGCAGGAAACCTCGGTGAGGGAGGGGTCAGTCACCCATTTGCAAAATGATCACCTTTCATCTGCCAGACTATATGCCCTCCCCTTCTGGTGAGATCATACCCCCTCAGTTGTACATGATCAGGAACGAACTTCTGTGAACTTAACCAGGTGTCACATTACTTACTTGCATTCCTTGGAGGCCGATTTTCTCTGCTCTAACATGGTCCCCTCTCTCCTTGTGTCTGGTGTGGCCCTCCAACCCCATCCCTCCTGTTCATAATCCTTGCAATTACTGTATTACATAGGTTTACCTTTGAGTGTCTCAATGTGGGCTGGGTGAGTTTGGTACTAGGAGCCACCTATTAGGGAGTACATACGGCACTTAACTTTCTGGGTTTGGGATACTTTACTTAATATAATTGTTTCTAATGACATCCATTTCCCAGCAAATTCCAGTAATTCATCATTTTTGATGCCTGAGTAGTACTCCATTGTATAGATTTACCACAGTTTCCTTATCCACTCGTCAACTGTTGGACATTTGGGTTGATTCCATGACTTTGCTATTGTGAACAGTACCGCTATGAACATGGTCGTGCTAGTGCTATCGAGGCGAATATCTGCTGCATGGGGGGTTATTCCCAAAAGTGGAATAGCAGGGTCATATGGCATTTCAATCTTTAATTTCTTTAAGAATCTCCAGACAGCTCGCCAGAGTGGCTGTATGAGCCTGCATTCCCACCAGCAATGTAGCAGAGTTCCCCTCTCTCCACATCCTCTCCAGCATTTGTTGTTGTTTGTATTGTGGATTTTTGCCATCCTGACCGGGGTGAGATGATATCTCAGGGAAGTTTTGATTTGCATTTCCCTTATGGCTAAAGAAGTGGAGCATTTTTTAAGATATTTGTTAGACATTTTAATTTCATCTCTGGTAAAATTTCTTTTAAGTCCCAGGGCCCATTTTTTAATTGGGCCATTGGTTTCCTTGGTGTTTAATTTTCTAAGTTCTTTGTGCACTCTGGACAGTAGAGCTCTATCAGATATGTGGTTAGTGAAGATTTTCTCCCATTCTGTGGGTTGCCTTTGAGCTCGTGTGACAATCTTTTTATCTGAACAGAAGCTCTTTAATTTCACAAGATCCCAACTGTTGAGAGTTGGTAGCAGTGACTGTGCCATTGGATGTCTGTTTAGGAACTGTTGGCCTAGCCCAATCAGCTCGAGGGAGTTCCCTATCCTTTCAACTATGGTTTTTATAGTCTCTGGCTTGATATCAAGGTCCTTGATCCATTTGGAATTAAGTCTTGTTCATGGTGGCAAGTACGGGTCCAGCTTTAATCTTCTGCGTGTGGAGATCAGTTTTGCCAGCACCATTGGTTGAAGATGCTGTTCTTTTTCCATTGGATTCTTTGGGCCCCTTTGTCAAAGATCAAATGGCTGTATTTTTGTGGGCTTATAAGGGCTTCAACCCTTATCCATTGATCTGTGTGTCTATTTTGGAGCCAGTACCAGGCTGTCTTTATATCTATGGATTTGTAGTATAGACTAAGGTTTGGTATGGTAATACCTCCAGCAGTGTTTTTGTTACTCAGGATTATCTTTGCTATCCTGGGTCTTTTGTGCCTCCATATGAATTTTGAGATTATTTGGTCAACTTCTTTGAAGAATTGCTTTGGGATTTTAATTGGTATAGCATTGAATCTGTATATTGCCTTTGGTAGGATGGTCATTTTTACGATGTTGATTCTGCCAATCCAGGGACATGGGAGGTCTTTCCACCTTCCGGTGTCTTCTGCAATTTCTTTCTTCAGGGTTTTAAAGTTTTCATTGTAAAGTTCTTTTACCTCGCTGGTTAGGTTTATACCAAGGTATTTCATTTTTTTAGGGGCTACAGTAAATAGGATTGTTTCTCTCAAGGCTTTTTCACTTCTTTCATTCTGGGCATATAGGAAGGCCTCTGATTTTTGCACATTTATTTTGTATCCTGCCACCCTGCTGAACTTTTCAATTAGTTCCAGTAGCTTCCTGTGGAGTTTTTGGGATCCCTCAGGTATAAGATCATGTCATCTGCAAATAGGGACAGCTTGACTTCTTCCTTGCCGATTTGAATCCCTTTTATGTCCCTTTCTTGTCTTATGGCTTCAGCTAAGACTTCAAGTACAATATTGAATAGAAGTGGTGAGAGTGGACAGCTTTGTCTAGTTTCTGATCCAAGTTGGAATGCTTCCAATTGTTCCCCATTGAGCATAATCCTTGCTGTGGGCTTGTTGTATACAGCTTTTATTATATTGATAAATGTTCCTTCCATTCCTACTGTCTCTAGCGTTTTGATCATAAAAGGCTGTTGGATCTTGTCAAAGGCTTTTTCTGCATCTATCGAGAGTATCATGTGGTCTTGGACTTTGGACTGGTTTACATGATGAATTACATTTATTGATTTTCATATGTTGAACCAACCTTGTGTGCCGGGGATGAAGCCTACTTGGTCCCCGTGAATGATTTTTTTGATATTTTTTTGAATCCGATTTTCTAAGACTTTGTTGAGAATCTTTGCGTCTGTGTTCATCAGCGAGATCGGCCTATAGTTTTCTTTTTTAAGTGAATCTTTATTAGATTTTGTGATTAAGACAATATTAGCTTCATAGAAGGAATTTGGTAGTGTTCCTTCCTGTGCTATTTGATGGAACAGTTTAAGGAGTATTGGTGTTATTAACTCCTTAAATGTCTGGTAGAACTCTGTGCTGAATCCATCTGGTCCAGGACATTTTTTGGTGGGAAGATTTGAGATTTCTTCTTCCATTTCCTTATATGTTACAGGGCTATTTAAGTAATTTGCAACTTCTGATTCAATTTAGGTAGGTTGTGTTTACTTAAAAATTCATCCATCTCTTTTGTGTTGTCAAACTTCACAGAGTATAAGTTTTTGAAATATGATGTTATAATTCTCTGGATTTCTTGGGTATCAGTAGTGATAACTCCATGTTCATTTCTGATTTTGTTAATTTGGGTTTCTCTCTCCTGCTTTTGGTTAATTTAGCTAGTGGTGTATCAATCTTATTGATTTTTTCAAAGAACCAGCTTTTTGACTGGTTGATTTTTTCTATCGTTTTCCTAATCTCGATTTCAGATATTTCTCCCTTTATTTTGCTAATCTCTCTTCTACTACTTTTGGGATCAGATTGCTCTAGTTTCTCTAAAGCTTTAAGCTGCATTGTTAAGTTGTTTACTAGGCTGTTAATACATCAGTTAAGTCAGGTTATGTTACCAGGGGGTGAATACTAGTTTGGTAGTGCACTTTTACGATTTAGTATCTTGGTGAAATGTGGGGGTGAGTGGTGTACTCCCAGGAGTTGTATGTTGTGGGTTGGCTGTATGAGAAAGTTGATCTACAGCATTGATACTTTAAAGTCTCAGTAAGGTGAAAAGAAAAAGTTTACTTATCTTTGGGTTGGATGAAAAGAATCTCGCACATGTGATATACTGATTGTAGTGGAGTCCAGATGTATGGCCTGTGTTCCCTTTATTCCTTAGAATCTTGCTTGAGTTTCCTTTGGGCTCTATTGAATTCTGAATAGTAGTGTGTCTTCCGTGGACCACGTGTGTAGGTCCCCGGTGGGCCAGAGAGGCAGAGGGTCTGACGTTGATGGCAGAATTCTTCACCTGCGACCTGGGAAGGTTGGCGCGGAGGGGGGCGGGGCCCCGGAGGCAAAGCCAGGGGCCACGGGGCGCTGTGCTGCTGGCAGGGTGGCTCCCAGGTGGGGGGCTGGGCTGGGCTCTCTCTCTCACTCACCTTGGGCAGCTGGCGGGGGCGGGGCGGGGCGGGGCGGCGCGGAGGGGGCTGGGGTCGTTTGGGCCGCTGCGCAGGACAAGCCGGAGTCGGCCTGTGTGCTCGCCGCCGGGAAGCGTGGGGCTCCAAGATACACTTAAAAAAGAAAACTGTAGGCCAATCTCTCCGATGAACACAGATGCAAAGATTCTCAACAACGTCTTAGCAAATCGGATTCAAAAACAGTCACAGTAGTGTTCCTAAGCTTAAGGGGAACACAGGAAAGGGTTCTGGGAAATGCCCCTGGGTCCTTGCACCTCATCGGAGAGGAGGACCCAGAGGAGGGTTTGGCATGCACAGTAAAGGATGCTCTGGGGATTGGGGTGTGGAGGCACTTGGGGATGGGACGGGAGGGGAGAGGGGGGGAGTAGGGGGGTTGGGGGGAGGTGGAGGTAGGGAGGGGACCAGTGTACCTGTTAAGTTTGTATGAGCGGAAATAATAATAATAAAAATAAACAAATAAATAAATAAAAAAGAAAATGTCTTGTCTTCGGTGTATAAATGGGGCTTGTTTAGGGGACCTCCCCCTCCGATGTCTGGCTGAGCAATGACCACAAGCTACATTCACAGAAGAGATTTATTGCAAGAGCAGAGTGGCTGTCCTAGCACAAGTGGACAGAACAGCAGGGGGTGTCATTTTCTCTCAGCTTATATACAGTACAACTAGGGAGGCATTAGGGGTGTGAGCTAGGGAACAGACACTTGGGTTTTTACCCTGTAAGAAAAGAGTCCCAGTTATCTGAAGAATGTATGGGGGAGCTGGAGCCTGCCAGCAGGAACACATACAGGAGGAGAAAGAAGCCCAGGGGCGCCATTGCGGGTGGAGAGAAGAGCTCGTATGTGCCTGGAGGCGCCTCTCTATGAAACTGGGCTGGTTCCTCCAGGAGGGAAGGGTGCATGATGCAGCAGCCCAACAGTCAGTATGCTGACTTTCATGGTTGTAAGTTTCAGTGGAAAAGGAGATACACCAAAAAATCCTGGTAAAGATTTAGTTTGCTTAGGACATTCTTTTTTTTGTCTGTGGAAAATTAGAAAGTAAGGTTCCTAGGGAAAACAAAAGGTGCACACCTTGTCATATGTTTATAAAGTTCTTCTTCAGCCTCATCTTAGAGCCTTAGGCTATTAAGCACTTTAAGCAAGGTGAGCAATCCACCAGAAAAAGCCATTTCTTTTTTAAAAACTCAACTTGACAAAGTTCCTTGACTCCTTTTTGTTCTAATACTGCTTAGTATCCTCAGGCGCTAGTGTCCTGTACACTTTAGGGAAAAAAAAGGCTTTCCAGTAGCTCTCTCAAAAGGCAAATTGAAAATGGCATCATGGAACAGTTTTTTTGGGTGCCATCTCAGTTATGCAGATACTGGTCAGGTATGCAGAGGTCTAGAAGATAAGAAGACACTTACTGTAGAGACTGTGGAAAAGATTTCCAAATCCACGATCTTGAGATTTGAAGTGAGGAACATTGATCAGGGTAGAAAGGCCTCATATCAGGAAAGGGCTCTAGGACTTGGGAAATAACTTTGATAAAAATTCAAGAGGCCTGTAATCCCAGCCTTGGTAGGTTCAGATGAGTAGGATCATGAGTGGCAACCCAGCCTCACCTTCATAGGGAATTTGAGGCCAGACTGGGCTACATGATACTTTGCCTCACCACCATTATTTCTTTCCTTACCTCTTCCAAAACCAAGAGAGAAAAAAAATGAAAAATCTTTTGGTAGGTTGGTATTCAGTAAAAAAGAAGGAAAAGAATGAAGGTGAGACTTAATTAATTTGTGATATTCATTACAGAATGAAAAGTGTAGGGTCCTCTAATAAATTATTAATCACTCATGAGTAGAATAGCTTAGTAAACCAAGGGTATGACTGCACAAGTTTCTATGCTTGTAGCCAGCTCTAGATTGTAGTCTTGCTTTTGTGAGGCTGAGCACAGATAACTGTTTTGTTGCTGGCTCATCTAGCCCTACCTTCATTTCTGAGGAAGTACTTGGGTGTGAACTGAAATTGTTGGTCACTAGGTTATAACAAGATGCATTAAGATTGTTTTTCAGCAGCAGTGACCCAGTTTGTTCATATTCTATTGTTGCTGTAACAGATTACCACAAACTTCATTTAGTGGCTTAAAACAACGTACATTTATTATCACAGTTCTGCAGGTTAGAAGTTTAAAATGTGCTAAATTCAAGATATCAATAGGGCCAACTCTAGAGAGTAGAATCCATTTCCATAATTTTCTCAACTTCTAAGGCCATTTACATTCCTTAGCTTGTGGTCTCCTTCTGACTTCAAGGTCAGTAAAAATGTATTTCTGTTTTTAGTCTCATCTTCCTTTGGCCCTGCTCCTCTGCTCCTCTGTTCTCTATTTTTTTAATATTAAGTCCACTTAGTGCAAGATAATTTCCTTTCCTGCTAATTGGCCACTTTAGTTTCATTGGCAATATTATTTTCGATTTTCCATGTATCCTAACATATTAACAGGATTAGAGTTTCATTGGGGCCATTCTGCCTATCATACCAAATGAAACTGGAGCTTGCCTTTAAAAATTATTATAATGTAACAAGGAAACATGCCTAAATACGGTATACAACTTGAAGAATTTTTACATAAATACATACCTGTTCAGTTTGGAAATGCATACTTTTATAAACATAACTTAGAAAAAATTATGAAATAAACCCAGTATCTCAGAAGACATCCCTGATCATTCTCTATCAATATGCACATCTCAGAAGTAACCACTATGATTATTATTAGGTATTTGTTAAACCATTTCAAAACATTTTAGTCAAAGTAGCAATTTCCTGCTAATTGGCCACTTTAGTTTCATTGGCAATATTATTTTTGTTTTTCCATGTATCCTAACATACTTGTTTTCTTATTTTTCTGTGGTCAGAAATTTAAGTTGGGTTCAATTCAGTAATTCTTCTGGTGTCACCTGTAGTTATTCATGTGGTCAAATTCATTGGGCAGTTTGATTGGAGTATCATGCATACATCCGGTGGTGATTGGTGTTGGCTACCAGGTGGCCTTCTCTTTCTCCATATGGGTCTAATCCTCTACGAGGACTTCCTGCTTTACAGGAAGATTTCATTGTAGAGGTAATCAACATTGAAATGTTCCAAAGTTGTATAATATCATCCCTACTGTACTTTATCGTCCAAAGCAAGCCACAAGTCTGTGTCAGGTTCCAATGGTAGGAAATACTATTTCTTCTTGTTAGGAGGAGCTTCACATCATTTACTGTATGTTAGTTCTTTTTGTTCTTAAAGTCACATAAATAAAATACTGAAATTATTCTTGATTCTTGACTTGCTTCATCTAATATATTTTTGAGATACTTCTGCATGACAGTAGTTTGTATCATAATGTTTTTACTTTATTTCTGCTTTGTGACTATTGAATTAAAGCTTAATCTTTTTTATTAATTTTTATTTTCTACTTTTATAAGCATATTGAGTACCCATCCCTGCTTCCCTCCATCCCCCTCCCTCCCTTTACCAATTTCTACTACTCCCTCCCACCCTCTTTTTTTTATTATTATTATTATTTCCGCTCATACAAACTTAATAGGTAGACCGGTTACCTCCCTCCCTCCTTCTCTCCCCGTACCCCCTGCTCCCCCTCCCCTCACTCCTCCCTCCCCATCCCCCAGTGCCTCCCGCCCCAATTCCCAGAGACTCCTTTAATATGCATCCCTGACTCTCCTCTGGGCCCTCCTCTCCGATGACGTACAAGGACCCAGTCCTCCCACCCTCTTGCCTGTATGCTTCTATGGACCCTAGCGTTTACTCTGGCTTGTCTACTCTTGTGGGGATTCAGGCCTCTGTGGCATATCAAGTTGTCTCTCTTCAGGTCACCCCACTGTTAGGGGCATTTCCCTTCACTCATCTAACTTTAGAACACAAGCTTTCCATTGTACATTCTTACCTTTCCTGAGTTCTTAGAGGTAACCTATGAGGACATGTTGCTATGTCAGCCATTATACAGGTCTGGGAAGGACAAGTCTCACTCCTGGGAGTTCCTGGATGGAGCATCCTTGCCTTGAGTTGGATGTCTTGTCCAAAGGTGAACCTTCCCATCTTTAGGTTCTTAAAAATCTCACTGCCCCCTCTTCTGCAAGGTTTCCAAAACCTTAGAATGGGGAGGGATAGGTTGGTCTGATTCTGGGTGAACCTTGCTGAGTCACTGGTACTCCACATTATGGCTGGCCATTGCTGTCCACTTCACTGCTCTTCTACTGCCCTAGGCTTCATCCTGTCCAGTGTTAAGATCCTCTACATCTGTTGTAGAAAAAGACTTCTAGGCTGAATGTTAAATGTTTTTCCATCTGTAAGTATAATAACAGCTGTTAACAGAGCAGTTTGATGTACATGTCTTCCAACCTATAGGTTCGTTGACTGTTACCTATTTTTTAATATTATATTTATTTATTTTTTCCCAATCATACAAGCTTAATAGGTACCTCGGTCCTCTCCTTCCCTCCACCCCTCCTCAGTCCCCCTTGCAGCCTCCCCCCTTTCCCCCATCTTTTAACCCCCTTTCCTTTTACCCCCCTCCCTCCCTTTCTCCCAGTGTCCCCCTTCCCCTCCCCTTTAGGATTCCCCTAAAGGAGCATCCTTTAGTGTGAATGTCAACCTTCCCTCTACGTTCTCCACTCTAGTGAGGTATAAGGACTCAGTGGCATTGCCCAGGGTCCTTTTTGGGTTCCCCTTTAGTATAGGAATACTATTGTGACTGTTAATCCCTTGCCTCTAAGGATCCTAGTGCCTGTGATCCATGATAGACTTTGGGAGCTCAATGACACGTTAGTCATTGCACAGGTCATGCAAAGTTCGATGATGGTTACTGTGGCCCTACCTTGTGTGGAATATTTTGCATATTGTTGCTCCTCCACATCTATAGGCTCTTACAATCTTACAGCCCCCTCTTCCACAAATTTCCTTTAGCTTTAGTATGGGGAGAGATTTGGCTGGACTGGTTCCAGGTAATTAATGTAGGGTCTCTGATGTTCTGAATTATGGTTTGTTGTTTCTAGTTTGCTGTTCCTGCACCGCCCTTGGCTCCATCCTGATTGGTATTGGAGGTCACCTCCTAACCAGAGAAAAAAGGCTGTTTAAATGGAATCTTACTATAAGAGTAGGTTCAAAGGTAGATGGAATAGGAGTAGGAGACCAAAGTGAAGGGGGGGGGATGTCAGTCTCCCATGTGCCATCTATCTGCCAGACTCTATACCCTCCCTGACTGGTGAGATCAAACCTCCTCCATTGCAAGTGACCAGGAAGGAAAGTAAGTGAGCTTAAGCAGATGTCTCACTACTTACTTGCAATACTTGATGGTGACCTGTTTTCTCTACTGAAACATGATCCCCTATCTCCTTATTTCTGGGGTGACCCTCCTTCCCCTTCCCGCCTGTTTATAATCTTTACAATTACTGTAGGTATTACAGAGATTTATCTTCGAATATGTCACAAAGTGGATTTGGAACTAAGATCCACCTATTAGGGAGTACATATGGTGCTTAATTTTCTGTGTCTGGGATACTTCACTCAGTATAATTGTTTCTAATTCCATCCATTTCCCAGCAAATTTCATTAATTCATCTTTTTTGATGGCTGAATAGTATTCCATTGTATAAATGTACCACATTTTCCTTATCCACTTGTCAACTGTTGGGCATTTGGGTTGATTCCATGACTTTGCTATTGTAAATAGTGCTGCTGTGAACATGGTTGTGCTTGTGTCATTGAGGTGAATTTTTGCTTTATGGGGGAATATTTCCAAAAATGGAATAGCAGGGTTATATGGCATTTCAATCTTTAACTTTTTAAAAAATTGCCGGACTGATGGCCAGAGTGGTTGCATAAGCTTACATTCCCACCAGCAATGTAGGAGAGTTCCCTTCTGGCCACATCCTCTCCAGCATTTGGTGTTGTTTGTATTGTGGGTTTTGCCATCCTGACCAGGGTGAGACAATATCTCAGGGAAGCTTTGATTTGCATTTCCCTGATGGCTAAGGATGTGGAGCATTTTTAAAGATATTTGTTAGACATTTCAATTTCGTCCCTGGAAAAGTTTCTTTTGAGTTCCAAGGCCCATTTTTTAAAAACATTTTTTATTATTATTTCCTCTCATACAGACTTAGTAGGTACAACAGTTCCCTCCCTCCCTCCTCCTCCCCCCGACCCCCCTGCTCCCCCTACCCTCACTCCTCCTTCCCCATCCCCCAGTGCCTCACCCCTCAATCCCTGGAGAATCCTTTAATGTGCCAAAGCCCATTTTTTAAAACATTTTTTTATTATTATTTCTGCTCATACAAACTTAACAGGTACACTGGTTCCCTTCCTCCCTCCACCTGCCCCCCACCCCCTTGCTCCCCCTTCCCCTCTCCTCTCCCTCCCCATTTCCCAGTGTCTCCCTCCCCCAATCCCTGGAGCATCCTTTAATATGCATGCCAAACTCTCCTCTGGGTCCTCCTCTCCGATGAGGTGCAAGGACCCAGGGGCATTTCCCAGAACCCTTTCCTCTGTTCCCCTTAAGCTTAGGAACACTACTGTGACTGTCAGTCCCTAGCCTCCAAGGATCCTAGTGCTAGATCCATGCTAGACTTTGTGGGGTCAATAATGTGTTGGACATAGTGCAGGTCATACAAAGTCCTATTATGATTGCTTCAGCACTAACTTGTGTGGAGTATCTTACATATCATTACTCCTCCCATCCTTGTGCTCCTACAATCTTACCGCCCCCTCTTCTGCAAATTTCCCTGGGCTTCAGGGTGGGGAGAGATTTTGCTGGCCCAGGTCCAGGTAGTTGATATAGAGTTTTTGATGTTCTGAATTATGGTTTGTTGATTTTTTTTTCGGTTTTGCTGCTCCTGCAATACCCTTGGCTCCATCCTGATGGGTATTGGATGTCACCCCCTGGCCAGAGATAAAAGCCTGTTAAATTAGAGTCTTGTTATAAGAGTATATTCAAAGGTAGATGGAATAAAAGTAGGAGACCGCAGTGAGAGAAGAGTCAATCACCCATTTGCAAAATGGTTACTTTCTATTAGGCAGCTTGTATGCCATCCCGTTCTGGTGAGATCATACCCCATCAGTTTCAAATGATCTAGAAGGAAAGTCTGTGAACTTAACCAGATGTCTCATTGCTTACTTACAGTCCTTGATGGTAGCCTATTTTCTCTGCCATAACATGGTCCCCTCTCTCCTTGTTTCTGGTGGGGCCCTCCTTCCCCATCCCTCCTGTTTCTAATCTTCACAATTACTATAGGTATTACAGACATTTGTCTTTGAGTGTCTCTAAGTGGGTTTGGTACTAGGACCACCTATTAGGGAATACATATGGTCCTTAATTTTCCGTGTCTGGGATACTTCACTCAATATAATTGTTTCTAATTCCATCCATTTCCTGGCAAATTGCATTAAATCATCATTTTTGATGGCTGAGTAGTATTCCATTGTATAAATGTACCACATTCTCCTTATCCACTCGTCAACTGTTGGACATTTGGGCTGATTCCTTGACTTTGCTATTGTAAACAGTGCTGCTATGAACATGGTCGTGCTTGTGCTATCAAGGTGAATTTTTGCTATATGGGGGGTTATTTCCAAAAGTGGAACAGCAGGGTCATATGGCATTTCAATCTTTAATTTCTTTAAGAATCACCAGACGGCTCACCAAGGCCCATTTTTTATTTATTATTTATTCAATTGTGCGTGTGTATGCATGTGTGCACGTGTGTGTATATATGTGTGTGTATGTATGTATGTGTGTGTAGAACCACTGACGAATTCGGGAACCATCATGGACGCCTCCACCTCCTCCTTGTTTACTCTGCCCCGGGGTTCACAGGCTCCGCTCTACCAGGATCGAAACGCAGGCTGCCCTCGCTTCTGCCTGGCGTCTATACATGGGGTCTAGGATCCGAACTCAGGACCTTCTTTTTTTTTTAAATAAATTTTTTATTATTTCCACTCATACAAACTTAATAGGTAGACCAGTTCCCTCCCTCCCTCCTCCTCCCCCTGAACCCCCTGTTCCCCCTTCCTCCCTCCCCATCCCCCAATGCCTCCCCTACCAGTTCCCAGAGAGTCCTTTATTGTGTATGCCTAACTCTCCTCTGGGTCCTCCTCTCCGATGAGTACAAGGACCCAGTCGCATTTCCCTGAACCCTTTCTCGTGTTCCCCTTAAGCATAGGAACACTACTGTGGCTGTCAATCCCTTGCTTCCAAGGATCTTCGTGCCTTTAGCCGATGCTAGACTTTGTGAGGTCAATAGTGTGTTGGATATTGTGCAGGGCATGTAAAGTCCTATTACGATTGCTTTAGCCCTAACTAGTGTGGAGAATCTTGCAAATCATTGCTCCTCCCATCCTTTTGCTCTTATAATCTTACCGCCCCTCTTCTGCAAATGTCCCTGAGCTTCAGGATGGGGGGAGATTAGGCTGGCCTAGTTCTATGTGGTTGATATAGAGTCTCTGAAGTTCTGGATTGTGGTTTGTTGATTTTCTTTTGCAGTTTTGCTGCTCCTGCAATGCCCTTCACTCCATCCTGATGGGCACTGTATGTCAACCCCTGGTCAGAGACAAAAAACTGTCAAACTGGAGTCTTGTTATAATAGCACATTCAAGGGTAGATGTAATAAAAGCAGGAGACCTCAGTGAGGGAGGGGTCAGTCACCCATTTGCAAAATGATCACCTTTCATCTGCCAGACTATATGCCCTCCCCTTCTGGTGAGATCATACCCCCTCAGTTGTACATGATCAGGAACGAACTTCTGTGAACTTAACCAGGTGTCACATTACTTACTTGCATTCCTTGATGGAGGCCTATTTTCTCTGCTGTAACATAGTCCCCTCTCTCCTTGTGTCTGGTGTGGCCCTCCAACCCCATTCCCTCCTGTTCATAATCCTTGCAATTACTGCAAACTCAGGACCTTTTGCCTGCAAGGCAGAGGCTTATCCCTTGAGCCACCTCTCCAGCCCCCAAGGCCCATTTTTTAATAGGGCCATTTATCACCTTGGTGTTTAGTTTTCTAAGTTCTTTGTGCACTCTGGATAATAGAGCTCTCTCAGATATATGGTTGGTGAAAATTTTCTCCCATTCTATGGGTTGCCTTTTTGCTGTGTTTACAATCTCTTTATCTGAACAGAAGCTCTTTAATTTCATAAGATACCATTTGTTGAGTGTTGGTTCTAGTTACTGTGCTATTGGATTTCTGTTTAGGAACTGTTGGCCTAGTCCAATCAGCTCGAGGGAGTTCCCTACCCTTTCAACTAAGACTTTTATAGTCTCTGGCCTAATATTGAGGTCCTTGATCCATTTGGAATTATTTTTGTACATGGTGACAAGTATGGGTCCAGTTTTATTCTTCTGTATGTGGACATCCAGTTTTGCCAGCATCATTTGTTGAAAATGTTGTTCTTTTCCCATTGGATTTTTTTGGGCCCTTTTGTCAAAGATCAAATGGCTGCAATTGTGTGGACTTATATGTGGGTCTTCAACCCTGATCCATTGATCTATGTGTCTGTTTTGGAGCCAGTACGACACTGTTTTTATTACTATGGATTTTTCGTATAGATTAAGGTTTGTTATGGTGATACCTCTAGTAGTGTTTTTGTTATTCAGGATTGTTCATCAAAGAGATTGGCCTGTAGTTTTCTTTTTTTAAGTGTATCTTTATTAGGTTTTGGGATCAAGATATTAGCTTCATAGAATTTGGCAGTGTTCCTTCCTTCGCAATTTGATGGAACAATTTAAGGAATATTGGTATTGTTCCTTAAGTGTCTGGTAGAACTCTGTGCTGTTTTCCCTATTGATATATTTCCTTCTCTTTTTTTAGGCTCTCGTTCTGGTTTACAGTAACAGGGATGTGTAGTATTCTGGTAAGCAGGTCTTGAGTCTATTCAGAATGCTGTTGGTTGTCTTCCTTATTACTCATGCCACTATTATACTGGTGATCACCTGTTGCTATGGTGATTTTTATTGTAACTCACAGATCTCATGTTTTGATAGGGCCTGTGATTATTTATCTCCCCTAGTAAAGCTTAATCTTAAGTAGATGTTACATATCTATGAAAATCTAAGATCCTAACATTGGGTCCTTATTATTTAGCTAACTGTGTTCTTTGTCTTTAGTCAACCCAAGATTTAGAATCACCATAGAAACATCTCTGGTTATGTCTATGAGGTTGTTTCCAGAAAAGCTTAATAAAGAAAGGAATGGGTTGGGGAGAGGGAAGAGAGAGGACAGGAGTACATATTGAGCTTGTATGATTAGGAAAAAAATAAAATGTGGGAGAAACAAATAAAGAATAAGCAGTACCATCCATAGGCTGGTGTCCTTGACCACATGAGAAGGAGAAAAGGAACGGAATATGAATGCTTTCTGAATGTGGATGCATTGTGACCAATTTCTTCAAGCTCTGACTCTCTTGCCTTCCCTGTCATGATGGATTGCACCATAGAACTGTGACTTGAAAAATTTCATTCCTTGAGTTGCTTTGTCAGGTAATTTGTTACAGTAACAAAATGCTAATGGACATATTTTTACAGAATTTTATCAGTTTTCCACAAATGTCAGTTTTTTTTCCACTACACAACTTTGCATACCACACTTACTTAATTTGTAATTTGTTTCTCAGTCTTTCTAGTTCTTCATGGCTTTGCTGATTTTGAATGACCAGGTATTTCATAGTCTGGTCCTCAATTTGAATAAGGTTGTTATTTCCTCATTATTAGAAAAGGGTTTGAATGTTTGGAAGACTACCATGGAGGTGAATTATTTACATCATTCTAACAAGTCAGGTGGCATATAATCTCTATTTATAGGTGATGCTGTGATTATTTCACTTATATGGTATTTTTCAGGTATCTTCACCAGGCAGGTACTACTGAAATTACTATGTTCTATAGATTATTCTTTGGAATTGTTATTAAGCCCATCCCTTGGCCAAAAATTTGGGGGAATTAATGCTCCTTTGATTATGAAATAGGGTATTTTAAAAACAACTTCTAATATATTATTATGGAGTGTTTCTCTTTTCTTTTATTTATATATATTTATTTAATAATTTAATTCTATCACTGTGGATTAATAGACATTTATTTGTTGGGTTATAACCCAATATTTTGTTCAAACATTATTTTGTTCAAATCATGCATGTCTTTTAAACTGAAGGAATCAGATGTTGTCATTTTTTTTGTGAGAACTCCTTTTTATCTTCATTGTTAATATTGGAATAGTAATATGTTTGTACCAAAAACTTTGCTGCTACTTCTCTGTTTTTAAAATTTACAACATAAGTCATCCCAATTTATTGTTTGGCTGTTGGTGTTGAATTTAGATTTAGAAAAGATTATTACTGAATTTGATTAGGAACCAGTGAAAAATACAAAATAATGACCCAGAGTAACAATCTCAGTCTTCCCCTTCCCCACATTTTCATGTTTTTTCTACAACTCTAAGGGATGCTATAGGAATGTGTAAAGGGGAGCAGCTAATATAACTTCATATGTTCTTGTCTACCAGACTAATATATGTAGGTAGTAAAAGATGGCATTGGTATAATCACATTATAACAGAGACCAGTGCTTTACAAATTACTGGTTCAAACCAACAACCCCAGTCTCACTGGGGTAACATTTTCTGAGTCATTTAGAGGGACTGAGTCAGTAGAGTTAGGGCCAGGCATGAAAGTGTGCCTTCTGCAAGGCCATGGGTGGTTCTCATGAATAGTTTCGTTGTTGTTGTTGATGTTTGCTTTTCGAGACTGTCAAACTTCCTCCTCCTGTGCTCCTAAGTACTGAGGTTACAGTACACTATATCTGGCAGGGGCCACTACCTTTCATGTTCTTTCTTAAGCATCAAGTGTTTTAACATTGTTGCTGTATTTATTATGACCCTGATCTCTTTTTTTCTTTGTTTTTGCTGTCATAATATACCTCTGACAAAAGCAACTTAAGGGTTCACATTTTGAGGTTATAATTCATCATGAGGAAGTCCTGATGGCAGGAGCTTGAGGCATCTGGTCACATTGCAGTCAGGAAGCCCAGGGCAATGAAGGCATGCCGTTGCTCAGTTTCCTTTCTCCATTTATATCGTCCAGGATCTCAATTAATCTAAGATAATTCCCCTACAAGTATGTCAAGAAGCTTATTTTTCATAAGATTCTAGTTCTCATCAAGTTGACAACTAGGATTCTTAGGATACAGAGATTGTATTTTTAATATTTATAAACAGACTGAGCTGTAAACTTATAATACCATTGTGAAAAAAATTATTATAAACCTATGCATGCATATGTTGAAAAATTCCCCTTTAAACAGATATACAGGAGGGAAGCAATACAATTTTTTAATGATTGTGAAATTTTTTAATGATTGTAAAAAATCTGGAAATAATCTAAATGTACATGTAAAGAGTAGGTTTAAACAGTAGTTAAAACTAATGAACAAATCTACAGGTACCAATATGGGATCTAGAAAGCATCATGTAAAGTGAAAAATGCAAGTTGGAGGAAAAGGTTCTGTTTTTCTTTACAGAATTAATGTTGCATATTGCTTATAGATAAATATATGTCTATAAAACACATAGAAGAAAGATCATGCAAATGGGTTAATTTGGGGGAAGTAAAGAAAAGAAAGTAAAGGAGAAAAGGTAATGGAGGAGTTTTTTAATTGTATTACACCACCACATTTTCTTTTTTTCTTTTTTTTTAATTTCCACTCATACCAACTTAACAGGTACACCGGTCCCCCCTCCTTCCAACCCCCTATCCTCCTGTGCCCTCTCCCCTCCCCCTTCTCCCCATCCCCCCAGTGCCTCCCCTTCCCATCCCTGGAGCATCCTTTAATGTACACCACCAAATTTTAAAAGAAATGAGAGAGAGAGAGAGAGAGAGAGAGAGAGAGAGAGAGAGAGAGAGAATGCATATGCATCACAGTGCGTGAGTAGATACCAGAGAACAACTTTCAGAAATCAGTTCTCTTCTTCCACTATATGGGTATCTGGAGATCAATCTCAGGTTACCAGGTTTATGAGCAGGTGCCTTACCTGCTGACCTATCTCACTGGCACTGATTGAAATTTTTTATTGGGAAAAAAAAACTAAAGAAAGCATGATTAAAAAATGTTCACAAAGGAGAGTAAACAAGGAGGTGGAGGCGTCCATGGTGGTTCCTGGATTCATCCGTGTTTCTACACACACACACACACACACGCATACACGCACAATTGAATAAATAATAAATAAAAAAATTAAAAAAATTAAAAATCGGTCCTATAAAAATGTTCACAAAGTTAAAATTTTCATTTCCCAGTGTTGAGCAAATTACATAAACTTCAGGAGCCCCAGCATCTCCATCTGTAAGATGGGATAAATGTACCTCAAACTCATTCAGTTGTTTCAAGGATCAAATGAAATAACATGCCTTTTTTTTTGCAGAGAAATTACATAGTAAGCTTTCCCTAAATCATAGCAATTATTATAGTAAGCAAGAAAATGTCAAAAACATTCATTCAGTTGTGGGTCAGTAAGATCAAATGAGAAAAGCAATGTTCCACAGATCAATGATATTTGGCACTTCAGAGAAAAAGCACCTTTGATGATGGTACATGGAACTGAAATGTTGCTTGTGTATTTTGCCTCCCTTTGAGTGTTAAGTCCATTTCCCTGAAGCATGTGCATTTGTTTACTAGGGTGATGAGTAATAAGTGTACCTATTTGGCACAAGTTGCTGGGTGGTTTTTGGATTCATTAAAGCTCTTGTTAATCCAACTTTTGAGAGAATGAGGTGTCCACAGAAGAAGTCACAAAAAGATAAAATTTTAGCAAATTAAAACAAAGAGAATGAGGTGGCACCTTAGTTTCCTAGAGCTTAATTTCCTAGTGTCCTGGCATCCTTGAGTCCTCCAGTGCATCTCGGAATGTGAGTAGATCAAAGAGCTTGTGAGTATGAGCATGTCTGTGGTGGTATTGAAAGTGGGAAGACTTACATTAGTGAATGGTTTCAACGAAAATGCTTGAGCGATATTACAGACACATTAGATACCTAATAAGGAGAAAAGAAATAGACAATGCAACTAGAATTAAATTAAATTTTATATGAATAAAATGACCATATACACAATAGTATGTATTCATCTGTCAGATGAAATTGACTGTCAATTTAATTTTTATGAGTAATTTTTATTCATTTTTTCCTAGTTTTACCAGCATACTGAGTATGTATCCCTGCCTCCCTCCTTCCTCCTTCCTTTCCTTTCTTCTTCCCTTCCTTCATCAATCTGTCACACTCCCTGTCCCACTCTCCTGTCTGTCTACTTCTATGGGTCCCAGCATTCCCTCTGGATCATCTGCTCTAATGGGGGTTCAGTCTCTGTGGCTGACCAAGTGGCCTTTCATAGACAGACCCACTGATAGGGGCATTCCCCTTTACCCATCCAGCTTTAGACCTCAAGGTTTCAACTGCATGTATTTTTCTCTCCTGAGATCCTTGCTAGTCTATGGGGGCATGTTGGTTATATCATTCATTGTGCAGATCTGGTAAGGACAAGTCTCACTGAAGTGAGTTCCTGGATGCAGCAGCCCTGTCTTGAGTGGAATGTTTTGTCCAGCAGTGGCTCTTAAAATCTGTCTCCTCTTTGAATGTTCTCTGAGCCTTAGGATGGGAACTGATTTGGTTGGCCTAATTCCAAGTGAACAATGCAGTATCTCCAGTACTCTGCATTCTGGTCGGCTACTGTCTATTTCACTGCTCTTCCACTTCACTGGGCTGTGTCCTGTCTGGGTGTTGAGATCCTCTATCAGCTTCTATCCATGTATTCTGATCACATGGAAAAAATTCAGGGAGTGAGACTCTAGTGTTTTTGAGATGAACTGCTTAGCTCCTTTTGCTTCTGTGGCATCTGTTGGGCAGTTTGATTGTAAAGGTCACTGTGGTTGCAAATGAGAAAGCTTATGTAATAAAAGGTGTAAATTTTCTGAAAGCAGAATGAAAACTATTTCTCAGTGCTCAGCATATATAGCTTGTTTACTGTATATGCCTTTTTTTTATTCTATTTATCACCTTTGATTCTTGAGAGATTAAATCTGCATAAGCGTAGATACATACTAAAATGATGAACTTTAAAAATTTTTTCCTTTCTTTATCACCAATGGTTATCACTTAAAGTTGTTATGAAGGCTTGGTGACAGAAGTTTTACTAAAATTGAAAGTGTATGAACTTACTGAAAATCATGTACAAATTAGCTATGTTTTTAATGTGGTTTCTCAGATTGATTAATTTATGCAACTGAGTTGTTATACTCTCTGGTAAACATACATTCACACTTTGCAAGCTCACTCACCTGCAAGCACAGTGTTTTAATATTAGCGATATTATCATTTCTTCAAGAATGATGTCAGTGAACTTGCCTTTTGTACCTTACTTTATAGGTCATTGTGTATTATCTTCCTGTTTCAGTACAGTGGAAATGGGCTCCATAAATGTTTCATAGGCCAAAGGTGTTTTAAGCTTGGTAATTTTAAGCCACCTTGGCATTTATGAAATATTGTTACCTTAATTTGGAAATGGTTTGAAGTTGCTATAAAACTTAACAGCATATGAAATGCTTTATTGAAAGATGAATTTTGGACATAGTGACTTTTTAAAAATAAAGATATGTATGTGTCTTTAAAATGTATACATTGCCTTTTATCTGGAGTGAAGCCATAGCCTGGTCATGACCTTACATTTCAGTCTGACTTTTAACCCAGGTTATAGAGATCACGCACAGTCTTTGTTTCACCGAATCTTCTGCTTTGTTTTCCTGTCTTCTGTTTTTTTGTGTCCTCTCTTGGACATTTGTTAGTACCATGGAACTGGAACTATATTATATGAAAGGACACAATCTCCATTTCCAAAGGATAAATATTTAGTTGGTGAGAAATAAAATTCAAAAACTAATCGCAATGTTGGTGGGACAGTGGTCACAAAATGCTTCCAGGAGGAGGTAGTAGTTGAGCTGGAGGGATATTCAATGGCTGGCAAAGAGATAAAGTAAATCTTATGTCAGTGATGACTTGCAGTAGGATATCTCAACGCCTCTACCTCTACCTAAAATGGCAGAATAGGGCACCTCAGCATTCCCTCCCTCCCTCTATAAATGTAAATAGAAAGCTCCTAAAAATGATCAGAACCATTTTCTCTTTTTACAGAACTCTGGAATTGAGTGAAAAACTCAACAATTGGGGGGAAACTTAATAAAGAAATGGCTATATTATATTAAAGGAGCTCTTTGGTGCTTTATATTGCCTACCTATAATTTCTTCCACCAACATCAATTGGGCAGTATCTAGGAAGACAGTAGCCTATAGTCCTGTTATAGATTGCTGAGTGACACAGGGAGCAATTTCAACCTTATTTTCAAAGAATCGTGATTATGTGTATTGATCTTTCTGGTAGGTCCCTGAATGACTGGCACAAAGGCTTTCCTTTGCTTTGCCTGCCCAAACTCTGAGCATTTTCAGTGTTGAGGTAGCTTCCCACATGGCACTTGTCCCAAGCATTGAAAGGTAAAATATTGCCTTTAGCAACCTGGGGCAATGAACAGCAGTCAGAACAAGCAATAAATGCAACAAACAGTTCCCCAAAGAAGCCATTGCATAAATCAGCATATATACTTCTTCTTAACGTTCAAGCCCTACAGAAGCAGGAAGTAAACCTGAAGATGGTGTTATAAATGATCCCCAAACAATCCATTTTCAGAGTGGAGGAGTCTTATACCTTCTTTTTGAGGTTCACATGATTATGGAAAATTTGTCAATACATCATATATAACTGCTAAGCTAATGAAACCCAGATTTCAGTGGCCATGTGCAACAAATAGAAACTGAAACAAAATTGTTCAGGAAAGCAACTGAAATACCAACAGCCTCAAACCAGCAGCAAGACACAAAAGAAAAACTGAATTAATTTTTATTGAGTTTTAGCTGGTGGTCCACTTTCTTTTGCTCACATGTAAATATCCAGTTATTTGAGAATGGATCAATTTCTTCCTTACTGAATTTTCTTGGTACCCTTATCAGAAAAAAAGATCAGTTCATCAGAGATAATTGGGTTTATTTCTGGACTTTCAATCCTGTCCTGTTTATTTACATATCTATCTTATATTAATATTACTTTGCTTGGATATTCTAGACTTCAGTAAATTTTGAAAATGTGAAATGTGAATTTTCCTACTTGGCTTTTTGAAATTTTGTATTGGTGATTCAGGGTGCCTCATAATTCCATGCAATTTTAAGACAAGCTTATGAATTTATGTGAAAAAGCTATTAGAATTTTGATAGGGATTGTATTGAGGCTGTACATTATTTTGTGGACTATTACTATCCTAAAACCATAAAGTCTTCTAATCCATGAACATCTTGAATATCTTTCTGTTGTTAAAGTCTTCTTTAGCTACTCCCACCGTATTGTAATTTTTTTTTAACCTGTTCACTAAATAGACTGAGTTTATTTGTCAGAATCAACCAAGAGGTGTCTCATACAAGAAAAAACTATGAGTGCATTTTTAAACTGAATTTTAAAATAGCATTTGGATTCCTGATAATTTTCCTGTAAAGTCATTACTATTATGTTCATTGTCAATAAACTACCACTTAACACAGCTATAGACTTTGGCAATAAAATTGAGGTACACAGATTATCCCAAACACTTTTCCATTTCCAGTTTTCTTCTTGGGTATCTTAAAAGCAAAATTTTTTTTTATTATTAATATATTTTTATTATTATTTCAGCTCATACAAACTTATTAGGTACACCAGTTCCCTCCCTCCCTCCTCCTCCCCCCGTACCCCCTGCTCCCCCTCCCCACCCCTCTCCCTATCCATCCCCCAGTGCCTCCTGCCCCAATTCCCAGAGAGTCCTTTCTTGTGCATGTCTGATTTTCCTCTGGGCCCTCCTCTCCGATGACGTACAAGGACCCATTGGCCTTTCCCTGAACCCTTTCCCATGTTCCCCTTAGGTATAGGAACACTGCTGTGGCTGCCAATCCCTTGCCTCCAAGGCTCTTGGTGCCTTTAGCAGATGCTAGACTTTGTGAGGTGAACAGTGTGTTGGACAATGCGCAGGGCATGCAAAGTCCAATTATGATTGCTTCAGCCCTAACTAGTATGGAGTATCTTACATATCATTGCTCCTCCCATCCTTTTGCTCTTACACTCTTACCGCCTCCTCTTCCGCAAATTTCCCTGAGCTTCAAGATGGGGAGAGATTAAGCTGGCCTAGTTCTAGGTGTTTGATATAGAGTCTCTGAAGTTCTGGATTGTGGTTTGTTGATTTTCTTTTGCAGTTTTGCTGCTCCTGCAATGCCCTTCACTCCATCCTGGTGGGCATTGTATGTTACCCCCTGGCCAGAGACAAAAAGCTGTTAAAATAGAGTCTTGTGACAAAAGCACATTCAAAGGTAGATGTAATAAAAGTGGGTAACCACAGTGAGGGAGGGGTCTATCACCCATTTGCAAAATGGTTACTTTTTATCTGCCAGACTATATGCCCTCCTCTTCTGGTGAGATCACACCCTCTCAGTAGTAAATGATCAGGAACAAAAGTCTGTGAACTTAATCAGATGTCTCATTACTTATTTGGGTCCTTGATGGAGGCCTATTTTCCCTGCTGTAACATGGTCCCTTCTCTCCTTGTTTCTGGTGTGGCCCTCCCACCCCATCCCTCCTGTTCATAATCCTTGCAATTACTGTCTCTAGGTGGGCTGGGTGGGTTTGGTACTAGGAGCCACCTATTAGGGAGTACATACGGTGCTTAATTTTCTGGGTCTGGGATACTTCACTTAATATAATTGTTTCTAATGACATCCATTTCCCAGCAAATTCCAGTAATTCATCATTTTTGATGGCTGAGTAGTACTCCATTGTATAGATGTACCACAGTTTCCTTATCCACTCGTCAACTGTTGGACATTTGGGCTGATTCCATGACTTTGCTATTGTAAACAGTGCTGCTATGAACATGATTGTGCTTGTGCTATCGAGGTGAACCTCTGCTGTATGGGGGGTTATTCCCAAAAGTGGAATAGCAGGGTCATATGGCATTTCAATCTCTAATTTCTTTAAGAATCTCCAGACGGCTCGCCAGAATGGCTGTATGAGCCTGCATTCCCACCAGCAATGTAGGAGAGTTCCCCTCTCTCCACATCCTCTCCAACATTTGTTGTTGTTTGTATTGTGGATTTTTGCCATCCTGACCGGGGTGAGATGATATCTCAGGGAAGTTTTGATTTGCATTTCCCTGATGGCTAAGGAAGTGGAGCATTTTTTCAGATATTTGTTAGACATTTTAATTTCATCCCTGGTAAAGTTTCTTTTAAGTTCCAGGGCCCATTTTTTAATTGGGCCATTGGTTTCCTTGGTGTTTAGTTTTCTAAGTTCTTTGTGCACTCTGGACAGCAGAGTTCTTTCAGATGTGTGGTTAGTGAAGATTTTCTCCCATTCTGTGGGTTGCCTTTGAGCTCGCGTTACAATTTTTTTATCTGAACAGAAGCTCTTTAATTTCACAAGATCCCAACTGTTGAGAGTTGGTAGCAGTGACTGTGCCATTGGATGTCTGTTTAGGAACTGTTGGCCTAGCCCAATCAGCTTGAGGGAGTTCCCTATCCTTTCAATTATGGTTTTTATAGTCTCTGGCCTGATATCAAGGTCCTTGATCCATTTGAATTAAGTCTTGTACATGGTGACAAGTACAGGTCCAGCTTTAATCTTCTGCATGTGGAGATCCAGTTTTGCCAGCACCATTTGTTGAAGATGCTGTTCTTTTTCCATTGGATTCTTTGGGCCCCTTTGTCAAAGACCAAATGGCTGTAACTTTGTGGGCTTATATCTGGGTCTTCAATCCTTATCCATTGATCTGTGTGTCTATTTTGGAGCCAGTACCAGGCTGTCTTTATAACTATGGATTTGTAGTATAGACTTAGGTTTGGTATGGCAATACCTCCAGCTTTGTTTTTGTTACTCAGGATTGTTTTTGCTATCCTGGGTCTTTTGTGCCTCCATATGAACTTTGAGATTGTTTGGTCAACTTCTTTGAAGAATTGCTTTGGGATTTTGATTGGTATAGCATTGAATCTGTATATTGCCTTTGGTAGGATGGTCATTTTTACGATGTTGATTCTGCCAATCCAGGAACAAGGGAGGTCTTTCCACCTTCTGGTGTCTTCTGCTATTTCTTTCTTTAGGGTTTTAAAGTTTTCATTGTAAAGGTCTTTTACCTCCTTAGTTAGATTTATACCAAGGTATTTCATTATTTTAGGGGCTATAGTAAATGGTATTGTTTCTCTCTAGGCTTTTTCACTTCTTTCATTCTGGGCATATAGGAAGGCCTCTGATTTTTGCACATTTATTTTGTATCCTGCCACCCTGCTGAACTTCTCAATTAGATCAAGGAGCTTCCTGGTGGAGTTTTTGGGATCACTCAGGTATAAGATCATGTCATCTGCAAATAGGGATAGCTTGACTTCTTCCTTGCCGATTTGAATCCCTCTTATGTCCCTTTCTTGTCTTATGGCTTCAGCCAAGACTTCAAGTACAATATTGAATAGAAGTGGTGAGAGTGGACAACCTTGTCTAGTTACTGATCGAAGTGGGAATGCTTCCAATTGTTCCCCATTGAGCATAATCCTTGCTGTGGGCTTGTTGTATATAGCTTTTATTATATTGATAAAAGTTCCTTCCATTCCTACTGTCTCTAGCGTTTTGATCATCAAAGGCTGTTGGATCTTGTCAGCTTTTTCTGCATCTATTGAGAGTATCATGTGGTCTTGGACTTTGGACTGGTTTACATGATGAATTACATTTATTGATTTTCGTATGTTGAACCAACCTTGTGTGCCGGGGATGAAGCCTACTTGGTCCCCGTGAATGATCTTTTTAATATGTTTTTGAATCCGATTTGCTAAGACTTTGTTGAGAATCTTTGCGTCTGTGTTCATCAGGGAGATCGGCCTATAGTTTTCTTTTTTAAGTGAATCTTTATTAGGTTTTGGGATTAAAACGATATTAGCTTCATAGAAGGAATTTGGTAGTGTTCCTTCCTGTGCTATTTGATGGAACAGTTTAAGGAGTATTGTTGTTATTAACTCCTTAAATATCTGGTAGAACTCTGTGCTGAATCCATCTGGTCCAGGACATTTTTTGGTGGGAAGATTCGAGATTACTTCCTCAATTTCCTTATATGTTATAGGACTATTTAAATAATTCACAACTTCCTGATTCAATTTAGGTAAGTTGTGTTTACTTAGAAATTCATCCATCTCTTTTGTGTTGTCAAACTTCACAGAGTATAAGTTTTTGAAATATGATGTTATAATTCTCTGGATTTCTTGGGTATCAGTAGTGATAACTCCATGTTCATTTCTCATTTTGTTAATTTGGGTTTTCTCTCTCTTGCTTTTGGTTAGTTTAGCTAGGGGTGTATCAATCTTATTGATTTTTTCAAAGAACCAGCTCTTTGACTGGTTGATTTTTTTCTATCATTTTCTTAATCTCAATTTCAGATATTTCTCCCCTTATTTTGCTAATCTCCTCTCTTCTACTACTTTTGGGATCAGATTGCTCTAGTTTCTCTAAAGCTTTAAGCTGCATTGTTAAGTTGTTTATTTCTGATGTTTCCATTTTTTTGATGTAGGCATTAAGAGCTATGAACTTACCTCTTAGAACAGCTTTCGTTGTGTCCCAGAGATTTTGGTAAGTTGTATTTTCGTTATCATTCACTTTCAGGAAATCTTGAATTTCCTTTTTAATTTCTTCCTTAATCCAGTTCTCATTCAGCATCATATTGTTAAGTTTCCAGGAGTTAGTGTATTTTCTCTTGTTTGATGTGTTGTGGATGTCCAGCTTTAGGCCATGGTGGTCTGATAGGGCACAGGTTAGAATTTCAACTTTCTTGTATATGTGTAGATTCATTTTGTGGCCCAATATGTGATCTATTTTTGAGAAAGTTCCGTGTGCTGCTGAGAAAAATGTGTATTCTTTGGTGCGTGGGTGAAAAGTTCGATAGAGATCTGTAAGGTCCATTTCTTTCAGGGTTTGATTAAGTTCCAAAGTGTCTCTGTTAAGCTTTTGACCTGTTGATGTATCCCATGTTGAGAGGGCAGTGTTGAAGTCCCCAAAAATTATCGTTTGGGGGTTGATTTCTTGCTTTAGACGCTGTAGGGTGTTCTTAATGAATGTGCAGGGGCCCGTATTGGGTGCATATATGTTCAGTATTGTGAAGTCTTCCTGGTGAATTTTACCTGTGACTAAAATGTAGTGTCCATCCGTTTCTCTTATAATTTTCTTTGGTTTGAAGTCCACTTTGTCTGATAGCATAATGGCTACCCCTGCCTGTTTTCTGCTGCCATTTGCTTGTAGAATTGTTGACCAGCCTTTTATTTTTAGGGCATGCCTATCTTTTGTTGTGAGATGGGTTTCCTGCAGGCAGCAGATTGATGGATTGTGATTTTTAATCCAAGTTTGTAATCTGTGTCTCTTGATCGGTGAGTTAATTCCATTACCATTTAGTGTTATAATGGAGAAACTATTTTTAATTCCAGACATTTATTATGTTTAGTAGTTTTTATAAGTATATTGCTTTGCTTTTAATGGTGTTATATTTGCCTTCTGTTCTCCTGGATATGCCTGTTTTTTTCTTCACGCTTGAGTATCATTTCTAGCATTTTTTGAAGGCCTGGTTTGGTGGACATGTATCCCTTCAAGTTGTCTTTGTGCTGGAAAGTTTTTCTTTCTCCCTCGATGATGACTGATAGTTTTGCAGGGTAAATCAGCTTGGGTTGACAATTTTGCTCATTCGATACTTGAAGTATGTCTCTCCAAGCTCTTCTTGCTTTTACTGTTTCGACTGAGGAGTCATTTGTTATTTTGATAGTTTTACCTTTAAAAGTGACTTGTTTTTTCATAAAAGTGACTTGTTTTTTCTCCCTTGAAGCTCTCAGCACCAGTTCTTTATCTTGAATGTGGAATGTTTTAACTATTATTTGCCGTGGGGTGCTTCTGTTTTGGTTGTATCTGTTTGGGGTGCGGAATGCCTCTTGTATATGGATGGGCCTCTCTTTTTTTAGACGAGGAAAGTTTTCCTTGATGATCGTTTAAAAAATTTCCTCAGGGGTGGTATTTTGAGATTCTTGTTCTGGTATTCCATGAATATGCGTGTTAGGCTTCTTCAGGGTGTCCCATATCTCTTGGATATTTCTCTCAAGTATCTTTTTGGCTTTAACAACCTCTTCCATTGAGCTGGTTAGTACTCCCACTTTATCTTCAAGGTCTGAAATTCTGTTTTCTGCTTCGTTAGTTCTGTTGATAAGACTCTCTGTGGAGTTCTGGGTTGAAGATAACTTGTCTTTTAGCTCAGTTTTAAACTCTGCTTGAATTTGTTTTAACTGCTCTATGCCAGTTTTTGTTTCTTGCACTGTTTTTCTCAACTCCTCCAAATGTCTGTTGTGTTCCTCTTCAAAGCGATTGATTCGTTTATGTAATTCCTCCTGGATTTCCTCTTTCATAGTATTGAACATGGTAATGATCATATTTTGAAAGTCGTTATCCTGCGTCAGGCTTTCTTGGCCATTTTCCATGGGTTTGTTCTGGTTGGAGTCTAATATTATGGGATTAATTTCTTCAGTGGGAAATTTGTTTACTTGAGTGTTGCTTCTCATGTATTTGCACTTTGACTTTGGCATTGTCGTTTTAACTCTTAGGATCTTTGAATTTCACTAAACTGAATTATTTGGCCTGGGGTCCTGGTGGGCGGGCGCGGGCGGAGACTTACCTAGGTCGCGGGGTGAGGCCTGGCTGGACAGCGCGCGGGGTGGTGTGAAATGCTGTTTTGTAATTTTAACTGAATAAGTCTTTTACCTCTTTGATTAAACATAAGTACCTTACTTTATGATTCCTTAGAAATGGAGTTATCTTCTTACCTTTTCTAGAAATGGAATCATTCTTGGATATTTGTGTGTTGTTGTTTCATTCTGTCATTTTGCTGAATTTCTCTACTAGTGTCCTGTGGATTATATGGGGTCTTCTGCATAAAGGATCTTGCTCTCAACAAATTAAGATTAGATTTTTCATTATTTATTTCCTATTTCGATGCCTTTTATGTTTTTCTCTTGCGTAATTTCACTGGCCAGAAGTACCAGAACAATGTGAAATAATGATGAAAGGAGATTTCTTGTATATTTCTGATTATTAGAAGTTTTCAGTCATTCACCATTGAGTCTAATTATTAGTCAGCTGTGGCTTTAACACAAGTGTTCAGGTTTTGAAGGTTACTAATCTATTTTTGGTTTGTTTAGCTTTTTCCTTATGAAGGGATATGGGATTTTTTTCAAATGTTTTCTTGGGGCTGGAAGATGGCTCAGGGGGTAAGATTCAGCTTCATAAGCAGAAGGTCCTGAGTTGCTTCATAAGCAGAAGGTCCTGAGTTTGGCTCCCAGGTCCCATGTAAAAACTCCGTGCTGGAAACTACTTACAACCTTGATAGTCAGAGTCTGAGAAATCCAAGAGCAAAGCAAAAAGGAGGTAGAAGCAATCCAGGATGATTCCCGTAGTCACTCTTGGTCTTCTACAGGGACACACACTGCCCTCTGATACACACACACACACACACACACACACACACACACACACACACACGCACGCGCTATATAAATAAAGTTCAAATATTTTTTCCTTATCTGTCAGTTCTGTAAGGTCAGTTTTTCCCCTATTTCATTTTAATATTAGGGCACATACTATTGGCTGAGTGATCTTCATTTATTGAACTGCTTTTGTGTTTCTCAGATAAATCCCATCTTGTCATATTTTATAATCATTTAAATAGGCCATTGAGTTTGGTTTGTGACTTTGCAAGGCTCTTTACATACATATTTGTAGGAACATTGGTTCGTAATTTTCTTGTGATATGTTTGTTATTGGTAATTTAATACTAGGCTTACAGAATATGTTAGAAAGTTGATGTTTTATATTTATGAAGTTTTAAATGATTTTTTGGTAAAGTCTTTTGTGATTATTCAGCACTTAAATTACTAATTTACTGATATAATTGTTTGCATTAGTTTTTTACGCTTATTTTTAATGTTATAACATGGTCATTATTAAATTTTATGCCTTCATTATGGACTTAATACATTTTTATCTTGTCTTCTTTCAAGTTTATGGGAGATTGTCTTAATTACATAATTGATAGAGGAAGACCCATCCCATATTAGGTGGGAAAATTCCTTGCACAGGTAGATAAAGACAGGGAAAGAGAGCTAGTTTGCATTCCACAGAATGACAACTTGGAAAGTAAGCTGTTATGCATTGTTTTTCCCCCTCTGTTCTTGACTTTGGATGTGGTGTGACTAGTTTCCTTAGCTCCAACATTTTTTTAGAACCCGCCAATTGATTCATTTGTCTGTGTGTGTGTGTGTGTGTGAGAGAGAGAGAGAGAGAGAGAGAGAGTACTGTGCATGCCTATAGAGGCCCAGGGGTGAGTTCGGGAATTATTCTGGATTGTTTCTACTTCCTTTTTGTTTTGCTCTGGGATTTTCTTCAGGCTCTGCCTTCCAGAGCCAAAAGTACAGGCCACTGCCATTTCCACCTGATATTTTTATGCCAGGGATTTTTATCTGGGATCTGGGATCCAAACTCAGGTCTCTCTGCTTGAGAAGCAGAATCTATACCCCTGAGCCATCTCTCTAGCTCTATACAATATTTTTTTATCATATCAACCCTACTACCTTCTGTTGCATGCTGCCTCCCACACACTGATCCTCCTCTTTCCAAACAGCTGCCTTTCTATTTTCATGTCTTTATAAAAAAATACAGATTCCATAAATGAGACAAGCATATGGTTATTTTATTTAACATGTTGATGTCTGGATTTTTCTACAAAGGACAAGATTTCATTGTTTCATAGGGCTAAAACAATTCTCCATTGTGTATTGTTGGGTAGTCGTTACCTCCAGGAAACATGACTATTGGTGTCTTGAGTCATAGCAGCTATCATCACTGACAAAAAACTCTTACAAGATTGGGCCTATTTGCAGTAACTCTTGGAGGGAAAAAGGTAGGATCCTAATGAGGATTACAGCCTCTTGAGGTTCATGAGACTCATGATCCTTCACGTGATCGTCACATGTCATCTCCCTAAAATCTAGTGAGGTAAACAGTTGACTGCTTTGAAACTTTTCAGTGCTTTAGTTGAATTTTGCCCAGAGGGACTTTTCAGTAGCTTTTTAAATTGTCCATGGTCCAAATGTGACACTAGTGATGTAGCTGCCCAAATACTATCCAGCAGAATGTAGTGTAACTGGGTTGGAATCACCCATGTTCCTTTAAGTAATCCCGATATTCTCATCTGTTTACCACACTGGAAATGCACTCGGAATTTCTTGAAAAAGACAAACTAATGCTGGTTCTGGATTACATGGACCCTGTTTAATTTCAAGGGAAGGGGGTTTGGCTAAGGTGGAAAGTCCAGGATAGGCAAGATGATATTACTGTTCCATCTTAGTTTTGAGGGTATCTCTATTGGGAGGCAATTTTTTTCCATAACTTCTAGTTATTACTTTTGGCAGATATCTCCGTAGTCTCTTATTTAGATAAAACAAAAATTTGAATGTAGGGAAACTTCCTATCATTTAGTACCCTTCTGCAAAATAAATTTGGTTCTAAGATGTACTGAGGCCATGTCTGAGAACAGAATATCACAAGTTGGCTCTTTTTCAGGTGAGTAAGACTAAACATTTTCTAGTTAGTCCCTGAGTTTAGGATGAGGAAACCCCTTAGCTAGAGTCTAGGGGTCCTGTATTTGGGGAAAAGTGCATGGGTCAGCAAGGCTCTGCCAAGCATTGTAAACATGGCAGTCAGCATGGTCAGCTGATGCTGTAAATGCCTGACAGAGGGGGCTCTCCCCTGCCAGTGCTAAAGGAGTACAGGCTTCATGGTCCACCCATGACTGAAGCTTCCTGAGTTCCCTATTCTATCTAGACAGATGTATGGCCACCATCCCAGACATGAAATGCTTTTTTCTTAGAGTGAACACCACTATGAATTTCTCTCCTTTAACTAAGAAGACCTGAAGCCAAAATCGATCCTCACCATCTCACAGACAAACAAAGATTGGGTATCCTTCCATGAGAGATTATTCAAATGCCAGTCTGACTGTACCCTGGGCAGGGCTACTGAGTGTGGCTTGGTCATAGTGGGTTCAGCTGTTCCTCACTTGTGATTGGATTGTAATCTGATCCCACCCTAGACTGTATGCCATAACTACAGAACAACAGAACTGGCCCATTCAAAACCTGTGGCTATGAAGAGATCCTAAGGACCTCACTGTGGAGCTACAGATTCAAGCACTGAGGTGTTGCAGGTCTCCCACTTCAGATTGGCATGCACTCACACATTTACAGAGTTTAAAACATTCCCTCTCCCATTTCAAAAGTACCCTTCTCCTCCCCCTTCCCAGAGAAGCCTGCTCAGACAGGTGAGCAGAGCTAGACCCAGAGTTTCTTTTATCTTAGCTGTTGGAATCTACCTCTTTTGTCTGGCTCCTGGCTGTAGTCACCAAATATTGTGGAGCTGATGTCCTGGCTGTGCTCCCCAAATGTTGCAGGATCCTTCTCTAGGAGTCTGTGTGTATCCGGGTTCTTGTGTTTGGAGTCAAAGATTGAAACCAGAACACATGTAGAGGATTAAGGTAGTTTATTTGAGGAGAGAAAGAATGGAACTCACGGACTCCAGACATGGGATACCATGAGGGGCAATGATGCTCTGGAGAACTCATGGGCTCCAGGCATGGAATCGATGAGGAACATGGAGCTGGAAAAGAACTCATGGACTCCAGATATGGAGTGCCATGAGGGGCAGGCACCCTACATTAACTATTTTAAGTAATATATTATATCTTGTTTTTTAATCTCTTAACTTTTGTTTGAAAAGTTTTTTTCTTTGATATCCATAGAGAAACTATACTTCTCAATTGATTGTTGTTCGAATCATAAACTTTTATCTACCTATGTATTTTCAAATTATTTGTGTCTTTGTATCTGAAATAAACCTTTTAGGAAATACATACTTAGAGTATACTTCTTCAGTTGTCCACTTATTATCTTTGCTTTTTAAAACTCATTCCCATTTAGTATGATCACTGATAAGAAATGGCTTTTAATAGTTTGTTTGCTTGTATTTTAATTGTTATGTTTTCTCCAACTTTTCCATTATACCTCCTTTTTTGTTTCATTAATTTTTATAGCAAGCTATTTTGACTACATGTTTATTTCTTTTTTTTACTATTAATACATTTTTTATTATTATTTCAGCTCATACAAACTTATTAGGTACACCAGTTCCCTCCCTCCCTCCTCCTCCCCCGTACCCCCTGCTCCCCCTCTCCCCTCCCTCCCCATCCCCTAGTGCCTCCCACCCCAATTCCCAGAGAGTCCTTTCTTGTGCATGTCTGATTTTCCTCTGGGCCCTCCTCTCCGATGATGTCCAAGGACCCAGTGGCCTTTCCCTGAACCCTTTCCCGTGTTCACCTTAAGTATAGGAACACTGCTGTGGCTGCCAATCCCTTGCCTCCAAGGATCTTGGTGCCTTTAGCAGATGCTAGACTTTGTGAGGGACATTGCGCAGGGCATATAAAGTCCAATTATGATTGCTTCAGCCCTAACTTGTATGGAGTATCTTGCATATCATTGCTCCTCCCATCCTTTTGCTCTTCCGCAAATTTCCCTGAGCTTCAGGATGGGGAGAGATTAGTCTGGCCTAGTTCTATGTGGTTGATATAGAGTCTCTGAAGTTCTGGATTGTGGTTTGTTGATTTTCTTTTGCAGTTTTGCTGCTCCTGCAATGCCCTTCACTCCATCCTGGTGGGCATTGTATGTCACCCCCTGGCCAGAGACAAAAAGCTGTTAAACTAGAGTCTTGTGATAAGAGCACATTCAAAGGTAGATGTAATAAAAGTGGGAAACCACAGTGAGGGAGGGGTCTATCACCCATTTGCAAAATGGTTACTTTTTATCGGCCAGACTATATGCCTTCCTCTTCTGCTAAGATCATACCCCCTCAGTAGTAAATGATCAGGAACGAAAGTCTGTGAACTTAATCAGATGTCTTATTACTTATTTTGTGTCCTTGATGGAAGCCTATTTTCTCTGCTGTAACATGGTCCCCTCTCTCCTTGTTTCTGGTGTGGCCCTCCTACCCCATCCCTCCTGTACATAATCCTTGCAATTACTGTAGGTATTACAGAGATTTTTCTTTGAGTGTCTCTAGGTAGGCTGGGTGGGTTTGGTACTAGGGGCCACCTATTAGGGAGTACATACGGTGCTTAATTTTCTGGGTCTGGGATACTTCACTTAATATAATTGTTTCTAATGACATCCATTTCCCGGCAAATTCCAGTAATTCATCATATTTGATGGCTGAGTGGTACTCCATTGTATAGATGTACCACAGTTTCCTTATCCACTTGTCAACTGTTGGACATTCGGGTTGATTCCATGACTTTGCTGTTGTAAACAGTGCTGCTATGAACATGGTGGTGCTTGTGCTATCGAGGTGAACCTCTGCTGCATGGGGGGTTATTCCCAAAAGTGGAATAGCAGGGTCATATGGCATTTCAATCTTTAATTTCTTTAAGAATCTGCAGACAGCTCGCCAGAGTGGCTGTATGAGCCTGCATTCCCACCAGCAATGCAGCAGAGTTCCCCTGTCTCCACATCCTCTCCAGCATTTGTTGTTGTTTGTATTGTGGATTTTTGCCATCCTGACCGGGGTGAGATGGTATCTCAGGGAAGTTTTGGTTTGCATTTCCCTGATGGCTAAGGAAGTGGAGCATTTTTTAAGATATTTGTTAGACATTTTAATGTCATCCTTGGTAAACTTTCTTTTAAGTTCCAGGGCCCATTTTTTAATTGGGCCATTGGTTTCCTTGGTGTTTAGTTTT
Source organism: Typhlomys cinereus (assembly GCA_023101885.1). Taxonomy (NCBI): domain Eukaryota; kingdom Metazoa; phylum Chordata; class Mammalia; order Rodentia; family Platacanthomyidae; genus Typhlomys; species Typhlomys cinereus. The sequence goes on from JALPQD010000058.1 coordinate 6,377,525, forward strand.
CTAAGTTCTTTGTGCAATCTGGACAGCAGAGTTCTATCAGATGTGTGGTTAGTGAAGATTTTCTCCCATTCTGTGGGTTGCCTTTGAGCTGGTGTTACAATCTCTTTATCTGAACAGAAGCTCTTTAATTTCACAAGATCCCAACTGTTGAGAGTTGGTAGCAGTGACTGTGCCATTGGATGTCTGTTTAGGAACTGTTGGCCTAGCCCAATCAGCTCGAGGGAGTTCCCTATCCTTTCATTATCCTGGGTCAGGCTTTCATGGCCATTTTCCATGGGTTTGTTCTGGTTGGAGTCTAACATTATGGGATTAATTCCTTCAGTGGGAGATTTGTTTATTTGAGTGTTGTTTCTCATGGATTTGCACTTTGACTTTGGCATTGTCGTTTTAACTCTTAAGATCTTCTTTCAATTTCTGTGCGTTTTTCACTAAACTGAATTATTTGGCCTGGGGTTTTGGGGGTGGGCGGAGACGGAGCTTACCTAGGTTGAAGTGAGTCCAGGCTGGACCCCACACGTCCCGGGTGGTGGAGTGGGGGAAGGAAGGATGGGGCGTCAGCAGGCGCTATTTAACCCGGGGGATCTGGGGGCGAGCCAGGGCGCAGGGGGGTGCCCTCTCCTCCTCCCAGGTCCTGTGCGCATGGCTCTGACTGGAATGTAGGTGGAGCTGGGTTCCTTGGGCGGCCTGGGGTTCTGGGGGTGGGCTGGGACCGAGCTTACGAGGGAAGGTACATGTTTATTTCTTTTCCTGAATATATTTTTAGCTCTTTTCTTAGTGGTTGCACTGGAGATTGCAATTAACATGTTAACTTATGACAATACATTTTAAATTAATAACAACTTAATTTGAAGTCAAACTATTACTTCCATATAGCTCTACTTCCTTTAGGTTATCATAAATAAAATTTTTACATATTATTCATATCAACTCTATTTTATGTTGTTTTATGTAATTATTTATAAAATTATTTATTAGCCAATAGTTACATGCTCAAGACACATTGGTACTTTCATTTGTGTTTGTATATATATATACTGTGTAGTTGCCTTTACCAAGTAACTGATTTCCTCTCTCTCTCTTCTTTTCTTCCTCCTTTCTTCTCTCTTTTTCTCTTATCCATAGTGTGTATTGAATCTAAGGCTTTGAGTGTGGTAGGCAAGCCTTCTTCCCCCTCTACTACTGAGCTACAGGACAAACCTAGATGCTTAATTTTATTGTGTGGTTTCCAGTCTAGTGTAGTAGCATTTTTCCCCTAGGGAAGATCCAAACCATAGGAAGGATGTTAAAAAAAAGACAGATACTGTCTGATATTAGAGTTTGTCAGAAAAAATTGTCAGAAAGTGAATTGTTTAATGTATGCATGTATTTATTTTCGAAATAGAGTCTAGCATGTAGCCTTCTCTGATTGGGAATTCACTATGTAGCCATGCTTACTTTGAACTTGTGTTCACCTGCTTTCATGTCCAAATGCTGAGACTGTAGCTGTTTGACATGTCTGACTTGGTGGGAGTTAATTTTCGGATTAGAGATTGATAAGCTAATTTTTGTCATGGCAGGAATTGTGAGCTCATGTGTTCAGGATGAAGAGGGTAATGTGCAATCTAAATGACCCTATTTTTTATGAGATAGATTTAAAAATATTATACAAGTCTACATAAGTCATACTAATATGTAATGTACTTTGGACATATTTTCCTTAACCTTCTATTTTCCTCCTTTCCTCTCCTGCTGTTTAGGCCTTTTTTGTGTCTTAGATATTTTTGCTTCTATTTTTCCATCATCTAATGTACATAATTTTATGTATCTAAGAAGACTGGACCAACAAATGAGAGAAAGCACGTGATAGTTGTGTGTGAGACTTAATTTTCTTATGATTCTCTTAGGAGTTTTTTTTTTATAAAGGATGTAGTTCAGACGTTATATCCTCTGTCTATTTAGAGTACTAAGATCACATGTATGAGCCATTGCATCTTGTTTAAAATCTTAGTAAATATCAACAATGTGTCAGGAAACTTGACATTCTTATGACACTGAATCCAAAACCTTGGGCTTGTTATATAGCACTCTACCACTGTATTGAAACAAAACAAAACAAAATGAGGGTAAGAGATGGAGCTGAGACAAAGGCCAAACTTGTGGACTCTTACTCAGTTCAACAACTGGCTAAGAGTCCATTGTTCTGGGTTTTGTCCTTCTCAAACTACTAGAGTTCCTGTTGTTTCATTTTAATCCCCATAGAGGCTACCTTCCCTGTATCTTCTGTAGGTGGCGCTGTGCTGAGGGAAGCAGGCGTGTCTTGAGGTCGCCTTTATGACGTAATGTCACCAAACGTCGCTGCGGTGCTGACGTTGTCGAGCCTTTATTAGGTTGTGTCGGTGGGCGCTGCTGTTCCTGTCGTCCTGTCCTCAGAGGCTGGTGCGGAGAGAGGATCCGCTTTTCTTGTGTGTGGGGGGAAAAGAAGAAGGACATTGTCGGAGAAGGTCAGGACTGCGCAAAGACTGAGATAGGACTGAGCCAGGGAAGAGGGGATAGACTGGCGGGACCATACCTGGTGGCTTGAACGGAAGTGGACCCGGCCGCCAAGGCCATTGAGTTACTAGGCCGCAGCCTGTGACTAGGCCGCAACCCTCTGACAAAGGCCACAGCCCCACGACAAAGGCTGCAGCCCAGCGACAAAGGCCGCAGCCCCGTGACAAAGGCTGCAGCCCCGTGACAAAGGCCGCAGCCCCGCTACAAGGCCGCCGTAGCCATGGCAGTGGAATATGGCGACCATGCCAGCGGCTTTCGCCATGTGGAGGTGATTAGATTTATCAACAATGAAATCCTCGCAAATGGAGGTGGGCCTGACTTCTACACGGCTTTTCGCTTGCGGTCCTGGAATGAGATAGAAGACCAGCTTCGTTATATCCTGACTGATCCACGCCTGCCGCGCCCGCTCAAGAGGGCTTACGCGTGGAGTGCCTTGGCTCTCAGTGTGCGGGTGTCAGCGCGGCAACGTGAGCAGCAGGCTCATCTGCTTGGGCTGTCACTAGACCTGACGGGGCAGCAGTACTCACTGTTCCCCAGTGATTCCGTCTCAGAGGTATGGCAGCTGCGCCAGCAGCGTGAGGAAGCAATCACACAGTTGCTTTCCACACAGGCTTCCCTACAGCAGATGATGAGAGAATGTGATCTGTTGCGCCAGAGGCTGTTTCAGTTTGAAAGCTATCCGCTGTTCCAAAACATAATGCATGGATCTCAACTCCAACCTTTTGGACCTCCATGGATGCCTCTGAATTCAGAATATCCAGCAGTCATGGGAGTCGTGGCCTCCCACGAGGCACAGATGACAGCTGCGACAGGCGTTCTTTATGTTCCAGGAAACGCGAATTCCTGGCCTCTGGCTATGTACCCCTCGGTGACAGTCCCAGTGCCGTATCAGTTCTTACCACATGTTCCACTAATGATGTCCTCTCCATTCTTGCTCCCTGTATCTTCAGTACTCATGGAAGCAGAAGCTGGGGTAGCAGTGCCATTTCAGATGCCTCCTGCGGGGCTCTGCTTACCTGCTCCATTTGCTGCAACATACCCCCAGGAGATGGCCCTGATGTGGGACCAGAGCAGCCAAATCTCTTCTGAAGCTCCTCCAGCCATTCAGCTGTCTGTTCCTCCAAGGGACTATGGAAGCTCCAACCAAGAAGAAGAAAATATAGGGAGGTCTGGAGAGCTTGACATCTCAGGAGCCAGTGGGGAGAGCTGCAAGGAGGAGGAAGGGATTCAAGGAGCCCTGGAGATGGCTTCCTTGGGAGAGGCTGGCGCTAACAGAGATGTGCAAAGTGATCAGAAAACGCTCTTCAGTGGAGAAAGTGAGCCCCACAGCCATGATCCAAAGAATTCCGAGACAGTGGCTTCCCTGGAATCCAATAGAAGTCTCCGCCAAGAGGAAGGTGCAGAGGGAGCCCATGCCATCCCTGTATGGGATAGCTGGAGCCAAGTTGTGAAAGAAAGTCCAAAGAAGCAGCAGCCTGACTTGAAAAAGGCCAATCAGCCAGAAATGGAAACAGCTGAAGAATCCCAGCCTGTGCCGCCACCTCGAATGAATTGGGTCTGCCCAAAGTGTAATGGTATGAATTTTTCATGGCGCAAGATCTGCTATAAATGCAAGAAAGTGTGCATTCCAATCGAGTGCAGAGGTGTTGACCCACGCAAACAAACCTAGTGATTTCAGGAATGTAAGTAAAAATTGAAACAAAATTCTTCATAGAAAATAACCCACTTTTATTTATCAGATTAATCAATCACTTTATCATTATAGGCTAACATAATTATATAGCTATTTATATTTTATTTTATGTATATTTTATTAATATAGTTAATGGTAATTTTGTTTACTAAGAAAAAAGTTATAGAGCAATTTATATAGGTTGAAGTTTTGTTTAAACTAATGGTAAATTAGAAATATATAACATTCCTGCTTTCTTTTATTTATTTTGGCAAAAAAGTGTGCTCTAGGCTTTCTGCTAATTGTGTCTAAATTCTGCAGGTGGTGGATCCTTGTTGGCGGTTGTTGACAGGATGGCGGTTGCTGACTTGATGGCGGTTACTGACCGGATGGCGGTTGCTGACTTGATGGCGGTTACTGATCTGATAGCGGATGCTGACTAGATGATATGCCGGAGAAGCTGAAGTTATGAAGCCTTTCCCCCTACTCTCTTTTTCCTTTGTTAAAAACTTTTTATTTTTTCCTGAAAATTTCATGTCTTTTATTTTCCCTGTCTCATTTTTTCTCCTCCCACTGAAATCCTTCCAACAAGTCCTGTTTCTATTTTCATGCCTTTCTTGTGAGTGTGTATGGTCTACTTAGTTTTAGGGTTGCTTGTATTAGTATGTGGGTGAAGTTATTTTCTGGCGCATGGGCACCTTATCAGTGGCTGCACCATGAAGAAAGTGTCAAACATCATAAAGCAATTGGGAGAAGCCATGTGATGTAGGAGATAATAAGCTATGCTGAATTTTAGGAGCAGCACTTATCCTTGAAAATGTCATGATTCTTTATTCTTTTTTGAAAATGATATTTTTCTTTGGTTTGTTTCTTTTTGGTTTTTAAGTTTTATAGGTAAGGTCCTGTTTTGGTATCTTAGCTTGTTGCTGTAGAGGCTTAATCTAGAATATTTTCCAAGAGCCAAAAGAATAACATCTTAGCTCTGGTAGACACACAATTCAGTGCCACCCTCACTAGTTGAAGCCTGGAATAATTAGGCAGTCAGAGAAGAGATTACTGGTATTCACTGTGGAGAAACTGAAGAATAAAATAGTTTTGTTAGAATTTCTCCACTAGGACAAGGCACTAACTTGGAAGAGTTTGGTAGGTTTAATAAATGATAGCAAATTAGAAAAAGTTCATGTAATTCATGAAACAGCTGTGGATTGCTTAGCACTTATTACAAATTAGAACTATGTAATAGTGTCCAATATATAGATTATAATCTTTTATCATAAGTGGTGAGATAGCAGGAGAGAGTATGATTTGGGACATAAATTATTTCAGAAGTTTCTTCTTTGTATTTAGTAGGTCTTGACTAAAATTAATTGGAATAGAATCTAGATCTTCTTTCATATTTATGGGTATGCCATGAGACTTTCACAAATGGTTTTGAACAACTAAGCTGTTGTTCTGGTTATTCCCAACTGAGGCAAACTAGGCAGAATGGAGCCAGGGTGTAGAAGGTTAGCTCTGTCTCTAGTGCAAATTAAAGCTTTCAGTTCTTTGACAGATTCTACCCAATTTTCCAACATCCACCTTTATCAAAGTTTTTATAATGTTAATTAGTAATAAAAAGTGCATACTGATCTTATGTGTCTTTTGTGTGATTTGTACTTTTTTTCCCTGTTTCTTTTTTTTATTTCCACTCATACAAACTTAACAGGTACACCGGTCCCCTCCCTCCCTCCACCCCCCACCCCCCTATAGCCCTCTCCCCTCCCCCCTCACTCCCCATCCCCCAGTACCTTTCCCTCCCATCCCCGGAGCATCCTTTAATGTGCATTGCAAACTCTCCTCTGGGTCCTCCTCTCCGATGAGGTGCAAGGACCCAGTGGCATTTCCCAGAACCCTTTCCTGTGTTCCCCTTAAGCATAGGAACACTACTGTGACTGTCAGTCCCTTGCCTCCAAGGATCCTAGTGCCTTTAGCCCATGCTAGACTTTGTGGGGTCAATAATGTGTTTTCATTGCGCAGGGTATGTAAAGTCCAATTATGATTGCTTCAGCCCTAACTTGTGTGGAGTATCTTACAAATCATTGCTCCTCCCATCCTTGTGCTCTTACAATCTTACCGCCCCCCCTTCCGCAAATTTCCCTGAGCTTCTGAATGGGGGTGATTTGTACTTCTGGGAAGGTTTGCTCACACATTAAAATCCTTCCATCCTACCCAAGGAAAGGAGTGTTTACCCTCATTAACTGTGGGAGAGTCCCTTCTCTTCTGATGAATTGGAGGAACCAGAATTGCTTCTGTGAGAAGGTGGGAGGATAAGGTGAAAAGGTGGGAGGGAAGGTAACAGAGGAGAAGGGTGTGGGAAGGACGGGTAATAGGAATGGAGGTTCTAGTGAGTAAATTTCTGCCTAAGTTGGGACATGTGATGCCTGCCATCTACCCTCTCTGTGTGGGAAGAGGGAGCCATTCCTGAGGCTTTGTTTCTCTGAAGCTCCCTAATATCCCATCAACTGAAATATCCCTCCTGCCTTTCTGCTCTTGAAGGCATTGTACCCTCACGTCTACATGCAATCCTAGCAAGGTGCACAGGAGTCTGTAAAGCATCTAGGCTACAGACTATTCATGAGATAAATTTTCCATGAGGGTAAGGGAGTCGGAAGCCTACTACTGGCTTGGTACAGGAACAGGAATGGGGGCAGATAACAGAAGTGGCCCTGCCTCACCAGCAGTCACAAATCTCTCAGAGTTTTAATTTTCATAGAGCCTTAATTTCAGTTACTTGAAAAGGGAATGTTTGAGAAGAGGGATCCACAAGGAATATCAGATGTAAGTTTTTTTTTTTTAAATAAATTCGCTTTCTTTTTTTATTATTTATTCAATTGTGTGTGTGTGCGCATGTGTGTAGAACCACGGGCCAATTCGGGAGCCACCATGAACCGCCTACACGTTGTTTACTCTACCCTGGGATTCACAGGCTCCGCCCTACTAGGACCAGAAACGCAAGCTACCCCCGCTTCCGCCTGGCGTCTATACGTGGGGTCTAGGATCCGAACTCAGGACCTTCTGCCTGCAAGGCAGAGGCTTAACCCCTGAGCCACCTCTCCAGCCCCCAGATGTAAGTTTTATGATGCTGATAGGTCCTTGGAAGTTTTGGAATATACAACACAGATGAGACAGGATTATTCTAGCATAATCTATTTCCATGTATCAGCAGGTCATTCTATATCTCAGTATAATTGTTTCTTTTATGACTTCAAGCCAGACTCTACTGTTTATTAGAAAACATTTAGATGTATATGCAAATCCTCATGCATACTTTTTATATATTTTGAGATGGTTTCACAGTCTTTGAGCAACCAGAATCTCTGAGACTAACAAATCAGTATTGTCTTCTAGGCTGGATACATAAAGGGTAACAGGTTTCTGTGACAAGAACCTGGGCTTTGGAATTAGAGAGACCTGAAGTCATATATTTGTTCTGTTACTAGCCACATAATTTTGGATAAGTACTGAATTTCTCTGAGTCCCTCAAAGTGTTAATTCTGTTTTCCTACCTTTGGGTTCTGCTTTGAGTGCTTTGTCAATAAGAGGGTCCATTGGGAAGTCAATGGTAAGAACTACCATCCCATGCTTGATTTGGAACAGTTTCTCTATGATGCCTTTTGGCGACAGAGGGTATAATGGGTACCCCATATTTATAATTTTTTAAAGTGAGTACTATCACCCATATTTTTTTTCCCAGGGTATTTTTCTTTAATTTTTTATTAAAAATTAATTTTATTTCAGCTCATACAAACTTATTAGGTACACCAGTTCCTTCCCCCCCCCTCCCCCGTACCCCCTACTCCCCCTCCTCACCCCTCTCCCTCCCCATCCCCCAGTGCCTCCCACCCCAATTCCCAGAGAGTCCTTTCTTGTGCATGTCTGATTCTCCTCTGGGCCCTCCTCTCCGATGACGTACAAGGACCCAGTGGCCTTTCCCTGAACCCTTTCCCGTGTTCCCCTTAGGTATAGGAACACTGCTGTGGCTGCCAATCCTTTGCCTCCAAGGATCTTGGTGCCTTTAGCAGATGCTAGACTTTGCTATCACCCATATTTTACAGACATTTTTAGTCACCCAAATTTTGAGATTGGTGAAGTCTAGTTTCAGAATGAAATTCTACTTGTTCCAGTATCTCTTCCCTTCCCATTACAGACTTTGGCTGTTTATGCCTCCTGTGCCTAAAACAAATGAAATGACTATATGGAGGCATTGTGAGACCCAGTGAATGTCTGTTGGTAGTATATCTGTTTTTAAATTCTCTGAAGTATTGGGATATGTGGTCATCTAAGGCTGCCAGCAAGCAGGACCATTGATTATCTTAATCATTGGCACTGTACAAAGGGAGAATAGATGGGAACTTACCCTGTGGAAGTGACTTGTATTTGGTTCCTTCCACACCATTACTGCATAGCTGAAGTTTATCTAAATTACTTAGGTTTACATTTACATATGTTTAGTGAGAAAGAGGCAAGGAGCAGGAGAAAAGATTTCAAAGGCTTCAGACAGAATGCAAACCAGGAGATTTTTTTTTTTTTTTTTAAAAATGAAGGGGTTTCCTCACCTCTGGTATATGATAGAGTAATTGTATCCACTGTCATTAAGTCACACATGTGCTTAATAATACTGTACATCCCTAGCCAGGTTTCTTTTTAAAAAAATGATAATGGTGATTGAATCGAGGGTCTTGCACATGCCAAGCAAGTGTTTTTGCCATCTGAGCTATGTTCCCAGTTTGCGAAGTTACTTTTAAACAGATTTTTGTCGTTGACTTTAATTTTTTTTTTCTTTTTAATGTGCAGAAGCACAGCACAACAAGGCATAAAAGTTTTGCCATGGTACTTAACACTCTGAAGAATCCTTCGACAGTTTTTTTGAGTAATATTCCCTATTGGTTCTCTTTTGGAAAGATTTTCTTCAGTGTATCTAGTAACTTCTCTAGTAGGTTATATCCTGGCCCATATAACCTAACCTCTCTGAGGTAAAAATGATTGTGGAATCGTATTGTTGTCAATACAGAATATTGATTTTAGAGGTAAACAATGCCCCTAGGGACTTCTATTTACCTTTGTTTCTTTAGAGATAAGTGAACAGCTGGGGACAGCTTTGCTGTAAGCTGGGGGAAGCTCTCTTCAGTGGAAATAATTGTTATTCTATAAGGTAAGTATACACCAAACAGTAACAATTATTACATTATATTCTTGGCCTGTAGGTATTGACTTGTGAAGGATTTTGTGCAGCGACTACTTTTCTTATTTAAAATTGTGAACTCTCACACAAGTCAAATATACTTCCAAAAAGGTGTTATTTGCCATTTTAATGTAGGCCTTTTAGTGAAAATTCATTGGAAGCTGTTATTGTTATTTGTAGCCAAATTACATGCAAACAGACCATCTTTCTAGTTCTTTGTAATACTGATAATAATTCAAACATTGTCAGTTCTTTCTTCTCTTTTTTTCCAACTGGATTTTATTCTATAGTCTAAGCAGCCAAACTGGCCTCATACTTGTGGCAATTCTCCTTCCTCAACCTCCCGAATGCTGGGATTACAGGCATAAGGTACCATGGCCAGCTAGCATAGCCTTCTTAAAAGTTTGTGAAGCTTGTAGATACAAGTTGGGATTGACCTATATGCAGAGCTTTTAGTTTTTTTTTTAAATTTTTTATTATTATTTCCGCTCATACAAACTTAATAGGTAGACCAGTTCCCTCCCCCCCTCCTCCTCCCCCCGAACACCCTGCTACCCCTCCCTTCCTCCCCATCTCCCAGTGCCTCCCCCCCCCAATTCCCAGAGAGTCCTTTATTGTGTATGCCTAACTCTCCTCTTGGTCCTCCTTTCCGATGACATAAAAGGACCTAGTAGCATTTCCCTGAACCCTTTCTCGTGTTCCCCTTAAGCATAGGAACACTACTGTGGCCATCAATCCCTTGCCTCCAAGGATCTTGGTGCCTTTAGCCGATGTTAGACTTTGTGAGGTCAATAGTGTGATGGACATGGCGCAGGGCATGCAAAGTCCTATTATGATTGCTTCAGCCCTATCAAGTGTGGAGTATCTTGCAAATCATTGCTCCTCCCATCCTTTTGCTCTTACAATCTTACTGCCTCCTCTTCCGCAAATGTCCCTGAGCTTCAGGATGGAGGGAGATTAGTCTGGCCTAGTTCTAGGTGGTTGATATAGAGTCTCTGAAGTTCTGGATTGTGGTTTGTTGATTTTCTTTTGCAGTTTTGCTGCTCCTGCAATGCCCTTCACTCCATCCTGATGGGCACTGTATGTCACCCCCTGGTCAGAGACAAAAAGCTGTTAAACTGGAGTCTTGTTATAACAGCACATTCAAGGGTAGATGTAATAAAAGCAGGAAACCTCGGTGAGGGAGGGATCAGTCACCCATTTGCAAAATGATCTCTTTTCATCTGCCAGACTATATGCTCTCCCCTTCTGGTGAGATCATACCCCCTCAGTTGTACATGATCACGAACGAACATCTGTGAACTTAACCAGGTGTCACATTACATACTTGTATTCCTTGGAGGTCGATTTTTCTCTGCTGTAACATGGTCTCCTCTCTCCTTGTGTCTGGTGTGGCCCTCCAACCCCATCCCTCCTGTTCACAATCCTTGCAATTACTGTAGTACATAGGTTTACCCTTGAGTGTCTCAATGTGGGCTGGGTGAGTTTGGTACTAGGAGCCACCTATTAGGGAGTACATATGGCGCTTAACTTTCTGGGATTGGGATACTTCACTTAATATAATTGTTTCTAATGACATCCATTTCCCAGCAAATTCCAGTAATTCATAATTTTTGATGGCTGAGTAGTACTCCATTGTATAGATGTACCACAGTTTCCTTATCCACTTGTCAACTGTTGGACATTTAGGTTGATTCCATGATTTTGCTATTGTAAACAGTGCTACTATGAACATAGTCGTGCTTGTGCTATCGAGGCGAACCTGTGCTGCATGGGGGGTTATTCCCAAAAGTGAAATAGCAGGGTCATATGGCATTTCAATCTTTAATTTCTTTAAGAATCTCCAGATGGCTCGCCAGAATGGCTGTATGAGCCTGCATTCCCACCAGCAATGTAGCAGAGTTCCCCTCTCTCCACATCCTCTCCAGCACTTGCTGTTGTTTGTATTGTGGATTTTTGCCATCCTGACCGGGGTGAGATGATATCTCAGGGAGGTTTTGATTTGCATTTCCCTGATGGCTAAAGAAGTGGAGCATTTTTTAAGATATTTGTTAGACATTTTAATTTCATCTCTGGTAAAATTTCTTTTAAGTCCCAGGGCCCATTTTTTAATTGGGCCATTGGTTTCCTTGGTGTTTAATTTTCTAAGTTCTTTGTGCACTCTGGACAGTAGAGCTCTATCAGATATGTGGTTAGTGAAGATTTTCTCCCATTCTGTGGGTTGCCTTTGAGCTGGTGTTACAATCTCTTTATCTGAACAGAAGCTCTTTAATTTCACAAGATCGCAACTGTTGAGAGTTGGTAGCAGTGACTGTGCCATTGGATGTCTGTTTAGGAAATGTTGGCCTAGCCCAATCAGCTCAAGGGAGTTCCCTATCCGTTCAGTTATGATTTTTATAGTCTCTGGCCTGATATCAAGGTCCGTGATCCATTTTGAATTAAGTCTTGTACATGGTGACAAGTACGGGTCTAGCTTTAATCTTCTGCATGTGGAGATCCAGTTTTGCCAGCACCATTTGTTGAAGACGCTGTTCTTTTTCCATTGGATACTTTGGGCCCTTTTGTTGAAGATCAAATGATTGTATTTTTGTGGGCTTATATCTGGGTCCTCAACCCTTATCCATTGATCTGTGTGTCTATTTTGGAGCCACTACCAGGCTGTTTTTATAACTATGGATTTGTAGTATAGACTAAGGTTCGGTATGGTAATACCTCCAGCAGTGTTTTTGTTACTCAGGATTGTCTTTGCTATCCTAGGTCTTTTGTGCCTCCATATGAACTTTGAGATTAATTGGTCAACTTCTTTAAAGAATTGCTTTGGGATTTTAATTGGTATAGCATTGAATTTGTATATTGCCTTTGGTATGATGGTCATTTTTACAATGTTGATTCTGCCAATCCAGGAGCATGGGAGGTCTTTCCACCTTCTGATGTCTTCAGCAATTTCTTTCTTTAGGGTTTTAAAGTTTTCATTGTAAAGGTCTTTTACCTCCTTGGTTAGGTTTATACCAAGGTATTTCATTTTTTTAGGGGCTATAGTAAATGGGATTGTTTCTCTCAGGGCTTTTTCACTTCTTTCATTCTGGGCATATAGGAAGGCCTCTGATTTTTGCACATTTATTTTGTATCCTGCCATCCTGCTGAACTTCTCAATTAGTTCCAGGAGCTTCCTGGTGGAGTTTTTGGGATCACTCAGGTATAAGATCATGTCATCTGCAAATAGGGATAGCTTGACTTCTTCCTTGCCGATTTGAATTCTTCTTATATCCCTTTCTTGTCTTATGGCTTCAGCTAAGACTTCAAGTACAATATTGAATAGAAGTGGTGAGAGTGGACAGCCTTGTCTAGTTCCTGATTGAAGTGGGAATGCTTCCAATTGTTCCCCACTGAGCATAATCCTTGCTGTGGGCTTGTTGTATACAGCTTTTATTATATTGATAAAGGTTCCTTCCATTCCTACTGTCTCTAGCGTTTTGATCATAAAAGACTGTTGGATCTTGTCAAAGGCCTTTTCTGCGTCTATCGAGAGTATCATGTGGTCTTGGACTTTGGACTGGTTCACATGATGAATTACATTTATTGATTTGCGTATGTTGAACCAAACTTGTGTGCCGGGGATGAAGCATACGTGGTCCCCGTGAATGATCTTTTTGATATGTTTTTGAATCCGATTCGCTAAGACTTTGTTGAGAATCTCTGCGTCTGTGTTCATCAGGAAGATCAGCCTATAGTTTTCTTTTTTAAGTGAATCTTTATTAGGTTTTGGGATTAAGACGATATTAGCTTCATAGAAGGAATTTGGTAGTGTTCCTTCCTGTGCTATTTGATGGAACAGTTTAAGGAGTATTGGTGTTATTGACTCCTTAAATGTATGGTAGAATTCTGTGCTGAATCCATCTGGTCCAGGACATTTTTTGGTGGGAAGATTCGAGATTACTTCTTCAATTTCCTTATATGTTATAGGGCCATTTAAATAATTCACAACTTCCTGATCCAATTTAGGTAAGATGTGTTTACTTAGAAATTCATATATCTCTTGTGTGTTGTCAAACTTCACAGAGTATAAGTTTTTTTAATATGATGTTATAATTCTCTGGATTTCTTGGGTATCAGTAGTGATTACTCCATGTTCATTTCTCATTTTGTTAATTTGGTTTTTCTCTCTCTTGCTTTTGGTTAATTTAGCTAAGGGTGTACCTATCTTATTTTTTCAAAGAACCAGCTTTTTGACTGGTTAATTTTTTCTATTGTTTTCTTAGTCTCGATTTCAGATATTTCTCCCCTTATTTTGCTAATCTCCTCTCTTCTACTACTTTTGGGATCAGATTGCTCTAGTTTCTCTAACGCCTTAAGCTGCATTAAGTTGTTTATTTCTGATGTTTCCATTTTTTTGATGTAGGCATTAAGAGCTATGAACTTACCTCTTAGGACAGCTTTCATTGTGTCCCAGAGATTTTGGTAAGTTGTATTTTCGTTATCATTCACTTTCAGGAAATCTTGAATTTCCTTTTTAATTTCTTCCTGAATCCAGTTCTCATTCAGCATCATATTGTTAAGTTTCCAGGAGTTAGTGTATTTTCTCTTGTTTGTTGTGTTGTGGATGTCCAGCTTTAGGCCGTGGTGGTCTGATAGGGCACAGGTTAGAATTTCAACTTTTTTGTATATGTGTAGATTCGTTTTGTGGCCCAATATATGATATATTTTGGAAAAAGTTCCGTGTGCTGCTGAGAAAAATGTGTATTCTTTTGTGCGTGGGTGAAAAGTTTGATAGAGATCTGTAAGGTCCATTTCTTTAAGGGTTTGATTAAGTTCCAAAGTGTCTCTGTTAAGCTTTTGACCTGTTGATCTATCCCATGTTGAGAGGGCGGTGTTGAAGTCCCCAAGAATTATCGTTTGGGGGTTGATTTCTTGCTTTAGACGCTGTAGGGTTTTCTTAATGAATATGGAGGGGCCGGTACTGGGTGCATATATGTTCAGGATTGTGAAGTCTTCCTGGTGAATTGTACCTGTGACTAAAATGTAGTATCCATCTGTGTCTCTTATGATTTTCTTTGGTTTGAAGTCCACTTTGTCTGAAAGCGTAATTGCTACCCCTGCCTGTTTCCTGGTTCCATTAGCTTGCAAGATTTTGGACCAGCCGTTCATTCTTAGGATGTGCCTATCTTTTGTGGTGAGATGAGTTTCCTGAAGGCAGCAGATTGTTGGATTGTGGTTTTTAATCCAAGTTTGTAATCTGTGTCTCTTAATCGGCGAGTTAATACCATTGACATTTAATGTTATAATGGAGAAATTATTTTTAATTCTGGACATTTTTTATGTTTAGTAGATTTTGTAAGCATGTTGTCTGATATTTATGTTTTGGTGGTATTATACTTCCCTTCTGTCCTCCTGGATACGCTTGTTCTTTTCTTTAAGTTTGAGTATCAGTTCTAGGATTTTTTGAAGGCCTGGTTTGGTAAACATGTATCCCTTCCAGTTGTCTTTGTGCTGGAAAACTTTTCTTTCTCCCCCAATCATGACAGATAGTTTTGCCGGTTATATCAGTCTGGGTTGGCATTTTTGCTCATTTAATACTTGAAGTATGTCTCTCCAAGCTCTTCTTGCTTTTACTGTTTCCATTGAGTAGTCATTTGTTATTCTAATAGGTTTACCTCTAAAAGTGAGTTGCTTTTTTTCTCTTGAAGCTCTCAGCACCTTTTCTTTGTCTTGAATGTGGAGTGTTTTGAGTATTATTTGCCGTAGCGATTTTCTATTTTGGTCGTATCTGTTTGGAGTGCGAAATGCCTCTTGTATTTGGATAGGCCTCTCATTCTTTAATTGTGGGAAGTTTTCATTTATGATGAATTGAAATATTTCCTCAGGTGTGGTATTTTGGGATTCTTGTTCTGGTATTCCATGAATGCACATGTTAGGCTTCTTCACGTTGTCCCATATCTCTTGAATGTTCCTCTCCAGTATCATTTTGGCTTTAACAATCTCTTCCATTGAGCTGGTTAATTCTCCCACTTTGTCTTCAAGATCTGAAATTCTATTTTCTGCCTCATTTGTTCTGCTGATAAGACTCTCTGTTGAGTTTTGGGTTGAAGATAACTTGTCTTTTAGTTCAATTTTAAACTCTGCCTGAGACTGTTTAAAATTGCTCCATACCTATTTTTGTTTCTTGAACTGTTTTTCTCAACTCCTCCAAGTGCCTGTTGTGTTCCTGTTCGAAGTGGTTGATACGGTTGTTTAACTCTTCTCGGATTTCCTCTTTCATAGTATTAATCATGGTAAGGATCATACTCTGAAAGTCGTTATGTTGGGTCTGGCTTCCATGGCTATTTTCTGTGGATTTGTTCTGGTCGGAATCCCTCATTATGGGATTGATTCTTTTGGCAGGAGATTGGTCTTCTTGGGTTTTGTTTCTCGTGGATCTGCACTTTGACTTGTACATTGTTGTTTTGTTTTTTAGGACCTTTCAGTTTCTGTGTTTTTCACTGAATTGGCGTAGTTAGTATTGTTACACTTGCCAGTTATTTCTAGTGCTTACCTTGGATTGGGTATGTCTGTGTATTGTTATTATTATATCCTAGATGAGGCTACTAGGCTGTTAGTACGTCAGTTAAGTCGGGTTATGTTACCAGGGGGTGAATATTAGTTTGGTAGTGCACTTTTACGATTTAGCTTCTTGGTGAAATGTGGGGGTGAGTGGTGTACTCCCTGGGGTTGTATGTTGTGGGGTGGCTGTATGAGAAAGTTGATCTACAGCATTGATACTTTAAAGAATCAGTACGGTGAAAAGAAAAAGTTTACTTATCTTTGGGCTGGATGAGAAGAAACTCGCCCACGTCATATAATGATTGTAGTGAAGTCCAGATGTATGGCCTGTGCTCCCTTTGTTCCCTAGAATTTTGCTTGAGTTTCCTTTGGGCTCTATTGAATTCTGAGTAGTAGTGTGTCTTCCGTGGACCACGTGTGTAGGTCCCCGGTGGGCCAGAGAGGCAGAGGGTCTGATGTTGATGGCAGAATTCTTCACCTGCGACCTGGGAAGGTAGGCGCGGAGAGGGGCGGGGCCCCGGGGGCAAAGCCGGCGGCTGCGCAGGGTGGTGCTGCTGGCAGGGCGGCTCCCGGGTGGGGGGCGGGACTGGGCTGGGCTCTTTCGCTCCCTGGCTCAATGGCAGAATTCTTCACCTGGGATCCAGGGGGGTGGCTAGGCGCACAGGGGGCAGGATGCGAGGGGCTTGGGTCCGGGCCGGGTGCAGGCCAAGCTGCAGTCGGCCTGGGTGCTCGCTGCCGCCGGGACAGGTGGGGCTCCGGGTTGGTTGGGGGCTGGGCTGTGCTCTCTCTCTCTCACTCACTCACCTTGGGCGGGGGCGGGGCGGCGCGGAGGGGGCTGGGGTCTGGCCGGGCGGGGGGGAGGGGGGGGCGCAGGCCAAGCCGCAGTCCGCCTGGGTGCAGAGCTTTTAGTTTTAACACATGCTAAATACCAGTAAATGGTAAATGAGTTTTAGAAGAGTCCATGTTCGCTATATACATTTTGAAGTACAAGGGTTTCACTGAAGTTGGATGGCTTAAATTTTGACTCCAGTTCACAGATTTGCTAAGAAAGTAAATTTTGCTTTACTTCAAAGTAGTATGTAATACATTACCTAATTTAAGTTTTTTTGTAGTAAAATTAAAAAATACATATATTTTCGGAATTCATATACATTTATTACCTGTTTAAACTACTTGTAATTAAGACAGATTGCATTTATTTTTTCCACTCATACAAACTTGATAGGTACCCCATTCCCCTCCCTTCCTCCACCCCTGCCTGGATCCCCTTGCTCTCTCCTCCTTTTTCCCTTCCTTTCACCCCTCCCTTTCTCCCAGTGCACCCCCCCATTCCTGAAGCATCCTTTAGTGTACATGTCAAACTTCCCTCTGGATCCTCCTCTCTGAATAGGCGTAAGGACTCAGTCGCATTGGCTAGAGCTCTTTTTTGTGTTCCCCTTTAGTATAGGAACACTATTGTGGCTGTTAATCCCTTGCTTCTAAGGATCTTAGATCCTGTGATCCATGCTAGACTTTGGGGGTGTCAATGACATGTTGGTCATTGTGTAGGTCATGCAAAGTCCTATTATGATTACTTCGGCCTTAACGTGTATGGACTATCTTGCATGTCGTTGCTCCTCCCCATCTTCAGGCTCTTACAATCTTACTGCCCCCTCTTCCACAAATTTCCCTGAGATTTGGGATGGGGAGAGATTAGGCTGGCTTGGTTCCTGTTGATTAATGTAGGGTTTCTGATGTTCTGAATTATGGTTATTTTTTTTTTCTTCTTCCAGTTTTGCTGTTCCTGCACTGCCCTTGGCTCCATCCTGATGGGTATTGGATGTCACCTCCTAGCCAGAGATAAAAGGCTGTTAAAATAGAGTCTTCTTATAAGAGTAGATTCAAAGGTAGATGGAATAAGAGTAGGAGATGGCATTGGGGGGGTGTCAGTCTCCCATTTGCAGGATGATTACCTTCTATCTACCAGATTCTATGCCCTCCCTTTCTGTTGAGATCAAACTCCATCAGTTGCAAGTGACCAGGAAGGAAAGTCTACGAGTTTAACCAGATGTCTCATTACATATTTGCAGTACATGACGGTGGCCTGTATTCTCTGCTGTAGCATGATCCCCTCTCTCCTTGTTTCTGGCAGTGCCTTCCTTCCCCTTCCTTCCTGTTTATAATCTTTGCAATTACTGTAGGTATTACAGTGATTTATCTTTGAGTGTGTCACTAAGTGGGTTTGGTACTAGGATCCACCTATTAGGGAGTAAATATGGCACTTAATTTTCTGTGTCTAGGATACTTCACTCAATATAATTTTTTTCTAATTCCATCCATTTCCCGGAAAGATTCATTAATTCATTATTTTTGATGGCTGAGTAGTATTCCATTGTATAAATGTACCACATTTTTCTTATCCACTCGTTAACTATTGGGCATTTGGGTTGATTCCATGACCTTGTTATTGTAAATAGTGCTGCTATGAACATGGTCCTACTTGTGCTATCAAGGTGAATTTTCACTGTATGGGAGATTATTCCTAAAAGTGGAATAGCAGGGTCATATGGCATTTCAATCTTTAATTTTTTTAAGAATCGCCAAATGGCTCACCAGAGTGGTTGTATAAGCCTGCCTTCCCACCAGCAATGTAGGAGAGCTCCCTTGTCTTCACATCCTCTCCAGCATTTGGTGTTATTTGTATTGTGGATTTTTGCCATCCTGATTGGGGTGAGATGATATCTCAGGGAGGTTTTGATTTGGATTTCTCTGATGGCTAAGGATGCAGATTATTTTTTAAGATATTTGTTAGACATTTCAATTTCATCCCTTGTAAAGTTTCTTTAAGTTCCAAGGCCCATTTTTTAATTGGGTCATTTGTTTCCTTGGTGTTTAGTTTTCTAAGTTCTTTGTGCACTCTGGATAATAGAGCTCTATCAGATATATGGTTAGTGAAGATTTTCTCCAATTCTGTGGGTTGCCTTTGTGCTCTGTTTACAATCTGTGTATCGGAACAGAAGCTCTTTAATTTCATAAGATCCCATCTGTTGAGTGTTGGTTGTATTGACTATGGTATTGGATTTCTGTTTAGGAACTGTTGGTCTAGTCCAATCAGCTCAAGGAAGTTCCCTACCCTTTCAACTAAGGTTTTTATAGTCTCTGGTCTTATATTGAGGTCCTTGATCCATTTGGAATTAAGTCTTGTACATGGTGACAAGTACGAGTCCAGTTTTAATCTTTTGCATGTGGACATCCAGTTTTGCCAGCATCATTTGTTAAAGATGCTGTTCTTTTTCCATTGTATTTTTTGGGCCCCTTTGTCAAAGATCAAATAGCTGAAATTTTGTGGGCTTATATCTGGGTCTTCAATCCTTATCCATTGATCTGTGTGTCTATTTTGGAGCCAGTACAGGCTGTTTTTATAACCATGTATTTGTAGTATAGACTAAGGTTTATCTGCTGAAGCATTCCTGGTAATATCTCCAGCAGTGTTTTTGTTACTCAGGATTGTCTTTGCTATCCTGGGTCTTTTGTGCCTCCATATGAATTTTGAGATTGTTTGGTCAACTTCTTTGAAGAATTGCTTTGGGATTTTAATTGGTATATTGCCTTTGATAGGATGGTGTTGGGCCACCCAGGATTTGCCCCAGGCCATGGCTGAGCACATGGGACTAAAGGTGGCGCTGAGGGCAAGTGTCCTGGGTGTTACCCTGATCACATTACAGAGAGCCCTAATTGGCTTTCAGGTATTGACTTGCCTTCTGTGCTGATTGACATTGGACTTCACCTGTGGTACCCACAGGTTGTTTTAACTTTTGACACAATTGGCTGCCCATTTGGCACCATGTAATTATTTGTCTATATAAGCTCCTTTGTTTCCCCCAATAAACAGAGATTTGCCTCAGACAAACTCCCTGTCCCATTGCCCAGTCTCTGGGAAACTGAGGCGGAGGCAGGGACAGCTGACCTCGCCTTTCTTCATCACCGCAGCAGGCTGTGCAGTCGTGTGGATGAGTGTGTGAGTGGGCTGAAACACGCCACGCCGGGGGTGAGTGGACACTACAGGATGGTCATTTTTATGATGTTGATTCTGCCAATCCAGGAACATGGGAGGTTCTTCCCACCTTCTAGTGTCTTCTGTAATTTTTTTCTTTAGGGTTTTGAAGTTTTCATTGTAAAGGTCACTTACTTCCTTGGTTAGGTTTATACCAAGGCATTTCACTTTTTTAGGGTTTATAGTAAAAGGGATTGTTTCTCTCAGGGCTTTTTCACTTCTTTCATTCTGGGCATATAGGAAGGCCACTGATTTTTGTACATTTATTTTGTATCCTGCCACCCTGCTGAACTTCTGTATTAGTTCCAGGAGTTTCCTGATGGAGATTTTGGGATCACTCAGGTGTAAGATCATGTCATCTGCAGATAGAGATAACTTGACTTTTTCTTTGTGGATTCGAATCCCTTTTATTTCCCTTTTTTATCTTATGGCCTCAGGTAAGACTTCAAGTACAATATTGAATAGAAGTGATGAGAGGACATCCTTGTCTAGTTCCTGATCTAAGCAGGAATGCTTCAAGTTTTTCTCCATTGAGTATAATTCTTGCTGTAGGCTTGTTGTATACAGCTTTTATTATATTGATAAAGGTTCCTTCCATTCCAACTATCTCTAGGGTTTTGATCATAAAGGACTGTTGGATCTTCTCAAAAGCTTTTTCTGCATCTATTGAGAATATTATGTGGTCTTGATTTTTGGACTGGTTTATATGGTGAATTACATTTATTGATTTGCGTATCTTGAACCAACCTTGTGTGCCTGGGATAAAGCTTAGTTGATCCCTGTGAATGATCTTTTTGATATTTTTTTTAATCATAGCAAATTTGAATGAGCAAAAATGTCAAACCAATGGCCCAATTAGATTTGCTAAGACTTTGTTGAGAATCTTTGCATCTGTGTTCATTAAAGAGATTGGCCTATAGTTTTTCTTTAAGTGTATCTTTTTTTAAGTTTTGGGATTAAGATGATTATTAGCTTCATAAAAAGAATTTGGTAGTGTTCCTTTGCTATTTGATGGAACAGTTTAAGGAATATTAGTGTTAGTAGCTCCTTAAATGTCTGGTAGAACTCTGTGCTGAATCCATCTGGTCCAGGACATTTTTTGGTGGGAAGATCGAGATTTCTTCATTGATTTCCTCATATGTTATAGGACTATTTAAATAATTCACAACTTCCTGATTCAATTTCGGTAAGTTGTGCTTACTTAGGAATTCATCCATTTGTTGGGACTGGAGAGGTGGCTCAGGGGTTAAGCCTCCGCCTTGTAGGCGGATGGTCCTGAGTTCGGATCCCAGATCCCACATATAGACACCAGGTGGAAGCGGGGGCGGCCTGCGTTTCTGGTCCTGGTAGGGCGGAGCCTGTGAATCCTGGGGCAGAAGGAGGTGGAGGCGTCCATGGTGGTTCGCGAATTCATCCGTGGTTCTACACACACACAGACACACACGCGCGCGCGCACATACACACGCACATGCACACAGTTGAATAAATAAAAAAAAAAAGGAATTCATCCATTTGTTTTGTGTTGTCAAGTTTCACAGAGTATAAGTTCTTGAAATATGACGTTATAATTCTCTGAATTTCTTGGGTATTGGTAGTGATAACTCCATTTTCATTTATAATTTTGTTAATTTGGGTTTTCTCTCTCTTGCTTTTGGTTAATTTAGCTAGGGGTGTATCAATCTTACTGATTTTTTTCAAAGAACCAGCTTTTTGACTAATTGATTCTCTGTATCGTTTTCCTCATCTGAATTTTGGATATTTCTCCCCTGATTTTGCTAATCTCTTCTCTTCTACTACTTTTGGGATTGAATTGCTCTAGTGTCTCTAAAGCTTTAAGCTGCATTGTTAAGTTATTTATTTGTGATGTTTCTATTTTTTTGATGTAAGCATTAAGAGCTATGAACTTACCTCTTAGGACAGCTTTCATTGTGTCTCAAAGATTTTAATAAGATGTATTTTCATTATTATTTGCTTCCAGGAAATCTTGAATTTCCTTTTAAATTTCTTCCTGAATCCAATTCTCATTCAGCATCATAGTGTTTAGTTTCCAGTAGTTAGTGTATTTTCCGTTGTTTGTTGTGTTGCGGATGTCAAGCTTTAGACCATGGTGTTGTGATAGGGTACAGGCTAGAATTTCAACTTTGCTGTATATGTGGGGATTTGTTTTTGGGCCCAATATGTGATCTATTTTGGAGAAAGTTCCGTGTGCTGCTGAGAAAAATGTGCATTCTTTGGCGCGTGGATGGAAAGTTTGATAGAGATCTGTAAGGTCCATTTCAGTAAGAGTTTGACTAAGTTCCAATGTGTCTCTGTTAAGTTTTTGACCTGTTAATCTACCCATGTTTAGAGGGTGTTGTTTAAATCCCCAAGAATGATCATTTGGGGGTTGATTTCTAGCTTTGGACGCTGTAGAATTTGCTTAATGAATGTGGAGGAGCCCATATTAGGTGCATATATGTTCAGTATTGTGCATTCTTCCTGGTGAATTGTATCTGTGACTAAAATGTAGTATCCATTGGTGTCTCTTATGATTTTTTTTAGTTTGAAGCCCACTTTGTCTGATAGCATAATGGCTACCCCTGCCTGTTTCCTGGTTCCATTAGCTTGCAGAATTTTAGACCAGCCTTTTATTTTTAGGATGTGCCCATCTTTTGTAGTGAGATGAGTTTCTTGAAGGCAGTAGATTGATGGATTGTGATTTTTAATCCAAGTTTGTAATCTGTGTCTCTTGATTGGTGAGTTAATTCCGTTGACATTTAATGTTATAATGGAGAAATTATTTTTAATTCCAGACACTTTTTATGTTTAGTGGCTTTCATAAGTGTATTATTTGACTTTTAGATTTTGGTGGTATTATACTTCCCTTCTGTCCTCTGGGATATGCTTGTTCTTATCTTCAAGATTGAGTATCTTTTCTAGCATTTTTTGAAGGCCTGGTTTGGTAGACATGTAAGCCTTCAAGTTGTCTTTGTGCTGGAAGATTTTTCTTTCCCCCTCAATCATGACAGATAGTTTTGTGCGGTATATCAGCCTGGTTTGACATTTTTGCTCATTCAATACTTGAAGTACATCTCTCCAAGCTTTTCTTGCTTTTACTGTTTACATTGAGAAGTCATTTGTATTTTAATAAGTTTACCTTTAAAAGTGACTTGTTTTTTTCCCCTTGAAGCTCTCAGTACCATTTCTTTGTCTTGAATATCTGTTTGGGGTGTGGAATGTCTCTTGTATATGGATGGGTCTCTCTTTATTTAGATGAGGAAAGTTTTCCTTGATGATCATTTGAAAAATTTCCTCAGGCATGGTATTTTGGGATTCTTGCTCTGGTATTCCATGAGTATGCATGTTAGGCTTCTTCAGGATGTCCCATAGTTCTTGAATATTTCCCTCAGGTATCTTTTTGGCTTTAACAACCTCTTCCATTGAGCTGGTTAATAGTCCCACTTTGTCTTCCACATCTGAAATTCTATTTTCTGCTTTGTTTGTTCTGCTGATAAGACTCTCTGTTGAGTTCTGGGTTGAGAATAACTTATCTTTTGGTTCAGTTTTAAACTCTGCTTGAATCTGTTTTAACTGCTCTATGCCTATTTTTGTTTCTTGAACTGTTTTTCTCAACTCCTCCAAGTGTCTGTTGTGTTCCTCTTCAAAGCGATTGATTCGATTATTTAATTCCTCCTGGATTTCCTCTTTCATAGTATTGATCATGGTAATGATCGTGCTTTGAAAGTCGTTATCTTGGGCCTGGCTTTCTTGGCTATTTTCTGTGGATTTGTTCTGGTTGGAGTCTATCATTATGGGGTTAATTCTTTCAGTGGGGGATTTGTTTTCTTGGGTTTTGTTTGTCATGGATTTGCACTTTGACTTGGGCATTGTTGTTTTATCTCTTAAGATCTTCTTTCAATTTCTGCGTTTTTGACTGAACTGAATTAGTTGGTATCACTACTCTTGGGCAATTGTTACTAGTGTTTGCCTTAGTGTTGATTACGCTTGTTATTGTTATTTCTTAGATGAGGCTATTAGACAGTTAGTACAGGGGTGGACAGGGGGTGAATATTAGTATGGTAGTGCAATTTTATGATTTAGTACCTTGGTGATATGTGAGGGTGAGTGGTATAGTCCCTGAAATTGTATATGTTTTGGGCGTGGCTATATGGAAAAGTTACTCTACAGTAACTAATAGTTGAAAGAAACAGGATGGTAAAAAGGGGGTTTACTTATCTTTGGGCTGGATGTGGAGAATCTCTCCCATGTGATAGGATGAATTTAGAGGATTTCAGAAGTGTCGCTTTTGTCCCCTTTGCTTGGGTGTTCTTTGGACTCTGTTGAATTCTGATGAGCAGTGTGTCCTCCCTGGACTGGGGCTCATTGTGTCCTCGCTGGATTGCGCACATTCCGGGGGTACAGGCGGAAAGGGCAGAGGTGCTGGTGGTGGGTGCATTTTACCTGGGGACCTTGGGTGTGGCCTAGGTCTCCTCCCCAGGTTGGATCAGCACCTGCTCCGACTGGGTGGTGGGAGGAGCTGGGACGATTGGGTTACCTGAGCTTGGTGGTAAGCAGGGGGTGTTTACCTGGGGCACAGTGTGTCCTCGCTGGATTGCGTGGGTCCCGGATGGGCTGGGGGGTGGAAAGGGTACCCAGTTTAAGTTTTATTGATCATTTTGTACAACATTGCAAGTTAATTGCAGACAAGGCAGAAATCTATGATTATTTCTGTGATGTGTACCATTAAGGCATATCTTAGCATATATAAAATGGTAGAAAAGAACTGGCAACTTTGTCTATAAATTTATAAATATATTAATTTTCCTGTGTGAGAGCATGCACACCATAGGGTGAGAGGTCAACTTTCAAGTCAGTTTTCTCCTTCTGTGGTGTGGGAATAGAATTCAGGTCGCCAGGTTACAAGCAGGCATTTTGGCACACTGAGCTCTCTCACCAGCTTCCGTTCTTTTATTTCTTGAAACTAATATAATTCATCAAAATTAGCAAAGGAAGTGCATTTCAAGCCAAAGTGTGTGAGATTAAGTGTTTTAAAACTTACATCTGGCTGGTAATATATCTCAGTAGTAACACACTTGTCTAACATGCACAAGGCCTTGGGTTCAGTTCCTAGCTCTTTCCTTCCTTACCCTTCCTCACTAAAAACATGTAAACCTAAGTAATTCAGACAGACTTTAGATATGCAATCATTGTGTGCTCTATCTTAATCACTTATTAAATTAATATATAAAGTTTCCATAAATCCTGTGGGATGAATCGAACACTAGTCACCTCCACAGCCTAAGTTACCACCTATTCTCCCTTTGTACAGTGCCATCGATTAAAATAATAAATGACCCTATTTGCTGGAAGCCTTAGGTAATCACATATCCCAAAATTTGAGAGCATTAAATACAGATATACTCCTGTATTAGTCAGGGTTCTGTAGAGTTACAGAAACCACAGAAATATATATATACATGTAGTTCAATGATGACTGCCAGCTGCTCAGTCCAGTAGGCCAGTAGGTGATGGCTGAAGGATTCCTAAAGAGGCTTTAGTCACGTTGAAGACTTAGAGGGTTGGAGAGCTGAGGGTCAAAGAAACCGGGTGGCAAGAGGGAAGAGCACAGCTTCAGAGTGTCTCTCCTCCTGTCTTCTGTTCTGTGACTCCTTTTATTTAGTCCACTACTGGGAGGCTCCAGTGGGACCTGTGGAGATTTCAGTGGGATCTAGGGCTGATCTTTGTATTATGAAGATAATCTCTTTAGGTGGTCAGCTGATCTTAGTTAATGCCAGGTGTCTCAAGTTGACACCCAGGATTAACTATCACAACTACCAACAGACTGCTACCATGCCTCACAGTGCCTCCATTACAGTCCTTTCATTTGTCTTAGAAATTGATAATTCCTGTTAATGTGCAGCTAAGATACTCAAGAGGAGTAACCGGTAAAGTATGTAGTGGGAGGGGACGAGATACTAGAACTGGTAAAATTTCATCCTGAAACCAGGCTTCACTAATCCTCAAATTTGGGTATTGACTAAAAATGTCTGTAAGATAGGGGTGATAGTATCTACTTTGAAAAACTATTAGTAAGGGTACTCTTATATTTTGTATGGAAGGGGAGAACTGACTTCTCAAAGATGTCTTCGGATCTCCATCCATGAACCATGGCATACATGAATGCCCCTTATCTCTCTCATAAATAAATAAATAATTAAAAATCAATCACTAGTTGCAGATTCATACCATTATTACTAAAATTTCTGCTATTGCCTTTACAGTTTTGAAAATTATATGCGGTGCTTTGTAGACATTTTATATTACTGAACTCCCTGTTCATAAAAGATTCCAGCATTTTCTTATGATGTATTATTACTGATAAGAACCAGAAAAATAATGACAATGTTTCATGTGTAATTACACAATGTATTTTGAAAACCACCAGTAACTGTTTTGTTTACTGGGCTATATTTCATGTGTGCTTAGAAAGCTACTTAAAAAATGTTTACAGTCCATCTCATTGCATTCCTTTGCCAAATTTTTTTGTCGGTGATGTGAAGACGAAAGTGGTATTCATGTTTTAATTTTATTATTATTATTATTATTTATTCAACTGTGTGCATATGCGTGTGTATGTGCGCGCACGTGTGTCTGTGTGTGTGCATATGTGTGTGTGTCTGTGTATGTGTAGAACCACAGACGAATTCGCAAACCACCATGGACGCCTCCACCTCCTTCTGCCCCGGGATTCACAGGCTCCGCCCTACCAGGACCAGAAGCGCAGGCCACCGCCGCTTCTGCCTGGTGTCTATACGTGGGATCTGGGATCTGAACTCAGGACCTTCCGCCTGCAAGGCGGAGGCTTAACCCCTGAGCCACCTCTCCAGCCCGCATTCATGTTTTAAAACATCAGATTTGTCTCAAAATTTTTTTGGCAAAAATAGGTAGACAAAATACCAGTCCCTTGGAGTTTTACATTAAGCTCCAAAACTGGAAGTGTATTTTGGATCTTTGAAAACAGAGAACAGATTTTCATATGTAAAATTGGCTTCTCACTTACTAGAACTGGTATATGTTTGAGCTGATGTCATACCCTAAAAGCCCCCAGTCAGAAGCAAGGAGTACAGAAAGAAAATTCAGTAACTATTCTAAAGCAATTGTATTGAAGAGGCTAAAGGAATTCCACAATGGTTTATTTGTTCGAAGCTGAGATGGCAGTATGTGAAGATTTTTTTAAGAAAATTTTTGTGGTTTTATTGTATCATGAGGCATTTGAAACATCTGAACAAATCAATATCTGGGTGCTGAGGCAGCTGTTTACTCATTTGCTTCTTTGGGTTACTAGGAGCAACTTTTCGGTAGATTGAAAAAAACCAATCTTTTGCATTACTTAAGCCTTTCTAAGGCATGAGCTGATATAACACAAACTTCTCCTGTCAGATGCAACTAGTCTAAACATCCAAACATCATGCACAACACCTTGATGGCAGAAGCATACTGTACCCACTTCCTGCTTGGCCCTGCTCATTTGTATATGATATTTGGAGTATCTGGAGGAGTGTGATAGTATGGGGAAGAGGAGGGAGGAGGAAACAGCATGATATCTGGCCAGGAGAAGGTCAACCGAAGTTGTGCAAGTCAAGCCTGAATATGTCATTGGTGCAAATCCAAGCATCATTGATGTTCTTTAATAAGAGCATCTGGTGGGAACTCATAATGGGCTCTTCATCAGCCTTGAGCTGGCCCACAACCATGGTGATGAAGCAGCTATCAGGTGTAGGCTGATGATCCTGCACTGTGATGCTGTGCTGAATTTTCTGGAATGGAAGGCTAGATAACTTCTCCACCATGGCAGCCTTTCCCTGGAACTGCTGTTCTTCCCACGTAAGGTATGATGTGTTAATATAAATCACACCTATTTGGGTTCTGTCCTTGTCAAATAACTGATAATAATACAGAATGAAGCTGGACCCAATCTGTTCTCAAATTGGCTTGTCTCCCATCCTGTAGTGTCACCTGGCCACATTGACACCCATGGGGCTGGCATGATGGTGGCAAAGAGTTGTTTTTATAAAACAAAGTGAGTTAGACCACAGGGTAAACACTAATAAGCAGTGAATTTGTAAGAAGTCAGTATTAGGAATCATACACCCCTGGAGACAAATTTTGCACAGGCCATACTCTGCAAAATGCTCTCTTTCTATAGGAAAGGAGGATGGGAGAAAGAAGAATGGTAGCTAGATGTCAGGTATGGTAAGGATCCATTTTGCTAAGAGGAATATGGCCTCATTCCTGACTTCCAGAGTTTCCGGATCTATCAAAAAAAATGTGAGCATCTGTCCCATTCCACACAAATTGCACATGCCATGTTAAGTAAAGTAAATAAAGTTAAGTAAAAACTGTCAGGAACTTGCTCTTCATCTAGACAAGGGATAAAACAGAGAGCTGGATAATAATAAGCCTTATCTGTTTATAAAGATGCCAAGAATACTCCCCCTCCCTCCAATTTTTAGTAGATAGTGGTTTGCCTTATTGTCTAGGCTGTTTCCAAATATCTGGGATGAAGTAATTTTTCCTAGTTACCACTACTACAGGCATGTGTCACTGGATCTGACTCCACCACTTTCAAAGCTGAATTAAACTACTCAAGGTGTTTTGTTATTTTGGGCTAGATAATTGATGATCCAGATTTTAGGCCTGCAAGCCTAGGAAACAGATCTTGATCCTCAAGCCTTCTGAGACATAGTTGTGTCTTACAATAGTAAGAAATAAAGCCTAGAACCTCAGAAGCAAGCAGTTTCAGATAGAATTTGGCTTCTTTTAATTGGGTAAAATCAGGTCAAATAAAAGAATTCTACATAGCAGACAGAAGACTTTCTGGCTTCAGGTAGTTTGGGTAATGGTACTAATGCTGTATCCTGAGAATCCAATCCTTTCTTCTAGCAAGAACATATTGCTTTGACAAACTATCTAACATAAACAATTTAAGGTAGGAAAGATTTGATTTTCTCATGGTTTTAGAGGCCTCAGTCCATCATGGCCCATTCTGGTATTGCTAGCTCAGTTTGGGACACAGCATAACGGAGAAGAGGGTGTGAAGGAAGAAAACTAGTCATTATGGTTTCCAGGAAGCAGAATGAAAAAAACAAAACAAAACAGGATGAAGAAGTAGATATAAGCATGTGCCCAGTGGCTTATTTCCTCTTAGTTAGGCCCCATCTTTTAAAGTGTTTCCCATCCCCCCAAATAGTGCCACCATCTAAGAATCAAACATTCAACACACAAACCTGAGCTGTAATTGTTAGCTTGTCTTCTTCACCAAATGATGAGCTGCTTGAGGACAGATACTATGTTTCTCTTCTTTCTCTCTGACACATTTTATCTGACATACAGTAGAAACTCACAAATGATTGAAAGAACATATATATATATATACATACATATATATATACATATATATATATATATATATATATATATATATATATATATATATATAAACAGGTTTAAAAAATACCCACAATTACTGTGTCTCTGGCTTCTCACATTGAAAAGGGCATTAAGAAAAAAAATAGCTTCATAAGTAGAGCTAGGTATTATCGGAAGAAGGTTCCCTTAAAAGAAGATATTTCATTTTTTTCTATTTTTTTTTGTAAAGGAAGTAAATTTTAGTAACTGCTGAGAGAATGTGCAAACTCACCACATGTGACAACATCATAACACTGTCACAGGAGAATTCACACTTAGAGATAAGCTTGTGGAGGAACAAAAATAATTTTGAAAGGGTAGAGAAAAAGATTTTGAAATGTCATATCTACTCAACAAAAGTGACCACCCTTGGCATCATTCTTTTAATCTATCCTGGCTCCAGGATAGCCCAGGGCATTTGAAATGCAGACAATTAGCACCTCAGACAGGGGCATCCGCATGCAAAATTCTGTCACTTCTTGGAGACCTAAGGAGGTGACAAATTTAGACAAGAAAGCTCTTTCAACTATAGTTGACAGTTTTTCTAACTTCCAGTGATTTAAAAGTCATCTGTAATGAAAAAGGTTGTAATTTTCTTTAAACCATAAAGTTCTCGTTCTCCAATATGATGTGTTACTCCCAAGATTATTAAAAAAATAACAAAACTCTTCTTCCTATAGAAAAAGATCTAGATCTTGCTTCTTCCACGGTAAGTTCAGTCCATCCCCTGTTTCTCTCTAAGGAAGCACTGCTTGCTTTTATTTAGAGTACAGAATGATAGGGTTGGAAGGAACTACTTAAAGGTCTTCTGGCTCACTCCATTAGACAGATGGAGAAAATGGGGCTCAGAGAGAAGCGACTCTGTGACAAAATATGGAATATAATTGGACTCTCATAATGATTGGACTAGTGCTCCTTCCAATCCATCATTGTGTTTCGAAGGCAAGTTAGAATGGCATAGAACCATGGTTGATGAGTGTGTGAGTCTGTGTGCATGGGTGTGTGTGTGTGTGTGTGTGTGTGTGTGTGTGAGAGAGAGAGAGAGAGAGAGAGAGAAAGAGGGAGAGAGAGAAAGAGAGAGAGATAGATACAGAGACAGAGATAATGATTTTAGGATATTTTAAATCTTTTTAAAAGTAGTATTAAATATATTTATTGAAGAGTTAGATACATAGTACATACTGTCAAATTTCAAAAAGTTACAAAGAATTAGACTTGTATGTATATGAAAGAACTATGTACATATATAACGAGTATATATACAATGAATATAGATACATGCATGGATAGATAAAAGTATATAACATCAAAAAATATAAAAATAAAGGAATGACAATTTTTTTAAAAAGAAATTCTATTTATATCTATCTATCCATCTATCTATCCATCAAGGTTTTTTGCCTTCTTGACAGTATTAATTTTACTCATTCACTAATACATGTATGTATGTATACACATATGTACACACAATATAATATATGTTTATGCTATGTTCCAGATAGCAAGGAAACAGTGATGAACAAAATACACTAAATCTTGGCATTGTGGATTTTAAGTTTAAGTAGAAGAAGCAGACCATAAAGAAGCAGACATTTCTGCTTCTAAATGGGTACACTCTCCAACTCTAGGTGCCTCTACTCTCTCCCCTGCTCCCCTGTCCTACCTTCCTGTCTTGTGGGTAAAGGCAGAAAGAAGGAAGAAAGTTGTTTCAATTCCTCTGTTCTCACACTTCAAGCTCAGCATGAAGTTTTGAATTTGCTAAAGTCAGATTTGGTACCAGCGGAGCCCAAGAGTGAAGATGTCAGTATTTTTCATCAGTGCTGCACTAGTGGGCTGGCACACCTGTCAGCTTGCTTCGGAGATGACAAAGAAGTACTGGATGTGAGAGTTTTACTATTACCTTATAATTTATCTGTTCTTTTTTGATATGAGTTTAGTTGCGCTGAACACTACTGTATCTGGCTGCTTTGACAAGTGTACTATTTTAGCAACACAGAATAAAACAGAGAAAGAAAAGAAGAGTGCATGCTATGCTTGTGCTGTCAGATCCAGGCTGCTCTGTTCTTAAGTTTGGGGATGATTTGTTCAGAGTTGTTCAGAGACAAAAAAGTTAGCTTTTCTTTTTAACCTATGTAGCACTGAATGTTCTCATAGTTCACATGACAAATGAGGTGCTTTTCCTTCTTTTTTTGGGGGAGTAAAGAATGTACCAAACACATTCACATTTATTTTTAAGTAAATGGCGAAGACCCAGTTAGCAGCTTTTTAAAACCTAAGCTTAACATTACATTTCTAAGTAACTGTCAAAACTGACAAGATGGCCAGCAAAACTAGAAAATATCCTGTTTATGCTATACCAGAAGCATATCACTAATGCAGTAACATCTTCCATTACTAAATACTGAAAAAATTTGAAATTATTGTGTGTATTTGATGACTCATCCTGGCCATGCTACTTCATAGCAGACTGACATTGGTCATGTTTCATCAAAATGGAAAGCAGATCCAAATTGATTTCAGAGTATGGTTGTCCTAGCACTACTCAAGACACACAAGGCTCACCTTGAATTACGTTTCATTTAACAGTAAAATGCATACAGACATTACAATAATTTTTGTTTGTTTTTCATTTTTATTATTTTCCTACTTTTACAAACATATTGAATGTTCATCCTAGCTTTCCTTTCTCTCTCTTCTCTCCAATCTCCCCCCTTTCTTTGACCATTCCCTCCTACCCTTCAATTTTAAAGACAAAAATTGGTCCTATCATATGGTCCTAACAAACTCAAAAGTCTTGTGAAAAGTTGGAAAGATGGCTCGGGTGTAGAGACTCTGCCTCTCAAGAAGAAAGTCTTGAGTTCAGATCCTAGGTCCCAAGTAAAAACGCCAGGAAGAAATGGTGGTAACTTGCACTTTTGGCCCTGGTGGGTAGAGCCTGGGAAATCCCAGAACAAAGCAAAAAGAAAGTAGAAGCAATTCAGGATGATTCCTGAAGTCACCCTTGGTCCTCCACAGGGACACATACTGCCCTGTGATACACACACACACACACACACAAAGACTTAAGACAAATAGGAGTGCTGATGAGCTATTTACAAATAGTTTATATAAGGTACAGTTAGACTGAAAGTCAAATTCCTTTGAAATCTTCAAAAAAATGTTCTGTTAATCCTCAAATAATGCTTGCTAGTGTATAATGTTCTGCTAAGTGCTTGAGTTCAGTTACTTGTTATTCAAGCACAGCAGCGCTCCTTACCATTTCTTGTCAAGGACTTTAACTGGCCATCTTCTTCAACTTCCATTCTTTCTTGACCATTCTCCACAATGCTCTTTGTAGTGACTTTCCTGCCATTAACTATTTTAATAGAAGTTGATACTGATTTGAAGTTGTCCATCCCATTGCCACCAAAGGACATTGAAGAGAATGAAGTGAGACCCCCATGACCTAGTGACCCAAACGATGTGAATCCTGTATCAAATGAAAAAAGCCATCTCCAAAAGATGGAAATCTGCAAAAGGCAGAAAAAAAAAATGAGCCAGCACCTCGGTTTCTGCTTCCTCAGGAACCCCTCTGGTTCCACAAAAAGTCGTCAAATGGATCTTCAAAAATTCGAATGAAAACGGGTTCCTTCCACCAAAAAATACCCTGAAGAGATCATCCGGGTACTGGAATGTGAAGCCAAATTCCAATGGACTATCAAAATGACTTACACCTTTTCCTCCACTACCATTCAATCCTTCTTTGCCATATTTGTCATTTTTTAACATCCAATAACACTTCATATGCCTCAGAAACTTGCTTGAATTTTTGTTCTGCTGCTTCTTTATTCTCAGGATTTTTATCTGGATGACACTCCATTGTCTGTTCTGATATACCTTTTTGATATCCTCGGGTAAAGCGTGCCTCTCTCTGCATGCCTAAGGCTTCAGAGTGACCCACCATATATTTTTAATTAAGAAATTTGCTTTTATATAAACACAATGCCCCCTTCCCTCCACTCCCCCGCCAGGACACGTGCGCGGTCCAGCCGGGCCTCACCACGTCGACCTAGGATGCCCAGTGTCCAGCCTGGACTCACCTCAACCTAGGTAAGCTCCGTCTCCACCCACCCCCAAAACCCCAGGCCAAATAATTCAGTTTAGTGAAAAACGCACAGAAATTGAAAGAAGATCTTAAGAGTTAAAATGACAATGCCAAAGTCAAAGTGCAAATCCATGAGAAACAACACTCAAGTAAACAAATCTCCCACTGAAGGAATTAATCCCATAATGTTAGACTCCATCCAGAACAAACCCATGGAAAATGGCCAAGAAAGCCTGACCCAGGATAACGACCTTCAAAATATGATCATTACCATGTTCAATACTATGAAAGAGGAAATCCAGGAGGAATTAAATAATCGAATCAATCGCTTTGAAGAGGAACACAACAGACACTTGGAGGAGTTGAGAAAAACAGTGCAAGAAACAAAAACTGGCATAGAGCAGTTAAAGCAGATTCAAGCAGAGTGTAAAACTGAGGTAAAAGACAAGTTATCTTCAACCCAGAACTCCACAGAGAGTCTTATCAGCAGAACTAATGAAGCAGAAAACAGAATTTCAGACCATGAAGATAAAGTGTGAGTATTAAACAGCTCAATGGAAGAGATTGTTAAAGCCAAAAAGATACTTGAGAGAAATATTCAGGAGATATGGGACACCCTGAAGAAGCCTAACATGCGTATTCATGGAATACCAGAGCAAGAATCTCAAAATACCACCCCTGAGGAAATTTTTCAAACAATCATCAAGGAAAACTTTCCTCATCTAAAAAAAGATAGGCCCATCCATATACAAGAGGCATTCTACACCCCAAACAGATATGAACAAAATAGAAAATCACCATGGCAAATAATAGTCAAAACACTCCACATTCAAGATAAAGAACTGGTGCTGAGAGCTTCAAGGGAGAAAAAACAAGTCACTTTTAAAGGTAAATCTATTAAAATAACAAATGACTTCTCAGTCGAAACAGTAAAAGCAAGAAGAGCTTGGAGAGACATACTTCAAGTATTGAATGAGCAAAAATGTCAACCCAGGCTGATTTACCCTGCAAAACTATCTGTCATGATTGAGGGGTAAAGAAAAATCTTCCAGCAAAAAGACAACTTGAAGGGATACATGTCCACCAAACCAGGCCTTCAAAAAATGCTAGAAATGATACTCAAGCTTGAAGAATAAAACAGGCATATCCAGGAGAACAGAAGGCAAGTATAACACCATTAAAAGCGAAGCAATATACTTATAAAAACTACTAAACATAATAAATGTCTGGAATTAACAATAGTTTCTCCATTATAACAATAAATGTTCATGGAATTAACTCACCGATCAAGAGACACAGATTACAAATTTGGATTAAAAACCACAATCCATCAATCTGCTGCCTGCAGGAAACCCATCTCACCACAAAAGATAGGCATGCCCTAAAAATAAAAGGCTGGTCAACAATTCTACAAGCAAATGGAAGCAGAAAAGAGGCAGGGGTATCCATTATGATATCAGACAAACTGGACTTTAAACCAAAGAAAATTATAAGAGACACGGATGGATACTACATTTTAGTCACAGGTACAATTCACCAGGAAGATTTCACAATAATGAACATATATGCACCCAATACGGGCCCCTCCACATTCATTAAGAACACCCTACAACGTCTAAAGCAAGAAATCAACCCCCAAACGATAATTCTTGGGGACTTCAACGCCGCCCTCTCAACATGGGATAGATCAACAGGTCAAAAGTGTAACAGAGACACTTTGGAACTTAATCAAACCCTTAAAGAAATGGACCTTACAGATCTCTACGGAACTTTTCACCCACTCACCAAAGAATACACATTTTTCTCAGCAGCACACGGAACTTTCTCCAAAATAGATCACATATTGGGCCACAAAATGAATCTACACATGTAAAAGAAAGTTGGAATTCTAACCTGTGCCCTGTCAGACCACTATGGCCTAAAGCTGGACATCCACAACACAACAAACAAGAGAAAATACACTAACTCCTGGAAACTTAACAATATGATGCTGAATGAGAACTGGATTCAGGAAGAAATTAAAAAGGAAATTCAAGATTTCCTGAAAGCGAATGATAATGAAAATACAACTTAGCAAAATCTGAGACACAATAAAAGCTGTCCTAAGAGGTAAGTTCATAGCTCTTAATTCCTACATCAAAAAAATGGAAACATCAGAAATAAACAACTTAACAATGCAGCTTAAAGCTTTAGAGAAACTAGAGCAATCTGATCCCAAAAGTAGTAGAAGAGAGGAGATTAGCAAAATAAGGGGAGAAATATCTGAAATCGAGATTAAGAAAACGATAGAAAAAATCAACCAGTCAAAAAGCTGGTTCTTTGAAAAAACCAATAAGATTGATATACTCCCAGCTAAATTAACCAAAAGCAAGAGAGAGAAAACCCAAATTAACAAAATTAGAAATGAACATGGAGTTATCACTACTGATACCCAAGAAATCCAGAGAATTATAACATCATACTTCAAAAACTTATACTCTGTGAAGTTTGACAACACAAAAGAGATGGGTGAATTTCTAAGTAAACACAACTTACCTAAATTGAATCAGGAAGTTGTGAATTATTTAAATAGTCCTTTAACATATAAGGAAATTGAAGAAGTAATCTCGAATCTTCCCACCAAAAAATGTCCTGGACCAGATGGATTCAGCACAGAGTTCTACCAGACATTTAAGGAGTCAATAACACCAATACTCCTTAAACTATTCCATCAAATAGCACAGGAAGGAACACTACCAAATTCCTTCTATGAAGCTAATATCGTTTTAATCCCAAAACCTAATAAAGATTCACTTAAAAAAGAAAACTATAGGCCGATCTCTCTGATGAACACAGACACAAAGATTCTCAACAAAGTCTTAGCAAATCGGATTCAAAAACACATTAAAATTTCATTCACGGGGACCAAGTAGGCTTCATCCTTGGCATACAAGGTTGGTTCAACATACGCAAATCAATAAATGTAATTCATCATGTAAACCAGACCAAAGTCCAAGACCACATGATACTCTCGATAGATGCAGAAAAAGCTTTTGACAAGATCCAACAGCCTTTGATGATCAAAACGCTAGAGACAGTAGGAATGGAAGGAACATTTATCAATATAATAAAAGCTGTATACAACAAGCCCACAGAAAGGATTATGCTCAATGGGGAACAATTGGAAGCATTTCCACTTGGATTAGGAACTAGACAAGGCTGTCCACTCTCACCACTTCTATTCAATATTGTACTTGAAGTCTTAGCTGAAGCCATAAGACAAGAAAGGGACATAAGAGGGATTCAAATCGGCAAGGAAGAAGTCAAGCTATCCCTATTTGCAGATGACATGATCTTATACCTGAGTGATCCCAAAAACTCCACCAGGAAGCTCCTGGAACTAATTGAGAAGTTCAGCAGGGTGGCAGGATACAAAATAAATATGCAAAAATCAGAGGCTTTCCTATATGCCCAGAATGAAAGAAGTGAAAAAGCCTTGAGAGAAACAATCCCATTTACTATAGCCCCTAAAAAAATGAAATACCTTGGTATAAACCTAACCAAGGAGGTAAACGACCTTTACAATGAAAACTTTAAAACCCTGAAGAAAGAAATAGCAGAAGACACTAGAAGGTGGAAAGACCTCCCTTGTTCCTGGATTGGCAGAATGAACATCGTAAAAATGACCATCCTACCAAAGGCAATATACAAATTCAGTGGTATACCAATTAAAATCCCAAAGCAATTCTTCAAGGAAGTTGACCAAACAATCTCAAAATTCATATGGAGGCACAAAAGACCCAGAATAGCAAAGACAATCCTGAGTAACAAAAACACTGCTGGAGGTATTACCATACCGAACCTTAGTCTATACTACAAATCCATAGTTATAAAAACAGCCTGGTAGTGGCTCCAAAATAGACACACAGATCAATGGATAAGGATTGAAGACCCAGATATAAGCCCACAAAGTTACAGCCATTTGGTCTTTGACAAAGGGGCCCAAAGAATCCAATGGAAAAAGAACAGCATCTTCAACAAATGGTGCTGGCAAAACTGGATCTCCACATGCAGAAGATTATAGCTGGACCCATACTTGTCACCATGTACAAGACTTAATTCCAAATGGATCAAGGACCTTGATATCAGGCCAGAGACTATAAAAAACATAGTTGCAAGGATAAGGAACTCCCTGAGCTGATTGGGCTAGGCCAACATTTTCTAAACAGACATCCAATGGCACAGTCTCTGCTACCAACTCTCAACAGTTGGGATCTTGTGAAATTAAAGAGCTTCTGTTCAGATAAAGAGATTGTCACACGAGCTCAAAGGCAACCCACAGAATGGGAGAAAATCTTCACTAACCACACATCTGATAGAGCTCTGCTGTCCAGAGTGCACAAAGAACTTAGAATACTAAACACCAAGGAAACCAATGGCCCAATTAAAAAATGGGCCCTGGAACTTCCTATATGAAAGAAACTCCCTAAAAGAAACTTTACCAGGGATGAAATTAAAATGTCTAACAAATATCTTAAAAAATTCTCCACTTCCTTAGCCATCAGGGAAATACAAATCAAAACTTCCCTGAGATATCATCTCACCCCGGTCAGGATGGCAAAAATCCACAATACAAACAACAACAAATGCTGGAGAGGATGTGGAGAGAGGGGAACTCTCCTACATTGCTGGTGGGAATGCAGGCTCATACAGCCACTCTCACGAGCCATCTGGAGATTCTTAAAGAAATTAAAGATTGAAATGCCATATGACCCTGCGATTCCACTTTTGGGAATAACCCCCCATACAGCAGAGGTTCACCTCGATAGCACAAGCACAACCATGTTCATAGCAGCACTGTTTACAATAGCAAAGTCATGGAATCAACCCAAATGTCCAACAGTTGACGAGTGGATAAGGAAACTGTGATACATCTATACAATGGAGTACTACTCAGCCATCAAAAATGATGAATTACTGGAATTTGCTGGGAAATGGATGTCATTAGAAACAATTATATTAAGTGAAGTATCCCAGACCCAGAAAATTAAGTGCCCGTATGTACTCCCTAATAGGTGGCTCCTAGTACCAAACCCACCCAGCCCACCTAGAGACACTCAAAAAAAAACTCTCTGTAATACCTACAGTAATTTGGAAGGATTATGAACAGGACGGATGGGGTAGGAGGGCCACACCAGAAACGAGGAGAGAGGGGACCATGTTACAGCAGAGAAAATAGGCCTCCATCAAGGACTCAAATAAGTAATGAGACATCTGATTAAGTTCACAGACTTTCGTTCCTGATTATTTACTACTGAGGGAGTATGATCTCACCAGAAGAGGAGGGCATGTAGTCTGGCAGATAAAACATAACCATTTTGCAAATGGGTGATAGACCCCTCCCTCACTGTGGTTTCCCACTTTTATTACATCTACCTTTGAATGTGCTCTTATCACAAGACTCTAGTTTAACAGCTTTTTGTCTCTGGCCAGGGGGTGACATACAATGCCCATCAGGATGGAGTGAAGGGCATTGCAGGAGCAGCAAAACTGCAAAAGAAAATCAACAAACCACAATCCAGAACTTCAGAGACTCTATATCAACCACCCAGAACTAGGCCAGCTTAATCTCTCCCCATCCTGAAGCTCAGGAACATTTGCGAAAGAGGGGGCGGTAAGAGTGTAAGTGCAAAAGGATGGGAGGAGCAATGATTTGCAAGATACTCCACACAAGTTAGGGCCGAAGAAATCGTAATTGGACTTTGCATGCCCTGCGCTATGTCCAACACACTATTGACCTCACAAAGTCTAGCATCTGCTAAAGGCACAAGGATCCTTGGAGGCAAGGGATTGGCAGCCACAGCAGTGTTCCTATACTTAAGGGGAACATGGGAAAGGGTTCAGGGAAAGGCCACTGGGTCCTTGTACGTCATCGGAGAGGAGGGCCCAGAGGAGAATCAGGCATGCACAAGAAAGGACTCTCTGGGAATTGGAGCGGGAGGCACTGGTGGATGGGGAGGGAGGGGTGAAGGGAGGGGAAGCAGGGTGTTTGGGGAGAGGAGGAGGGAAGGAGGGAACTGGTGTACCTATTAAGTTTGTATGAGCTGAAATAATAATAAAAAATGTATAAAAAAACACAATGCGTGGTTGTCCCTGTTTATGACAGGACTGGGGAAGGAAGTTGGTCAGTCTCCTTGCAACTCCTGCACTGCTCACTGATGGCGCTGTCTGCTGCCAAGTAGGGTGTTTTTCTTATGGACTGATAGACTTTCCTTCCCTGTCTTTTCTCATTTAAAATGCCGCCATGGAATGAATTATCTGGGCTAACTATTAGTTTTTTCAAAATACAAGAATTTGAGTCGAATTAACTTGTGAAGTCTTGAAGATTGGAGTATATGTTTGTATATCAGATCAATTTCTTTCTTAACCCTTCATATGAAAGGAGTGAGAGGGAGTTGGTCAAAAAAATATGAAAACAGTGAGATCATCGCGGCCCATCCCCAGAACCATGCTTAAAAGTCATCTTGAACAATATCACATTTTTATTTTTAATTCTTGTTGAAAATGTCTTTAAGGATATGAGAGAGAGAGAGAGAGAGAGAGAGAGAGAGAGAGAGAGAGAGAGAGAGAGAGAGAGAGAGCAACAGATAAGATGACTGCTCATAGACTTGGTGATTTGTGTTCCTTGGAAGTCCACATGGTAGCATGGTAGAAGAGAACTGACTTCTGACCACTGCACATATGCCATGGCATGCATGTGTCTTCACCTTATTCCACTCCTCCACCCCCTGCTTCTCTCAAGTGATAAATGAAATATTTTTAAAAAGGAAAAGAAAATAAGTGTAGAAAATGTTTGTTTTAGCTACTGAGTTTGGGCATTTGCAGTAAAACAGAGTTGTTGCTGATTTTAAACATCTACCTTTGGTACAGGGCAGTTTTATGCGCCTGATCCAATGATTTCTTAATAACACTCACCCTATTGAGTTCCCAGCAATGCCATATTCGGAAGAAATTGCCTGCTGAGACTTATGGAAGAAAGATGGCAGGCAGCATAGCTTTAACTATTTTAATCTCCAATTTAAAAACTATTTTGCATGATCTAAAGATATATGAGTAAGACTGTCCAGCTTCAGGCATTAAACAATATTATTCTGGTGAACATGGGGGAAGCTTTTGGAAAATATTACTTAGCACATTTTGAAATAACAACAGCACACTATTTCAGAGAAGGTTATGAAGGTGGAAAGGATTTTTTAAAATTAATGACAGTTTAGTATTAGTTGTTTAAAAAAATAGAATATAAGTTACGATACAATTATGAACACTTGTCCGGTGATGTAAAACAGGTTTCATGACCACCCTATCCACCAATGGGCACATATAGAGCCACAGAAAGACAAAGTTCCAATGACAGGATTTGCTCTTCACTTAAGACCTTTAAGTAGGAAAATCTTGGGCACAATGGTGACTTTTGGGTCTGAACTAGTACTTGGAGAATAGGAAAAATCTAACAACAGTATATGCTTAGTACCAAGGTTATCCAAGGGGTTGGAAGTGTGATTTAGTGATAAGTACCTCTGTGAGGCTCTAGATCCCATCTTCTGCACTGAACAAAAAGAGTTCAAGTTCTTTGGGAAGATTTTGCCTAAAGTCCACTGTTCACCAATCCTTCTGAGTCCATGAAAGTCTTCCTGGCCAAGTTCAGTAATGACTGGATGCTGACAAGTTCTGGCTGTTTGTGTCCTTTCCTTTTCTCAATTTGTCCCCCCCCCCATGATGACAGGTATCATTGATCTCTACCATCAACCCTTTCAGAACTAGCTAAGTCATGCCCATCCACCGAGGAGGACAGAAAAATAAAACTGTTATCTGCCCATCAGGTCTGTATCTCTGGCACAATCCACATGTTTCAGTGCCCACCAGTGTGCCTCCTCCCTCTGTAGGAATGCTCTGTCGGGAGCAGGGGATCAACCCTAGTGGCAGGTTTAAAGCTGTTAGGTTGCTGAGCTGGTTTGAATTGAAGCGTGAGAAGAGGTTTTTCAGGCAGATAGACAACATCCTGTTGTTTGGGGCGGTCGACTCTTTTTTGCACACTGGCTAAACTGGGAGTCAGGTGGCTGAGTTGTGTCTGACTGGGGCAGTAGTGACAACAGCATCGGTGGGTTGCTGGTGACCTCAGCTGGGGCCTCTTCCTTTTGCTATCTCCCTCCTGGCTCCATCCAAGAGTCCTCCAGGCCATGGATGCAGTGACTGTGTATCACGGCAAAATCAGCAGAGAGACAGGAGAGAAGCTCCTGCTTGCAACGGGGCTGGATGGCAGCTATCTGCTCAGAGACAGTGAGAGCGTCCCAGGCGTGTACTGCCTGTGTGTTTTGTGAGTATATTTTCCCGGGTGCCTGGCTACCTTTGTGGCCTGAGCTTGTGGGAGGTGGAGGTGGGGGAGGGGCACACGTTACAGGCTCATTTTCCTGCAACTTTTGGCTAAGACTGGTCAGCAGGACACATGGGCCATAAGAGTTCCCTGAGGACTCTCCCAGCCCACCCACATCCCAAGGCTGAGCTTATACATTCAGTCCAGGATCGTGGCGGGCACTTCTTTAGTCTAGGACCCTCACGGGGTAATTCATCCCCTGGGTCTCCCCAGGGCTTTTGAGGCAGCTGCATTGAAAACTCACCAGAATGGGAAAACCCCCTCCCAAGAAGGACCTGCGCTAGATTTCTGCTTTGACTCTGGGTAGGTGGGGAACCCCAGCATGGACTGTTCGGATTTTGAGTCATGAGTTTCTGAGACAAGGGAAGGCCTTTGTCTCCAGTTTTCTACAAACTTTGGAAGGGGCATGCCAAAGAAAGAACATCTAGTCTACCAAGCTCTGGGGGAAGAGACCAAATGAAAAATGCAACCTTGGAACCTATTACTTTAAGACTGAAGAATCTTTTGGGTTAGGATGCTGAGGGATGTGTGTGTGTGTGTGTGTGTGTGTGTGTGTGTGTGTGTGTGTGTCTCCTAAACTACCACTGCTGAATTGGCTTCCTTTATAAGGGTTGTGTAGGGCCCAGGGGCTTTCCAAAGTGCAACCTTGATGAAAGCTATGACTGACAATAGCTGTGAAGAGAATGGAGAGAAAACAACTACTTAATGCCTCAGTTTCATAATCTGCCTTGGCAGCTCTCAACCTTTGACCCCAGTTTTAAAATCAGATCCCACTGCATCTTTGCTCCATGCCCCAGAGAGGCTAGGAGATCTGAGATCCAATCCCACAGTAGTCAGACTGTAGGTCTGTGACCTTAGCACATAATCCTTCAGTTTTCTTAGTTATTAAATGGATGTCCTATTCCTCTGGACTGTAAAGATTAAATGTCATCCATGCATGTAGAAAATGTGGGAGTTGACAGATATCAAATGTTCAGTACTTGTAAGCTACTGGCTTTCCTATATTATTAAACTCTGTTCAGTTAATTTCTCTCAGCATTCATGGGGCTCCCAGACCTGCATCCAGAGGGTTCTAAACAAACACAAAACAAAGGAAAATGCTTAGTAGTGAGTTTAATATGTGATGATACAAGACAAGGTTTTGAAGTACTTTCCGGTTACAAAAAGGAAGAGCAAACTAAGGCTGATGTGGGAGGATTTTCACTGTATATTAATTTTTAAAAATGGTGGTTTTTCAGGTCCTACTTTTAAGTATGTTAATCATAAAGGTTTCAATGCATATGTATACATGTATCTATCTTCTTAACAAATACGTTATATATGCTCTCTCTATATATATATATTTATAGATATTCTTAATATTCTCAGTGTTAGTGATGGAATCCAGGCCTTACATCTGCCAGAAAGTGCTTTACCACTGACCTAGACCCCCATTGTTGGACTTAGATATTTATGTTCTGCTTATAAAATTGTTTCTCTCAAGTGGCTCCCTAGGAAAGGCAAGGAAAACCAACTAGGATATTTTGTCTTCATCCCCTTTATGAAAAGATGCATGGGTGACATTTCACAATTTCTCTCCAGCATTTTTATGTGGGAACTGAACTCATGTCCTTTTTTATTTTTGGTTAAGAAGCAAAGGCTTTATGCTCTGAGCCATCTCTCCAGCCCTGCTTGTTTTCTTAGAACTGGGCCGTCCTGCAAAAATAACATCTCCATGAGGGCAGGAACATTGTCTCCAAGGCCAGGAGCATACGTTGGTATATACCATTTCTGTCTTCTCTGCTACAAAAGATTGCTGATAGTGAAGTATTCAAGAGAGAAAGCCTTTATCTTTTTGACCAGACAGGGCAGAGCCATGTAGGGAATTACCAGAAAACCAGGAAATTCTCAACTATGTTTTCACTGAAAGCGAATATTGTGCAAATGCCAACTTTTGATTCGTCTCCATAAAAGCCTCCTTCTGAAGTAACAAAAAATAGGTGAGTTGGATGTTTCCCTTCTCTGTCTTTAGAATGATGCTTGGAGGCTTCAAAGGTTTGTGGACTTTCAGGTCGATGATTATTAGGTTGAAGACCAGACTGTTAAAGAGGAAAATAGACAAAGAAAAAAATTGCCTTGTATCTCTTTTTTAACATATTGGAATTCAGTATCCCTTTTGATACACACAAACGTTTTATTGCCTCTTGTGGATACTACATGGTACTTAAAAGTTTTTATTTGGAGCAAACCATATGCTTACTTTAAGTCAAAATACTGATGCTTATGATAGACAGTAGAAGTAATTTAATGGTATCAGATAGGCCTGAATGCATAAAGAAGATGTGGCAGACAGGTGTTCATTGTGCACAAGGTTTACTCAATGTTTTTTTCATTCTTTCTTTTGTTGTTGTTTATTCCCACAAACTAAGATTTGCTTGAGCTTTGGTTTCTGTGTTTTATTGCAGAGATAACACATTTCATATGCTTTTCAAGCAAGTTTTTCAAATTGTACTTTAGAATATGTGCTTTTTCCTCAGATTAAGCCCAATCATTGCTTTCAGATGTGACCTTTTCTATTCAGTTTTTAAAAATAGAATGTTCCAAATACTATAGAAGTTTTCCATCTATAGCATTATTACCTTTCATTTAAAGTGAGAAAGTTTTCTTCCATCCACTTTCTTTAAATTATATTAGTTTTTAT
Source organism: Typhlomys cinereus (assembly GCA_023101885.1). Classification (NCBI taxonomy): domain Eukaryota; kingdom Metazoa; phylum Chordata; class Mammalia; order Rodentia; family Platacanthomyidae; genus Typhlomys; species Typhlomys cinereus. The sequence goes on from JALPQD010000058.1 coordinate 6,422,138, forward strand.
GCCCATTAAAATGATAGAAAATTTGAAAACCAGGTAGTGGAACTGAAGGAAAAAAATCTTCTATAGTTTTATAACTTAAAGAAAACTGCTATTAAAATTTGAGAAAAATTTCTATAATTGAATCAGATAAAATTGCTTTTTGAACATATACATGCTTTTATGTTATTACATTTTTCTGCAATCCCCACTTAGCATGAAAAACTCTACTCATATAATGTTTTCAAAAATGATTTAAAGTCATTATTCTTAAGGTCTGTATGCTAGTTCAGGTAGTTGATGAATGTACCATATTTTTCTTGCCTGACCTCCTATTTTTGACATATATAACTTTTTTTAAAATTTATTTCCACTCATACAAACTTGATAGGTACCCCATTCCCCTTCCTTCCTCCACCCCTCCCTGGATCCCCTTGCTCCCTCCCCTCTTTTCCTCTTCCTTTCCCCCCTCCCTTTCTCCCAGTGCTCCCTCCCCCTCCATTCCTAGGGCATCCTTTAGTGTGCATGTCAAACTTCCCTCTGGGTCCTCCTCTCTGATGAGGCGTAAGGACTCAGTAGCATTGCCTAGAGCTCTTTTCTGTGTTCCCCTTTAGTATAGGAACACTATTGTGGCTGTTAATCCCTTGCCAGTAGGGATCCTAGTGTCTGTGATCCATGCTAGACTTTGGGGGGTCATTGCGCAGGTCATGCAAAGTCCTATTATGATTACTTTGGCCCTAACGTGTATGGAGTATCTTGCGTATCATTGCTCCTCCCCATCTTTAGGCTCTTACAATCTTACCTCCTTCTCTTCTGCAAATTTCCCTGAGCTTTGGGATGGGGAGAGATTAGTCTGGCCTGGTTCCTGTTGATTAATGTAGGGTCTCTGATGTTCTGAATTAGACACATATAACTTTTTAAATTATAAATTCTGCCATGATTGGTATTAAGTATTATAAAAAAAAACTTCCTTGTGTTTCTGATTATTTTCTTATAAGATTTCCATGAGTGTCTAGGTCAGAAAACATAAACAGATTAGGATTCTTCATATATAGAGAATTTTCATGTATTTTTGCCTCTGGTTATTCTGGTTTATATGTTGTAATTACAGTGTCATTATCAATGCACCTTTTCTAGAAATGAGTGTTAAAATATTGTCCTTGAAGTTTGGTCTCTCAGTCTTCAGTCTTTATTATATATTTATAATCTTTTTATTTTCCATATTTTAGATTTCTTTTTTGGACACACAAAAATTTAATAGTTTTAATAATCAATATATCACTTCTTTTTTGTATTTGATTTCTTCCTTTGTTTCCATTAATTCCATTTTGAATTTTATTTTATGTGCCTAAGAATCCGATTTGATTTTATTAAAAGATAGCTATCAGTTGTTCCAATACAGTTTATTAAATTTTATTAAATAAAATTTCTGTTCTTAATTTTCAGCCTACCTTACCATGCATAAGATAATTGGTTTTGAATTATTTGAATCTCAATGGATTTATTTATTATTTTATCAATAGTACTAGAGCACTGTAATATTTAAATGTATTTAAAAGCTATTAGGTATTCCTAACTTTTGGTTCTTTGTGATGAAAAATAGAACAATTTTCTTTTAAAAATCCCATTAGGGGGGCTGGAGAGGTGGCTCAGGGGTTAAGCCTCTGCTTGCAGGTGGAAGATCCTGAGTTCAGATCCTAGACCCCACATATAGACGCTGGGCAGAAGCGGGGACGGCCTGTATTTCTGGTCCTGGTAGGGTGGAGCCTGTGAATCCCTGGGCAGAGTAAACAAGGAGGAGGTGAAGGCGGTCCATGGTGGTTCCTGAATTCGCCCTTGGTTCTACACACACACACACACACACACACATACATACAAGCTCGCGCACATATGCACAATTGAATAAGAAAAATCCCATTAGGATTCTATTAGAATCAATAATAAATTAAGGAAAAATTGTCATCTTAAAGAGTGTAATATTCCCTTTTACATGCATAGTATGTCACCCAATTTTTAATTTTTATATTATAACTATCAATAGAACTTTGTAGTTTTCTTTCTGTACATCTTGCCCATTTTTAGGTACATTTGTCATTATTCCGTGTGAAAATGTTTTTATTATGATAAATCTTTCCACTGTATTGTCTGTTGCTTAGGAAATCTATGATTTTATGTACTTTTATTGCATTTATCCAATAAAAGAATTCTCTCTTTGAGACAATACCTTCAGGGATCAGTTCTCTAATTTCTTAAGACAAATGCTTCAAAAAAACCCTCTTTGTTTTCAAAGTATGTCAAGTTTCTTTTCAATGAGGGGCATATATACCCTCACATTTTTTCAATTCTCAGAGAATATAATCATTTGATAAGTCTTACTACCCATTAGGACTGTCTCTTTATAAGAAGACAATTAATTTAAAACACTTTAGAAATTAACTCAAAAAATGCTTATTTCCATGTTTAGCATCCCTCTGTACACATCCAACTTGCTTCTCATTTAATGAAAGATTTGGAAGACAAACACTTTATAATTCTTTAGCTTCAAAGACACATAGCAACATCATTTGACAGATATGTCTTTAAATAAAAGCAGAATATATTTTCATCCTTTAAATTTTAAAGAGGATAACTTCATTCAAGAAGTAGAAGTAGTGAAATAAAACCCAACTTCTCAGTTGAAATAGAAAGAACAATATTGCAAAAAACAGTGTGGCAATGAATTTAAAATTGAAATGTAATTTAGGGAGAAATCGCATCTTAATTTGTACCTAGTCTTGCAGTTCCACTGGATATATGTATTGGTACCAAATCTTCATGATAACTTAGGCCATCAACATTAGTTTTGATTTTTTTTGTGTACAATTCATTAATACCCAAAGAAGCCTGAAGGAGAGTCTTCTATTAAATTTGCTGCACATCATTCATAGACAAATATATTAAGTCCTGACTTCTGGTTCACAATGTAAAATTATAGTTGCAAGATTACTCTGAAGTTGTCATTTAGTTTAAGCAAAGGGGGAATCTGAGGTGACTTCTGGGGCCCCACCCTTTGGGACTCTCTTTAGCTACTTTTATGCCTTTACCTGCCTCTCCTGATCTCTCCCTTAGCAGACAGCTCTAGGCCTATGTTCAAACAGACTCACTGTCTCTGAGACTTTTGAGATCAAGCTGTTAATTCTTTCTCTCTAATCTAAGAGATGCATCGTACAGTGGTGATTAAGAGCCCACAGCTTCCAGCCAAACCTCCAAGTATGCAGAAGTGCAGCTCTGTCTCTTACCTAGCTGTTTTACTTTGGGCAAATTACTTGAACTTTCTGTCAATAACGCTTCTTATCTGTAAAAGAAGTGATGGAGATAATAATAGGATTGATACATAGTTTTCTTATTAGTCTTGAAACTGAATGTCATTTGACAATTCTGAAAACTCACAACCAATCTAACGGAATGAAGTCTCAACCATGGAAAATTCAGAAACAGGGTTGGCAAGGTGGCTCAGCAGATAAAGGCACTTGCTGTCAAACCTGACAATCTGAATTAAGTCCATGCATGAAGAGGAGAAAATTGACTCCGCTAGTTGGTCTCTTATGTCCACATGTACACTGTGGTACACTGTGGCATGCACATGTTCTCTTCTCTTCTCTCTCTCTCTGTTTCATACACACATTAAACAAACATCTTGACAGACAGTATAGTCTCCATAGTGATGTCTTTGTATAGGACATATTTCCTTCAGATATAAAATATTGCTTTAAAATCTGTTAAAATCAGGTGTGGGAACAAGATGGGAAGATTACCATTAAGTATGAAGACAGTCTCACCTACATAGTGAATAGGTGAATTTATTTTTAATTAAGAATTCTTTTATAAAAACATAATGAATCATTGTCCCTTGCTCCTTCTCTTCCCTCTTTTTTCCTTTCCCCTTTCTCTCCTTTCCTCCCCTCCCTTCATTATTCCATTTTTCTCCCTCCCACTGTCCTGCCTGTCTACTTGTGTGGGCTGCCGGGTGCCTTTCTCATCTGCTTAGTAGGGGCTTAGGCCTCTGTGGCAGTTTAAGTGGCTGTTCCTTGGATAGATCACAGATTAAATCTCCAAAATCGTCAGCTACAAATTCCAATTCCATATTTTTAGATTCCTAACATTAACATAAGTGAGAACATGCAGTTTTGTTTTCTTGTGTGAAAATTATTTTATTTAATGTAATGTTTGTCCTCCAGGTTCATCCATGTAGTCCCTAATGGAGGATCTCACTCTTGTTTAAGGCTGAACGGCAGCTCACTGTGTGTATATATCACATCCGTTTCATTTTTAATTAGTGTATGTTATATAATAGACTTTTATGGTATTTTAATGCATTTTTATCATATTCACTCCATTGCCCTCTTTTGTTTCCCTTTTCCTTCCTTCTGGTCCTTTTTTTTTTTCTTTCCACTTACTCTCCTTTCTACATTGATGATTTTTTAAAATCTAGAGTCCATTCACACTTTGGTTGAGTCCCTATCCTGTGTATTGCAAATATATGGGAGTGAAGAGTTCTCTTCAATATAATGATTTCATTTCTATCCACATATCTACTAATAGATAGGCTGAGTCATACAGTATTTTTTATTTTAGGTTTTGAGAAAGCTCCTTTTTGTTTTCCATAATCATGTTACTAATTTACATTCACGCAAACAATGCACAACTGTTCTTTTTTCCCACATCCTTGCCAGTATTTATCTTTCATCTTTTTGTTAAGAACTACTCCAACAGGTGTATGGCAATGCCTCATTGTGGTTTGAATTTGCATTTCCCTGATGATGAGTGATGCTTGAGCATTTTGTCATGTAACTATTGGCCATTTGTATCTCTTCTTTTGTATTCAGGTCTTTTGTGGCTGTGAAGAAGCCTTTTATCTTGGTGTAATCCCATTTCTCAATGTTTATTTTTGTCATGTGCATTTTGAGGTCATATCAAAAAATTGAGTCTTTGTTCTGGATAATTGTTCCATGTTTGGATGGACTTTGGTTAATTGTTCTCCCCATACACACACTTAAGAAAACTTACTTTGAAAATTGTTACATTTGTTTTTCCTTTTAACTCAGAGTATATGTATCTAAGGATGGTCATTTGAATGGGCAGGTGAGATAGCTCATCAATTAAGGTGCCTGCTTGCAAGATCCTTTGTTCAGACATATGACTTTATAGCTTTTATTTTAACTTGCCCATTTGTTTCCTGTAGCAATGATTTCCTACAGAAAAAGAGGCCATATGCTTGTTTTTCAAAAATATATTCAATATTTCAACTTAATTTCATATTATAACATTACTGTTTTATACTGTAAGCTATGGAAAATAAAGCTGAAGTTTTGTTGTAGAAGAAAGTTGAAATGGTTTAGAAACACTGTTTCATGAAGACTAAAACAACTGATCAAGTTTTAGCTTATATTGAAAAGAAAACCATTCTTAAAGCACAGACAGAAAGACTATGGGGGAGGTGGGATAAAAGTGAGCTGGGCATGTGGGTGAAATAAGCCAGCTTTGTAGGAGGGAAGTCAGTATCAGTATCCTCAGTGATGCTCGAATCGTCTTCTGCATTTTAATCTCTCTGTGTGACTTTATTATTAACTTTTTTATTTAATAATTTTTATTCTTTTCCTAGTTTTGCAAACATACTGAGTACTTATCCCTGCCTCCCTCCTTTCCCACTTCTTTCCAGCTCTCCTTTCCCTTCACCAATCCAACCCACTCCCTCTCATTCTTCTGCTTGCCCACTTCCATGGGCCCCCAGGGTTCCCTTTGGCTTGTCTGTTTTTGGGTTTAGGCTTCTGTGGCATACTTTAAGTTTGTTTGTTTGTGAGTGTGTGGATCACAGGGCACTACATGTACCTGTTGAGGCCCAATGGTGACTTTGGGAATAATCCTGGATTGCATCTACTTCCTTTTTGCTCGTGGACAGGCATTACTAGCTTCTATCCACTAGGGCCAAAAGTTCAGGCCACTACCATTTCTACCTGGCATTTTTACTTGGGACCTGGGATCTGAACTCAGAACCTTCTGCTTGTGAGGCAGAGTCTTAACTCCTTAGCCATCTCTCCAGCCCGTGACTTAATTATTTGTACAAGTCCCCTGGAAATCTTACAAAAATGCCGACTCTGTTTCAGTAGGATTAGGCTGAGACCTGGGACTGTTTCTCAGGAGCTCCTCTACAATACTGCTCCCCTAGGAAGGTGTTCTGAGTTTAGATTTCCATCTATGGCATATTGTAAAGAGACTTGGCAATAGGGAACCCTTGGTGAATTAGTTCTATGATGTAAAAACAGAAAGTATGAAGTACTGTTTTATCTGAGGGGTGAAAATTTTTTTGTCCATTCAGAATTCATGGAGTTTAGGGTGGAAAAAATGTTAATATTAGATGCATCAATCATGAGACATTTTTATGTGCCATTGACACTGGAGTGTTTGGAGACTGAAGAAGGTAAGAGCTTTTGAAGTGGTACTCAGGTTCCTGCTGCTTAACTGAAAGTGAGATAAGATCAGATTCGTTAGGAAACAATTTCCAAAACAGACTCATCTATTTTGACTAAATGAAGCTGAATGATAAGGAGACATATTTTAGTAACCCACTGCTTTAGAATGTAGAAAACATTGTGATCAAATTGTTGAGATTTTTATTTTCCTTGTATCTGTGTGTATGTAAGAATGTTTTTGTGCATGTTCAGGCACATTGTGTGTGTGTGTGTGTGTGTGTGTGTGTGTGTGTGTGTGTGTGTGTGTATCTGTGGGGCGGGGTTGGGTGCACAGTTTTGCATCCACATGTGTGAGCATGCATGTGGAGGCCAACTTTGGGTATTGTTCTTTTTTTTAATATGGAACTCTTCACAAATTTTCATGCCATCCTTGTGCAGGGGTCATGCTAACCATCTCTGTGTCATTCTAATTTTAATATGTGCATGGCTGAAGCAAGCATGGGTATTGTTTTTGTAAGACAGGGTCTCTCACTGTCTTGGAGCTTACTAAGTAGGCTAGTCTGACTGGTGAGCCTCAGGAATATACCTGTTTCTGTCTCCCCCACACTGGGTTTATAAACACATACAACTATGCCCAGTGTTTCTTTTACACATGGGTTCTAGGGATTGAATTTAAGTCCTTATGTTTGCAAGGTAAACACTCTACTACCTGAGCCATTTCTCCAGCCCATCTGCTAAGATTTTAAACAACATCACTTCCCTATCACCCTTAATATTACTGAAGTATGTCCACTAATTGTTTCCCATAGGGAAAAGGAAGCTAAGAGCTTCTCCTGTTTCCCGCTTCCATCTCTCTTTTGTGACTTTAAGATAGACTCTTAAACCCTATGTTTCAAATTCCCATGGTGAAAAATGGAAACAAAAGCTCTTGTCTTGTTTGCTGTAAAGTATCAGTGTGCTGTAAGGTAGATTTCTATTGCTTATAAATAAGACTTTAGCAATGAATGCTTTATTCTGTGTATTGTATGTAGGCAGATAATAAGCTATTTTATATTTGACTCAAATATTCTGGCAAATATTTATTATAAAAACTAAGCATTTCCTGTCATTATACTAACATTTAAATTGACCTTTTGTTTAAACCGTCCCTTATCAAATAAGCCTGATTAAAGTGTTTTAGTTATTTCTTGTAATTATTTAATTAATGCTTACTCATAGATATTGACTAAGGTCTAACAGTTTAATTCACACATTTAAAGACTTAATTCTAAAGGAAGTTACTAGAAAATTTGGCCAATGACCTAATAAGCACAACCCTTTATTTGTAATACTTGAGCATCATCTGTAACTTTTAGTTTAAACATATTAGTTTTAGATAGTTAATTTAAAAATGTATCATTTATTTATTTGAGAGAGAGAGACTGAGGATACCTTCAGTTGGCTCTGTTGGTTCTGTTTTTCTACTATGTGGGCTCTGGGGATTGAATTCCCCCTTCTTCCAACCATTGAGCCATCTTGTTGTCTTGTTGGCTTTAACAGAGTTATATGCTTCCTAACCAAATGTCTCTATTGATCCAATCAGTAGTGTTTAGGACTAGCAACCAGCAAATGTATTAAATAAGATCATGGTGTTATATAGTCAGAGTCAAAAGTTGAAATAATTTGATATAAAATTTAGCTTAATTTTCTAGGAAGGAAATGTCTATTAGGGAAATTTGGAAAAAAATCCTTAACATCACAGACATCAGTGAAATACAAGTCAAAACCATAATGATATTATCATCTTATTCTAGTAAGAATGGCTATTATCAAAGAGACTAAAGATGATAAGTGCTAGTGATGTCGCGGAAAGGGAATCTTGGCCACACTGTTAGTAGAAATCTGAATTAGCACATTTATTATAGAAAACAGTATAGACGTTTCTAATATATATATATATCATGTGACTCATCGATTCCACTCCTAGGTATATAGCCAAATAAAATCAGCATGTCAAATGGACATTTGTAGTCTTCACTGTAGCACTATTCACAATAACCAAGAAATGGAAAAGATTTGAGAGTCCATCAGCTGAGGAATGGATAAAGATAATGTGACATATATATGTAGAAAAAGAAAGGTATTCTTTTAAACTGTACAATAAATGAAATCCTGCCACGTGCAAAAATATGTAAGGAACTAAAGATCATTTTTAAAATGAAATAGATCAGACACAAAAAGACAAATACCACATGTTCTTATACATATGATGTAGAATTATATTATTCCCATGAAAGATTAGAGTAGAATGCTCGCTACCTGTGACCTTGGAGAGTAATTGGGAGATTGGAATGGAGAGAGATTGACAGGTGTGTGCTAAGCTACAGGTTGGATGGGGTCAAGAATCTTGGATGGGCTTATTACAGTAGGATGATAAAAGACAACAATATGTAATGTGGATTTCAAGAACTGAAAGAAAGGGTTTGAATGTCTGTATCATGAAGAAAGGATGCATGTTTGAAGATATATATTTGACCTGATATAGACATTGTATAATATATACCTGCATAAAATATAATATGCATAGATTTATGTTTTGTGTAATAGGTAAAATTGACTTAATTGATCAAATATGCTAACGCTCATCAAGCAAATTAGGTAGCATTACCATGTATACTAACATGTAATACATCTGCAGTCATTATAGTGTGAGCATCAGGAGCTGGGGTTGTAGAGTCCAATGGGCCTGGTTCAGATCCCATTTTTCGGCTCTATGTGTTATCTCGCTTTGGTTACTCAGTTTTCTCATCTGTAAAATACATTTCACCATATAAAGATTATAGGACTTTTGGAAGGTTCAAAGAGATAAGGTATGCACTGTGGTAAAAACTGTGTTCCTCCAAAATCCATTTATTTAAACTCCTAATCCAATGTGTCTGTGTTTGGAAATAGCGCCACTAGGAAACATCTAAAACTAAATAAGTTTATAAGAGTGGAGTCATAATAGTGTTCCTATACTAAAGGGGAACACACACACACACACACACACACACACACACAAAGAGCTCTATGCAATGCCTCTGAGTCCTTACATCTCATCAGAGAGGAGGACCCAGAGGGAAGTTTGATATGCACACTATAGGATGCTCCAGGAATGGGGGGGCACTGGGAGAAAGGGAGGGAAGGGGAAAGGAAAGGGAAAAGGTGTGGAGGAAGCAAGGGAATCCAAAGAGGGGTGGAGGGAGGGAGGGAAATGGGGTACTTATCAACTTTGTATGAGTGGAAGAAATTAAAAAAATTTTTCATTGGTTAAAAAAAAGAGTGGAGTCATGATCTGATAGGATCACATAAGAAAAAGACACATGGATAAAGGGGACATAAAAGCATGTACAAAGGTGGCTACCTGTGATATAATAAAAATGTCTCAGAATGAAACAAATCTTGCTGGCATCTTGAGCTTAGCCTTCTAGTTTTGAGAATCAGAATAGATTTCTGCTGTTTAAGCCACACACAGATACTACAAAGTCAGAAGCTACTGTATCTAAACCAAATACATTTGAAAATGCCTTTGGAAATGGAAAAGAGGCATTTTGAGGTTCATGCTAAAAAGTTGGATTGTTATGAACAGAATGTTGGCAGAATTATGAAGGATAAAGGATTTTCTAGTGAGATCTCAGATGGCAAATGAAAAATTTGGAGTCAAAAATTGGAGGAAAGATGGTCACTGCTATAATCTTTAATATAAACAAAGAACCTGGCTAAACTGTATTCTGTCTTGTGGAAGATAGAATTTATGGGCAATTAAGTTGGATATTTAGCTTATAATTCTTCAATTTCTTCTTTTTCCATTTTTGTTATTGAGGATCAAACTCACAATAGGCAAGCAATATATCACCTAATTACACCTCCATCCCTATCACCGCTATGAAGATTTCTAAGCACATTGTAATAAAATGCAAAAAAAGAGAAACAAATTGAAGGAGAAATAATTAAGCAAAAAGCAGAGCTTGAAGATGTGGATTATTTGTAGCTTGTTTGTAATGTCAAAAATGTGAGGGTGCACTAATGGAACACTTTGGTCTGAAATTGTGTATCCTCCAAAAATTTAAATCTTATTCACAGTATGACTATTTGGAGATAAGATAACTAGAAGGCAAACAAAATTGAATGAAGCAGGCCTGTAACACATCTCAGGAGGCTGATACATGATACTTTGAGTTCCAAACTATCCTGAGCTACATAATGAGACACTGTGTTAAATAAATTAACTCCACAAATACGTAAAGTACCATTCTAATACTCTTGGTGTTTTCACAAGGATGGGAATAGAGAAGTCATCTTTTTCAAGCAAAGAGACTTCAGAATTGAAACCTTCTTTGCTCTTACATTTATCTTGAACCTAGTTTCCAGAAATGTAAGAAAGACACTCTTTTTTCTTAAGACATCCATTCTTTGGTATTCTTTATGGCAGACGAGCAGACTAACATGGCATGTAAAAGTGTTAACATAGAGTAGAATCAATTATATAGATACAGAGCATGCCTAAAAATGGCATAATAGGGAACATTTAAAAGGAAAACTGCTTTCGAGTATATTAATTACATTTGTATTTTCTCATTAATTTTAAATTTTAATTGGCACATAATTGTCCATATAAAGGACACAATGTGCTTTTTAAATACATGCATACAAATGTGTAACAATCAGATCATGGTAATTGTCATATTAATCACCTCAGAAATTCATCATTACTTTGTGTTGGCAACATTCTGAATGACCTTGAAATATACAATTATAGTTGTTGCCAACCACAGTTCCCCCATTGGGATTTGGCATGTTAGGCTCGATCCCTCTTAGTACACAGGCTAAACTTGGTAGACAACTTTCAAAAGTCAGTTCTCTCCTTCTGCCATGTGGGAATCTTAGGATACAACTCAGATCATGAGGTTTTTAAACAAGTGCCTTATTTGCTGAGCTATCTTAATAGACCAAGGCTGAATTGTGTTGATAGTACAGTATTCCTTTTCAAATGCAAATATTATGCTATAGAATTGCATAATAATAGTACAGTACTCTTTCTTATAATGGTAATATCATAAGATTAGTCTTATTTAATTATAATTATAGTATTACTTTTTATAATTAATATTATAACTATTACTCATTTTGCCTTATCTCAACGAAACATTTTTAGGTTAAAATTCTATGTATACTTAAAAATATGGCTGTTCTGGAGAGATAGCTCAATGGTTAGTCTGTCTTACAAGCAGAAGGACCTGAGTTCACATCCCAGGTTCTATGTAAAAAAACAGGCAGAAACAGCAGCGACCTGCACTTCCAGCCCTGGTGGGCAGAACCTGGGAAATCCCAGAGCAAAAGGAGGAGCAAAAAGGAGGTAGAATCAATCCAAGATGATTCCCAAAGTCACTCTTGATCCATCACAGGGACACACAGTGCCCTCTGATACATGCATGTATGCATACACACACACACACACACACACACACACACACACACACACACACACACAAGGACTTAAAAAATAAAAAAAAACTTTTGTTTTTGAAAGCTATTTAATTCATGATTTTTGTCAAATATAACAGCTCTCTAGTTTCTTTTTGTCTGGCTTCTCTACTAAACAATTCTCCAGGTGAATTATTTCCATACTTCAAAGAAAAAGGGAAATCACTGGAAACTGTGATTAGACTGATATGATATGCAAGCTAGTAAAATCCACAAGATTTGCTTCCTGTGATTGCAAAAAAAGTTGTCCATGTGCATCCAATGTATAAAAATTTGGTTTCCTGTGTGTGTGTATGTGTGTGTGTGTGTGTGTGTGTGTGTGTGTGTGTGTGTGTTGGGGGGATGCAGTACTGGGGATAGAACCTCATGCATGCCAGGCAAGTGTTCTTTTACTCATGAGCTATAGCCCCAGTTCTCGATATATGTGACTTTTATTGATAAAAGTAAGCTCGTGTTTGGATCATTCATTGTTCTTTTAGAATTTTTCAATAATGGAAACATTTTTTCATAGGTATCAAGGTTACATTTATACATACCGAGTGTCCCAGACAGAAACAGGCTCTTGGAGTGCGGAGGTACAGTTTTTTTTATTTGTATTTGCTATTTTGGGTATCAGGGAAGTATTTGACATCTAGGTTGGTCTGTGCAAGTCATATCATATATTATCAAAATATTCATCACATTTCAATATCACTAAAGCTTCTCTTTAAAATTGTTCAAGGATCATTATAAGCCTTTAGAAAAAATTGGTTCTAGATCTGTTCAGCCACCACTGTGTGTAATGATGTGACTTTGGGTCAAGAGAAAAAGTTGAAGGATTATATCTAACTTTTAATGTCTATATGAAATTTTAGAAAGCATATAAAATCCATAAAATAATCAACTCACACTTATTTAATGGTATTAATGTAATGACTACTGCTGTTCTGTATTAAAAAACAGGATTTTGGTTTTTTGATGTCTGTAGTATCTTTAAGAGATAAAACATGGAATTCAACATCAGTTTAAGATCCTGGGTTTTGAAGAGAGGCGACTTGGTGTGCCACAGAGGCCTGAAGTCCCGCAAGAAAAGACAAGCCAAAGGGAACCCTGTGGTCCATAGAAGTGGATAGGCAAGAGGGTGGGAAGGGTGGGATGGGTTGATAAAGGGAAGGGAGGGAGGAAGGATGGAAAGAAGCAGGGATAAGTACTCAATATGCTTATAAAACTAGAAAAATAGATAAATACAAATAATAGATAAATAATAGATAAATATATAAATAATATTTCTCCTCTGTCATCAGAAGAAATAAAACAGAACATACGATATAAAAAAAGATTCGGGGCTTTGTTTTCAAGTGCACCCACCCAGATTCCACTTCTATTTATTCCTCTTCTCCAATAGGTCTGTGACTGTCGAACTGTTACTTTTTGTTGAACCAGCATATTCATCTGTAAAATAAGCCTGCAAATAGTCCTTTACTTAGAGGACTCATTTTAAGCAGTAAATGATATAATGCACGTAAAGAATCTTCTAGCCTCAAAGCTTGGCACATAGTGAATCTGCAAAAATGGGAACTGCTAAGAACTGCTGGACTGTATGATTGTTTATAGTCCACAGCCAAGTTAGGTAGTCCATGCTGCTCTGTATGCACATACGAGATTCCCAGCTGAGCCATATTGGAGAGCTATGTTGGAGGCCTATGCATAGCTGGGTTAGAGAAGAGGGGACATTAGAAATTTTCTTCTATCTTGAGGCGCTCTAACATGGGGCTGTGGAAGGAGAGGAGAAGGCAATTGGGGATAGTTCTGAATACCTATAATGGCTTTAACTGAATGGTTCTCCTTTGCTCATAAACTAGACTCTGAATAAGATTTCCTTATTCAGAGTTTCTAAGAGCACTAAGGTTTCTTGTGGCTTTGAAAACATTTGAAAATCATTGTATGCCTCCAAGAAATGCCTGTAGAGTGAAATCTTTCTGTAGACCAATGCACTATGAAATCTCCCATGTTAGCAATCATTGATCTCTACAACTGACATTTTCAAACTCAAATGCTTTTTTGTTTCTGACTCTTTAACAGTTTATCTCAAGAGTGAAAATGCATCATTATACTATTTTGGAAGTAGAAAGACTGATGTCAGTTTCTGTTGCTCAATTAATCTATGCATTGAATTGCAGAATCTAGACAAAAGATTAGAACTATTGCACATCTTATCCTTACATATTTTTAGTAGATAGAAAGTACAAATTACAGTTCTCAAACATTTTAAATTGCTGAGATAAATTTTGACAAATTTTGAAGATGTTTTTATTTAATTATTTTTATGTAATTCGTTATTTGTTAATTTTGAGTTTTTAAGTTTTAGTTTTCTATTTTTAATTTTAATTTTCAGGTTTTATTTCTTTTTTTTTATGTGTTATGTATGCTAGGCAAGCATTGTCCCATTGAGCAATATCCACAACTAACTTTTGCTTTTTCATTGGACTATAATTCATTATACATAGTAGTGGGTTTGATAAGACATTTTCTTTCTTTTTTTTTTACTTTAACTTTTTATTGTGTGTGTGTGCATGCATGTATCAGAGGGCACTGTATGTCCCTGTGAAGGACCAAGGGTGATTTCCAGAATCACCTGGGATTGCTTCTTGGATTTGCTTTGCTCTGGCATTTTCCAGTCTCCTCCGACCAGGGCTGGAAGTGGAGGCCACCACAGGGTCCACCTGGTGTTTTTATGTGGGACCTGGGATCCGAACTCAGGACCTTCTGCATGAGAGGCAGAGTCTTAACCCCTGAACCATCTCTCCAGTCCCTTGATAAAACATTTTCTTTTTTTTTTCATTTTTTTCTGTTTTTTTTATAACATTTTTATTATTATTTCCGCTCATACAAACTTAATAGGTAGACCAGTTCCCTCTCCCCTCCTCCTCCCCCTGAACCCCCTGCTCCCCCTCCCTCCCTCCCCATTTCCCAGTACCCCCCCCAATTCCCAAAGAGTCCTTTATTGTGTATGCCTAACTCTCCTCTTGGTCCTCCTTTCTGATGACGTAAAAGGACCCAGTGGCATTTCCCTGAACCCTTTCTCGTGTTCCCCTTAAGCATAGGAACACTACTGTGGCCATCAATCCCTTGCCTCCAAGGATCTTGGTGCTTTTAGCCGATGTTAGACTTTGTGAGGTCAATAGTGTGACAGAATTGGCGCAGGGCATGCAAAGTCCTATTATGATTGCTTCAGTCCTATCTAGTGTGGAGACTCTTCAAATCATTGCTCCCCCCATCCTTTTGCTCTTACAATCTTACCGCCCCCTCTTTCGCAGATATCCCTGAGCTTCAAGATGGGGGGAGATTAGGCTGGCTTAGTTCTATGTGGATGATATAGAGTCTCTGAAGTTCTGGATTGTGGTTTGTTGATTTTCTTTTGCAGTTTTGCTGCTCCTGCTATGTCCACTGTATGTCACCCCCTGGTCAGAGACAAAAAACTGTTAAACTGGAGTCTTGTTATAATAGCACATTCAAGGATAGATGTAATAAAAGCAGGAAACCTTGGTGAGGGAGGGATCAGTCATCCATTTGCAAAATTATCTCTTTTCATCTGCCAGATTATATGCCCTCTCCTTCTGGTGAGATCATACCCCCTCAGTTGTACATGATCAGGAACGAATGTCTGTGAACTTAACCAGGTGTCACATTACTTACTTGCATTCCTTGGAGGTCGATTTTTTCTGCTGTAACATGTTCCCCTCTCTCCTTGTGTCTGGTGTGGCTCTCCAACCCCATCCCTCCTGTTCACAATCCTTGCAATTACCATATTACATAGATTTACCCTTGAGTGTCTCATTGTGGGCTGGGTGAGTTTGGTACTAGGAGCCACCTATTAGGGAGTACATATGGCGCTTAACTTTCTGGAATTGGGATACTTCACTTAATATAATTGTTTCTAATGACATCCATTTCCCAGCAAACTCCAGTAATTCATCATTTTTGATGGCTGAGTAGTACTCCATTGTATAGATGTACCACAGTTTCCTTATCCACTCGTCAACTGTTGGACATTTAGGTTGATTCCATGACTTTGCTATTGTAAACAGTGCTGCTATGAACATAGTCGTGCTGGTGCTATCGAGGCGAACCTCTGCTGCATGGGGGGGTTATTCCCAAAAGTGGAATAGCAGGGTCATATGGCATTTCAATCTTTAATTTCTTTAAGAATCTCCAGACGGCTCGCCAGAATGGCTGTATGAGTCTGCATTCCCACCAGCAATGTAGCAGGGTTCCCCTCTCTCCACATCCTCTCCAGCACTTGCTGTTGTTTGTATTGTGGATTTTTGCCATCCTGACCGGGGTGAGATGGTATCTCAGGTAAGTTTTGATTTGCATTTCCCTGATAGCTAAAGAAGTGGAGCATTGTTTAAGATATTTGTTAGACATTTTAATTTCATCTCTGGTAAAATTTCTTTTAAGTTCCAGGTCCCATTTTTTAATTGGGCCATTGGTTTCCTTGGTGTTTAATTTTCTAAGTTCTTTGTGCACTCTGGACAGTAGAGCTCTATCAGATATGTGGTTAGTGAAGATTTTCTCCCATTCTGTGGGTTGCCTTTGAGCTCGCGTTATAATCTCTTTATCTAAACAGAAGCTCTTTAATTTCACAAGATCGCAACTGTTGAGAGTTGGTAGCAGTGACTGTGCCATTGGATGTCTGTTTAGGAAATGTTGGCCTAGCCCAATCAGCTCAAGGGAGTTCCCTATCCGTTCAGTTATGATTTTTATAGTCTCTGGTCTGATATCAAGTCCCTTGATCCATTTGGAATTAAGTCTTGTACATGGTGACAAGTATGGGTCCAGCTTTAATCTTCTGCATGTGGAGATCAGTTTTGCCAGCACCATTTGTTGAAGATACTGTTCTTTTTCCATTGGATTCTTTGGGCCCCTTTGTCAAAGATCAAATGGCTGTATTTTTGTGGGCTTATATCTGGGTCCTCAACCCTTATCCATTGGTCTGTGTGTCTATTTTGGAGCCAGTACCAGGCTGTTTTTATAACTATGGATTTGTAGTATAGACTAAGGTTCGGTATGGTAATACCTCCAGCAGTGTTTTTGTTACTCAGGATTGTCTTTGCTATTCTGGGTCTTTTGTGCCTCCATATGAAATTTGAGATTAATTGGTCTACTTCTTTAAAGAATTGCTTTGGGATTTTAATTGGTATAGCATTGAATTTGTATATTGCCTTAGGTAGGATGGTCATTTTTACGATGTTGATTCTGCCAATCCAGGAGCATGGGAGGTTTTTCCACCTTCTGATGTCTTCAGCAATTTCTTTCTTTAGGGTTTTAAAGTTTTCATTGTAAAGGTCTTTTACCTCCTTGGTTAGGTTTATACCAAGGTATTTCATTTTTTTAAGGGCTACAGTAAATGGGATTGTTTCTCTCAAGGCTTTTTCACTTCTTTCATTCTGGGCATATAGGAAGGCCTCTGATTTTTGCACATTTATTTTGTATCCTGCCACCCTGCTGAACTTCTCAATTAGTTCCAGGAGCTTCCTGGTGGAGTTTTTGGGATCCCTCAGGTATAAGATCATGTCATCTGCAAATAGGGATAGCTTGACTTCTTCCTTGCCGATTTGAATCCCTTTTATGTCCCTTTCTTGTCTTATGGCTTCAGCTAAGACTTCAAGTACAATATTGAATAGAAGTGGTGAGAGTGGACAGTCTTGTCTAGTTCCTGAACGAAGTGGGAATGCTTCCAATTGTTCCCCATTGAGCGTAATCCTTGCTGTGGGCTTGTTGTATACAGCTTTTATTATATTGATAAAGGTTCCTTCCATTCCTACTGTCTCTAGCGTTTTGATCATAAAAGGCTGTTGGATCTTATCAAAGGCTTTTTCTGCGTCTATCGAGAGTATCATGTGGTCTTGGACTTTGGACTGGTTTACATGATGAATTACAATTATTGATTTGCGTATGTTGAACCAACCTTGCATGCCGGGGATGAAGCCTACTTGTTCCCTGTGAATGATCTTTTTGATATGTTTTGAATCCAATTTGCTAAGACTTTGTTGAGAATCTTTGCATCTGTGTTCATCAGGGAGATCGGCCTATAGTTTTCTTTTTTAAGTGAATCTTTATTAGGTTTTGGGATTAAGACGATATTAGCTTCATAGAAGGAATTTGGTAGTGTTCCTTCCTTTGCTATTTGATGGAACAGTTTAAGGAGTATTGGTGTTATTGACTCCTTAAATGTCTGGTAGAATTCTGTGCTGAATCCATCTGGTCCAGGACATTTTTTGGTGGGAAGATTCGAGATTACTTCTTCAATTTCCTTATATGTTATAGGGCCATTTAAGTAATTCACAACTTCCTGATCCAATTTACGTAAGATGTATTTACTTAGAAATTCATCCATCTCTTCTGTGTTGTCAAACTTCACAGAGTATAAGTTTTTGAAATATGATGTTATAATTCTCTGGATTTCTTGGGTATCAGTAGTGATTACTCCATGTTCATTTCTAATTTTGTTAATTTGGGTTTTCTCTCTCTTGCTTTTGGTTAATTTAGCTAGGGGTGTATCTATCTTATTGATTTTTTCAAAGAACCAGCTTTTCGACTGGTTGATTTTTTCTATCGTTTTCTTAGTCTCGATTTCAGATATTTCTCCCCTTATTTTCCTAATCTCTTCTCTTCTACTACTTTTGGGATCAGATTGCTCAAGTTTCTCTAAAGCCTTAAGCTGCATCGTTAAGTTATTTATTTCTGATGTTTCCATTTTTTTGATGTAGGCATTAAGAGCTATGAACTTACCTCTTAAGACAGCTTTCATTGTGTCCCAGAGATTTTGGTAAGTTGTATTTTCGTTATCATTCACTTTCAGGAAATCTTGAATTTCCTTTTTAATTTCTTCCTGAATCCAGTTCTCATTCAGCATCATATTGTTAAGTTTCCAGGAGTTAGTGTATTTTCTCTTGTTTGTTGTGTTGTGGATGTCCAGCTTTAGGCCGTGGTGGTCTGATAGGGCACAGGTTAGAATTTCAACTTTCTTGTATATGTGTAGATTCGTTTTGTGGCCCAATATGTGATCTATTTTGGAGAAAGTTCCGTGTGCTGCTGAGAAAAATGTGTATTCTTTTGTGCGTGGGTGAAAAGTTCGATAGAGATCTGTAAGGTCCATTTCTTTAAGTGTTTGATTAAGTTCCAAAGTGTCTCTGTTAAGCTTTTGACCTGTTGATCTATCCCATGTTGAGAGGGCGGTGTTGAAGTCCCCAAGAATTATCGTTTGGGGGTTGATATCTTGCTTTAGGCGCTGTAGGGTTTTCTTAATGAATGTGGAGGGGCCCGTATTGGGTGCATAAATGTTCAGGATTGTGAAGTCTTCCTGGTGAATTGTACCTGTGACTAAAATGTAGTATCCATCTGTGTCTCTTATGATTTTCTTTGGTTTGAAGTCCACTTTGTCTGAAAGCGTAATTGCTACCCCTGCCTGTTTCCGGGTTCCATTAGCTTGTAAGATTTTGGACCAGCCGTTCATTCTTAGGATGTGCCTATCTTTTGTGGTGAGATGAGTTTCATGAAGGCAGCAGATTGTTGGATTGTGGTTTTTAATCCAAGTTTGTAATCTATGTCTCTTAATCGGTGAATTAATCCCATTGACATTTAATGTTATAATGGAGAAATTATTTTTAATTCTGGACATTTTTTTTCTGATTTGTTTTTTTTTATTAAAAATTTAATTATACATTTTAAAATTTTTTACCAGTTCCCTCCCTCCCCCCTCCTCCCCCTCCCCTTCCCCCAGTGCCTCCCCCCCAATTCCCAGAGAGTCCTTTATTGTGTACGCCTAACTCTCCACTGGGTCCTCCTCTCCAATGACATATAAGGACCCAGTGGCATTTCCATAAGCCCTTTCTCTTGTTCCCCTTAAGCATAAGATCACTACTATGGCTGTCAATCCCTTGCCTCCAGGGGTCTCGGTGCCCTTAACAGATGCTAGACTTTATGAGGGCAACAGTGCGCTGGACATTGCGCAGGGCATGCAAAGAATTCTGGACATTTTTTATGTTTAGTAGATTTTGTAAGCATGTTGTTTGATATTTATGTTTTGGTGGTATTATACTTCCCTTCTGCCCTCCTGGATACGCTTGTTCTTTTCTTCAAGCTTGAGTATCAGTTCTAGGATTTTTTGAAGACCTGGTTTGGTAGACATGTATCCCTTCAAGTTGTCTTTGTGTTGGAAAACTTTTCTTTCTCCCTCAATCATGACAGATAGTTTTGCCGGGTATATCAGTCTGGGTTGGCATTTTTGCTCATTTAATACTTGAAGTATGTCTCTCCAAGCTCTTCTTGCTTTTACTGTTTCCATTGAGTAGTCATTTGTTATTCTAATAGGTTTACCTTTAAAAGTGAGTTGCTTTTTTTCTCTTGAAGCTCTCAGCACCTTTTCTTTGTCTTGAATGTGGAGTGTTTTGACTATTATTTGCCGTGGCGATTTTCTATTTTGGTCGTATCTGTTTGGAGTGCGAAATGCCTCTTGTATTTGGATAGGCCTCTCATTCTTTAATTGTGGGAAGTTTTCATTTATGATGAATTGAAATATTTCCTCAGGTGTGGTATTTTGGGATTCTTGTTCTGGTATTCCATGAATGCGCATGTTAGGCTTCTTCACGTTGTCCCATATCTCTTGAATGTTCCTCTCCAGTATCTTTTTGGCTTTAACAATCTCTTCCATTGAGCTGGTTAATTCTCCCACTTTGTCTTCAAGATCTGAAATTCTATTTTCTGCCTCATTTGTTCTTCTGATAAGACTCTCTGTTGAGTTTTGTGTTGAAGATAACTTGTCTTTTAGTTCAATTTTAAACTCTGCCTGAGACTGTTTTAATTGCTCCATACCTATTTTTGTTTCTTGAAGTGTTTTTCTCAACTCCTCCAAGTGCCTGTTGTGTTCCTGTTCAAAGTGGTTGATTCGGTTGTTTATCTCTTCTCGGATTTCCTCTTTCATAGTATTAATCATGGTAAGAATCATACTCTGAAAGTCGTTATGTTGGGTCTGGCTTTCATGGCGATTTTCTGTAGATTTGTTCTGATCGGAATCCCTCATTATGGGATTGATTCTTTCGGCAGGAGATTGGTCTTCTTGGGTTTTGTTTCTCGTGGATCTGCACTTTGACTTGTACATTGTTGTTTTGTTTTTTAGGACCTTTCAGTTTCTGTTTTTTACTGAATCCATGTAGTTAGTATTGTTACGCTTGCCAGTTATTACTAGTGCTTGCCTTGGATTTTGTATGTCTGTGTATTGTTAGTATTATATCCTAGATGAGGCTACTAGGCTGTTAGTACCTCAGATAAGTCAGGTTACGTTACCAGGGGGTGAGTATTAGTTTGGTAGTGCACTTTTACGATTTAGTTTCTTGATGAAATGTGGGGGTGAGTGGTGTACTCCCTGGAGTTGTATGTTGTGGGGTGGCTGTATGAGAAAGTTGATCTACAGCATTGATACTTTAAAGGATCAGTAAGGTGAAAAGAAAAAGTTTACTTATCTTTGGGCTGGATGAGAAGAAACTCGCCCACGTGATATAATGATTGTAGTGGAGTCCAGATGTATGGCCTGTGCTCCCTTTGTTCCTTAGAATTTTGCTTGAGTTTCCTTTGGGCTCTATTGAATTCTGAGTAGCAGTGTGTCTTCCGTGGACCACGTGTGTAGGTCCCCGGTGGGCCAGAGAGGCAGAGGGTCTGATGTTGATGGCAGAGTTCTTCACCTGCGATCTAGGAAGGTGGGCGGGGGGAGGGGCGGGGCCCGGGGCAAAGCCCGCTGCGCAGTGCAGTGCTGCTGGCTGGGCGGCTCCTGGGTGGGGGCGGGGTGGGGCTGGGCTGGGCTCTTTCGCTCCCTGGCTCAATGGCAGAATTCTTCACCTGGGATCCAGGGGCGTGGCTAGGCACAGGGGGCAGGAGGGTGCGAGGGGCTTGGGTCCCGGGCGGGGCCCAGGCCGAGCTGCAGTTGGCCTGGGTGCTCGCCGCCTGGACGCCGTGGGGCTCCGGGGTGGGTGGGGGCTGGGCTGGTCTCTCTCTCTCTCTCTCTCTCTCTCTGTCTCTCACTCACCTTGGGCGAGGGCGGGGCGGCGCGGCGGAGGGGGCTGGGGTCGTCCGGGCGGGGGGGGGGGGTGCAGGCCAAGCCGCAGTCGGCCTGGTTGCTCGCCGCCGGGACCGTGGGGCTCCGGGGTGGGTGGGGGCTGGGTTGATAAAACATTTTCATGCAGTTATATAAATTTGATTATGGTGTTTCTTATGCCCATCTAGCCTTCTATGGTTATACTATTACTCTGTATAAAGAAAATTAAAACTGCAGTAGTACGTAAGGAATAGTCGGTAC
Organism: Typhlomys cinereus; assembly: GCA_023101885.1. Lineage (NCBI taxonomy): Eukaryota > Metazoa > Chordata > Mammalia > Rodentia > Platacanthomyidae > Typhlomys > Typhlomys cinereus. The sequence goes on from JALPQD010000058.1 coordinate 6,444,398, forward strand.
ATTTTTTTTATTAATACATATTTATTATTATTTCAGCTCATACACACTTATTAGGTTCACCAGTTCGCTCCCTCCCTCCTCCTCCCCCCCGTACCCCCTGCTCCCCCTCCCCACCCCCCTCTCTCCCTATCCCCCAATGCCTCCCACCCCAATTCCCAGAGAGTCCTTTCTTGTGCATGTCTGATTTTCCTCTGGGCCCTCCTCTCCGATGACATACAAGGACTCCTCCCATCCTTTTGCTCTTACACTCTTATCACCCCCTCTTCCGCAACTTTCCCTGAGCTTCAAGATGGGGAGAGATTAAGCTGGCCTAGTTCTAGGTGGTTGATATAGAGTCTCTGAAGTTCTGGATTGTGGTTTGTTGATTTTCTTTTGCAGTTTTGCAGCACCTGCAATGCCCTTCACTCCATCCTGGTGGGCCTTGCATGTTACCCCCTGGCCAGAGACAAAAAGCTGTTAAACTAGAGTCTTGTGATAAAAGCACATTCAAAGGTAGATGAATAAAAGTGGGAAACCACAGTGAGGGAGGGGTCTATCACCCATTTGCAAAATGGTTACTTTTTATCTGCCAGACTATATGCCCTCCACTTCTGGTGAGATCACACCCCCTCAGTAGTAAATGATCAGGAACAAAAGTCTGTGAACTTAATCAGATGTCTCATTACTTATTTGGGTCCTTGATGGAGGCCTATTTTCCCTGCTGTAACATGGTCCCTTTTCTCCTTGTTTCTGGTGTGGGCCTCCTACCCCATCCCTCCTGTTCATAATCCTTGCAATTACTGTCTCTAGGTGGGCTGGGTGGGTTTGGTACTAGGAGCCACCTATTAGGGAGTACATACGGTGCTTAATTTTCTGGGTCTGGGATACTTCACTTAATATAATTGTTTCTAATGACATCCATTTCCCAGCAAATTCCAGTAATTCATCATTTTTGATGGCTGAGTAGTACTCCATTGTATAGATGTATCACAGTTTCCTTATCCACTCGTCAACTGTTGGACATTTAGGTTAATTCCATGACTTTGCTATTGTAAACAGTGCTGCTATAAACATGGTCGAGCTTGTGCTACCGAGGCGAACCTCTGCTGTATGGGGGGTTATTCCCAAAAGTGGGATAGCAGGGTCATATGGCATTTAAATCTTTTTTTTTTATTTCAGCTCATACAAACTTATTAGGTACACCAGTTCCCTCCCTTCCTTCTCCTCCCCCCGTACCCCCTGCTCCCCCTTCCCACCCTTCTCCCTCCCCATCCCCCAGTGCCTCCCGCCCCAATTCCCAGAGAGTCCTTTCTTGTGCATGTCTGATTTTCCTCTGGGCCCTCCTCTCCGATGATGTACAAGGACCCAGTGGCCTTTCCCGAACCCTTTCCCATGTTCCCCTTAGGTATAGGAACACTGCTGTGGCTGCCAATCCTTTACCTCCAAGGATCTTGGTGCCTTTAGCAGATGCTAGACTTTGTGAGGTGAACAGTGTGTTGGACAATGCGCAGGGAATGCAAAGTCCAATTATGATTGCTTCAGCCCTAACTAGTATGGAGTATCTTACATATCATTGCTCCTCCCATCCTTTTGCTCTTACACTCTTACCGCCCCCTCTTCCGCAACTTTCCCTGAGCTTCAAGATGGGGAGAGATTAAGCTGGCCTAGTTCTAGGTGGTTGATATAGAGTCTCTGAAGTTCTGGATTGTGGTTTGTTGATTTTCTTTTGCAGTTTTGCTGCTCCTGCAATGCCCTTCACTCCATCCTGGTGGGCATTGTATGTTACCCCCTGGCCAGAGACAAAAAGCTGTTAGAGTCTTGTGATAAAAGCACATTCAAAGGTAGATGTAACAAAAGTGGGAAACCATACTAAGGGAGGGGTCTATCACTCATTTGCAAAATGGTTACTTTTTATCTGCCAGACTATATGCCCTCCTCTTCTGGTGAGATCACACCCCCTCAGTAGTAAATGATCAGTAACAAAAGTCTGTGAACTTAATCAGATGTCTCATTACTTATTTGGGTCCTTGGTGGAGGCCTATTTTCCCTGCTGTAACATGGTCCCTTTTCTCCTTGTTTCTGGTGTGGGCCTCCTACCCCATCCCTCCTGTTCATAATCCTTGCAATTACTGTCTCTAGGTGGGCTGGGTGGGTTTGGTACTAGGAGCCACCTATTAGGGAGTACATACGGCGCTTAATTTTCTGGGTCTGGGATACTTCACTTAATATAATTGTTTCTAATGACATCCATTTCCCAGCAAATTCCAGTAATTCATCATTTTTGATGGCTGAGTAGTACTCCATTGTGTAGATGTACCACAATTTCCTTATCCACTCGTCAACTGTTGGACATTTGGGCTGATTCCATGACTTTGCTATTGTAAACAGTGCTGCTATGAACATGGTCGAGCTTGTGCTATTGAGGTGAATCTCTGCTGTATGGGGGTTATTCCCAAAAGTGGAATAGCAGGGTCATATGGCATTTCAATCTTTAATTTCTTTAAGAATATCCAGACGGCTCGCCAGAGTGGCTGTATGAGCCTGTATTCCCACCAGCAATGTAGGAGAGTTCCCCTCTCTCCACATCCTCTCCAACATTTGTTGTTGTTTGTATTGTGGATTTTTGCCATCCTGACCGAGGTGAGATGATATCTCAGGGAAGTTTTGATTTGCATTTCCCTGATGGCTAAGGAGGTGGAGCATTTTTTCAGATATTTGTTAGACATTTTAATTTCATCCCTGGTAAAGTTTCTTTTAAGTTCCAGGGCCCATTTTTTAATTGGGCCATTGGTTTCCTTGGTGTTTAGTTTTCTAAGTTCTTTGTGCACTCTGGACAGCAGAGTTCGATCAGATGTGTGGTTAGTGAAGATTTTCTCCCGTTCTGTGGGTTGCCTTTGAGCTCGCGTTATAATCTCTTTATCTGAACAGAAGCTCTTTAATTTCACAAGATCCCAACTGTTGAGAGTTGGTAGCAGTGACTGTGCCATTGGATGTCTGTTTAGGAACTGTTGGCCTAGCCCAATCAGCTCCAGGGAGTTCCCTATTCTTTCAACTATGGTTTTTATAGTCTCTGGTCTGATATCAAGGTCCTTAATCCATTTGGAATTAAGTCTTGTACATGGTGACAAGTACGGGTCCAGCTTTAATCTTCTGCATGTGGAGATCCAGTTTTGCCAGCACCATTTGTTGAAGATGCTGTTCTTTTTCCATTGGATTCTTTGGGCCCCTTTGTCAAAGACCAAATGGCTGTAACTTTGTGGGCTTATATCTGGGTCTTCAATCCTTATCCATTGATCTGTGTGTCTATTTTGGAGCCAGTACCAGGCTGTCTTTATAACTATGGATTTGTAGTATAGACTTAGGTTTGGTATGGTAATACCTCCAGCTGTGTTTTGTTACTCAGGATTGTTTTTGCTATCCTGGGTCTTTTGTGCCTCCATATGAACTTTGAGATTGTTTGGTCAACTTCTTTGAAGAATTGCTTTGGGATTTTGATTGGTATAGCATTGAATCTGTATATTGCCTTTGGTAGGATGGTCATTTTTACGATGTTGATTCTGCCAATCCAGGAACAAGGGAGGTCTTTCCACCTTCTGGTGTCTTCTGCTATTTCTTTCTTTAGGGTTTTAAAGTTTTCATTGTAAAGGTCTTTTACCTCCTTAGTTAGGTTTATACCAAGGTATTTCATTTTTTTAGAGGCTATAGTAAATGGTATTGTTTCTCTCAAGGCTTTTTCACTTCTTTCATTCTGGGCATATAGGAAGGCCTCTGATTTTTGCACATTTATTTTGTATCCTGCCACCCTGCTGAACTTCTCAATTAGATCAAGGAGCTTCCTGGTGGAGTTTTTGGGATCACTCAGGTATAAGATCATGTCATCTGCAAATAGGGATAGCTTGACTTCTTCCTTGCTGGTTTGAATCCCTCTTATGTCCCTTTCTTGTCTTATGGCTTCAGCTAAGACTTCAAGTACAATATTGAATACAAGTGGTGAGAGTGGACAGCCTTGTCTAGTTCCTGTTGGAAGTGCAAATGCTTCCAATTGTTCCCCATTGAGCATAATCCTTGCTGTGGGCTTGTCATATACAGCTTTTATTATATTGATAAAGGTTCCTTCCATTCCTACTGTCTCTAGCGTTTTGATCATCAAAGGCTGTTGGATCTTGTCAAAAGCTTTTTCTGCATCTATCGAGAGTATCATGAGGTCTTGGACTTTGGACTGGTTTACATGATGAATTACATTTATTGATTTGCGTATGTTGAACCAACCTTGTGTGCCGGGGATGAAGCCTACTTGGTCCCCATGAATGATCTTTTTAATATGTTTTTGAATCCGATTTGCTAAGACTTTGTTGAGAATCTTTGCGTCTGTGTTCATCAGGGAGATCAGCCTATAGTTTTCTTTTTTAAGTGAATCTTTATTGGGTTTTGGGATTAAAACAATATTAGCTTCATAGAAGGAATTTGGTAGTGTTCCTTCCTTTGCTATTTGATGGAACAGTTTAAGGAGTATTGGTGTTATTAACTCCTTAAATGTCTGGTAGAACTCTGTGCTGAATCCATCTGGTCCAGGACAATTTTTGGTGGGAAGATTCGAGATTACTTCCTCAATTTCCTTATATGTTATAGGACTATTTAAATAATTCACAACTTCCTGATTCAATTTAGGTAAGTTGTGTTTACTTAGAAATTCATCCATCTCTTTTGTGTTGTCAAACTTCACAGAGTATAAGTTTTTGAAATATGATGTTATAATTCTCTGGATTTCTTGGGTATCAGTAGTGATAACTCCATGTTCATTTCTAATTTTGTTAATTTGGGGCTTCTCTCTCTTGCTTTTGGTTAGTTTAGCTAAGGGTGTATCAATCTTGTTGATTTTTTCAAAGAACCAGCTTTTTGACTGGTTGATTTTTTCTATCATTTTCTTAATCTCGATTTCAGATATTTCTCCCCTTTTTTTGTTAATCTCCTCCCTTCTACTGCTTTTGGGATCAGATTGCTCTAGTTTCTCTAAAGCTTTAAGCTGCATCGTTAAGTTATTTATTTCTGATGTTTCCATTTTTTTGACGTAGGCATTAAGAGCTATGAACTTACCTCTTAGGACAGCTTTCATTGTGTCCCAGAGATTTTGGTAAGTTGTATTTTCGTTATCATTCACTTTCAGGAAATCTTGAATTTCCTTTTAAATTTCTTCCTGTATCCAGTTCTCATTCAGTATCATAGTGTTAAGTTTCCAGGAGTTAGTGTATTTTCTCTTGTTTGTTGTGTTGTGGATGTCCAGCTTTAGGCCGTGGTGGTCTGACAGGGCACAGGTTAGAATTTCAACTTTCTTGGGCTGGAGAGGTGGCTCAGGGGTTAAGCCTCCGCCTTGCAGGCGGAAGGTCCCGAGTTCGGATCCCAGATCCCACGTATAGACGCCAGACGGAAGCGGGGGCGGCCTGCGCTTCTGGTCCTGGTAGGGCGGAGCCTGTGAATCCCGGGGCGGAGGCGTCCATGGTGGTTCGCGAATTCGTCCGTGGTTCTACACACACATACACACACACACAGACGCGCGCGCACATGCACACAGTTGAATAAATAATAATAAAAAAAAAAAAAATTTAAAAAAAAAAAAAAAAAAAAAAAAAAAAAAAAAAGAATTTCAACTTTCTTGTATATGTGTAGATTCGTTTTGTGGCCCAATATGTGATCTATTTTGGAGAAAGTTCCGTGTGCTGCTGAGAAAAATGTGTATTCTTTGGTGCGTGGGTGAAAAGTTCGATAGAGATCTGTAAGGTCCATTTCTTTCAGGGTTTGATTAAGTTCCAAAGTATCTCTGTTAAGCTTTTGACCTTTTGATCTATCCCATGTTGAGAGGGCTGTGTTGAAGTCCCCAAGAATTATTGTTTGGAGGTTGATTTCTTGCTTTAGACGCTGTAGGGTTTTCTTAATGAATGTGGAAGGTCCCATGTTGGGTGCATATATGTTCAGTATTGTGAAGTCTTCCTGGTGAATTGTACCTGTAACTAAAATGTAGTATCCATCCGTGTCTCTTATAATTTTCTTTGGTTTGAAATCCACTTTGTCTGATAGCATAATGGCTACCCCTGCCTCTTTTCTGCTTCCATTTGCTTGTAGAATTGTTGACCAGCCTTTTATTTTTAGAGCGTGCCTATCTTTTGTGGTGAGATGGGTTTCCTGTAGGCAGCAGATTGATGGATTGTGATTTTTAATCTAAGTTTGTAATCTGTGTCTCTTGATCGGTGAATTAAGTCCATTAACATTGAGTGTTATAATGGAGAAACTATTAAGTCCATACATTTATTATGTTTAGTAGCTTTTATAAGTATATTGCTTCGCTTTTAATGGTGTTATATTTGCCTTCTGTTCTCCTGGATATGCCTGTTTTTTTCTTCACGCTTGAGTATCATTTCTAGCATTTTTTGAAAGCCTGGTTTGGTGGACATGTATCCCTTAAAGTTGTCTTTGTGCTGGAAAATTTTTCTTTCTCCCTCGGTCATGACAGATAGTTTTGCAGGGTAAATCAGCCTGGGTTGACATTTTTGCTCATTCAATACTTGAAGTAAATCTCTCCAAGCTCTTCTTGCTTTTACTGTTTCGACTGAGAAGTCATTTGTTATTTTAATAGGTTTACCTTTAAAAGTGACTTGTTTTTTCTCCCTTGAAGCTCTCAGCACCAGTTCTTTATCTTGAATGTGGAGTGTTTTAATTATTATTTGCCGCGGCATGCTTCTATTTTGGTCGTATCTGTTTGGGTTGCGGAATGCCTCTTGTATATGGATGGGCCTCTCTTTTTTTATATGAGGAAAGTTTTCCTTGATGATCATTTGAAAAATTTCCTCAGGGGTGGTATTTTGAGATTCTTGCTCTGGTATTCCATGAATACGCATGTTAGGCTTCTTCAGGGTGTCCCATATCTCTTGGATATTTCTCTCAAGTATCTTTTCGACTTTGACAACCTCTTCCATTGAGCTGTTTAATACTCCCACTTTATCTTCAAGGTCTGAAATTCTGTTTTCTGCTTCGTTAGTTCTGTTGATAAGACTCTGTGGAGTTCTGGGTTGAAGATAACTTGTCTTGTAGCTCAGTTTTAAACTCTGCTTGAGTCTGTTTTAACTGCTCTATGCCAGTTTTTGTTTCTTGCACTGGTTTTCTCAACTCCTCCAAGTGTCTGTTGTGTTCCTCTTCAAAGCGATTGATTCGATTATGTAATTCCTCCCGGATTTCCTCTTTCATAGTATTGAACATGGTAATGATCATATTTTGAAAGTCCTTATCCTGAGTCAGGATTTCTTGGCCATTTTCCGTGGGTTTGTTCTGCTTGGAGTCTAACATTATGGGATTAATTTCTTCAGTGGGAAATTTGATTACTTGAGTGTTGCTTCTCATGGATTTGCACTTTGACTTTGGCATTGTCGTTTTAACTCTTAAGATCTTTCAATTTCACTAAACTGAATTATTTGGCCTCGGGTCCTGGTGGGTGGGCGCGGGCAGTGACTTACCTAGGTCGCGGGGTGAGGCCCGGCTGGACCGTGTGCATGTCCAGACCAGCGGAGCGGGGTGGGGTGAAAGGGAGGATGGGGCGTCGGCTTCGAGCTATTTAACCTGAGGGCAGCTGGGGCGGGGCCCGGGCACAGGGGTAGGTCCTCCTCGTCCCTTGGCCCCACACGCGGCTCTGGCTGGATGGTGGGAGTCAGAGCTGGGTTCCTTTGGCCTGACCTGGGGTCCTGGTGGGTGGTCCGCGGGTGGAGACTTACCTAGGTCGCGGGGTGAGGCCCGGCTGGACTGCGCACGAGCGTCCCGACCCGTGGAGCAGGGTGGGGTGAAAGGGTAGTCGGTACATTTTTAATCAACACTATTTATACCTACATATTTAAAATTTTTGCTTTGTATCACTGCAGAGGTAATTTAATAAGCAATTTAATTCTTTCATCACAAAGAATAGTTGTGTGTGTGTGTGTGTGTGTGTGTGTGTGTGTGTGTGTGTGTGTGTGTTGGGCAGTAACAGTCCTCTCTCAAGAAGTATCCTTCAGCTTTTCAGTAAAGAATATTTTCCGAATGATTATTTCTTAGATAGAAAGAAAGAGAGGTGCCTTTGTACCACAGTATGCATGTGGAAGTCAGAGGGCAACTTTTCAGAAGTTGGTTCTCTCTTTCCATCATATGGGTTCTGTCTGTTGAACTCAACACAACAGATTTACATGCACATGTCATTACCAGCTGAGCCACTTTCCTGGCCCCGAATCATTTTTTTTTCATGGAAAGAATCTTAAGGCTTAACAATCTTGTTTTAAAACTTGCCTTCTTCCATTTCAAATATTGTATGTGGGTTGTTATATGCTGTAGTCATGTTAAGAAGGACAGGGCCTATTGATCGTGAATACTTTTTACATAATAATATTGCAATTATTTCTACCAGGAGAATAGAAAGTTGGTTTGGTTTATCTCCAAATGCAACATAGACCAAAATATTCTTTCATCTATGATATGTGTATTGCACTTTTTTTTGTCTACTAAGTATGCCTTCTTGTTAATGTGAATATTAAACCAGTGTGTATTCTCAGAACTAAAAACACCTGACTAGAAGAAATTTCTCTAGAGTATATTGAAGACCAGATGTGATCCAAAACATGGTTCCATGGACAGTGTGGGAAAAGCATGGATTTGAACAAGAATTTGCTGGTAGGACAGGGATTATCAGGGGAACAATTCTTATGGTGAATGCCTTTCTGAAGTGGGGTAGATAATAGTTATACAGAGTTTTGGAACAAGGTATTAGTTTGCCGCACTGTAGGATAAATGGCAGCAGTACTCTACAGCAGTACTCCATTCTCTGTGCACAGATTGTATTTGAAATCTAATAAGCCTAAAATATATATTGAGGTATGGGGCTGAGTTGAATCTTGGATCCACTGAATTATGGAAGATGAATATCATTTGTACTTTTTGCTTTAAGTATTTCCTTGCTGAATGTATTATCTCAATTTATGTGACTGGCTCAGGTTAAAATTATAATGGATTAGTAATTTAGAGAATTCTTCATACTGTCAATGATCATTTGTTAGTGCATGGATTATCAACACTGCATTGTAAATGTGTGCTGATATCTCCCTCTAATTTCTGTGCCTTTCTACTGTTCTGGGTATTTGGTTATCAGGAAGGAGCCCATTAGACTAAAAACTTTACTTATTAGCCTATGCTAATTATTTGCTAAGGAAGCATTGAGTCTCAAATTCAAATTGCTTTTGCACATACTGTTCTCTTATTCCTTTTTGTTAGTGTGGGTAATAGAGGGTTAACTATGGTATCAGTCCCCATGGAAACAATGCTTTCATTGAAAGTAGTGTAACAAGTCATAAGAAATAGCTCAAATGATGCATGGTTTAAAAATCTGCACATTGTGGGAGTATGTAGTTTTTCCTCTGGCTGGTTGGTAGCTTTAGTTCTAGACTTAATCTGAAAGGAGTACTGAGATAATTCTCCTGTTTCTGATTGGCTGTGTGACTTTCGACAAGCAGGTTAATTTACTTAAAGCAAGATAATTGGTTTATATGTTTGTGCACATCAAATAAGAATAACTGAAAAAGTCAATAACTGCCAATCTTTGAGGAAATAGTAAAGGCAAGAGATGGGAGAGTTTTGATAATCTAAATGTGCTCTTAGGAAGTCATGAGGAGATACTTTGTGTTTATGGCCTGTCTTTGCAAATTGTAGATTCTGTCTTGGAGCCACAGAACTAGTTGGGCCATGATGGTTTTGGATGAGGTCTTCACAGAGATTCACAGAGATTCAGGGATGGAATTGGATGGGAGACTTCTACATATAAAGTATATAGGTAGAGATTAACATATACCGAAGACAACTTCTGCAGTTGTGTTTCTTTTAAAAAATTATTTATTTTGCACTCACGCATGTGTGTGTGTGTGTGTGTGTGTGTGTGTGAGTGTGAGTGTGTATATCACAGGACACTGAGTGTCCCTGTGGAGGACCAAGGTTTACTTTGGGAATCATCCTAAATTGTTGCTTCTACTACTTTTTTGCTTCATTCTGGGATTTCATAGGGTTCTACCACCAGGGCCAGAAGTGCAGACTGGCATGTTCTTATGTGGGACCTGAGATCTGAACTCAGGACTTTCTGCTTGCAAAGCAGAGCCTTAACCCTTTAGCCATCTCTCCAGCCCCTGTTGTGTTTCTTTTTAACTGAAAAACTACTTTTTTCCCAAATAGCCAATGACTTAAAATAATCATGGACAGTGTGCTACCTCAGTTCATTGTCTAGTTGACAGAAGTATGCATGCCAGCCTTCACATTTTCTCATTAAATGCTAAAAAACAAACAGCTCCCATCTCAAAAATTTTCCAGATGGAATAGCCGAAAAACAACTTTGAAAAAAAAGCCTTGTCATTGTTCAATTGCTTGTAGCAATGCTATTTTATTTTATGTAAAAATGACAGTTTTGAGCTTCTGTCTAAAGCTTGGCTCATAAGCTTTTGCAGGAAATTGTTGTTGATTTCAGGCAGCGTCTTTGCAAGAGAATGGATGTCAGGGAAGGACCACATTTTAATAGTCACCTGCAAATATTCTCTCTTTCAAAACAAACAGATGAATAAAAGTGACCTTTTATGGCCTTTCATTTTCATGTCACAGAGAAAAGCTTGTGATAATGTAGGGTTGACTATGAGAACAGTAGAAAAGGATAGGAAGTTTCTGAAGGAAGGAAAAAAAACGGGTCATATTGTGTAGTAAAAGAGCATGTGCACTAACTAGCCATGCATTGTGTGTATCGTAGCAGTCAATTTTTAATTTCCTGTGTAGTATTTTATATTGTGAAGTGACAGGGAGGACAGGTTATTGGTTGATGTTGTTTTGGTTCCTCGGGCTTTTTATTAATGACCTGTAAGATCTGTGCTTCTTTTTATGTTTAACTGCATCTCCTCAGTTGCTGAATTCATTGTGGGTAATGGCCTGTATACCCTTAGAGGTTCAGAATGTATGATGGGTAGCAAGTAGGAAGGGCAGGGCTGTGAGCAAGAGCTTGTACAAACTAATACCACCCTTGGGAGAGCTGAAATGACAGCTCATTAGCTCTTCTTGCAGGGAAATTCAGCCAACCAAAGTAAGCTCTTCTGGAATGTTTTTCCTTCTTCCTTCTGTTTTCAAATATTTGAGCAAGTTACACAAATGTTGCCTCTCTAAGCACCCCTCCTACATTTTATAGGCCTGTATGTAGCACTATGAGATAAGTAAATAATTTGCTTGGCCTTTTATTTTCCAGACAGCACCTGGGGTACATAAAAGATTTTTCCGGAAAATAAAAAATCTCATTTCAGCATTTCAGAAGCCAGATCAAGGCATTGTAATACCTCTGCAGTATCCAGTTGAGAAGTCCTCGGCCAGGAGTACACAGGGTACTACAGGTGTGGTTTACTATTCATTTTTGAAAGAGTTTAGAAGTTCAAGTTTAGGGATCAGCTTATTCATAACCATATAATATACTGAAAGTCCTGTAAGAAAAATGAAATGAGAAAGTAGATGTAGTCAGCAAATCCAGAGGCAGCTGTGTGCTGTAGCCTCAATATGCTATAATATATGCTTTTAATAAAACAGTACAAAAATATAAAAAGATCCAGGAGACCAGAATATTTAATCTCTATTTTTTCTGCATTATTCTGTCTCATCCCTGGTGTGGGTATGCAAGTACCATTTCACTCCACTAATCCAAACACAAATGATTTGAAAGATGGGTAATTCAGAGAACACCTGGGTTGTCCTTTATCTTTTGCTTAGTAAATTACTATTTTTCCCTTCAGGGATGGAAAGACTAATGTTTGTCTAGTCTATGTGATTCTGATTTCAGAATTGATGGTGTTAGAATGAGTTCACTTTTACAGTTGTAAAGATTATCAAAGTAGCCAACTTGGTGTTTTTACTGGCATAAATTGTTACCTTTTTTGAGCAAAGCTATTTCCGTGTATGAATCCTGCTAAAGAGTGAACACCAGTCAATGTATATAGCTATCTATTTATATCTGTATTAAAAATTGTTGACAATTTGTTGTGAGTGAAGGATGCGTCTTGCTTGATAGTATGTATGATAAAATGAATTTTTATATATGTTTGGCAGAGATCCACACTTAAGCATAAGTTGATAGACTCAAGTGATGAATTAAATTAATGAATAGTTATCCTCTATAATAAAATTGTAATTAGAAGTGTAATCAACAAATGCACTATTTTTTTTCTGTTCACTATTCCATTTTTTATGGCTCAGTTTTAAATGTTAATTACTTGAGATATACCATTGTGCTGAATCATCAGTTTCTGATTCAGTTTTATAAGTTCAAGTTAATCTGTGATTTAATGCTGTAAAAGCTTATCTTTTCTTGATTTTGGCTATTCTTTTTCTTTAGGTAGAAGAGAGTCTGATGTCTTCCTGAAAGCACCATGAAGAACAACAAAACACCTTCTACTTTACAATAATTTAAATATATGCTTACTCTTGTAATAGATAACCCAGTTCAATGAACTACAAATGTATCTCTAATACCACCATAGCTCCGACATGGAAGCATCTAGCCAGATGTTTTAAAATGAGAGTTTTGGGGAAGATAATCCCTTGGGGGCATATTTTCAAGTAGGAAACAGCTTAAAGCACTGTGAATACTTTATAAAAGATTAATGTCAGTTCTTGCCATGTGTAAATAAAAATGATCTTTTTTTTTGTCAAAAGCACTATTAGTGAAAAATTGATAGCTACTGATCTTTAAGTGCTTTGTCAGCAAAGTGGTTGGTGCGCAGTTCCCCACTAGTCACACCATCATAGTTCCTTTGAGATCTATGAAGTTGGATGTTAACAAAAGTATTAGATAAAAAGTGAAGAATTTCTGTTTTAATCTGAAAGCAACATTCTTGCTTAGAGTTTGCTTTTGGACAGTTAAATATATGGAACAGCCAGGTGTAGTGGCTCACACCTATTAATTCCAACACTTGGGAGGTTGAGCCAGGGGGATCAGGAGTCCAAAGTCATCCTTGGTTTCATGATACTCTGCAACAAGCCTTGGAGTTTAGGAGCCTACAGTTAAAGATATGCTCTAAGTGGCTGTTACTATTGATGCCAAAGGTTTTGACATTAATCTAGAGATCTAATTACATGATTTTTCCTTTTTATCTGTATTTAGTCTCAGTCATCTACTAAAGTAAGACTTTATTTGCAATGGTATCTTTAGCAGCTGCAGCTCATGATCAACAGATTTGTAATTAGGTAACCCAACAAAACCATTGGAAAGATTGTGGTTTCACTACTTCTCAGCAATTCTTAGTCATCGCAAACCAAGTAAAGGTTGGGATTGCATTTTCTTCTCACATTTATATTTTCATGACCTTTGCAATTGATAGCATGCATGTCACATTGCACCAGGGCTCACAGAATTTATTCACTCAATGAACATAATAGGGATTTGGGATAGGTGATAATTAAAATAATACCCATTTTTTGACCCTCAGACAGTTTGTTGTCCAGCTGAGCAAGAAAGCAATAATAAAGAAATCAATAAGTGACTTTAGTGACTTTAGTCAAAGATGATCTTGAACTTCTGATCCTCCAGCTTTGACCTCCAGAATGCTTGGATTAGTGGCTCGTACCACCATGCAGTTCTGGGGATCAAACCCAGGACTTCACATATGCTAGACAAACACTTTTTAATTATTTGCAGTTTGAATTTTCAATACATGTAAATAATTTTTAACTTTTTGTAATCTCTTCAGTTAGGAATAATCCTAAATATGTGAGTGGTGATTTTGTGTTCCTTTGCAAATCATCTGCAAAACATTTTCTGGAATCAGTGGTCTTTAACATCACAATAAAGAATTTGAGAATTTTATTTACTTTGGATTAAAACATTATTTTAAAATATAAAACTATAGAAAATATACAGCTTTTGCCCCACAAGCATGAGGACTAGAGTTCAGTTATTCAGAATCCACTTAAAAGCTGGGCTGGTATGGTGGTTTCCTATAATCCTAGCAATCAAGGAGGCTAAGCAGAATTGGAGAGTGATCAAAGAAGGTCAACCTTGCACCACATGCACCCCCCACCACATTCATGCACACATTCCTAAAAATAAATAAAAAATACATAGATGATGATATTAATAAACTAAAGCATTTATGAATGCTGTACTACCTTATTGAAATGATTCCCTAGAAAAGAGAAGTGCTTTGCTGATTTGAATATTATCAAAGTTTTTAGTTGGTGGGCTGTGTAGATAGCTATTGGTGTCAACTTGGCAACTGAAGGCTTTGGCTCTGGGCACATTTATAAAGAGTTGGTAGTTAAGCCACTAGTAAGTTTGCAGGAGATAGTCCAATTGAGGTGGGACTCAGCCTACGATGAGTGGGGCTGTTCTCTAAGCAGGTGAGTAAAATGGAGGGAACTGGTTAAAGGAAATTGGCATTCTTCAGCACACTTGGACAGACAAGCTATCTGGCAAATGAGTTTACCCCACTCTCAGAAACATGCATCTATGGTGTGGCTAGTTCCCTTGGCCTCTGGTTTTAGTTGTGTGGACTCTACTTCCAAGTTGGATTGAGAACTGTAGCCAGACAGCTGTAAGCCAGAATAAAACCTTTTGTTCCCTCAAGCCATTTGGTCATGAAATTGTCAGCAACAATGCAGAGTAACTGCAGCATGAGGATACCTTCATGTTCTATGACTGGGCTTAATGCATCAAGTTTATTTTATTTTTTTCTTTCTCAACATGAGGATCTTTGATTTTTCCCACTATGTAATCAGTTGCACTTTTATAGAAAGATCATATGTTTGCCTTGTCTAAAATATTGTCATACTAGTATATACCTATAAGATGCTGAGTGAAAGTAGACAAACACACATATATTTACAAGCATATATCTTTATTCAGAAAATGGTGTGTTAGCAAATCTGCAAAAAGCATAACAGCCTATCAAATATTTGTTAATATGTTCTTTAAAAAAAGTCAATAAGGAGATAAGCTTAGGTAATTGTTTGACTATTAAAGGCAGTGAACCTGTAGTAGATCACAAATAAATATAAAAAGACTATCTCTCATTAAGCCATCTGGTATAATTATGGGGCTATATTTGAGATATTCTTTAGGTAGGATAATTTAAAAATGTGAAAAACATTTAAAATCTGTTAAGAATGTTACAATATTAGGTTGTGCTTTATTTTACCAACTTTATTGAGCTCAGAATTCAGTCAATTAATGATAAAGCCTACATTTGCCCTTGAGGCTTCAAGGTTGCATGACGTCTGATCTTCTGTTAGAGTGCAATAAATTCAATTTTCCACCTAAGTTTGCCCTTGTATTAAATGGGATACTATTATTTTTCAGTTTGCAGCTAAAGGCAAGTTAAACTACATAGATTGGAGCCTTATAATTTGTTGTCATTGACCAAATTTGTAGTAAAAGGCTAAATTCTTAGGCAGTTATTTTTTTGTATGTGTATGTATTCCTGTGTGCAAGTGTGCATGCATACATACATGGAGGCTAGAGAACAATCTTAGATGTTATTCCTCAGGTGCCACCCTCCTGGTTTTCTTTTTTTTAGACTCTTGGTGACTTGGAACTCACTTAAACAGGTTAAGCTGGTTGGCCAATGAGTTTCAGGGATCTTCTTGTCTCTGCCTCACCAACACTGGGATTATTAGTGTGTGCTACCAGGTTAGGATTTTTTTTTTTTTTAATGTGGGGTCTGGGGATTGAACTCAGATCCTTTTGTTTACAAGGCAAGCATGTTACCAACTGAGTTTACTTCCCAACTTTCATTTGGTTTGTAATGTATTTTTTGATGCAACAAGTATGATTAACTGGATATTGTCCAACACACACACACACACACACACACACACACACACACACACACACACATCTTGTTATCACCCGCTTCCTGAAATTCATTTGCTTTCTCACAAGACAAAAGGTGATACCCCGTTTAGTATCATGAGACTTGCATTTTTAGCTTTCATGGCACTTGCTAAGTTGTAATAATTCTTTTTCACCTGTCTTCGTCATCGAGGTACTAGAATTGCAAAAGTTTAAGATAGTAATACTACTAAATGGTTGGTTGAGTTGATATTCAAATTTGAAAAATGACAGCGAATAGGGAAGGAATATAGAGAAAGATCTTATTTCTTTGAATAATTCTGTTAAACTAGGAACTCTTCGCTATTTTCCTAATACTATGAAAGTAAGCCAGAATGTATAGCTTAGAGAAGTCTTTAGGTGAAACTAATAGATCTCTACTTTTTGGCTGAAGCTTTGATTTGAGACAATCAAGGTCATCATCTGCTCCATAAGTCTTTTTCTGTCTGTGTTTATATATAGGTATATGTGATGTATATTATATTTATAAAATATATATATCATATATGATATATAAATGGTCCATATGTGCACATATATGATATATACAGTGTCATATCTATATATGTATATGTATAAAATATCCGTTATATATATATTTAATCAATATAAAAAACAACAGGGCTTTTTATTTTTTATTTTTTAAATTTTTTTTTATTTATTCAATTGTGCGTGTGTGCATGCACGTGCGTGTGTGTGTGTGTGTGTGTGTGTGTGTGTGTGTGTGTAGAACCACGGGCGAATTCGGGAACCACCATGGGCCACCTCCACCTCCTCCTTGTTTACTCTCTCCCGGGATTCACAGGCTCTACCCTACCAGGACCAGAAACGCAGGCCGCCCCCGCTTCCACCCAGTGTCTATACGTGGGGTCTAAGATCCGAACTCAGGACCTTCCGCCTGCAAGGCAGAGGCTTTAACCCCTGAGCCACCTCTCCAGCCCCCAACAGGGCATTTTATTTTTTTATATACATTTTTTATTATTATTTGAGCTCATACAAACTTAATAGGTACACCAGTTCCCTCCTTCCCTCCTCCTCCCCCCCGAACCCCCTGCTCCCCTCCCCTCCTCCTCCCTCCCCATCCCCCAGTGCCTCCCGCCCCAATTCCCAGAGAGTCCTTTATTGTGCATGCCTGACTCTCCTCTGGGCCCTCCTCTCCGGTGACGTACAAGGACCCAGTGGCATTTCCCTGAACCCTTTCCCGTGTACCCCTTAAGCATAGGAACACTACTATGGCTGCCAATCCCTTGCCTCCAAGGATCTTGGTGCCTTTAGCAGATGCTAGACTTTGTGAGGGCATGCAAAGTCCAATTATGATTGCTTCGGCGCTAACTTGTGTGGAGTATCTTGCAGATCATTGCTTCTCCCATCCTTTTCCAACAGGACATTTTAAACTGGTCTAAAAAACAAATTTCAGTAAGGAATACTTTATAACATGTAAGTCTCATTAGTATCAAGTCAGACTTTTTAAAAAATTAATTTTTGTGCATGTGTGTGTATAAGAGGACACTGTATGTCCTTGTGGAGGACCAAGGGTGACCTCAGCAATCAACCTGGATTGTTTCCGAATCTTTTTTGTTTTGCTCTGCGATTTCTCAGGATCCGCCCACCAGGGCCAGAAGTGCAGCCCACCACCTTTTCTGCCTGGTGTTTTTATGTGGGACCTGGGATCTGAACTTAGGACCCTCTGTTTATAAGGCAGAGTCTTAACCTCTGAGCGATCTCTCCAGCCCTCAAGTCAAACTTTTGAAGAACTATTTGCACAGCTTCCTCAGAATCACTTAGAAAATTTTCCATGTCTGAAAAAATGCCAAATGTCAGTCTATGGTGTGGTAGGAACTACTGTTTCTTTCTAATCTGTCATGCTCACCCCTCTGCCTCCAACATTTCTTTTTTAATCGATGCATTGGGGACCTTGGTCTGCTAGCTCTCCATTACCCTAGTTTTCAGTTTTCATTTTTCTTCATTGCTGAGAAAGGCATCACGCACAAGGAGAGAGCAAGTCTTTTTCAAAACTCATATCATGGAGGCATTTAAGTTCTTTGTAGTACTCTCTTTTCTATTAAATGATCTTTCGTGTCAGAGATCCTATATGTCTGAAAAATAAAAAGATTTCTGCCTAGATTACTACCTTTTTGCTTTCTGTACTTATTTTCTTTCTTTCTTTTCTATTGTTCTTGTCAGGGAGTCACTTTTTCTATCTCAGTTTACCAGACTTACTTAAGAAGACAGTTTGGCGCATGAATAAAATGGACACCATGTAGATTTGCAATTTTATTTTTTAAAAACGAAATATTCAAAGTACTTTTCTTTCAAATATTGACACATAATGTTTAACTTTAAATATTTACAGCAGGTTGTTGTGATGCTCTTGTAGAAAAATGCATGCTTCTGGCCTGAAAACCAGAGCAAAATGCAAAAGACCATTTAACTGCAGCCAGAGAACATGAACCGATACAGTATCCAGTCACTTTTCAGCACAGGAGAGCAGGAATACAAAATTGGAACCTATTGTTTCCTAGCAACATGGCTCAGGCCATTATAACACAATTTTCAGTATGATTAGAACCTCTAACTGTTGTTATATAGAAACTGAAAATCTTGGCATACACAGTAAACATCTTTACTTTTCATGAGAAAGTAAGCAGCTAAAAGAGTATTTTTCTGACGTGAAGGCTGTACTTCCCCTTTTCACCCTCTCTCTTACGGATGCTTTTGCCAGAAGAAGAGTAAAGATTTAGACATTGTCATGAGTCATACAAGTAAAATATTTTTCAAGGACACAATCTGATATACTAACATTTATTTAAGAGGTTAAAGTTCACCACTAAATCTAAGGAAAGATTTTTTTTAACTGCCAAACACATTTCCTTTAACAAATAATGTAAGGTGACAACTGTCAAGACAAAATCCACAGCAAGTTTAACGCTAAGTATGTTCAATTACTGTTTAGGAAGTAACTTCTTCTTACACACAGTAGTATATTTAGTCCTTAATAGCTTTCACATAAAGGACACACTGAACTAATAATCACTGTTTTGTGGTTAAATTCTTTTTTGTTGCTTGTTTTCTGTTTTGTTTTGCTTTTTTTGTTTTGTTTTTTGTTACTTTTTGCTCTTTTTTTGTTTTTGTTTTCTTTGCAGAATTAAGAACCTTACAGAAGGCTGTGGAAGAGCAGTCTGAGATCTTTGAAGTACTAGTCAGGTCAGCTATGTGTATGTGAGTTCTCCCAAGAAAACAAGAATATTGCAATCTGTAGCTGTATGTTTTCCCACAAGGTATCATATGCTTCATTCCCTTTTTCTTTTAGTATTTGATTATTGTACTTCTGCTTTCATTTCTACTGACCTACATGGCTGTTAACACAGATACATCTGGATAAATGTAAAACTGTTGCCCTGACTCTCTCAGTGATGTTACAGTGGGGCCTGGACTAATTAAAAAAGAAAGTTGGGCAAAATAAAAAGGAAAAAGAAAGTGTAGAAATGACATGATAGGATGCCTGAAACTGTGTCAACAGTAATTAAAGAGAAAAATGTAATTAAAGTAATAAGTTAATTTTATACCTCACTATGTAGGTAGCATGTAAATTCCAAATCATACATTGTCAAGTTTTTATACATTTGGCTATGTTGTATATATTATGTTATATATATATATATAGTCTATATATTATAGATCTCCTAGATAAATTGACAGTAAATGACACACTTATTTTATACATTATTTGGTTGGGTTAAAAATAAAACATATACATATTTCTATGATAAGATATGAATTGAGCTTTCTTTCCCTTTCCTTCAGGAATCATGCTTCTAATAAATAATGATTAGAATTACAACTGAACATAAATGTATTTAAATATTCCTCAAACATTGAACTCTTCAGCTCATTTGGATCTCTAGATTGAAGTGCAACAGCAAAAACAAAAGAGGACTGAAAAACACAAGTCAAAGGGGCCTAAGAAAAAGAAGCAATTGCAGAGCATTTCCTGCCTCCAGCCCAGAACGTTGTTCACAGGAGAGGCCAACTACTATGCTCTCACTTGAACTGCATGAATGGTATGTGGCGGTGCAGTGCAAGCCACACGTCTGTTGGGTGTGAGAAATGCATGGATTTCTCTGAAAATGCTTTACACCATCTTCAGGAAACATAAATGAATCGTTCTTTCATTTACGCTTCAGAACTAAAAGTCAGTGAAGGCATTCTTTTTATCTTGCTGACAGGAAGCATGTTTTCATTATTTCCTTGTTCTTACTAAGAAATGCCAAAAATGTTTCTCTTAGAGTTATGACTCATTAATGCTAATCATTTAGTCTCTCCCAAATTATAGAAGTTGTAAAGAGTAATAGTTCAAGGCAGTATCAAAATCACAGCTATAAGTGACAAAAAGTGCATTTCCTGAATATAATACAACTTTAAGAAACTAAAGGCACGACCTAACTAAATATGTATTACAAACTAGAAATGCACAGTTCAAGGTAATTACTATTAAGGAAAACCTTCAGATATTTGTTTCTAATGGATAGATAAAGCAGTCTGAAAATGATCCATCATTAATGAATTGCAAAAAGTATAATCACTTAAAATATAAGCAATATAGACTAACATTGACACCTTGGATTAGTGATAAAATACATCATCACATGTATGAATGCACTTCTATATACAATTAACAAATTATTCTTCCATTACATAAAAGAACATCATCAGTTTTAAGAACTTAAGGTTTGTTTTTAGGTGTGGAGGTATTCAAATTTTCTACACATTTGTGAATAATTTCAGACCTCCATTGCAAATGAATTCTGTACTGATGACACAGGCCTGATTCAGGAAAAACCTAATAATATGATTTTAGTCTGGATTGGTAATACGTTTGGCTGGTGTGCTTCCAATTACAAAGAAAGATGAGTTCATCATGAATTCTCTCTTTTCCCTTCCGTCTCTCTCAGCACATTTCTAAGAATATGATAATCCCAACCTGGATGTTTTGACTTCATTATTCCATCCATACTATCTGCAGGGTCCTTTTATTTTCTCTGCCTTTTCTTTGTACTAAGCATTAGATTCTTTAAATACCTTAAAATGAGCTTGGATTCTGACTTTGTATATTTCCAGTGAAGCTGTAGCCCCCAAAAAGACAATGACCCCATACTGCTTTTAAGTTTAGTAGCTGGAAAGAATATTCTAACACAAATTCTCCTTCAGATATAGCAAATGTTCACACTCAGAGATGAAAGTGCACACTGGCTCAGAAGAATTTTCTACTGGCTACATTGTGCTGTCCAGTATTTTCATCTGTGGTAACTTACAATTACATCACATATGATAAGCTGTGTCTTTGTCAGTGGGCACAAATCTCTCAGCTCACCAAGGGGCTTCTTTCCCTGAAGGATTTATAAGGGATTGAGAAACTGCAGGTAATACTAGCACCAGTTCTTACCTTTCTCTAAATAACCAGTGATAATGAACAAATAACCAGTCCTGAAATTCTTTATTTTCCTAGGCAGAAGAGATGATTAAATAAAAATATAAGGACTAAGGACAGAAAACTAAAATAACCACATAAATTGTGTTATTAAAAACTAGTCTGTCTCTCTGTAATTAGTTGAAATGCTTTAAGCTGGAAAGGATTCTCTTAATTTAATTTTTAAAATATGACTGAGAGGTTCAATACAAAATTATACATTTGAAAAATGAATCTAAATGGGATGAAATAATATGGTAGTAGCTATTATTATGCCGTGTTTGGTCTTCCCTTTGGTACTATCCTTTTACTTTAATACTAGACCTCTTCTTTTTAAGGTTTTGGCTCTTATGAACTTCTGCAGTAGTAGTTAATGTGTTTATCAGCATCCCAGGCATGGACGCCTGCTAAAAGCCTCTTTTGTTGTACCAGAATCATAGTTCTTAGTAAATTACCTTTCATGTGCACAAAACCATTGGATAAATGTATAAATATTGAATCACTAATGTGAAACTATAACCAAAACACATTCTATATATAAATGAGAAATTCCTACCCAGGTTAATAAAAGCTATGTTTGCATGACATCAATACAGCTGGGCAGTTTGGTAAAAATTGAGTCAAAACAGGTTTTATGAGAGAGGTCACATTGACCAGCTGCTTTGGTATCATGTACACATGAGCAAATAGTGGCTCTTAAGCCTGTTTACCACACCGACACAGACACGGAGGCATGGTAGACAGAATCTAGCCACCACACGCCAATACACAGCACAACGACATGGTATTTACTTTAACGAGCAAGGAGGAATCATCAGGGAAGCAGGGAAAATGGGTTTCAATTCTAGGCGATGGCAGCCGAGGACATTTTACACTTCTTTTTAAGCTTTCTATAACAGATCTGTAAAGTGGGAAGGGCTGGCAGTTTTTTGAAATGCAAGGTTCAGATACTGTTGCACCACCTTTTCAGGTAGCCCACAAGCTCTGCCAACAGTCAGATGTGGAACTTGGTATCACAACAGAAATAGAGAACCTGGGGTTCTCTCTGTGTTATTGAATGTATGCATGGCTGGAACAAATTGAAAGTGGTGCTTTCTGGAAACATTTTTTGTTAGCGGGTTGAGTTCAGCTTGTGTTCTTTTGAATACTGCCACACGAGAACTAATTTTTTTGTCATTTCTTAAAGAGTTTAAACAAACAATATTAAAATACCATCTTCTGTCACATTGAAAGGCAGTTGGATATGTTTTTCCTCCATATTTACAGATACAGAGTTCTGGTCTAGAAAACCAATACAATAAACCATTTTTTTTGTTGTTGTTTTAAAAACAGGCAGTCTTTGGTGACGCAAAGGCAGAGATTTTTTTGTTACCTCCTGCCTATTTCACTCTGTCTCATGAAGTGAATATTGTTGGCACTGTCAGAAAGTTCTAAATACTGCTCAACAGACAAAACAAAATACCCATCATAACCTTGAACCCTCCCAGTGCTCAAAAGCTGCTGCTTTTCCCCCTCTGTCCATGCCCGAATCCCTTCTTCTCCCTCTTGCAGCCTTCTTTGTTCCTTAGTCCAGGCCTGGGCCACAGCTCGTTGTCTGGCAATCTCCAGCACGTGATTCTTTTCCTCTTCGACAGTTGTCCCATAACGGATGTTGAAGCACAGGGCTCCGTGCTGCAGCTGAATATCTGCAAACCGTCTAGTCCTCCCATTCAACACTGAAGTCATCTGGGATACCGTGACATTGACACCATTCTCCAGAATCCGCCTCCCCCCAGTGTTACCAATGAGCACCAGGTCTTCCTCCAGAGACCCCAGCTTAATGAAGTAGTGAGTGTCCCGCCCCTCTATGGTAAAATGTAGGTTTTCCAGGTAATGGGCATTATTGAGAATGGCAGCAAGCCGCCTGCTATCTTCATTGGCTACTCCTATAATATCAGCGGTTACTATGCCATCTTTGATGGCAAATTTGATACCTTTTCCAAAGACAGAAGGGATAGCAGCAAACCTGGGTTGCTTCCCTCCTTCACGGCACCGCCCCTCATTGTATCTGGGAGTCATGGGAAGTTGATCCAAGGAAATGAAATTCCTGAGCTGTTTCTGGAGCTCACACTGAATACCCAGGATCGTCTAGGAAAGGAGAAGAAGGCACGGGGCAAATGCAGCACAAAGTTAGACATCGGCTATATGCTTGGTGCTTCCTTCTCTCAGTTGTCACTGAGTCATTATCAAAAAACAAACAAGGCCAAACTGGAATCTTTAAAGGCAAAAAGAAAAGGGTAAGGCTAATGGGGGACTGATTGTCTAGTGGTCTTACTCCTTGGTTTAGCTGAGTGTGAGAAAATATGTTCACCCTTGATAGCATAGTTAGAAGACACTTTAAAGAAGAAAGCTTCCCAAACACAGAGATTTATAGTCACCAATTTAACTGACACTAGATGTTATCACTGCATATAGAAGGGTACATTACGCACAGTGAGGTCCAAAATAACACATAAAGCATAGTTCCTCCTTTTTGCTACTTATGTTCTTATAAAAAGGAAAACCTTTCCATCTCTGTGTACTTAAAATAACCTTTTTTATTCAGGTGAATTTCAAACTAGCTATGAAATAAAAAGGCTAAAGAGCCTTATGAAAACCAACAATTTTCCACACTTTGATACTCTTAAGTAGACTTTTAATTATAAAAATCATGCGTATAGTACATATATTGAAAAAAGGAATGTCTTCAATAGCTATTTCAGAACTTTCTTTCTCTTACATTTTTAAATTTAAATTTCCAGTCTCCCCACTCAGCTTTCAGTTCTATTTTTTCTGTCTTTTTTTTACAAATATAGATATTCTTATATCTGTCTCATTTCCATTTGTACCTCATATGCCTCATGAAATAATCTACTGAACCTTGAATGTTTTAGCATTCTTCTATATCTCAGGGATTTTATCCCTATGAAATCTATTAACTTTGTTTATGCTTGTATACATTTTCTGTATTAAAATAAGTTCTGCTCTTCTCATGTTCTCAAGGCACCTTTGCCAAAGTTATTTGATAACGTGAAAGCTGATGCTTTTATGACTTTCAGTGACAATTTTTCTCTATATAGAACTCCTTATTCCCTTTACTAGCTTATTTCAGAAGCTTGAAAGTTTAGTTCTTCTTCCCTCTAATTTACCTATTGCAGAAGTCAAGAGGTAATGTTGCTAGCAGGATCCTTTCTCCATGGAAGCTTCCTGACAAATCACGTACATTTTAGTGACTATATGCCATTTCTTTGCAATAGTTGTGCTTTTGGTTCCCCCCACCCCAGATAAAACTTTCACTAACCTTGCCAGGATCCCACTCTTGAGTTTTTGTCTGAAGCTGAAGAAGCTCATATGTTAACTCCAAATTTTCTAATTCTGGTTTGGGAAATCCGGGTAGCACATTGTGTAACTGGAAACCAAACAGCTCCAACCAACTACCAATGTCTGAAAGACACAAAATTTGAAAGAAGAAATCTTTAAAAGATGTGTTCAAATTTAAAAGATGTGTTCCTGTCTTCAATATGTTTAGATAATGGAGAGATATGATAACTAATTCCTCTTCTTTGATTAAATTTAAAACACGGTTTTCCCCCTCTCTAGGAACTTCTTTGACTTGGGAATAGTTCCAGGAATAGGATCTGTTCACTACAATGAAACTTGTTTTTATTATTATTTATTCAATTGTGCATGTGTGCGCGTATATATGTGTGTGTGCGTGTGTATGTATGTATGTGTGTGTGTGTGTGTGTAGAACCACAGTCGAATTCGGGAACCACCATGGACGGCCTCCACCTCTTCCTTGTTTACTCTGTCCCGGGATTCACAGGCTCCACCCTACCAGGACCAGAAACACAGGCCACCCCCACTTCTTCCCAGCCTTTATACATGGGGTCTAGGATCCAAACTCAGGACCTTCTGCCTGCAAGGCAGAGGCTTAACCCCTGAGCCACCTCTTCAGCCCCCTGCAATGAAACTCTTAACATGTCAGTGGTTCTAAGATACTTGGGCTGTAATTTATGTCATGCAACATGCAACCTGAAAATTTTTACGAAATTACTCTATAAGCTTTCAAATATGAAGCAGAGAAATTCAAGAATTAAATACAGAAATAGCTGAAGGTAAAAGAAAAATGTGGGAGTCAAAGAGCATGATGTTTGATGAAAACTTGTATGTGTTGATCACTGTAGAAAATGGAGAGAATGAGTGCACAATAACTTGTGGAAGGAAGAGGGAGTGCATCTACAAAGGCGTTGAGATTGTGTGATAAAATGTATAGTGTTGAGCCAGCTGCAGTTTAACTGAACATTATTCTCTGTCAATACCTGTGGTATACATCGCAACATCTTGGATTTTGCCAACTGGGTAGTTATTTTCAAATGAGTAGAGGTTGAATGGCTTAGGAAGGAGGTTCAGTTGCTTCCAAATATGATGATTAGGTGTTGTCCATCTACCAGCAACAACGTCATAATCCCTTTGCCCTAGGTGCACTAACTTAGTAAGGAAATCATAGAGTCCTCCATGAAAACCAGTGATGATTTGAAAGTCAGGGTAAGTATCATGATAGATATCACCATAAGGCGTGTATAATATCTCTTTGATGACCTGGCCTCTACTGCTGAACACAGCTAGTGGGGTACCTGTATTATCACAGGCTACATAGTATTCTTCACCACTGCTTAACTCCATGGCAATAAGGTGACCTTGGAGATCATAATAAAGAGATGTAATCTCCGAGCTTGTGTGGTTGTACAGATGAGTAACTCTTATTGGGTTGGAGAGGTCAGCATAGAAGAACTGGAGATGCTGCCCTAGGCTGGATTTACTGGCAACGCGTCGCCCAAGCCCATCGTAATAATACTGTACGGTCCAGCCAGAAACCTTATTGTAGGCTTTCTGCAGCAGACCATTAGAGTTATACTCAAATATGTCATTTCCCCTCTGCCTGAGAAAGCCATCTTCATCCATTTTATACTGAATTTCCCCTAGTCTGGTGATACGGTCTCGGAGGTCATATCGGAGAGGAGTAAGACGAGCACTGTTTCCATGGCTCAAGAGGTTGATGTTTCCATTCAGATCATAGCTGTAGCGCCACTGGGTTTTGTCATTCACAGAAACAGTTTGAAGTTGTCCATCAGCATCATATTCATAGAAGTATCTTGTTATATTGGCATCTACTCCTACCCTTATATCGCATATAACCATATGGCCCATATTGTCATACTGAATAGTCATCCAGTAGGCAATTGCCTTTAAGATTTCATATTGAACTTCAATGACTTGTCCATTGGCATTGAAGATCTTGGTATGCTTCATCACTGTAGTGGTTATGACCTGATTTAAATCATAATTAATTACACTGAATTTTCCAAACTGCTCTGTTCTTCCAGAGACATCAACATATCGGTACAGATCTATGGGCAAAGGGGTCTCATTGATCACGGCTTGCATGCTGGTGACACGGAAGTTGTTGTAACTGTAGTCAAACCGTGCATTCACTAGGCCTTCTTCGCTGAATCTGAAAATCTGGCGTCCGATAAGAGGTCCTGGGGGAACCAAAATAAAAATGAGAAAAAGGCAGGTTACAAATGTGGAACTATAAGAGGTCTAGGCTACTTTAGCAAGTGCTGATACTTTTATATCCAAAATAAGCTATAGACTGGTCTCTGATGTTCAGCCCCTCCCCCCACTTTCTTTCTTTCTTTATTCATATAGTAATTGTAATCTGGTATTATGAACATGGTTTCTTTCTATAATCCCTGGCAAAAAAGCTTTCATCTGATTTAACCTTTGCTGAAAGTTGGATGGGTAGGTTTTCACAATATTCAACATGAAAATAACTGAATTTGGGCATTATAAGCCTAAAGGATAAAATAAACCTCCAAATTCTGGCTTTTGTCATTAACTGGGATTTACAGAAGTCACACAGGACCTGAGCTGTTTTCAGAGGTTGATGATGGTAGGCACCATCTTTGGGAAGATACAGCAGTGAATAAGGAGCCAGTAGAAGGTTAGGTTAAGTACTTAAATTATTACTTTTTTGGAAGTGTCCATCTGAAAATAGAAATGTATAGTGTGCTTTTAAGAAATCAGCTTTTAGGTGAACTACATCAAGTTTTAAATTTAGAGCAGAAAACAACTGGATAAGTAAAAGTTTGTGGAATCAAACTTAGGTGTAGAAGTTAGCATTTTCATTTCAGAGTATGGAAGAAAATAATTTTTGCAAAGAATGTGGATACTGATGTGCAATATTACCAGCCTTTCATAACAAACCTGTTTGCCTGTATCTGATTGTACAGATAAATCCATCCTGCATCAGGTGTATTGTCTTAATCACTCCAGAAGACTCTTCATATGTTAATGTGACTTGAGTAGTGTCATAGAGAATTTCTGATAGCCTTGCTTGCTTGGTATACTTGTATAAAACTCTGCGCCCTGTCCCCAGATGCAGAGTCTGTAGCAGTCGGCCATCTCGACTGTAGTCTTGGATAAAAGAAGTGCTACTATCTGGTGGAGTATAGATATTCCGGTAGTAGCCCACTGACAGCATGGTTTGCAAGCTGTGACGCACCATACTAGGCATCGTCACAGATAGCAGGCAATCTGATTGGTCATACTCAAAGATGTAACGCCGCTGGCTATGTAAAAGAAGCATCACAGACTGAAATGAGAAAAAACAATACCATAATATGTACCACTGAGGATGAAAAGATTAACAAAATACATATTCATTCATTCAGCCCAAACTTATTGAATACTTATTATGTGTCAGGCATTGTGGATATCCTAGTGGATATAGTAGCATTGCAACATGGTGTTTATACTCATGGAACTTACAATTTAAGGAAGAAGAAAGAAAAATAACCAAGTAATTACATTATGTTATTAGTTTTAAGACAGGGGAGTTGAGAGGACTTATAGAACATGAAGGAAGAATAGTTATCTCAGGTGGAGGATGCCAGAGAACACTTCCAAGGGAAAGCTTTGTCCATGGTGAGACTTAGAGGATGACACAGAGTTGGTCAAGTGAAGTCAGGGAAGCATGTGGTGTAGAAGGAGAGAATACTTTTGGCAAAGGGCTTGCATTGGGTGGGTCTGAAGATGTAGGAACCCTGTGAATATGGCTTGTATTTTCAGCAAATGAGAAGAATTAATGAATGCATGTTTTGGGGTTACGGGAAGGAATGGGAAGAGGTTAAGTATAGATTGGCTGAGTCTAGATCATTGTGGTTTTTAAGCCATGGTAAGGAGTACACATTTATGTGAGCTCATGACAGGGAGCCCTTGTAATGTTTTAAGCAAGTTGAGAAACAGGGCATTTGTAGAGGTGGGAAAAGCAGTCAAGCTGATATTTTAGAAAGGTCATTGTTACTTCAAGGTGAGGATGGATGGTGAAATGAGGACATTGATTTCACACATTAGACATCTTTTTGAAAAGTCTCACATTGAATAGTTTTATGATTTTTTGCAATCATTAATATGAAGGGATCATGGTTATTAAATATGAATAATTACCTAGCGATAAAAACTCCTCTTCCCTAGCAGATGTATATTTCAGGAACAGTTTTTGTTAAAGTGTGATATGTTGCATGTAATAGGTATTTCATAAAGATTGACTCATGATCATTGAGATTTTTGATATAAAAATAAGTCAGGCCTGTAATCCCAGATACTCTGGAAGTTGAGGCAGAAAGATCACAAGTTTCAGGCTTTCCTAGGCTATAGAGTAAGTTCAAGGCCAAAATGGGATGCACAGTGAGACCCTGTCTCAAAATCTCTCTCTCTCTCTCTCTCTCTCTCTCTCTCTCTCTCTCTCTCTCTCACTCCAGATATTAGTGCTTGTATGCCATGATATACATATGGAGGTCAGAAGACAACCCTGAGTTTAGTCCTTGCTTTCTACTTTGAAATTTTGTGATTTTTTTCCCACTGTGTTTCCTAGGCTTGCTTGCTGATGAATTTCTAGGAGCTCTCCTATCTCTATGTCCCCTCTCTGCATAGTAGTGCTGGGATTACAGATCCTTTCACTATGCATCTGGCTTTTATGTCAGGCCTATACACTCAAACTCAGGTCCTCACACTTGTGCTGCAAAGATTTTTACCCATTCATCATCCCTCTGCCAAAATTAAAAAAATTAAGGGATGAAGATTTAGCTCCTTAGTAAAGTGCATGCATGTGGTTTCAGTTTCAATCAAAAGAAGCATAAATTAATAAAAGCACAAAAGAAGCACTGTTTAAGGAGGACTATCATTCAAAGGCATTTAATTCAAATCTTTAAATTAAAATAAAACCTGTTCACCATGGAGCATTCTTCTATAGCTCTTTAATAGAGTTTTGCCCTCCTGAGAATTATCTTATCAAACATTCAGTGTATCTTTTATTCCTTGAACTTTGTGTTGTGAAAACAATAGATAGCTGTTCATAGCTGCATACGAATTACAAAAGCACTTGTGAATGTTTGTCACATAGACACATAATATATATTTAAATAACCATGAAATTATACTCAAATATTGTGTGTATTTTTCAAAATGGCATATTCTTCCTCTGCTTCTAAGAATGATTTTCAGTCATATGTCTGTCAGCACCACAATGTCAGGCACTGATTATTTGCTCGTCCATTCATTTTTTCTTTTCCATTAACACTTCTCCTGGGGATCCAGAAGTGAATTCATGAATCCTGTCAAACTGTCACCCATGGACATCTTGCAGCTACCATGGCCTATAGTTTTGCCATTGTGACCTCTGAAAATGCTCCTGAAAAAAAACGGTAAAGGTACACAATCTGGAAATCCTGTGTGAGCCTGGAGACAAGAGAGAAGAACTGTTCTCCTTTGTCAAGGCAAGCTCCCTAGTGCTGGAGGGAGGGAATTTCTCCTATGCATGGAGCAGGAGGAGGTACAGTGTTGGGAAGGGTGGGTAGATGCTACACAGGGGCTTTACACGAAAACTGGCAAAACACTTTTGTCTTGTTACCATCCTGAAAAGCTGACATCTGGCTCAAATTTGTCTCTCTTTTGTAAATTTGCCAGCAACAAATGACATGTGTCACCTGTGATGTGGGCTAGGGAAAATCACCATATGGCACCCACACATTAGGTAGTGCCATCCTGCCTGGGCTTTGCCTTTTTCAGTTGCTGTACTGGCCTTGCCAAAATTTTATAGTACATTGGTATGGCACTCCTTTCTTCTGCTCTCTTTCTTCATCCTGCAGTCACTGCCTGAGCACTGGTCCTCAGGTGATGCTGTCTCCAAAGCTCCCCAGTCTGCTTATTAAAAGCTTCCTGCTAACGGCATGAATGAAGATGACATGACTAGAAATCTTGGGAAAGCAACCATTTTGTTGCCACAATACCATTTAGCTCTATTTGGCTGCTTTTTCACTTTGGGTGGGTATGATTATCAGTTTGTTCCAAAACAATGCTTATGAGCCTGTCTAATGTCCACTGTGTTGCGGCAGCCTAAAAAGTCATTTCTCATTAGCCCACATAATAGACTGGGAGGATACTATTCTTTTAATTGACTGTTATGTTGTAAAAGAGATCTTTGTAAAGGAAAAGAGAAGAATCAGGGCCGTATACTTCCTTGAACAAGAATAGAAATGAGCACAGAAATTTGAAAGGATAAAGCATGAGAATGACCACCAGATGGCAGTGTGCGACCGCCTGGGAACTGGACCAAAGCTTGCATTCTGTCCCTGCAGGCAGCCTTGAAAGAAACGGCCTCAAACAGTCGATTTTGTGTAAATGTGTAAGACTAAAGCATCTCATTAAATGATTATAAAATGTATGTCACTTCATTTTAAAATGAAGTTCATAAGAATCTTTCTAGGAAACTGAAAGATTTACATTTGATGCAATACAAAATTTTAGCCCCAGTAGTCTTCAAAATACAGTTAACTAAGAGAAGTGTCATAAATCTCGGCAGAGAATTAATGAGTACATACAGAAAATTTAAGAAACAATAATTGATTTTTTAATAGAGAAGAGACTATTTAAGAAACCGCAACCATTAACCAAATAATTATTTTTCTTTTAATGGTTATTAGCCATTGTTCATGAAAATGAAATGTGTAACTTTCTCTTACTTGAGAGGAAGCCAAACTATTTCCACAAAATTACAGAACGTGAAGATTAAAAAAAAAAGTGGGCTGATGATTTTCTACTATATGGTGATATAGATATGGCAGAATTTAAGACATACCACCAGGACCTAGCTTCTTGGTCTCTGTTGTGCCCCTGCCTATTGAAGGAATGTTCCAGTAAAGCCCATGTTAAAGAAAGCATTAGGAAGACCATGAGGAGTCACAAGACATCAAGCTACTGAAAAAGTTTCATATTAATTCAATCTTTTTCCCCTATCTTTATCAAAATTTTAAAGATGCTTTCATTTTTTCTTCTTTCCTTCTGTTTTCTATGCTCTTTTCCTTTTATCAGTTCCATTTACCTTCAAGTACACATGCTAGCTCACATTCTCTATTTTTGTGTTTTATTTTATTTCATTTAAGCACTGCATTTATTCAGTGAATGAGTTATCACTGGTGACCATACTAATAAAATCAACTTCATATGGAATATCTTTGGGAATTAACACACTATGCCATCATATGTATTTTGTAGGCTAAGTTTTACATAATAGAATTATTTAAGTAAATGACTAGCCTACTTGTTAGATTACACATAAAACCGAGCAAAGCACAGAAGTTAACTGAAAAGTCAAATAAATGACTTGGCTTGTTTCACTGGTCTGTAAACCAGTCTATGAGAGTCACTACAGTTTTTTTTAATGATACATTATTTAAGATGAGTAAGGGTTTTTTGTTGTTGTTGCATTGTTTGTTTGTTTTTGAGACCCTTGAACTGATGACTCTACTGCTTCCATCTCCTTAGGTCTGAGATTAGAGTGGTGTGCCACCATGCCTGGCCTGTGTTGTTGCTGCTTTTACTGTTGTTGTTGCTTGCTTTTTAAAGAATTGTTGCCCACTAAGTTCCTATAGAAAGAGAATTCATGTACATTTGGTTTGTTAAGGTAAAATTCATGAAATAAATATTTATTCTGAGAAAGAAACAATATCTTCTGTTGGGTGTCAGAGAATTCAGTCAGTGACATGTTTAGTTTCATAGGTCATTGATATGACCGCTAAGAAACACTGTGCCTATATATAAATGACATCAAATATTTGGATTCAGTTGATGTTTCGATACATTTGGAACATTATAGACCTTACATACAGGATTTCTGCCAGTCTTTTTGCTATGGAAATTCAGAAGAAGGAAAGGTTTGCTCTATAAGGTCTATATTTTTTTCCTGTGTGTACATTATACACATTATAGATTCCATAGGTTTCTTCAGAAGAAAAAAAAACCCAGAGTGGATATGGTCAAGGTCCCCTCTTTTGCTCACAAGTGAACTCTGCTTTTTCTCCTAAGCATTTCCAACTTGGTAAATTCTTTAGAAATTGCCTCTGGAAAGCAGTAAAATAGTTTTGCAATGACATATAGCCAGTAGCATACTGCTTTTTTTAAAAGTTAACACAGGGGCTATATCAGAAATGTCTGGCATTCTGTGTAAAAGTTTCCATTTTGCCATGGAATGTCCGTAACTTTAACAAGAACTTCTGTGGATTAGCTCACCCTCATCTCCTTTGAGTTCTCCTGGGAAAAAAAAATCAAAGATATTTTTGATTTTTTTTTCCCTGAGATTGATTCTGGGCGACAAATTTAGTCAAAGTGGATGAACTTTGTAAACAAGAATCACTACCTCAGGAGGAGCTCATACATAGAAATGGCAGATCAAGGGTAATTGTTCTTTCTGTCTTCTGGTAATGACCTGGGCAGAAACCATTCTGGTGTGTAGGGACTGATGGACAAATGGTTCTTGTGGTGGGATTAAAATCTTTTTACTCAGGCTGGGGAGATTACTCAGTGGTTAAAACCTTTGCTTCAGAAGCAAAAGGACCTCAGAATCCCACGTGAAAATGCCAGGTGTGTATGGCAGGGGCTTGCAATTCTTTCTCTGGAAGGCAGGGCCTGGGAAACCAATAAGCAATAAGGAGATACAGCAGTCCAGAATGATTCCAGAAGTCACCCTTGTGTCTCCACAGTGCCTTTTGACACACACACACACACACACACACACACACACACACACACGCACACTTTCTAAGAATAATAATAATAATAATAATAATGATAAAGAAAACAAAATCTTTTTGCTCCAGATAGAGGACACTATCTCCTATTATGGATGTTGCTGGAGACACAGGTTGATGACTTTTGAAATAAGTCTTCAAATGTGTACAACTAAAATTTCATGCACCAGGCTAAGAAAATTGGAATTCCTTATCTGCTGTGTAAGACACCTTTTACTTGAGCTGAGATATATTAGCACACACTTTTAGAATTCTCTACTTATTTCCCTTAGTATGAGCTTTCATGATAATATTCTTTCTCAAGAGCATGAAAAAATAAGCCATTATCCCGGCTTCATTTTGAAAGAGTACCGGGAAAGAGTGGGGCTAGGGATGTTTGCAGCTGAAACAACAGCTGGTTCTTATAGGTTCACTACATTTTTGTTACCTTTCCAGTGAAAACATGGACATCGCTCATGTAGGGCCTCACATATTTGAGTACTTAGGGCCATTTCCAGTATTCTCTTTCCTTTTCTTCTCCATATACTTACCTTTTCCAAGTAAGTGTAGCTCCAAATTTTTCCATCAGCCCAAGTTCTTGAAATTATTTTTCCACTCTGGTCATATTCCATCTTTTCATTCCATGTTCCTCTTTGAATAAATGTAACCAATCCTGAAGGCGAATATGTGATGTTCACTTCATTATATCTGCTTACAGGAGACCACAAAATAGGTCTACCAGTTTGGTCATAAAGAATTCGGAGGGTGAATTTTCGATGGTCATCATATATTTTTCCTGTGCGTGTTATATGGTCAAAATCTATGGACAGGAGGTTTCTGTTATGGGCCTACAAAAGAGAGATGAAATACATGTTAGATACTGTTTTGATCCCTAGTCTACATGCAACGAGAAGCCTGAAGCTTTTCCTGATTCGACAACAGAGCGCTTTCATCTCTAAATCCTTGTGGCTTCATTCTTCATTTGCCAGTACTTTTAGACCTTCACCAGATCTCTCTTAGAGGGCCAAGGCTATGTCTTGATTCTTGGGAAAGTACCTCATATACTGGCTGATTTCAGTGTATGTCTGCTAATTGATTTTCCCAACTAAAGCCTCAAGTAGACCATTGTAATTTTCCATAATTATATAATTTTATTTCATATGAGTTAGAAACCTATTAAGTAGTGATGCTTCCTGACTTTTTTCTCCTTTTTCCCATTTTTTTTAAACTAATCAAATGGCTAGACATATGGACTTACAACTTAAAAAAGAGCATGATAAATCCTCTCAAATTCGTATATAGAGATTACTTCCTTTGGTTTCCTTGTTTATTTGGGCTTAGTGAGCTTCACATTACAGAGGACTTGATTCTCTAGTGAGGGAACCCAACTCAATATTTTGAAGATGGCTAGCAGGTAAACGTGGTTGGCTTTGATAGATGAATAACTATGGTTAAACCTCATTGTTAATTTTTTTATACCAAGTTTAGAAAAAAAAAACCCATAGAGGTTGGCTTGGTTCCGGTCTTGGGCTTCTCCTGCTGCATGTTAGCATTCCCTCCTGGCAGCTTGAAACCTTGCAATGGAATCATTTAAGGGCCTTAATCAATTTATTTTTCTTTTTTTTTATTATTTATTCAATTGTGTGTGTGTGTGTGTGTGTGTGTGTGTGTGTGTGTGTGTGTGTGTAGAACCATGGGCGAATTCAGGAACCACCATGGATTGCTTCCACCTCCTCCTTGTTTACTCTGCCCTGGGATTCACAGGCTCCGCCCTACCAGGACCAGAAACGCAGGCTGCCCCGACTTCTGCCCTGCGTCTATATGTGGGGTCTAGGATCCGAACTCAGGACCTTCCACCTGCAAGGTAGAGGCTTAACCCCTGAGCCACCTCTCCAGCCCCAATCAATTTATTTTTCTAAATATGAATTTTATACTTTATATTCCTGACTCTATTTCCATCCTTCAACAACTCAAAAATAATATGACAACATATAAACCTAAAAAATATCACATTATTAAACCTTGAATTTGATTCTATGGATGACTACATTCAAGGGTTTCTGGATCTGATGAAATTCAGTTAGAAGGCCAGAGAAATCATGAAGTGGTTAAACGTGCTTGGTGCCAAGTCTGACAACGTGAATTCAAACCACAGAATAGACAAGGTGGAAGGAGAGAACTGATTCCACAAGGTTGTCCTCTGCCTATCATACGTCTACCATACCACATCTACCCCCAACGTAAGATAAATAGATATGTGTCAAAGATATAAAAATTTAATTCAGTATGGAGACACTGAGCTATCCAAATAACAAAATGACTTACTGAAACATTAAAACTAAGCAAAGTACAGATTTTTTTCAAAACAATTGTAGAAGTGACCTGATTTTTCTCTTCTTTTCAGCTAGTGGGATTAATGTTTGGCAGGCCCACCTGCATCTCCTGCTACGAACCGCTGATTCTGGCATGTATACTCAGAAGTCCCAACCCTAAAATGGCTCTTTGTTTCAGGAAAAAAAGTGGCTTTGCTGATTTAAATCATTAATGGAGTTTACTATCCAAGAGTCAGTTCTCTGTAAAAAAGGGGGGCTCTGAAGAAAGGATAATTAGAAGCTTCAGTGAGGAGCTTTTAAAATTAATTGAACTGTATTTTTTAGCTTAGCCTTGGTGAGTTTGAGTAGGGTTTCTACTATAACAATTAAAAGTTATTTTTATTTTGAAACAGTTTGATGAGAAGTTGGAAATGTCAAAGTCATGATGTTCTCTTCACTTAGGTTTTAAGGCCAAGTCTCATGATTTTGGTCGTGAGGGTCTCAGCCTGTCTGGTAGAAAGAGAAGCAAGAATATAAAAGGAAAGAGTCTGAGAAGATAAGTCATAGGGAAGGGGTGTAAGCAAAGTGTCTGTTATCAATCACTTTTTTCCTGCACAGCCTTTAGTTTTACCATCTGTGACATGGGAGTGACATTACTACTTTATACCACAAAGTTTTTCTAAGATTTGAATAGAATCACATGTAAAGGTTCTCAGAAAACTGGGAAGCATTAGCAAGTGCTATTTTTTTTAAAAATATACAGGGATTAATTTTCTTGTTTTATTTAGGGCTATGAATAGACCCAATGTACTGAATGTCAAGGTAATTTTAGCTTGGTATATAATATTTCTCTGTATAATAATTTTCAGTATGTTCCAAAGAAGAATATTAAGTTTCTGGTTAATAAGGTTAGAGTAAAATCGCTTCTTGGCCTTTTGGCTAAGATCAAGTGTAATAAGGTTAGAGTAAAAATATAAAACAACAACAACAAAGCCTAGATTAGGGATTAACTCTATTAAAGCATCAGACTAAACTGATTCACTTATTGAGTAAACTTGAGGTTAACTTTTAACTTCTGTGATCAAGAATCCCTTTACTTGAAAGCTACAAATGATGTCCCCAGTAATACACATATAAGCACATACACGAATAGTTAGAATATTTTTGAAACTCTCATGTGAAACGTTCAGTAGTACACAGGTATGGAAGCTTCAAGTCCTGGTGGAGATAGATTTCTTTTTTATCACAGTGGCCAGGACCATTACAAAGCCCACCTTTTTCTAACATAATATGATCTTCCCTTGCTTAGTAATCTTGCACATTTTGTTTCTCAAAAATACCTTCTTCCACTGCTATTCTTTAACTATTACAGTGATAACCTTTTCACTGCAAAAATGTTGAGAAATACAGAAAGTATACAGGAAAAAACATGATCTTTATTTTCCCTCTAATGAGACTTGCTGTTAACACTGTATTTTCATTCCATTTATCTTGCTTTGGGGAGCATAATCATTTTACATTTAAAAAAATACAATCAGGGGCTGGAGACATGGCTCAGGGATTAAGCCTTTGCCTCAAAAGCAGAAGGTCCTGAGTTTGGATCCTGGATCCCACCTAAAAACGCTAGAAGGAATGATGGCAGCCTGTACTTACAATCTTGGAAGGGAAAACTTGGGAAATCCCAGCATGAAGCATAAATGAGGAAGAAGCAATCCAGGATGATTCCTGAAGTCACCCTTGGTCTTCCACAGGGACATATAGTGCCCTCTGATACACATACACACACACATACACAGACACACACACACACACACACACACACACACACACACACACACACTACATAAATAATAAGTTTTGTATCCTACTTTTTTGGTCAGTATTGTATCATTAGCCTTCATACTATTAAATACTTTTAACATATGGCTTTTAATGGCTACATTATATTTTACTATATGATTAACATCTATCCATTCTCCCTGAGTTTGAAATGAGAGCTCTTCAATGATTTGCAAGATTCTCCACACTAGTTAGGGCCAAAGCAATCATAATAGGACTTTGCATGCCCTGCGCAATGTCCAACACACTATTGACCTCACAAAGTCTAGCATCAGCTAAAGGCACCAAGATCCTTGGAGACAAGGGATTGACAGCCACAGTAGTGTTCCTATGCTTAAGGGGAACACGAGAAAGGGTTCAGGGAAATGCCACTGGGTCCTTGTACATCATCGGAGAGGAGGAGCCAGAGGAGAGTCAGGCATACACAATAAAGGACTCTCTGGGAATTGGGGGAGAGGCACTGGGGAATGGGGATGGAGAGGAGAGGGAGCAGGGGGTTCGGAGGGAGGAGGAGAGAGGGAGGGAACTGGTCTACCTATTAAGTTTGTATGAGCAGTAATAATAAAAAATGTATTAAAAAAGAAATGAGAACTCTTGTTTTCTATTTCCCCTCACATCTCATGCTTTATGAACATGTTCATAATAAATATTTCCTTAACACAGAACGATATGTGTCAAATTACTGGATTGAATGAGAAGACTTCTGATGCTTCTTGAGATATTATTTGCTTGTGTACATTGACTCCCATTGACTAACAATGGTATAGCCCATCCAAATGTATCTTTCCTGGCATTGTTAAGTGAATTTTGCTGAACATGGGAGTGGGAAAATAGTATGTTACTATGATATTTGCATTTATTAGACTGCAAGAGAGATCAAGGTGGAATCTTTTTTTTTAGCATTATTGGCCAAATGTAGGCCTTCCATGCATTGTCTGCTCTTGAGGGATGCACATTTTTCTATGGGAATGAAGACCCTATTTT
The DNA here is from genome assembly GCA_023101885.1 of Typhlomys cinereus. Classification (NCBI taxonomy): domain Eukaryota; kingdom Metazoa; phylum Chordata; class Mammalia; order Rodentia; family Platacanthomyidae; genus Typhlomys; species Typhlomys cinereus. Next base: position 6,483,026 of record JALPQD010000058.1, read on the forward strand.
CTTTTGGTTTCAGTCTTTTCCTTACTCATATAAGGCTAGTGATGTTTGCTCTTAATTTCGAACTTGTGTAAGAGAAAAAGAAAAGGACTTAACAAATGTTCCATTCCATGAGCTCTATTCAGAAGATCAGTGATGAGATGATCAGATTATTTGGAGAGTGTGCTCTTAGTCTCAGGTAATTCAGGCAGTAGAGTCACTGATCAGAACATGAGTTTCCAAAACTGCCTGTAACAAATTTGTGCAATGTCTTATTGAATAAATATAGGATAACCTGCTGGGATCACCTAAAAAGTGATAGAAAAGTACATAATTCCTCTCTTTTGATATTGAGGGATTAGAAACATATGTGATGTGAAGCCAGGTGTTCTTTCTTCAACTCCCCTTCCTGTGGTTTTATAGCCACATATCTCCAACTGTAATACCGTTCATTTACAGTAGCTGTAAAATTCCCACAGGCTCTCAGAGATGGCTGCAACTGTTACAATTTATAATGATGGTTAAGAGCCAACAAAACAAGTGACTTTCAATACAGCTAAATTTGTGGTTTTATTTGTTTGCCAGTTGAAATCTGCTATTCAAGAGCATAATTCTTCATGAAGTCATTACAGCTTCGTAAGTAAGGACTGCTATTGAATTTCTCCTATGAAGCGATCAGAGGAGGGCTTGGCCTAATCTCTTCTCTGTCAGTCAGGACCACTGAAAATTTGTTTCTCTGTTTCAGGATAATGTACCTCGATAGTCTAATACTCCTGAAGCTCTAGCTTCAAAGTCAGGTTTGGAAGGCAAAGTGAAATTCAGGGCTGACAGAGGATGAAGGAATTAAAGATGCCGTGTGTTTCCCCTAGGCATTCTCTTGTGGAAACCAACATACATAAGAAGTCTGGGAAGGTGAATGCTCTTTCAACTGAGCCCTCTCAACCTCTGTCGGGAGTACCTATGTGCTGTCCATCTCTAAGGCAAACATCAGAACTAGTTTGCCCACCACTGACTGCTGGGTCAATGCAAGGTTGGAAAACTCCATATTCATACACATGCTTGCTTTTCTGAAAGACAAGAGCTCCTTGATCTAAGCGTGTACTAACTATCCTTATCTCCACTATTCCTCCAACAATATACCTGAATTCTTTCCCTGGAAAAGAGAGAAAGACAATAGATAGCTCCAAGTTATAAGGAGCCCTTTTTGGACAGTTGTATATTGAATGAGACTTTTGAGTTTGGCAACTGATATGTTGTGTTCAAGAAAGATGGACAAGATTTTTTTCTTATTGCAAGGAAGATGTATTTCTGCTATAATTTATCCTCTGATTTCCATTAAGTTTTGCTCCCAGTGATTGTTATGTATACTTGAACCCTTGACACAAAGAGAAAAAAGGGAAACAAGTGCTCTGGAGAGCCATGGATAGCATTGCCAGCAGAACTGAAAGTGCCCGAGAAGGGTAGGGAACAGGGGCAAGTTCAATAGCGGAAAGATTCGAAAATAGGAGGGAGGCAAGCAGGGAAGATGAAGGGTCTCAAGGGGAAAAGGAAGGGGGATGGGATTTGGGATTAAGGGTTGAAAATATAAAGTCACTATTTTCATGTATTTAACATTAAAAATAATAAAGATAAAAGAGTTGCTGTTGTATAAGTAATGAGAAACCTGGTTAAGTTCACAGACGTTCTTTCCTGATCTCACCAGAAGGGGAGGGCATATAGTCTAGCAGATAAAAAGTAATCATTGTGCAAATGGGTAATGGACCCCGCCCTCAGTGAGGTTTCCTACTCTTATTACATCTACCCTTGAATGTGCTATTACAACAAGACTCCAGTTTAACAGCTTTTTGTCTCTGGCCAGGGGGTGACATACAGTGCCCAGCAGAATGGAGTGAAGGGAATTGCAGGAGCAGAAAAACTGCAAAAGAAAATCAACAAACCACAATCCAGAACTTCAGAGACTCTATATCAATCACATAGAACTAGGACAGCCTAATCTCTCCCCATCCTGGAGCTCAGGGACATTTGCGGAAGAGGGGGCGGTAAGATTGTAAGAGCAAAAGGATGGGAGGAGCAACGATTTGCAAGATTCTCAACAATAGTTGGGGCCAAAGCAATCATAATGGAACTTTGCATGCCCTGCGCAATGTCCAGCGCACTGTTGCCCTCATAAAGTCTAGCATCTGTTAAGGGCACCGAGACCCCTGGAGGCAAGGGATTGACAGCCATAGTAGTAATCTTATGATTAAGGGGAACAAGAGAAAGGGCTTATGGAAATGCCACTGGGTCCTTATATGTCATCGGAGAGGAGGACCCAGTGGAGAATTAGGCGCACACAATAAAGGACTCTCTGGGAATTGGGGGGGAGACACTGGGGGAAGGGGAGGGGGGAGGGAGGGAACTGGTAAAAAATTTTAAAATGTACAATTAAATTTTTAATAAAAAAAAAAAAAAAAAAAAAAAAAAAAAAAAAAAAGAGTTGCTGTTGTAATTGCTCAAAGAGCAAGCCACGACCCCAGCAACTTGGGACACATTCATTATTGGGTTGATCTACAGGCACTTGGGGATATTTAAAAGTTGTGGCCTACACAAAGGGAATTTCTGTTTCAATTGGCCTTATATATGCAAAAACAGATGGAAACACATGGAAACACACACACACACACACACACACACACACACACACACACACACACTCTCTTTCTCTCTCCATGAGCTACTGTTGTGAGTATTATTTTCTTTATTCTGTAAGGAAAGAAGAAAGAGAAGGCTGAATTTTCAAGGACACTGTCTAGTATTTCAGGTCACAATACCACCAACTTACCTGCTAATTTTTGCTGATGAAGTCAGAAGGTAAATAAGAGATGGGTCAAAGAGTCACATCAAAGATTTGAAATGCACATTTTGTTTTCATGAAGTTATGTGAATGGGCTGAAAATCCATGGCTGATTTTAAAGTAGAACATGTTCTTCCGTGCTCACTAGCTTGAAGGTCATTAGTATTAGACTCTTGGAAATCAATCAGCACATTCGTTTGACACATTTAAAAAGAATCTTTCTGGGCTAGAGAGAAGGCTCAGAGGTTTAGACTCTGCCTTGCAAGAAGGACTTGAATTCGGATCCCAGGTCCCATGCAATAGCCAGGTGGAAATGGCATCTGTCTACAGCTCTGGCTCTAGTGGGCAGAGCCTGGGAAATCCCAAAGCCAATCAAAAAGGAGGTAGAAGCAATCCAGGATGATTCCTGAATTCACCCTTGATCCTTCACAGGGACACACAGTCCCTCTGATACACATGTGCGCGCGTGCACACGTGCACACACACACACACACACACACACACACACACACAAATAATAAAAAATGAAGTTTGAAATAAAGTTTTAAAACAATAAAAATTCTCTCTTTCTTCATTGTGTGTATGCACATGTATGTCCAGGTGCATGTTTGCCACAGCACACATGTGCTCTCTTCCCACCTTGTGGGTTCTGGGGATTGATTCTCAGATTTCCAGGCTTTCATGGCAGATGCTCTTTGCTTTCTGGGCTATACACATTTTATTTTTTATTAATATCTCTCAATTGATAATCAGAAGGCTCCTTTTATTTTACAGTTATCTCTAAATGAGCAGGACAGATCTTCAATATTAGGATTAGCCAGTGATATATCATTTGCAATTTACTTTTCCTTTTACATTTTCAAGATAACTGGCTTTTCTTGACGCTCCACAAAACTCTTAGCACTATGGGAAATCTTGGGAGAGACTTAAACTTATCAAATCAGACTTTCTGGGTTCAAATTCTGTAATCACAAGTTAGTAGTTGTGTAGTGATCTTTGCCTGTTTCTTCATCTGCAAATGGGAATGATTAAAAACCATACCTGATAGGATATTATGCATGGTAAGTCAATGCATGGCAAGAAGCATTACAAAGCTTCAAGTAATGCTATCTGCTGTCACTGTAATTAATAGCATTACTCCTAATAGAGATTGCAAAGTACACACCCCTCATTTATGGACGGGAAAAGTACAAAATCATGGCCAGGCATGGTATTTCCCAAAATCTTACTCATTCTTTGCACCTAAATTTATTTATAACATTTCACTTGAACATCTTTTACATTATATTAACTTGTTCTTATTTAGGTAATTTCCTGTGGGTCGATTCATCTGTGTAAACTTATAGTACATATTTGTAGTTAAGAAATTAGAGCAAATCATTAATGCACATGGACAGGTGAAATGGTATGTGAGATGATTCTTCTGGTTATTTTAGTAGAGTTATCCCAACATTAACAAAGAGTAGTTTGAAATATAAGAAATCCCTGGTTCCAAGACCTGCTATTGCCTGGTAGTTGATGCCTGAAATCTCCTGCCTCCAGGTGACTTTTATTTTGCACGTTTGACTATGTGTGTGACTGTGTGAATCGTGTGTGCCTGTGGAAGCCCAAGGCTGACTTTCAGGCATTGTCCTGATTGTTCTACCTGTTCTTGCTTAATTCTGGAGTTTCCCAGGCTCTGATGGAAGTGCAGACCACTGTCATTTAAACTTGGTATTTTTACATGTGATCCGGGATCCCAACTTAGGACCATATGCTTTTGAGGTAGAGGCTTAACCCCTGAATCATCTCTCCAGCCCCAAGTGACTTCTTAAAAACGCTGTTGCTTGGGACTGAGAACGACTGGTACATTCTTGAAGCAAATGAATGCATTTCTAATTGGTTCTTTACATGCATCTTCACAAAAAAAATGGATGCCCCCATGAACACTAGAGAGAAAGAAGTGAAATAGTGTGAAATGAGAACCCATAAACAGAGCACCCAGTAGCTGATGGCCCTGCCAGCTGAGTTCTGAGAATATAGGTTGACCTGGACCCTTGTGACTTTGTCTTCAATTCTCCATTCTGTGTCAGTCTGGGACCCTGTGCTTAAGTTACATTTGTTTCCTTTTTAGGAACTCAGGTCACATATTCAAAGGTAAATCTCTGTAATATCTATTATAATTGCAAAGATTATAAACAGAAGGGAAGGGAAAGGAGCTCCCCCCTAAAAAAAGGAGATAGGGGATCACACTTCAGTAGAGAAAATATGTCACCATCAAGTATTGCATGTAAGTAGCGAGACATCTTATGAAGCTCTCTCACTTCCCTTCCTGGTCACTTGTGACTGAACAGGTTTGATCTCACCAATCAAGGAGGGTATAGAGACTGGCAGGTAGATGGTAACCATCCCGTAAATAGAACACTGACCACCCTCACTGCTTTGTCCCTCTCTTATTCTTTTATCTATCTTTGAGTCTCCTCTTATATTAAGATCTTCATTTAAACAGTCTTTTATCTTTAGTTATGAAGTGACCTTCAATACCAATCAGAATGCAGCCAAGGGCAGTACAGGAAAAGCAATACTGAAGACAAAAACAAACCATAATTCAGAACACCAAAGACCCTACATTAATCACCTGGAACCAGACCAGCCAAATCTCTCCCCATCCTAAAGCTCAGGGAAGCTTGCAGAAGAGGGGGCAGCAAGACTGTAAGAACCTAAAGATGGGGAGGACCAACGACATGCAAAATACTCCACACAACTGAGGGCTGCAGCAGCCAGAATTGGACTTTGCCTGACCTACACAATGGCTGACATGTCAACAACCCCCCAAATATAGCATGGATCACAGGGGAGAAGGCTCCAGGCAGTGGGATCCTTAGAGGCAAGGGATTAAACAGTCATAATAAAGTTCCCATACTAACAGGGAGCCCAAGAAAGGGCTCCAGGCTATGCCGCTATGCCACTGAATCCTTACACCTCACTAAGGTGAGGACTCAGAGGGAGATTTGGCATTCACACAAAAGGATGCTCCAAAGAATGGGAGGGAGGAAGGTAGGAGGCACTGGGAGAGGAGAGGGAGGGAAGGGCATGAAAGGAAGGGGAGAATTGGGGAGAATGCAAGGGGGGACAAGTGAGGGAAAGAGGGAGGGAGAGGACAGGGTACCTATTGAGCTTGTATGATTAGGAAAACAATTAAAATGTGGGAGAAAAACACAAAAACAAAAGAAAATAAAAAAGAACTCAGGTCACATGTGAGCATCCACATGTTACGTTTTAAAACCATTCTCTGCTCACCCCGCGACTCTAGGTAAGCCCCTGCCACGCCAGGCCACCAGAACCCCAGGTCAGCCCAAAGGGACCCGGCTCCGACTCCCGCCATCCAGCCGTAGCTGCGTGCGCAGGGCCGAGGGACAGGGACTAGAGGGAACTCCCCCTGTGCCCGGGCCCGCCCCAGCTGCCCTCGGGTTAAATAGCTCCACGCCTACCCCCCCATCCTCCCTTTCACCCCACCCCTCTCCGCCGGTCCAGACGCGCGCTTGGTCCAGCCGGGCCTCACCCGTGACCTAGGTAAGCTCTGTCACTGCCCACCCCCAGAACCCCAGGCCAATTAATTCAGTTTAGTGAAATTGAAAGATCTTAAGAGTTAAAACGACAATGCCAAAGTCAAAGTGCAAATCCATGAGAAGCAACACTCAAGTAAACAAATTTCCCACTGAAGAAATTAATCCCATAATGTTAGACTCCAATCAGAACAAACCCGTGAAAAAAGGCCAAGAAAGCCTGACCCAGGATAACGACTTTCAAAATATGATCACTACCATGTTCAATACTATGAAAGAGGAAATCCGGGAGGAATTACATAATCGAATCAATCGCTTTGAAGAGGAACACAACAGACATTTGGAGGAGATGAGAAAAACAGTACAAGAAACAAAAACTGGCATAGAGCAGTTAAAACAGACTCAAGCAGAGTTTAAAACTGAGCTAGAGACAAGTTATCTTCAACCCAGAACTCCACAGAGAGTCTTATCAGCAGAACTAACGAAGCAGAAAACAGAATTTCAGACCTTGAAGATAAAGGGGGAGTACTAACCAGCTCAATGGAAGAGGTGGTTAAAGCCAAAAAGATACTTGAGAGAAATATCCAAGAGATATGGGACACCCTGAAGAAGCCTAACATGCGTATTCATGGAATACCAGAGCAAGAATCTCAAAATACCACCCCTGAGGAAATTTTTCAAACCATCATCAAGGAAAACTTTCCTCACCTAAAAAAAGAGAGGCCCATCCATATACAAGAGGCATTCCACACCCCAAACAGATACGACCAAAACAGAAGCACCCCACGGCAAATAATAGTTAAAACACTCCATATTCAAGATAAAGAACTGGTGCTGAGAGCTTCAAGGGAGAAAAAACAAGTCACTTTTAAAGGTAAACCTATTAAAATAACAAATGACTTCTCATTTGAAACAGTAAAAGCAAGAAGAGCTTGGAGAGACATACTTCAAGTATTGAATGAACAAAAATGTCAACCCAGGCTGATTTACCCTGCAAAACTATCAGTCATGATCGAGGGGGAAAGAAAAATTTTCCAGCACAAAGACAACTTTAAGGGATACATGGCCACCAAACCAGGCCTTCAAAAAATGCTAGAAATGATACTCAAGCGTGAAGAAAAAAACAGGCATATCCAGGAGAACAGAAGGCAAATATAACACCATTAAAAGCGAAGCAATATACTTATAAAAACTACTAAACACAATAAATGTCTGGAATTAAAAATAGTTTCTCCATTATAACACTAAACGTTAATGGAATTAACTCACCGATCAAGAGACACAGATTACAGATTTGGATTAAAAATCACAATCCATCAATCTGCTGCCTACAGGAAACCCATCTCACCACAAAAGATAGGCACGCTCTAAAAATAAAAGGCTGGTCAACAATTCTACAAGCAAATGGAAGCAGAAAAGAGGCAGGGGTAGCCATTATGCTATCAGACAAAGTGGATTTCAAACCAAAGAAAATTATAAGAGACACGGATGGATACTACATTTTAGTCACAGGTACAATTCACCAGGAAGACTTCACAATACTGAACATACATGCACCCAATACGGGCCCCTCCACATTCATTAAGAAAACCCTACAGTGTCTAAAGCAAGAAATCAAGCCCCAAACGATAATTCTTGGGGACTTCAACACTGCCCTCTCAACATGGGATAGATCAACAGGTCAAAAGCTTAACAGAGACACCTTGGAACTTAATCAAACCCTGAAAGAAATGGACCTTACAGATCTCTATCGAACTTTTCACCCACGTACCAAAGAATACACATTTTTCTCAGTAGCACATGGAACTTTCTCCAAAATAGATCACATATTGGGCCACAAAACGAATCTACACATATACAAAATGTTGAAATTCTAACCTGTGCCCTATCAGACCACCACGGCCTAAAGCTGGACATCCACAACACATCAAACAAGAGAAAATACACTAACTCCTGGAAACTTAACAATATGATGCTGAATGAGAACTGGATTAAGGAAGAAATTAAAAAGGAAATTCAAGATTTCCTGAAAGTGAATGATAACGAAAATACAATTTACCAAAATCTCTGGGACACAATGAAAGCTGTCCTAAGAGGTAAGTTCATAGCTCTTAATGCCTACATCAAAAAAATGGAAACATCAGAAATAAACAACTTAACAATGCAGCTTAAAGCTTTAGAGAAACTAGAGCAATGTGATCTCAAAAGTAGTAGAAGAGAGGAGATTAGCAAAATAAGCAGAGAAATATCTGAAATCAAGATTAAGAAAATGATAGAAAAATCAACCAGTCAAAAAGCTGGTTCTTTGAAAAAATCAATAAGATTGATACACCCCTAGCTAAATTAACCAAAAGCAAGAGAGAGAAAACCCAAATTAACAAAATTAGAAATGAACATGGAGTTATCACTACGGATACCCAAGAAATGCAGAGAATTATAACATCATATTTCAAAAACTTGTACTCTGTGAAATTTGACAACACAAAAGAGATGGATGAATTTCTAAGTAAACACAACCTACCTAAATTGAATCAGGAAGTTGTGAATTATTTAAATAGAACTTTAACATATAAGGAAATTGAAGAAGTAATCTCGAATCTTCCCACAAAAAAATGTCCTTTATCAGATGGATTCAGCATAGAATTCTACCAGTCATTTAAGGAGTTAATAACACCAATACTCCTTAAACTGTTCCATCAAATACCAAAGGAAGGAACACTACCAAATTCTTTCTATGAAGCTAATATCGTCTTAATCCCAAAACCTAATAAAGATTCACTTAAAAAAGAAAACTATAGGCCGATCTCTCTGATGAACACAGATGCAAAGATTCTCAACAAAGACTCAGCAAATCGGATTCAAAAACATATCAAAAAGATCATTCACGGGGACCAAGTAGGCTTCATCCCCGGCACACAAGGTTGGTTCAACATATGCAAATCAATAAATGTAATTCATCATGTAAACCAGTCCAAAGTCCAAGACCACATAATACTCTCGATAGATGCAGAAAAAGCCTTTGACAAAATCCAACAGCTTTTTATGATCAAAACTCTAGAGACTGTAGGAATGAAAGGAACCTTTATCAATATAATAATAGCTATATACAACAAGCCCACAGCAAGGATTATGCTCAATGGGGAACAACTGGAAGCATTCCCACTTCGATCAGGAACTAGACAAGGCTGTCCACTCTCACCACTTCTATTCAATATTGTACTTGAAGTCTTAGCTGAAGCCATAAGACAAGAAAGGGACATAAGAGGGATTCAAATCGGCAAGGAAGAAGTCAAACTATCCATATTTGCAGATGACATGATCTTATACCTGAGTGATCCCAAAAACTCCACCAGGAAGCTCCTGGAACTAATTGAGAAGTTCAGCAGGGTGGCAGGATACAAAATAAATGTGCAAAAATCAGAGGCCTTCCTATATGTCCAGAATGAAAGAAGTGAAAAAGCCTTGAGAGAAACAATCCCATTTACTATAGCCCCTAAAAAAATGAAATACCTTGGTATAAACCTAACCAAGGAGGTAAAAGACCTTTACAATGAAAACTTTAAAACCCTAAAGAAAGAAATAGCAGAAGACACCAGAAGGTGGAAAAACCTCCCATGTTCCTGGATTGGTAGAATCAACATTGTAAAAATGACCATCCTACTAAAGGCAATATACAAATTCAATGCTATACCAATTAAAATCCCAAAGCAATTCTTTAAAGAAGTTGACCAAATAATCTCAAAATTCATATGGAGGCACAAAAAGACCCAGGATAGCAAAGACAATCCTGAGTAACAAAAACACTGCTGGACGTATTACCATATCAAACCTTAGTCTATACTACAAATCCAGAATTATAAAAACTGCCTGGTACTGGCTCCAAAATAGACACACAGATCAATGGATAAGGGTTGAAGACCCAGATATAAGCCCACAAAAATACAGCCATTTGGTCTTTGACAAAGGGGCCCAAAGAATCCAATGGAAAAAGAACAGCATCTTCAACAAATGGTGCTGGCAAAACTGGATCTCCACATGCAGAAGATTAAAGCTGCACCCGTACTTGTCACCATGTACAAGACTTAATTCCAAATGGATCAAGGACCTTGATATCAGGCCAGAGACTATAAAAACCATAGTTGAAACGATAGGGAACTCCCTCGAGCTGATTGGGCTAGGCCAACATTTCCTAAACAGACATCCAATGGCAGAGTCACTGCTACCAACTCTCAACAGTTGGGATCTTGTGAAATTAAAGAGCTTCTGTTCAGATAAAGAGATTGTCACACGAGCTCAAAGGCAACGCACAGAATGGGAGAAAATCTTCACTAACCACATACCTGATCGAGCTCTACTGTCCAGAGTGCACAAAGAACTTAGAAAACTAAACTCCAAGGAAACCAATGGCCCAATTAAAAAATGGGCCCTGGAACTTAAAAGAAAGTTTACCAGGGATGAAATTAAAATGTCTAACAAATATCTTAAAAAATGCTCCACTTCCTTAGCCATCAGGGAAATGCAAATCAAAACTTACCTGAGATATCATCTCACCCTGGTCAGGATGGCAAAAATACACAATACAAACAACGACAAATGCTGGAGAGGATGTGGAGAGAGGGGAACTCTGCTACATTGCTGGTGGGAATGCAGGCTCATACAGCCACTCTGGCGAGCCGTCTGGAGATTCTTAAAGAAATTAAAGATTGAAATGCCATATGACCCTGCTATCCCACTTTTGGGAATAACCCCCCATGCAGCAGAGGTTCGCCTCGATAGCACAAGCTCGACCATGTTCATAGCAGCACTGTTTACAATAGCAAAATCATGGAATCAACCTAAATGTCCAACAGTTGACGAGTGGATAAGGAAACCGTGGTATATCTATACAATGGAGTACTACTCAGCCATCAAAAATGATGAATTACTGGAATTTGCCGGGAAATGGATGTCATTAGAAACAATTATATTAAGTGAAGTATCCCAAACCTAGAAAATTAAGCACTGTATGTACTCCCTAATAGGTGGCTCCTAGTACCAAACTCACCCAGCCCGCATTGAGACACTCAAAAGTAAACCTATGTAACACAGTAATTGCAAGGATTATGAACAAGAGAGATGGGGTAGGAGGGCCACACCAGAAACAAGGAGAAAGGGGACCATGTTGCAGCAGAGAAAATAGACCTCCATGAAGATCTGCAAGTAAGTAATGAGAAACCTGGTTAAGTTCACAGACATTCTTTCCTGATCTTGCCAAAAGGGGAGGGCATATAGTCTAGCAGATAAAAAGTAATCATTTTGCAAATGGGTGATGGACCCCTCCCTCACTGAGGTTTCCTACTTTTATTACATCTACCCTTGAATGTGCTATTATAACAAGACTCCAGTTTAACAGCTTTTTGTCTCTGGCCAGGGGGTGACATACAGTGCCCATCAGGATGGAGTGAAGGGAATTGCAGGAGCAGCAAAACTGCAAAAGAAAATCAACACACCACAGTCCAGAACTTCAGAGACTCTATATCAATCACATCGAACTAAACCAGCCTAATCTCTCCCCATCCTGGAGCTCAGGGACATTTGTGGAAGAGGGGGCGGTAAAATTGTAAGAGCAAAAGGATGGGAGGAACAACGATTTGCAAGATTCTCAACAATAGTTGGGGCCAAAGCAATCATAATGGGACCTTGCATGCCCTGCACAATGTACAGCGCACTGTTGCCCTCATAAAGTCTAGCATCTTTTAAGGGCACCGAGATCCCTGGAGGCAAGGGATTGACAGCCATAGTAGTGCTCCTATGCTTAAGGGGAACAAGAGAAAGGGCTTATGGAAATGCCACTGGGTCCTTATATGTCATTGGAGAGGAGGACCCAGTGGAGAGTCAGGCGTACACAATAAAGGACTCTCTGGGAATTGGGGAGGAGGCACTGGGGGATGGGGAGGGAGAGGAGGGGGAGGAGGGGGTTCGGGGGGAGGAGGGGGGAGGGAGGGAACTGGTAAAAATTTTTAAAATGTATAATTACATTTTTAATAAAAAAAAATAAAAAAAGGAAAAAAAAACTAAAAAAAAAACTAAAACCATTCTCTGAATGGTTGGGGTGATAGCTAAGTCAGTGATAGCTAGTCAAATATGAGGACACAAGTTCAATCCCTAGCATGTATGTATATATGGGTGTGTGTGTGTGTGTGTGTGTATGTGCGTGCGCGCACGTGTGTGTTTAAAAAGGTGGGCTTGGTGGTAGGTGCTTGTAATCTCAGTGCTGGAAATGTGGCAGCCGGATCATTTTGGGGGCTTGTGGCCTAGCCTAAGTTCCACTGAGACTTTGTTTCCACAAACAGAACATAGCTGTCTCCTGAGGACAATACCTGAGGTTGAACTCTGGCCTTCATATGCATATTCACAATCATACATGTGTATACAAAAATGCCTATCACATCCTTTGCCCTTTTCCACTTATGTTTCAGTAGAAGAAAAAAACAGTTGTAAGGTTTTTTTTTGTCTTTGCTTTATTTTTCTTGTAAATACATAACTATGCTCCTTGATTTTAAATGTTGAGCTTCTACTTTTTTTGTTTAAATAAAGCAGAAAGTTCCAGATTTCACCATAACCTTACTACTCTGTTTGTAAAATCTTATAAAGAGCTCTGGGATCCAATGTTGGGATAAGATTCATATGACAATGTTATTATCCATGGGCACAGCAAGGTACAATCTGGTTCCTAAAGCAGTTTTTGCTTTGGGTGAATGTCCAATTCCTTAACAATTGCCTCTATTGTTATCTTCACTCTAATTTCTCTATTGTCCAGGGAAATGCATTTATGGGGACAGATTGATACAGCAGATGAGAAGATACATGGTTTGGAAGCAAAAGTACCTCACGAGGAAGATGATTCAAACACAACTCAGGTTAGAGGACAGATTTTTTTCAAATAAATGAAACTACAGAATGTTAATGTGATTTCTTTTACTTAATGGTGTTGATGAAGGATGGTGCAGAGCTAACAGAATCCTGGCTGGCTTAGGCTGGGTATGAATAACCATGCTTCTCACCAGTCTCCCTCTTTTTGCCTTGATTTGGTTTGTGTGTGTGTGTGTGTGTGTGTGTGTGTGTGTGTGTGTGTGTGTGTAGAAACTCCAAAACACTGATCACTGGAGAAAAAAATAACTGGCATTGCTCTTTTCACAAAGAGGGGTCTGTCCCTTTCTGCTCTCTTTTCTTTCTAGCTAGAGAGTCTGGGATATGAGCAGTGGCTTCGGGGAACATGTGATGCTCATCGTCTAACCAAATGGCTCTTTAAGGAACCTGCAGCTTCCTGATGAAACGATGAGTGCCTTATGACCTGCTGCCTAAGCACATTTACAAATTCCAAGCACGTCTGTGAGTGGATTTTCTGAGGTGTTTGGTTTCTCACAGTGCAGCTTGGGTTTCTATGCTGTGTGAACACATGAAGTTCAATTTCCACCTATTTTGTAATCCCATAAGTCTGTGCTCTGGAGAAGGAGCTTAAGCAGGAGAAATAAGTGATTCAGTCAAGGAACCTAGCAACCTTAGAGCCTCAGAGAACACGATTTTTTTTCCAGAAAATATTTTATATATATATATATATATATATATTTGTGTGTGTGTTTGTGTGTGTGTATTAGAGGACACATGTGTTCCTGTGGGGGACCAAGTATGACTTTGGGAATCATCCTGGATCACTTCTATCTCCTTCTTGCTTCACTCTGGGATTTCCTAGGCTCTGCCCACTGCTGCCAGAAATGAAGGCCGTGGTGTTTTGACGTGGGACCTGGGGTCCAAACTCAGGACCTTCTGCTTGCAAGGCAGGCAGAGTCTTAATGCCAGATCCATCTCTATAGCCCAGGAAACCAAATTCTTCACGCGTTTACTTATGAATGGGATTCTGGGTATTGATACTCAGGAAAAGAACAAGTTGTCAGTTCAATCCTTGAACACCTCAGGGGCATGACCTCAGAAAAATCAGTCACGAAAGAGCATTTGCTTTGTCAAACTTGGAGCCACAATTACTTTTGGCAACGTGCTCATTCCACTAGGCATTTCCACTCCATGCCTGAACAGGGGAAACTGACATAGCAATGTAAATACAAAGCTTATAAATGGGAAAGGCAGGTAAGACTTGACCAATTAAAGTGTCTCCTTCCTCCTTTTGTCTCCTTTCTGCTTCCCTGCCTTGGAGGTCAGCCACTTGTCCTGCACTACCCAGACTTACCAGCACTTTAGAGTCCATTATTTGTCTCTTTTTGTCAGCATGGATGTGAGAAGTCAGGCTGTGCCAAGGTGGCGGTACTGAGTGGGGCAATGATTTATAGATTAATTATTTTAAAGAACCAGGCAGCACAGCATGACAGCAGAAAGAGTGCCTTATGAAAACCTGCATTTCAGCTTTGATTTTCATTCTTAATAGCTGGTTGACGTTGGGCAAATCACTTAACCTCTCTGGGCCGTAGTGTCTTTATCTATAAATTAGGAATAATGATAACTGGTAAGGTTGTGGTGATCAAATAAAATTCTTCCTGTGAAAGCGTTCTGTTAACTCTAAGTAACTACATCTTTGGAAACGACTGCCATTAGATTTCCAGGGGCTCTCACAGTTGGACCACCTAGCCAGTGAGAAGCACCATTTTTTATTTCTAAGACCTCACAGAGTGTGTTAGAGGTCACATAGAAGAAAAGATCTTGACTTTGTTGGACTTAGATCAATTCTATCACAGGATGGAATGTGGGTCAAATTATAATCAGTGTTTACTAAGCCATTTAGTTTCTAAGATTAAAGAGCATTCAAGAGCTCATTAATAAGTCAAATATGGATATAAGGTCCAAATGATGGTTTATAGTTCTTCCCCATTATCTGTACATATGGAGGGGAAAACACAGGGTGGGTTGTTCTACAGAACAGAAAATTCCAAGGTTATAGACTATAAGGTAGATTTTCCTAGAGAATTGAAAAAAGTCCCAACATAACACAGTGTCTGGTTAGTTAAAAATCAGCTGGCTGGGTGTCACATGTCTGTCACCCCAGGACTGGGAGGCTTAATGGGGGAGAATCATAAATTTGAGCCCTGTTTATGCTGCACAGAGACTCGCACCCTCCAATCCAATCCAAACCAAAAAGCATTCATGAAACTAATTGTAAAATTGGGTAGCAAGCCCATGCCACCTGACTCTCCCATGTCTGAAAGGACTCTGATAGAAACCTTGACTATTATACATGCATAGATAGCTTTAAGCATTCGGACTGGACTCTTCTCAATTCAGTTGCATAACTGGCAAACATTCTCTTATAGACTGATCTATAGAATTGAAATATACACATTGACTTGTTTACTTAGACAACTTCAGCGGCTGGGATACACCACCCTTAAAGTGTGTCTGTATGTCGCCAATGGAACTGATTAAAAGTAAGCACAGTTGTTGATTGTTCTTTCTATATCAAGCTATATGAGTTATTTGATTGCTTCTCCCTGCATTTGGGTGGTTGCACTATTACAGCCTTCAGGCAGTCATATTTTTACAGTGAATGAAGCAAATGTAGGCATTTCCAGCCTCTAGGTGTGATCCAGGTGCTCTGGTTAGTCCTGTCCTCAAAAGTAAGTGCTTCCTGATGGCTGGAAGTTGCTCTATATTTGGAAAGTTGATCATGTCTTCCTGACATTGGTTAATGTTCAAGAAAGGACTGACAGAGTGCTGTGATATTTGTAGGCTTTGTATATTGCAGAATAGCAAAATTAACAGAGACCATGAACTGTGTTTGGTAAAACCTTGAAAACTCCTAAAACTTTCTTCCGAGAGTCCTGGCCCAGTCTCACATCTGGTTCTTTGCCCTTTGGCTTTTACTATTGTAGTCATGGCAATGAAATTATTTACTGGCTTACCTCTTTTATCTCACCTCTGCCTTAATGTTGCCTGTGTCTCACACCTTTCAATGTGTGTCTGTCTGGCCTTCCTGGAACTATCTGAAAGTGGGGACCTAGGTCATTTTGGAGGACTGATAAAGTATCTGGAACATGCTGGATAGGCACTAGAGGGCTTCCTGACTGAACGTATTTCTCCAGTAAGACTTTCTTGGTTCCTGAAATTGCTACCATTAGAGCACTTTAGCTGGGTAATGACAAAGAAAGCTCCTATTAGAATGTCCATTTAAGGATACTGAACCATTATCAGCCACTCGCACCCTTGAATTAGGATTATCATATAAGCTTGTCAGCCACCCAGAAAAGCGTTGGAGAAATGGGGCTTCAGTTTTGGAAGGCTCTGTACTGTACCAGGAAACCCATAAACTTCTGGATTTTTTTTTTAAGGGCAGGCCTTACTTACCCTCAGCCTCCTTTCAAAAGCTGAAATGTTGCCTTTGCTTTGCTCCTTTCTCTGCCTCCACTCTATGAGGTTTGCATTGTGCTCTCCAGGCAATGAGATGTTGCATTTGCCCAGGGTGGGGTTGACGGCCCCTGCTAGGATGTGGGGCTCAGAGCTGAGACTGATCTCCATCCCGCTGGCAAAGGTGACACGCAGCGAACCATCTGGACTCACTCGATAGGTACTCTGAGTATTTTCTGGAAGCAGAAGAGCAAGGGGGCGGGGCAGTGGGGGGGAGAGAAAAGCAACAAGCCAGTAAGAAATTCCGTTTCAGGAAGCACATTCAGGAAGAGCTAGCTGAGCAGGTGTGGCACGGGGGATCTAACGGCACTCTGGGCTAGACTGCCACTCTTTCAGGCAGATGCATTCTCTATCCATTTGGGTCTTGTTATTTTCACAGCTGGGCTATATCTTGCGTGCAGGATGAAAGACTGCTGTCAGACACTGCAGGATGTTTTGTTTTGTTTCCTGCTTAAAGCGTTCCCTCAAAAACACCTTCTTTGACTTGTTGGATCAGCTACCTTAGTTTGATCTGCTGGGAGCATGAGGAGGGTGTGGAATTCAGCTTAGCATCCTACCACCCGAGTACACCATCACAGCCACTATGGCCCATAGCATGCTAATACAGATAAAAGTTAGCGGTGCTTCTCTTGGAGTGAACAGCCCCGCAACCCAGCAACGGAAAAAGTCCTTAATCACTGGTCAGGGCAAACAATTTCTCTTTGTCTACTTCCTCAGAGCCTCTGACACATCCCTTCAAAATTGTATCTTCTTTTGTTGTATTCTTCTCTTTTACTTTCCTCTCCTTGCACTGATCTATTTTTCTTTTTAAAAACCCTCTATTCCACTTGTGTTCTTCCTTGGTATGTTTCCTAATTTGTCCCTCTTTAAATTCATCCATGTCAACTCTGATCTAGAATGGTAAGCCGAGATGAGGTACTGACTCTATTACTTTCCCACAACCTAGTGAGACCCTAAAAGAGCTTTACAAATGGATGGGGGTTGGGAAATGACTTGATAGGAGATCAGCCTTGGCAGGAATTTAACCTCATTACTCCCACCAAGATTGTGGACCAAAGTGGATATGGGACCTACTGAAAAGTGTGAATTTGTCTGGGCTTCAGCTGGAAAACAGAAGGAAGAATCCATCTTCTCAATCAGAGGTAAAATCTATTTCTTAAGAGTGTGCACAAGTTTGAGAATAGATGTGAAGGCAAGTGCGGTTAAAAGCAGGTGAAGGTACAAAGATCTTTACCTTGCTTTAAAATGTAGATGATACTGGTTGCTGTCAAGTTGGTTGACATGAGAACATTTTCACGGTTGGAAGTATCGAGCTCCACTTTTGTCAGTTTCTCCAAGTCACTGTGGAAGCTGCTGACCTCTCCAGTAGGAAATGTTGCATTGGTCAGATGTCCCTCGGAGTCATACCTGAGAAATGTAACCAATATCAACTTTGAAGCTTCTTGGCTCTGATAACTGGCCATTGCAAACTAAGAAAAAAATCACTTGGAAGCTAATACGGTCTAACTCTGAGTGATAACAAGTATTATTAACCTTGTTCAATAAGAAGAAAAAGGTCAGGGAGATGATTAGTCAAACGAAGGTACTTTTTGCAGCTTCTGAATTCTTGATGACTTCCTTGAGCTGTGCTGTTTTACAGAAAAAATATAGCTGGTAATGAATCACCAGGGTGGAAAACTGATTTATGAATCATGTCGCTGCGTGCAATGTTGTAGGGAAGCCTCTGTTGGCAATTTGGGTCGATCCCATTAGCGGCAATGAATGAGAAGAATCAGCAGAGGGCGATGTTGGCAAAGGAAAAAGACCGTGTAAAAGAACCCTCAAAACCTGAGCAAGCCAATGAACTGACTGTGCATGGTGATGGGAAAATTATAATTTGCTGCTGTTGAAGTTGCCAAATTTGAAATGAGTGAATCATTCTTCCAACAAAATGAACAAGCACAGAGGATAATGGAAACATGTTCATTAAAACATTCTGGAGCCCCCTGATCTTGGTGTCACTTAAATTCTTTTTATCTTTTTGGAGTCTAGCACACAACGTTTCATAATTTGCTTGTATGAGGAGCAGACACAAAATAATAATTACCTTGCATAATAACCAATGACCCGTATCTGGAAATATTGTCTAGTAAGTTTATTTTTTTAAAAAAAATCAGAATTATTGGCAACCTCACTGTCCTCCAAATGGAAACTGTTTTCCCGAAGGCTTTTGATGTGGTGCTGTTCTTTTATTGCTGATACAACCATGAAAAATAAACAGTTCATTAAAAGTAAAGACATGCACTTGGAAACCCATTACTGTTTTCTTTTCAAGTTGCAAATTACAAAATATTTAAGCACTTTTATTTGCTTTTAAAATGTTTAAACAATTATATTCTTCTTACCCAAAGTGAGCAGGATATACCCAGACACAATGGTGGGGCTTGGCTCTCTTACCCCTCCTCTAACAATCATGCCAAATGGCATAGTAATTCAGTGTTAATCCACTAGGTTTTTAAAGAACTCGGCTTGGGTAGTTGCTGAAATTTTAAAACCTAGACCACCCTTTGGCAGGCTTGGACAAAGGGTCTAGGCTATATTTTATATGGCATAACTGGAGGCTATACACAATGCTATTGAAACTTTAGTGTTCTTTGTACATGCTGTGTCTGTGGGTGTACCCATGGATTTTCAGTTCAAACAGTCATACAAGTGAACAAAAGTTTGTCATTTGACACCCTGATAAGCTAATTGTGACACTATTTAATCGAATGTCCTGTTTTTTTCAAAAAAAATTTAAATAATAGGCTTCAGTCAAAATGCTTGGTGTATTGCTACTGTGCAAGTAAGGACTCATTATCAAAGAAAGGCTGAAGGGTGCTATCTGTGCCCGGAGTTAATGGCAAAATCTATCTTCTGCCCAGCCTGTTTGCCTGCAGCCTGCTCAGGCTCTGCTCCTATGAGTAACAGACCTGTGGTCAGAAAGAAGCATGAGTGCCAGGTACAACCTCAGCCTTGTCTGCCTGGCAGTTCTTTCAGGGGAGGAGGGAAACAATGACATCAAGCTGCTGTTCCCTGCTGGGAGACACTTCCGAGAAGCAGAGGGAAGCTGTTGCATGCCTTCTTCCGGGCTCGGCAGCTCAGATCATGCAGCACCTGCACCTCTGTCTCCCTGCTTTCCCCTTCTTTGGTTCCTAAGGGCTTTCCTCAGCTCTGCTTTAATGCTGCTCTTCATCACTCCTGCAGGAGCTCTGGCCTGAGACGCTGTGGTGCAGGTTGCCAGCAGTTTTCCCAACTTGGGTGGTAGCTTTCTTCTGTTCTGATCCCAGAGCTCCTTATTTTTTCCTTGCTGTGCTGGGGATTGAATCTTGGACGAGAGTTCTCCGGTGGCACTGTAACCTCGGCCTTTGCCTTGCTTTCCAGCAATATGGCCCATAAAGGGGAGTTCAGTGACTGTGGTCACTTGTCAGATGACCACATGTGCAGAGACACAAGGGTCCAATATCCTAAAGTCACTCAAAACTGACACAACTGTTTTTGGCTAACCTACTGACTCAATACCTCTTATGCTAAGCCCATGCTTCCCTCAGATACAGTTTAATGCTTATTCTAAAGCTCACAGGCACATTCCCACATATTTTCCCCAAGTTTGCTGTAGAACGAACATTGGAAGAAGGAAGCTAAAGGTCCTCCACAGACTGGAATTACCCAGATAAAGCTGTCTTGTCCCTTCATCAGGAAGGAGACAATCTTTTGGAAATGATGTATCATTTCCCACAGGCCTGTCTAGTTGTTGAATAGCTAGAAAATTATCTTTCTTCATTATGTTTCTGTAGCTAAATAGGAATCCACACTTTGAAGTGTACATTTGGATGCAGCTCTATCATAAACAAAGCAACTCCCACCCTAACACACTCACATATCCCCATCCTGCTCATCCCCGGTGAAGAAGTGGTTACATTTTGTAGTGTTTTGAGTGTGGGGCCTCTCATGTGCTCAATCATTTGTACGACCGTGGATCAAAACATTGCAGGCCTGCCTCTCTTCTGTGGACTCATTTCCAAAGGAAGAGCAAGGCAGAGAGGCAAGCATCAGTGGACAATTCCCACAAGTTTGGAAAGATTGCTCAAAGTGGACAAGAAAGAAAGGGAGCCTTTGATTTCCTATGGCTTATTTTTTAGCACCCCTGCCCCCTCTCCATCACCAGGGAGTGTATCTGTCAGGGCTGGATGTCAAAGAAACAAGTTTAATCAAAAAAATCTCTCACATTGTGTGTTTCCCTTTGGAGCTTGCATCCTTTGGTGCAGAAAGTATACACCAACTGATCCCCTCAGGCCACAACACAGGAGCAAGTCCCTTTTTTCCCCAGGCAGTGCAGAGTGCTCACTTAACCAGGCACACACACACTCTGCTCAGGAAATTATGCTACCAGATGATGACTGTTTCCACCGCAGTCATTAGAAGTAAGTTTGGTTAAGAGAAGATTTGACATCAAATTGTACCTTCCTCGACTGGTTTTATAGTGTTCTACAGTGAGGATTTCATAGTGGAACCACCAGTGAAATATCAAGTGTATTTCCCTTTGACCCAGCATTGTGATATTGTGATAAGATGTAGATATAAATGTGTGTGTGTGTGTGTGTGTGTGTGTGTGTGTGTGTGTGTGTGTATGACAGAGAGAGAGAGAGAGAGAGAGAGAGAGCACACACAAATTCACACATGCACTATATATTTATGTCCTATTGGAACAAAGAAAACATCTGTGAAGGGATTTTAGAGTTTATTTTTGTCCTTTACAATCTAGTTTAGTTGGGGATACTTATATTAATACATTATTAAAAATGTTTCTTGTCTAATATTTTCTCATAAAGGATCATTTAAGCCAGACCTAAAGTGTGCAGAGTAGAAAGTAGAAACTCCTCCACATTTGGTTATAAGAAAATATTCAAGTTAATAAATGGATAATTCATTGTCTATACTTTCAAAAGAAAGATGGATGGATCAGGCCTCTTTCCTTTTATGCAAGAAAAGCTAACAACCCTATCAGCATTCTTTAGGAAACAGTGGATCTCATTTTCCTTGCCAGGGATTACATTTGGCTTCCTATGATTCACTCCCAAGACTGTAACACCCTCCTGTTTTCATTTGACCTTCATTCAACTGATATCAGGGTTATGTGCTAGATCCTGGGGATAGTGTTGAGTGAAATTTAAAGTATACTAGGGCCAAAAAGACATGCACAGGAATAATTCTAATCTCAAGATACTGCCATGTTCGTATGCAAAGAAAGAAATGTGGAAACTCAGAACAGGAAGAGGGCATTTCGTGCTGGGCTGAGCAGAAGAGGAGAAGGACCAGAAGGTTGTAATGTTTGAATTCTGAAAGGTAGAGATTGGAGAGACAAGGAAGAGACCTAAATGCATGGTTCCTTTAGGAGGGGAGTGGAAGGCAAGGCTGGAGAGACATGTGGGATAAAGCATACAGGAGCTGGTGTACCTGGCTCTGGTAGCAAGCATGAAGTTACTAGGCAATGGAGAGGTACAGAAAGCTTTTCAGGGGAGGGGAAGGATTGGATGACCTGAGCAGTACTTTGATGACAATAACTCATGTATGTGGGGATGTGGGTCAGGAGGGAAGAACCGAGAGGAAGCTTCAGCCTCATTTCATGGAAAAGAAGATGGTAGACTCTCGTCTTGATCAAATGTATCATGATCTCCTATCACTGGGACTTGTCTTTATCACTAGACTCACATCTTTCAAGGAAGGGCTCAGTATCTGTCATCTTTGGAACTCAGTATGTAGCAACAAATAGATTCGTGTCACACCAACTTACTGAGAAAGTGGGAGTAGGATGTTGCCAGTGGAAATGAAAAGGGGGAGTTGATGTAAGTGACAATGGAGTTAGAGAACAGACAAGATCACCCACGGTGGTTTGGGCAGGGCAGGATGCTGCCATGTACATATTTTCCATAGTTTACTTAGATGTCCTGTGTAGTGCAGTTCAACTTCTTTAGCAGTCTCTGAAAACTTTTTCTGCCTTCTGTATTTCACTGTATTCCCTCTCTGGAGGTCTAGAGGTCAATTCTCCTCAGCACCATCACAATGCCTCATCTTGACCACTTGGCCATTATCAATAGTAAAAGGTGTGAAGACAAAGGGGTTCCATCACTATCTTTTGATACATGAAGGAACACTCAATATTTCTGTGCTGTTCATCTGTGAGTTTTTTTAGACAGGATTTATGTATCCCAGGCAGACCTTGATAGGTAGCCTGGATGATGTGTACCACAACACCCATTTTGATTCTGAGTTTAGAGAGGTGGGGGATTAGACCTAGGGCTCTGTGTATGCTAGACAGGTATTCTAACAATTGAACTACCCTGGGGATTCTAGAAGACACTAGAATCATTTCAAGTGTTTGAATCTGTTGATTATTACATAAAACTTTCTTCATGTGAATCACATCATATCCCCAGGTGAAGATTTCACTCAGAGATAAGGTTTATGTACCTTGACCCCATTTGTAATCTTTGTATGTGTTTGTATGAGTGTGTGTGTGGGGGGGGGGTAGGTGCCAGTGTGTATGCGTGAAAGAGGGAACTTGAGTGTGTGTGTGTGCCTATGGAAGTCCAAGGGCGACTTCAGGATTCACCCTGTATTCTTCTATCTACTTATTGCTTTGCCCCAGGGTTTCCCAGGCTCCTACTTCCAGGGCCAGAAGTTCAATTCAGGCTGCTGCTATTTCTGCTTGGCATGTTTATATGCAATCTAGGGATCTGAACTCTGTTTCTGTTGCTTGCGATGGAACAGATTTGACTCCTGAGCCATCTCTCCAATCCTCTTTCTGATCTTTTCTGGTAGAAAGAAGAAACCCTTCAGTCATCATCCTCAATAAAAAATTCATAAAACAGTCTAAAAGGCATCCTGTTATGAAGGCTTTTTTTCACTTGACAGTAGGTGATTTTCTGTGTGTAGGGGATTCAGTAACCAAGTCTAGACATGAGAATGCACAAGACCCAGGTATCAAGAGCACATGTAAATGTAGAGGTTCTTGCAAGTGCAAGAGTTTCCCACAAAAGACAAAGTGACTGTGGAAGTGTCAATCGAGCCTAAGCTAAAAGTAGACACAGCTCATACTCTGGCCTTAGTCTGAGATCTTTTCTGTTTAATATCGCAGAAGACTTTGCTAGGTAAATGCCACCTGAAGCAAGAGTAACCACCATGATCACTTTTTGCAGACCTGTGATAGAAGAGGATTTGCCTGTGATATGAGTAGTGAGGCCTTTTCCTTGAATCTCAACCCTGGGAGAGTCATTACAATTAGGGGTCCATTAGCTTCTTAGGCCACAATGCCTTTCTCATGTGTCAGTATTTCTTGATTTGACAGTCATCTCCTGGTTAGCTGTTTCTCCATCGTCAGCTTTTTCCTTCTGACACTCAGCTTATGGGCAGTGAGGCATCGAGTGCTAATACTTGGAGTGTGCAATTTTGATCCTGGTCCAAATCAAACGTAATTATGAGAAACAATGATCTGTTTGAACAATATCATACAGTATAACAATGTAGTGTAAGGATTGTGCTCCAAGATGCAGTTTTAAGTCCCATTTGGATCATCCACTGTCTCAGGGCCTCTCGATAGCTGAGGATAATGGGAAATCAAATGGGTTACTGGTGTGGCTCCCTCCATGCAGGAGGACCCTATCCTATGACATTTGCTTCTCCTTTTGTCTATTTCTCTTTTTCACTTCTTTTTTCATTTTCTTTTGCGCTCCTCTTCAAAGCAGCATGCATTTTTCTAACATGGCAAAGAATCTGCCCTTTCTGGTCACAGAGAGAAGCCATCCTCTTGTTTCAGAAGAATGCTTGTAATTTAGGAAGGCATGGGCAAATTTATATCAGTCTTGGTCTGTTTCTGACCCTGACTACTAGAGTAGGTCTGGTCCTGTGTTCTTTGACTGTGGAAGGACAAAGAAAAACTTCTAGGAATGCTCAGAACTAGCAAATGTATTGGAGGAAATAAATGAAATCAACCAGATGTAGAAGAATCTAGGAGATTACTAAAGTCAGAAGTTACGCACTTGCATATGTTCAGGCAAGGAAGGACAGGGGTTGAGGTGTGTTAGCATTG
This sequence comes from Typhlomys cinereus, assembly GCA_023101885.1. Classification (NCBI taxonomy): domain Eukaryota; kingdom Metazoa; phylum Chordata; class Mammalia; order Rodentia; family Platacanthomyidae; genus Typhlomys; species Typhlomys cinereus. The sequence continues at coordinate 6,507,876 of JALPQD010000058.1, forward strand.
CTGCTTAGTATGAAAAAGGGTTGACTCATGAGGAAGAGGTGCGTTTTGTCTCCTTTCAATAGAAGCAATTTGATCGGAAGGGTTTCAGCGTATTTCTTGCTAAAGTTAGTAGGCCAGACAAGTAAGAATTCCCCTTGTTATCTCATGATATTTCAATATTCTTTCACTGCTCCTGTCAGTTAGCTCTCCAAACTGTATGGTTATTCTGGCAATCCCAAATGCTGTACCCTTTTCTGGATTGTTGTATGGACTGACAATTTTATACGTGTACATAATGTATTCTGATAAGTTTCACTTCATTACCCTCTCTTTTGTATATTTCATTGTATTAATAAATTGTATGATGTTTGTTCATTCATCACTTGATGGACACTTGGGTTGGTTGCACTCTTGGCTTTCATGAGCAATGGTGTTATAAGCATTTATGCAGCCATTCTTTCTTAAATTTGTTCTATTCAGACTTGAATTCCCTACCGGGTCATAACACCTGCCCCTTTCCAGGTAAACCATGAACTTCACAGTGCAAAACTGAATGATCAGTTTACATGATCATCTTACTTGTGAATATCTCACTCATCTGATGACTCTTAGTGAAAGGCACAACTGCATCACTACAAGGTTGAAAATTTATTTTTATAAATATTTAGGAATGGGGACATTAGGAAGTGATTAGGTCATGAGGGCTCTGCCTTCTTGAATGGTATTAGTGACCTTGTAAAAGAGTTAGAGGGAAGTAGTTTAGCCCCTTTCCCTATCCCTTTCTACAGCATGAAGCCATACAGTAAGAGCTGCCATCATGGAAGCAGAAAGTAGCTCTTACTAGACACTAACTCTACTAGCACCTTGGTCTAGGACTCTATAGCTTCTAGGATTGTAAGAAATGAGTTTCTATTGCTTATAAAGCCCCTAGGTCTAAGGTATTTTGTTATAGCAGCACAGGTAGACTAAGACAATTTGATTTCAAGATATTCTAGTTCCCTAGATTTCTTCTCAGTCTCTTTTAGTCTTTCTTACCAACTCCTATTTTAAACTTTGAAATTCTTCAAGATGAGTCTAAAGATCTCTTTTATTTTTGGTCCACACTCACTTTTGCAAAGGTTTCATTCTCTTCATGACTTTACATACAATCCTAACACTGGTGGATCCCAAAAGTGGATCTCCAGATTTTCTGCTCAGTTTCAGAACCATATATCCAATTGTCTATGTGGTATTTACACTTGGTCATCTGTATGTCCTACATTGAATTTCTGACCTCCACCTCACAACCTTGCCTGCATAATGTAACTGCTTTGAAAAAGAAGCTCAATATATATAGTTTTTTAGGTCAATACTTTGGAGTTGTCTTTGACTCTTTTTTCTTGCAAATCCCTCATTGAATCTGTCACTAAATCCTGACAGCACTAATTGCCAGATTGTACGTAGATTTTTTTATAACTCTAATGCTTAATTGCCATATTTTTGATAGAAAAGAACTATCTAAGTTCTAGACATCTTACCTATATACTTCTAGAACAATGTAAGCTCCATGAATGTATAAAAATTGATCTCTTTTTCAAAATAGCTATGTCTCTAGAACCTAACAGGATTTTTAATCTGTGGCATACTGGTTGCCTTCATCCCAGGATAGAAATTAATGTAGCTCAGCATAAAATTGAAAATTCACTTAAAACATGAGATTTTGGGGGGATTCTTTTTTGCAACTTGCTTGCACAGTTATCAAGTATGGACTTCGTAGATAACAACATTCCGCTAAAATGTTGGAAGTTTGGACATATCTAAAATGTTGTATGGAAGGAACATAGGCAATGAGCAATAAATAGTTAATGAATACCTAAATAAAAACCAGCTTATATGGTTATTTTGAAAACTAGTTAATGTGTTTTAAAAGGTTTTATTAGTCCTGTTTCATCCAGATATCCAGAATTCAAAATCCAAAAGGCTAATTCTAGAGCCTGCATTTAAAAATATTTTTACTTTGAGAAAATTCATAAAGTTCATTTCTGATGAGAAACTTTAATGTCTTTTTTTAAAAAAAAATCTCATACCCCAAAATATTGCAGCTGAAATTACCCCTCCCCCCCCAAAAAAGAGCCTATTTTGAAGTCTACTTGTTAAATTCAGTGCTTCCATTTCAGCTGCAATGTTTTTGGGTATGAGATTTAAAAAAAGACATTAAAGTTTCTGTAACGGTTATTCTTAACTCTTGCTATGAGAGAGCACCCAAAGTTAAGCAACTTAAGTGAGAAGGGGAGATTTATTCACCTTATGGTTCCAGAAGGGAGATACAGTCTTTCAAAGCGGAGGCAGCATGGCTGGTTGGCCAAAGCTGGAGGATGCTATGTTACTGCAGACATCTTGGAGGCTGAGAGCTACAAGACTGCTTGCTGCAAAGGCAGACTTCTCCTGGAGGTAGGGTGGGACTAATTGACCTCAAAGCCCACCCCTTGTGACTGCCTTCCTCCAGCAAGGCTCCACCTCTCAAGGTGCCATGACCTTGCCAAATACATGCACTGTGGGGTTCACTTTTCAAACCATAACAGTTTCTCATCAGAGATGAATTTTATGAATTTTTCCCAAAGTAAAAATATTCTAAAATGCAGCCTCTAGAATTCACCTTTTGGAGTTTGAATTCTGGATATCTGGATGAAGCAGGACTAATAAAACTTTAAAAAAATTTTCCATGGTTATTTCATCTATACAATGGGAATTCTAGAAACACCTTTTCTGTACTCTTGCTATGACATAAAATAGTGTATGGTAATCGACAGCATGGTGCCTAGCAGTTAGAAATCTTTAATGAGTAGCACATTTGATAATTACTCTTATTAAGAAATAAGAGAACTTTTTGAAAAACACAGGAAGACCTGAAATAGAAATAACTGAATATATTTCTCTGAGTGAAGCTAGAATAGTTGTCCACCTCTTTTATATAAATGGCATGTCTTTGGGAAATTTTTCAAAACCTGAAGGTTAATTGTTTGTTCTTTTTTTCCCACAGGTATCAGGACCTAGATGTATTCTCTACATCCTCACAAGAGTAGATGTACAACTGAGGGGGTATGATCTCACCAGAAGGGGAGGGCATATAGTCTGGCAGATAAAAAGTAATCATTTTGCAAATGGGTGACTGACCCCTCACTCACTGAGGTTTCCTGCTTTTATTACATCTACCCTTGAATGTGCTATTATAACAAGATTCCAGTTTAACAGCTTTTTGTCTCTGACCAGGGGTTGACATACAGTGCCCATCAGGATGGAGTGAAGGGCATTGCAGGAGCAGCAAAACTGCAAAAGAAAATCAACAAACCACAATCCAGAACTTCAGAGACTCTATATCAACCACATAGAACTAGGCCAGCCTAATCTCCCCCCATCCTGAAGCTCAGGGACATTTGTGGAAGAGGGGGCGGTAAGATTGTAAGAGCACAAGGATGGGAGGAGCAATGATTTGCAAGATTCTCCACACTAGTTAGGGCCGAAGCAATCATAATAGGACTTTGCATGCCCGGCGCAATGTCCAACACACTATTGACCTCACAAAGTCTAGCATCAGCTAAAGGCACCAAGATCCTTGGAGGCAAGGGATTGACAGGCACAGTAGTGTTCCTATGCTTAAGGGAAACACGAGAAAGGGTTCAGGGAAATGCCACTGGGTCCTTGTATGTCATTAGAGAGGAGGACCTAGAGGAGAGTTAGGCATACACAATAAAGGACTCTCTGGGAATTGGGGGGGAGGCACTGGGGGATGGGAAGGGAGGGAGGGAGAGTAGGGGGTTCAGGGGGAGGAGGAGGGAGGGAGGGAACTGGTCTACCTATTAAGTTTGTATGAGCGGAAATAATAAAAAATGTATTAAAATTATTATCTACCATTTGTTGTCTTAATGTAGAGGTTAAGGGTGTGTGTCTGACCAAACTGGGCAACATTCCTTTCTGGTAGTATAGTACACCTTTGGTCATGACTTAATCTTTCCAGCCCCTATCTTCTTCATCCATGAAGTTAGGGGAATATAGTGCCAACCCAGTGAGGAGGTCACTGGAAAGACTAGATGGTTGTGTCAGGAGCAGAGCAGGCATTTCCTTTCACCACCTAGTATTCATCTCTGCTACTTTTATGTTCCCTCTATCTACTTATCCCTTGCGCTGATGGCCTTCTGACATCTGAATCATAAGAACAAAGTCAGAGTAATAATCTGTTTACCAACTTACTATGTAAATTGCTTCATCCTGTGGCAGGTTTTTATAGACAGAAATATAGGAATACATATTGCCTTTATGGAAATGTTGAATCCCTGAGAATTTCCTCCAGTGGCACTAGAGAGGGAAAGAGGCAGCTCTAGAGGTTTCCTGAGTGAATTAATTAGTTTGCAACTGCAATGTTTTATAGTATCTTATATTCATAGCATTGTGCAAAAGAGTGTTGCAAGCGAAGCGAAGAGTTTCTGTCCTTTCCTTTGATGAAAAGCTGGAGCCAGCTGATAGGCTGTACTGCAATTCTTTTACTATTTTAAAAATTCAATAAAGGTAATTAATCTGGGAAGAGACTAAAAAAAAAAGAGTAGATGTCCTTGGAACACATCAGGTTTAATATCTCCACTTCTTATAGCCTTCAACTTTACTGTCCTCCCAGGCTCTGGATTCTGATTTCATGCATTATCTTCAGTGCACTGTTCCCAGAAGTGGGCATTGGCAGGGAACTGCTAGTCACCATTTGCTCCACATCATTTTCCACTTGTCTTTTGGAGTCCACTTCTTACACTTCAACTTCATTCTTATACCCAAAAGCCACTTACACTGAATTGTTCTTGACACACATTTATTTGTTCATTTGTTAAACCCCACAAATGTCAACAAATATTTGTTATGTCACACTGCTTTTGTGGTTTTAGAAGTTGATAGAGTTAGGTACAGGTGTCAACTTGATGATTGAGGTTTAAACTCTAGGCATACTTGCAAACAATCAGTGGTTGAGTTAAGTCCCAAGCAAGCCTGCAGGAGATAGCCTGATTGATGGAGAGGCTTAGTCCATGGTGGGTGTGGCTTGTCTCTAGGGAGGTGAGTAAGATGTAGCGAATTGGGTAAGGAAGTTGGCTTCCTTCTGTATATTTGGCCAGACTTGCTGGTCTGGCAAGTAAGGATTGTCCTTCTCTCAGCTATTATTTGAATATGGTGTGGGCAGTTCCTTCAGCTCTTGGTGCTGGTGTGGGCTTGTCTACAAAGATGAGCAAGGAAATGTAATCAGACAATTATAAGAAAAAAAATCCCTTGTCCCTCTATAAGTCATTTGGTGGTGATTTATCAGCAACAATGCAGAGCAACTGCAACAGAAATGTTCTTTAGTTTTGTTAGTTAGATGAAAATTTGTTCTTCTTTACTTCAGAGACTCTATATCAACCACCTAGAACTAGGCCAGCCTAATCTCTCCCCATCCTGAAGCTCAGGGAAATTTGCGGAAGAGGGGGCGGTAAGAGTGTAAGAGCACAAGGATGGGAGGAGCAATGATATGCAAGATACTCCACACAAGTTAGGGCCGAAGCAATCATAATTGGACTTTGCATGCCCTGCACAATGTCCAACACACTATTGACCTCACAAAGTCTAGCATTTGCTAAAAGCACCAAGATCCTTGGAGGCAAGGGATAGACAGCCAAAATAGTGTTCCTATGCTTAAGGGGAACAAAGGAAAGGGTTCAGGGAAATCCCGCTGGGTCCTTGTACGTCATCGGAGAGGAGAACCCAGAGGAGAGTTTGGCATGCACATTAAAGGCTTCTCCAGGGATTGGGGGAGGGGAGGCACTGGGGGGGTGGGAGGGGTGAGGGGAGGGTGAGCAGAGGGGTTGGGGGGAGGAGGAGGGAGGGAGGGAACCGGTGTACCTATTAAGTTTGTATGAGCGGAGATAATAAAAAATGTTAAAAAAAAGAAAATTTGTTCTTCTTTGATATGCTATAAAATTTCTTTTGAGTACATGAAGTTCTACCTCATTCCTGTGTCCCACAGAGCTATACTATTCCTTTAGGATTATTCTTTATAATCTGCTCTGGTAAAATGGGTCCCACTCTAGGAGTTGGTTGAGTAATTTTTTCCCCTTGACTACTTATGTTTTACTGTGATTGTTAGGAAAAAAATACATGTAATAGCAAGCAATTACCAAACTATTTTCCTATGGTAATACAACTTCAAATCAGAACTCAACAATGGCTGTATTGAACATTACTTACTCATAAACAGTCGTCCATCCATTTTCGTTACTTTTGGTTGCTAGAAGTCCCGTGTTTCCTGGATAGGTCATCAAGGCTAGATTGTAGCCTTGGGCTGACACTCTTTTCAGGACTCCATTACTGCTTATGGTCAGCCAGTACACCTGCCCACCAGGCACCACAAGCCACAGGGGCATTCCGCCTGCATCCCGGCGAATATGCACAGAATTACCATTGCTGCTGGTGATTGCACCCAAGTCACCTTCAGCATTGTAGGTGAAATTATACACGTAGTCTCTTGTTATCAAATTCATGGTATGTAGGTGGGTTCCGTTGACTGTGAACTGGTAGAGTTCTTGGTCAGCAGGGGAGGCAATCTCATAAAGGTTCATGTCATTCAGGTGGGCTTGGTTCCTGCTGATGGTACGTATTCTAACATTGCCAAGATCTGCCACGTAGAGGGTACCATCAGGTGACACTGCCAAGGAGGAAGGGGCTTTCATCTTTGCATCTTTGGCATAGCCACCATCACCTGTGGGAGAAAGACCCTCATTTTTGTAATTGTCATCTCAAGCACTTATGTGAACAGACCATAGACAGAAAGCAATGCACATCAAAAATTATTTTAAAAGGAATAATCAGTGAACCAACATTCTCTGCATGGACCCTTTGATGATTTTGAAACCTATTATTCAAAAAATTGTAATTCTTGCATCAGTACCACTAAAGATGAACAGTAAGATGCAATTATCTCAGTTACACTAATTTGGTGAATTCTTAAATCCTGCTGTTCAGAATCTATTGTACTGCAAGACACGAGAACAGCAAATAATGAGAGCCACACAAAATTTGCCCTGCAAATCCACAAGACTTATGCCTGCCACTGCACTTTTCATTTCAGCACTTTCCAGTCCTACTATGCCTAGATGCCCTTTCTTCTGTTAATTTCCATTGTTACACTGTCAACGTGCATTAAATCTGTAAGTGTAACAATGACACACAACATCAGATTTGATACCGGGATAAACATTAGATTTGCCTTGAATGAAAGACATAGATTAGCAAAAATATTCTCATTGTGTAGGAAAAACATTGGAAATATTGACCAAAATCATATTGATCAAACTGATAGATCTTAATTCTCCAGGCCTAAGGGAAATCAAACAACTTACGACAACCATTGGAGTCCTGAATCAGTAGCTTAATAGATCTGCAGACAGCATGGAAGAATTTCTACATCCTATGGATGAATATATCTGTTGACATTTAGAGGTCTGTTTCTTATTTGGAATTCTTACTCTAAGTTTGTGATAAATTTCTTTTTAAACTCTCCTGGTACTATTAGTGATGGAGTTTTACAGTTGTTAAAAACCATATACATATAGACTAATGTGGGACCTTTCCATTGTGGGATTTACTTTCCAAAGTACTACATTCTGGGTCCCTTTGAGTTTGACACTGAACACGCTTTTATGAATCTGAAAGTCACTCACTTAGGGAAAGTGTATGTATAAATCTTTTTTTTCTTGATCAAAATCAGCTCATAGAAGTTTTACTTATTTTTCTTTCTCTAAAGTGCAAGTGATACCATAACTATCACATTTGAATAATGATTTTACTTTTTTTTTTATTATTTATTCAACTGTGTGCGCGCGCGTGTGTGTGTCTGTGTGTGTGTGTATGTGTGTGTGTGTGTAGAACCACGGACGAATTCGTGAACCACCATGGACGCCTCCACCTCCTTCTGCCCCGGGATTCACAGGCTCCGCCCTACCAGAACCAGAAGCACAGGCCACCCCCGCTTCTGCCTGGCGTCTATACGTGGGATCTGGGATCCGAACTCAGGACCTTCCGCCTGCAAGGCGGAGGCTTAACCCCTGAGCCACCTCTCCAGCCCGATTTTACTTTTTAACAGTTTAAAATACCTATACCAGTTTATCCTTGTAATAGCACGTGGCATAACAGAGACATATAGACTGCTTATTTCTGTAGTACTTTAACAAGTAAGGCAAATGAGTCCTGAAGAGGTTTGTGGCTTTTCTGGGTCAATCATCCAGCTGATTCTCAACACATCAGTTTCTCCACTAACCTACACAATTGCTTCTAAGGAATCCTTCTATTTTCCTTTAGGCCTTTCTGATGCACATTTTGCTTCTGAAAACAGAGAGAGGGGACTGGTGAATTGCTAAAAAGGTCATACCTGAAAAACAGTCACAGTTGGGATCAATTTTGCAGTCGCAGTCAGTGGGAGCACCTGCAATGATGGAGATCTCCCCATTGGTGGTCACTTGCTGAATGCGGTTTACTTTCCTCTCGTCTGTTTCAGCTATGAAGAGCAGCCCGCTGTGGGAGACGCTGATGGCCCTGGCTGACTCCAGAGTAGAGTGAATTGCTACCTTGCTGACTAAGAAATGATCGATACCAGGCACCTGACAGTGAATGGGGCGCCCTGCAATGATCCTCACGCGCCTGTTCTCAGAAATTTGCAGCACAATATTGTTATCCAGGACATACAGTGAATTGTCCATGGGATTGACTGCAAGGTCCGTTGGCCACTCTAATCGCACCTGCAAAAAGAACAGAACACATACCATTAAGTTACCATGTCTTTCTAGAGGCAATTTTACCTTAAAAGAAAAAAAATAGCTTACTGTTTCCATACTCTTATGAATTTCAGCAACATTGGTATTGTCAGGAATAGGAGGAGGGCTTTGATCTGTTTTGATCCCCTACTCAGGTAAACATATTCATCATTTGTGCCACTTCCAACATTGTATAAGTTGTTTACCATAATCCCAGAAGGATTCTTTAGAACAGCCTGTTTACAGGATAGTCTCTGAACCAACAACAGTAGCATCCCTTGGGAAAATGTTAGAAATGAAAATTCTTAGGCTCCACACTAGATTTATCAAATCTTAAACTTTGAGGGCAGGGACCCAGTTGTCTGTGTTTTGCAAAGTCTTCATGATGATTCTGAGGACCTCTGAGGGTTTCTGAACCACCACAATGCATATATTTCTATGTCCTTGTATATGCTTTGGACAAAGGAGTGCTGGAAAAATCACTTTTCTCAATCAATAGTCTTTTGGGACAGGACCTTCCATTAGTATAGGCCTAATTAATATCCATCTTGTACATTTGTGCAGGTATAGCTCATGAATTGTTGATTTGGAAGTCTATATTGTAGTATACTGCTCATCTTACTTGGCTTGGTTTATTCCTTGTCTTTTTCCTTGGCAAGCAAAACAGTGTGGTTTATTATTTTACTGAATTTTTGCCATGTACCTTCTCTGGGCTACGATATTTTTCTTAGGCTTTAGGGATTATGATTTTTTTTTGCATGACATAAATGTCTGCCCTCAAATGACTTTTGGTTTGGTGCAATCCTTGGAAGATATATTAGAATTTGTTCTGCATGTTATGAGAAGGAAGCAGCAGAGTACATCACCCAATCTTGGTATCGGAATATTGCCAGATAAGACAATACTTAAGTCTGGGCTGAAATGACTGATAGGAGAGGAATAGACAAATTTGGGGGAAATTTGGGTGTAGGAAGCATCATGAGTAAAGGGCCAGAAATTACAGATCACATGGCCCATCCAGGTTTCAGCAATACTTCAGTAAGTAATATAGTTTGAGTATACGGAAATATTGAATGATGCCAAGGAGGAGGTAGACAGTGATCAGATGTTATAGAGTAAGCTTTGTCCTCAAACTTCTTTTCTACTTTTGTATATGTGTGTCTGTGTGCCTGTGGAGAACCAAGGCTGATTTTGGGAATCACCTGGGTTGCACTACCTCTTCTTTGATTTGCTCTGGAGTTTCCCAGGCTCTGCCTTCCAGGGCCAAAAGTTCAGGCTGCCTCCATTTCTGCCTGGTGTTTTATATGGGACCTGGGAATGGAACTCAGAACCTTCTGCTTGTGAGGCAGAGCCATCTCTCCAGTTCCTGTCGTCAAGCTCCTATCTTGTGGTTTTAACCTCTGATGTGAACACAAGATCTTTAAAGAGTTATTATGATTAATTGGGATTAATAGTGTAAAGAGCAACTGTTTGGTCAGAAGAAACTAAATGTGCTAACACTTTAATCTTGAACTTCTAACATTCAAAGGTATGAAAAATTTCTCATGTTTAAGCCCACTAATCTGTGATATTTTGTCACAGCACCTTTAGCAAATGAATATCTCCAGTCATGGATGGAAGTCCACAGTTTTATTGTGATGACAGGGAGAAGTCATGGAAGGATTTTTAGTAGGAGTGTGGCATACTCATATCTGGGCTGCAGATGGATCCTATTGGCTTCTGTTGAGATAATATTGAAGGCAGAGGAGATGGAGGTAGAGTGGAGACCCAAGGGTGACTTTGAAAATCATCTTGGCTTTCTCTTCCTCCTTATTGCTTTGCTCTGAACTTTCCCAGGCTCTGTCCTCCATGGCCAGAAAATTGCATGCTGCAGCTACTTCTGCCTGGTAATTTTTTAATTAATTAATTAATTAATTATGTGTGTGTGTGTGTGTGTGTGTGTGTGTGTGTGTGTATCAGAGGGCACTGTGTGTCCCTGTGGAGGACCAACAGTGACTTCAGAAATCATCCTGGATTGTTGGAAATCATCCTTTTTTGCTTTGCTCTGGGATTTCCCAGGCTCTGCCCACCAGAGCCAGAAGTGCAGGCTGCCACAATTTCTGCCTGGCCTTTTTACATGGGACCTGGGTGGGATCTGAACTCCGGATCTGCTTGTGAGGCAGAGTCTTAACCCCTGGGCCATCTTTCCAGTCCCTCTGCTTGGTGCTTTTACGTTGAGATCCAGGACCTGAACTCAAGTGCTTTTGCTCAATGGACAAAGACTTAATACCTGAGTCATTTCTCTAGTCCAGTTTTTACTGTATTTGAGACCTATCACATGCTCAGTTGAAAGAGACCTTATATGCACCCAATAATGAAGTGAATAAAAGGCCATGCCCAAGATCTGAGATAACACCTTTCCTTTACTTGTGGCTCATAAACAGAAGGCATCTGGTATGCTATGAGGACAAAGGTTACCTTTGACCTTCGCTATTGGAACACCTGGGGTTCTTTGTCCTCATGTCTGAGTATCTTCCAGATGTCTAGCAACCTCATTCTGTCCTTGCATCTCTGTGTGCCCTCTGCCTGAATGTCCCGGCAGGTAAGAGTTTGAGTGTTAACGGGGTATAAAGCACAGCTTGTATTATACATGTTCTACAGAGCCTTTCAGACCAAGGCCATTGGATAAACATTAACGACCAGCCTTAAACAATTGCCAGAGCTGTTTGTGGTGACGTGTTCCTCGGCATGTCTGTCTGAGGCTTTCACATGTCAGTGTGCTAGAGATAGAGATAGATAGATAGATAGATAGATAGATAGATAGATAGATAGATAGATAGCCTGCTTCTGCCACTGTTACTACTGCTGTGGAGTGTGCTGACTCTTCCTTTGCCATGTGTCCCTACCTTGGACCTCTATATATGTTATCAAGCTTGAACAGAAGCTGTCTGTGTGTACTAGTCCTATGAACAGGGTCCCCCAGGAAATAAGCCAGGGCTGGCTGAGGAAGAGAAAATGAATTTATTTCACTACAACACTCCTATTTTGATGGAGTCTGGAGTCGATGACCCAGAAAAAAACAAAACTGGCAGAAATGACATTCTAATTATCCCCACTCTGGGAGCTAAGGCCAGGGCAGAGGCCGTGGATGGCACACACCTGGCAGGGGTTAGAAAAAGAACATATTTTGGACTCTGTTCTCTGCCATCAAGGCTGCCTCTGAGATAAAGGCTGGTAGTGAGCAAATAAGCTGCTAAATTCTCCAACTTGCCCAACTTGATTTAAGCCCATACCACTGGTATCATGTTTATTAGATTTAATATTGTCTCAGAAAAACCTACCAAGTATTGTGTCTGTTTGTTTTCTTTTCATCAAATAAGCTACCCTCTGGCAGTTTCCTGTGACTACAGTGGTCTTTGTGCTTCTGAAACACTTTCTATCCCAACTATACAGAATGCCTTTAATTCCCATTTAATTTGGCAGGGCTGCTTGTCCATGAAATTTTCTCAGATGAAAGATGTGTACCTACTTAGTAGTCAAGGGTCCGCCTTTTCAAAAGATGAACCTTTTCACTGTTTTTTTTTTTTTTTTTTTTTTTTTTTTAGGTTGTCGGCTCCTTTTATGTCCTTCTCATGTTAGATACTTTCATTTGCAGGTAATTTTTCAAGGAACTGGTACCTTATACCCACACAATAGAAACTCGACACTATCCTAAAAGCATTGCCCTAGCACATAACCTGCCATATGGATGGAGTTTTGGAGCTGATTTTGGCACTCAGAGTGAGCCAAAACAACATGCTATTATAGCTCAGGTTAACTTCCAGAAGCTACTGGCAATCTTATAAGTGTTTTTTTTTGGGGGGGGGGTGTAAGGAGTGTGTCATGAGGGAAAAAAAATCTTTTTGTATAATTTGGTAGAAGGAGATTGAAGAGCAGCAAAGAAGTTCTGTAAACTCTGCCTGACCAGCCTCCAGGCAGACCAAATTAGGCCTAATTTGTGGTGCTTGCCCCACCTTGTAAAAATACGTTAATTTGTTCGAAGTGTCAAAATGAATATAAGTGAAAACTCCCATGAAAGGTCACTGGTATAGCCGCCAGCTGGTGGATCGTGCCCATCTCCCAACAATCTTCCCTGAGCAGATACCCTGAGCAGAAAAGAGCCCTCGCTTGGGATGTCAGTGGTTGGCAGCACCATGTCTTCCTATGCTAATTGAAAACATGCCTTGAAGGGAGTTGACTCTCAGGTCAAACAGTCACATGGTTGGCTTAAAGATCTATCTAATTTTGACCTCAGTAGTACTTTATAAAGGAGCAGGATCCTATACAGAAAAACCTGAGTGTAAAAGAAACATCCAATTAGGAACCTTTGGATGAGACTAAATTATAAATTTTTCTCATAGATGACCTCTTCTGTGGCATATCAGCCCTGGGGACAATGCAGTGACAATGCAGTGATGGGGCTGCGTGCTCTCTGCCAGGTGTTCTGTAAACTCCACGTTAGATTTCCCCATACTGCTCCAAGCTGACAACTCCAGATTGTTAGCATCACCCTTTGATTAGACTAAGTCATAATTTCCTCATTGACAAGATGAATCTCACAATGAAGACAGACCCTCATTTATTTACTTGGCTTCCCATTTGCCAGTTAGACTTGAGGTTATTTCCAATACTCATGTGTAACAGAAGGAAACTTAAGCAATCTTCTTTGTATTGTTTTCTTCATCTGTAGCAAGGAAAAAATAGGCTAATGATGGTGGGCATGTGGTATAAGTATATGTAATAGGTATTTATTGATTATTTACTACTAACATTGAGATTTAATAATCTAGTGATTCAAAGTGCTCAGCCCAGTCTGGCACATAAAAGAGGATAGAAGTGGGATCAGTCCAGGACATTTGGAGCTAGAAGGAACCTAGTCAGATTGCAATTCCATGTAGCTCCTTTTTTTCTTTCCTGGATGTTGGTGGTTTGTTTGCCTTACTACTTTTGCCAGTTATACTATAGTTGATTTAATATTATTCTTTATACATGAATACATACTACTCTATTTTTTAATTGTTTTTAATGTACAGTACTTGTAAAATTACAGACCACTGTTCTAGGTCATTAATAAAAGCACTATTTATCGAGTGCTTCCTAGGTGTCACATACATGGATTTGTATTTTCTGTATTTTAGAAAAAAATTACTTGAGAAAAATGATTAGATTCTTATTCCCCAAATTTCCCACATGTCTACCCTTCATTACTTCATAGTTAAGTGATGGAAGCAGAAACAGAATTATGTCACTCTGTACAGCGTGGGTGATGTGGTATGTAATGTGAGTGCACAAAACAGGGAGTTTAGACAAGATTCCTAGAAAATTAAACTTAAGATGGAGGAGGAAACAAACATACCAAGGTAGGGCAGGGTAGGAAGAGTGATCTTAGCTGAAAGAAAATGAACAAAAGCAAAGAGGAATGAAATGATATATGAATGGAGGAGCTAACTAGGAACTAGCGCTTCTTAGGTATAAAACAGGGTAGTTATTATAGGTAAATGGTATTCTAAATCTTTGGGGACTAGGTCCAGGTTTCTTCCTGGAGAAACTATTTTCTTTTGGGATTAGTACCATGTGTTTGTAGGAGACGTAACAGCACCTCCTTTCCACTTGTCATTGCAATAAAAAATGTCTCTAGATATTGACAATCCCCCCCAAGAAACAAAACTGCCACTTATTGAGGGTCATTGAACAGAGCAATGGAAAGAAATATACCCTAAGGCTTATAGACGTAAGTGGTAGGACATGAGGAATCAATGAACACCTTTAAGATGGAGATATGATTAAGACAGATTAGTATTTCCAAAACATTAGAGTGCAGTTTGGGAGACAGGTTGAAAGGAGATCAGACCAGTAGCAGGATTTGAAGACTTTCTATTCCTCAGTTACTTCATCCATCACATATGTCCTTTATTCAACCATCTGCCATAGGAAAGTCCTGATATCTTGGCACTTGGAGTCTGGAACATTGTTTTTATTCTTATTTATGTGTGAGAATCTAAGGAAAATATATATTCTCCCATGAGAAGGAAGACTTAGATGTAGAAGAATGAAGTGGGTAAGAAGAGTTCTGGTTCTAGAGTTAAACGTTGTCAGGTTAAATTTGATCTATTATATCTGTGTTTATAAGGGAAAAATTGGCCCAGCACAGCCCAGCCCAGCCCCCCACCCCGGAGCCGCCCGGACAGCAGCACCAGCGCGGCCTCCGGCTTAGCCCCTGGGTCCCGCCCTGGACACTAGCCCCTCGTGTCCTCCCGCCCCCCCATTTCCCAGGTGAAGAATTCTGCCATCAACATCAGACCCTCTGCCTCTCTGGCCCACCGGGGACCTATGCACGTGGTCCACGGAAGACACACTGCTACTCAGAATTCAATAGAGTCCAAAGGAAACTCAAGCAAAATTCTAAGGAACAAAGGGAATACAGAACATACATCTGGAATCCAATACAATCATTATATCACATGGGTGAGATTCTTCACATCCAGCCTAAAGATAAGTAAACATTTTCTTTTCACCTTACTGATCCTTTAAAGTATCAATGCTGTAGATCAACTTTCTCATACAGCCACCCCAAAAACATACAACTCCAGGGAGTACACCACTCACCCCCACATTTCACCAAGATACTAAATCGTAAAAGTGCACTACCAAACTAATATTCACCCCCTGGTTACTTAACCTGACTTAACTGATGTACTAACAGCCTAGTAGCCTCATCTAGGATATAACAATAACAATACACAAACATACCCAATCAAAGGCAAGCACTAGTAATAACTGGCAAGTGTAACAATACCAACTATGTCGATTCAGTGAAAAACACACAGAAATTGAAAGGTCCTAAAAAACAAAACAACAATGTACAAGTCAAAGTGCAGATCCACGAGAAACAAAACCCAAGAAGACCAATCTCCCACCGAAAGAATCAATCCCATAATGAGGGATTCTGACCAGAACAAATCCACAGAAAATAGCCATGAAAGCCAGACCCAATATAAAGACTTTCAGAGTATGATCATTACCATGATTAACACTATGAAAGAGGAAATCTGAGAAGAGTTAAACAACCATATCAACCACTTTGAACAGGAACACAACAGGCACTTGGAGGAGTTGAGAAAAACAGTTCAAGAAAAAAAAATAGGTATAGAGCAGTTAAAACAGTCTCAGGCAGAGTTTAAAATTGAACTAAAAGACAAGTTATCTTCAACCCAGAACTCAACAGAGAGTCTTATCAGCAGAACAAATGAGGCAGAAAATAGAATTTCAGATCTTGAAGACAAAGTGGGAGAATTAACCAGCTCAATGGAAGAGATTGTTAAAGCCAAAAAGATACTGGAGAGGAACATTCAAGAGATATGGGACACTGTGAAGAAGCCTAACATGCGCATTCATGGAATACCAGAACAAGAATCCCAAAATACCACACCGGAGGAAATATTTCAATTCATCATAAATGAAAACTTCCCACAACTAAAGAATGAGAGGCCCATCCAAATACAAGAGGCATTTCGCACTCCAAACAGATATGACCAAAATAGAAAATCGCCACGGCAAATAATAGTCAAAACACTCCACATTCAAGACAAAGAAAAGGTGCTGAGAGCTTCAAGAGAAAAAAAGCAAGTCACTTTTAAAGGTAACCCTAATAAAATAACAAATGACTACTCAATGGAAACAGTAAAAGCAAGAAGAGCTTGGAGACATACTTCAAGTATTAAACGAGCAAAAATGCCAACCCAGACTGATATACCCAGCAAAACTATCTGTCATGATTGAGGGAGAAAGAAAAGTTTTCCAGCACAAAGACAATTTGAAGGGATACATGTCTACCAAACCAGGCCTTCAAAAAATGCTAGAAATAATACTCAAGCTTGAAGAAAAGAACAGGCATATCCAGGAGGACAGAAGAGAAGTATAATAGCATCATAACAAACAACATGCTTACAAAATCAACTAAACATAAAAAATGTCCAGAATTAAAAATAATTTCTCCATTATAACAGTAAATGTCAATGGTATTAACTCACTGATCAAGAGACACAGATTACAAACTTGGATTAAAAACCACAATCCAACAATTTGCTGCCTCCAGGAAACTCATCTCACCACAAAAGATAGGCACATCCTAAGAATGAAATGCTGGTCCAAAATCTTGCAAGCTAATGGAACCAGGAAACAGGCAGGGGTAGCAATTATGCTTTCAGACAAAGTGGACTTCAAACCAAAGAAAATCATAAGAGACACAGATGGATACTACATTTTAGTCACAGGTACAATTCACCAGGAAGACTTCACAATACTGAACATATATGCACACAATATGGGCCCCTCCACATTCATTAAGAAAACCCTACAGCGTCTAAAGCAAGAAATCAACCCCCAAATGATAATTTTGGGGACTTCAACACCGCCCTCTCAACATGGGATAGACCAACAGGTTAAAAGCTTAACAGAGACACTTTGGAACTTAATCAAACCCTGAAAGAAATGGACCTTACAGATCTCTATCGAACTTTTTATCCACGCACCAAAGAATACACATTTTTCTCAGCAGCACACGGAACTTTCTCCAACATAGATCACATATTGGTCCACAAAACGAATCTACACATATACAAAAAGTTGAAATTCTAACCTGTGCCCTATCAGACACCCACGGCCTAAAGCTGGACATCCACAACACATCAAACAAGAGAAAATACACTATCTCCTGGAAACTTAACAATATGATGCTGAATGAGAACTGGATTCAGGAAGAAATTAAAAAGGAAATTCAAGATTTCCTGAAAGTGAACAATAATGAAAATACAACTTACCAAAATCTCTGGGACACAATGAAAGCTGTCCTAAGAGGTAAGTTCATAGCTCTTAATGCCTACATCAAAAAAATGGAAACATCAGAAATAAATAATTTAACGATGCAGCTTAAGGCTTTAGAGAAACTAGAGCAATCTGATCCCAAAAGTAGTAGAAGAGAGGAGATTAGCAAAATAAGGGGAGAAATATCTGAAATCGAGATTAAGAAAATGATAGAAAAAGTCAACCAGTCAAAAAGCTGGTTCTTTGAAAAAATCAATAAGATTGATACACCCCTAGCTAAATTAACCAAAAGCAAGAGAGAGAAAACCCAAATTAACAAAATTAGAAATGAACATGGAGTTATCACTACGGATACCCAAGAAATCCAGAGAATTATAACATCATATTTCAAAAACTTATACTCTGTGAAGTTTGACAACACAAAAGAGATGGATGAATTTCTAAGTAAACACAACTTACCTAAATTGAATCAGGAAGTTGTGAATTATTTAAATAGTCCTATAACATATAAGGAAATTGAGGAAGTAATCTTGAATCTTCCCACCAAAAAATGTCCTGGACCAGATGGATTCAGCACAGAGTTCTACCAGACATTTAAGGAGTTAATAATACCAATACTCCTTAAACTGTTCCATCAAATAGCAAAGGAAGGAACACTACCAAATTCCTTCTATGAAGCTAATATCGTTTTAATCCCAAAACCTAAGAAAGATTCACTTAAAAAAGAAAACTATAGGCCGATCTCTCTGATGAACACAGATGCAAAGATTCTCAACAAAGTCTTGTCAAATCGGATTCAAAAACATATCAAAACAATTATTCACGGGGACCAAGTAGGCTTCATCCCCGGCACACAAGATTGGTTCAACATACGCAAATCAATAAATGTAATTCATCATGTAAACCATTCCAAAGTCCAAGACCACATGATACTCTCGATAGATGTAGAAAAAGCCTTTCACAAGATCCAACAGCCTTTTATGATCAAAACGCTAGAAACAGTAGGAATGGAAGGAACCTTTATCAATATAATAAAAGCTGTATACAACAAGCCCACAGCAAGGATTATGCTCAATGGAGAACAATTGGAAGCATTCCCACTTTGATCAAGAACTAGACAAGGCTGTCCACTCTTACCACTTCTATTCAATATTGTACTTGAAGTCTTAGCTGAAGCCATAAGACAAGAAAGGGACATAAGAGGGATTCAAACCGGCAAGGAAGAAGTCAAGCTATCCCTATTTGCAGATGACATGATCTTATACCTGAGTGATCCCAAAAACTCCACCAGGAAGCTCCTGGAACTAATTGAGAAGTTCAGCAGGGTGGCAGGATACAAAATAAATGTACATAAATCAGTGGCTTTCCTATATGCCCAGAATGAAAGAAGTGAAAAAGCCTTGAGAAAACAATCCCATTTACTATAGCCCCTAAAAAAATGAAATACCTTGCTATTAACCTAACCAAGGAGGTAAAAGACAATGAAAACTTTAAAACCCTGAAGAAAGAAATAGCAGAAGACACCAGAAGGTGGAAAGACCTCCCATGTTCCTGGATTGGCAAAATCAACATCGTAAAAATGACCATCCTACCAAAGGCAATATACAAATTCAATGCTATACCAATTAAAATCCCAAAGCAATTCTTTAAAGAAGTTGACCAAGTAATCTCAAAATTCATACGGAGGCACAAACGACTCAGGATAGCAAAGACAATCCTGAGTAACAAAAACACAGCTGGAGGTATTACCATACCGAACCTCAGTCTATTCTACAAATCCATAGTTATAAAAACTGCCTGGTACCGACTCCAAAATAGACACACAGATCAATGGATAAGGGTGGAAGACCCAGATATAAGCCCACAAAAATACAGCCATTTGGTCTTTGACAAACGGGCCCAAAGAATTCAATGGAAAAAGAACAGAATCTTCAACAAATGGTGCTGGCAAAACTGGATCTCCACATGCAGAAGATTAAAGCTGCACCCGTACTTGTCACCATGTACAAGACTTAATTCCTAATGGATCAAGGACCTTGATATAAAGCCAGAGACTATAAAAACCATAGTTGAAAGGATAGGGAACTCCCTCGAGCTGATTGGGCTAGGCCAACATTTCCTAAACAGACATCCAATGGTACAATCACTGCTACCAACTCTCAACAGTTGGGATCTTGTGAAATTAAAGAGCTTCTGTTCAGATAAAGAGATTGTAACACGAGCTCAAAGGCAACCCACAGAATGGGAGAAAATCATCACTAACCACATACCTGATCGAGCTCTACTGTCCAGAGTGCACAAAGAACTTAGAAAACTAAACTCCAAGGAAACTAATGGCCCAATTAAAAAATGGGCCTTGGAACTTAAAAGAAACTTTACCAGGGATGACATTAAAATGTCTAACAAATATCTTAAAAAATGCTCCACTTCCTTAGCTATCAGGGAAATGCAAATCAAAACTTCCCTGAGATATCATCTCACCCCAGTCAGGATGGCAAAAATCCACAATACACACAACAACAAATGCTGGAGAGGATGTGGAGAGAGGGGAACTCTCCTACATTGCTGGTGGGAATGCAGGCTCATACAGCCACTCCGGCGAGCCGTCTGGAGATTCTTAAAGAAATTTAAGATTGAAATGCCATATGACCCTGCTATCCCACTTTTGGGAACAACCCCCCATGCAGCAGAGGTTCACCTCAATAGCACAAGCACGACCATGTTCATAGCAACACTGTTTACAATAGCAATGTCATGGAATCAACCCAAATGTCCAACAGTTGAGGAGTGGATAAGGAAAAGGTGGTACATCTATACAATGGAGTACTACTCAGCCATCAAAAATGATGAATTACTGGAATTTGCCGGGAAATAGATATCATTAGAAACAATTACATTAAGTGAAGTATCCCAAACCCAGAAAATTAAGTGCCGTATATACTCCCTAATAGGTGGCTCCTAGTACCAAACTCACCCAGCCCACATTGAGACACTCAAAGGTAAACCTACGTAATACAGTAATTTCAAGGATTATGAACAGGAGGGATGGGGTTGGAGGGCCACACCAGAAACAAGGAGAGAAGTGACCATGTTGCAGCAGAGAAAATAGGCCTCCATCAAGGAATGCAAGTAAGTAATGTGATACCTGGTTAAGTTCATAGACATTCGTTCCTGATCATTTACAACTGAGGGGGTATGATCTCACCAGAAGGGGAGGGCATACAGTTAAGCAGATAAAAAGTAATCATTTTGCAAATGGTTGATTGACCCCTCCCTCACTGAGGTTTCCTACTTTTATTGCATTTACCCTTGGATGTTCTATTATAACAAAACTCCAGTTTAACAGCTTTTTGTCTCTGACCAGGGGGTGACATACAGTGCCCATCAGGATGGAGTGAAGGGCATTGCAGAAGCAGCAAAACTGCAAAAGAAAATCAACAAACCACAATCCAGAACTTCAGAGACTCTATATCAACCACATAGAACTAGGCTAGCCAAATCTCCCCCCATCCTGAAGCTCAGGGACATTTGCGGAAGAGGGGGCGGTAAGAGTGTAAGAGCAAAAGGATGGGAGGACCAATGATTTGCAAGATACTCCACACAAGTTAGGGCCGAAGCAATCATAATTGGACATTGCATTCCCGGCACAATGTCCAACACACTATTGACCTCACGAAGTCTAGCATCTGCTAAAGGCACCAAGATCCTTGGAGGCAAGGGATTGATAGCCATAGTAGTGTTCCTATACTTAAGGGGAACATGGGAAAGGGTTCAGGGAAATGCCACTGGGTCCTTGTACGTCATCAGAGTGGAGGACCTAGAGGAGAGTCAGGAATACACAATAAAGGACTCTCTGGGAATTGGGGGGGAGGCACTGGGGGATGGGAGGGAGGGGTGAGGGGAGGGGGAGCAGGGTGTTATTGTGGAGGAGGAGGGAGGGAGGGAACTGGTCTACCTAGTAAGTTTGTATGAGCAGAAATAAAAAAAATGATAAAAAAGTAAGACATAAAAAAAAGAAAAAATCAAGAAATTTTAGTTTACCCATGTAGAAATTCAGCGAAATAATGTGTTCTCAATAATATGAGTTAACTGCAAAAAACTACATACACCAGGCCAAAGATTTCTTGGAGGATACATAGCTTAGATAGATTCCTAAATGGCAGAACAAAAGAGCCAAGATGAAGTGACTATTGATGGAATAAGGGAAAATCTTTAAAGAGCATGAATGTGTGATTAAACTGAAGAATTCTTAAGAAATCTTTAGGTTATGTTGTGATGCATTTTATCGTACATATCTGTCAGGCAATTACATGGCAAATATTTTCACTTATTACTTGGGTTTCCCTTGTTATCTGTATCAGTACACTTGGGACAGTTCCAAGCACAGAACATGCCATCTTAATTTGCTTTGTCAATAAATGCCTATTTGTCCTACACACTATGCTAGGCACTAAAAAAACACCCAATTCTAATGAAGCCAGCATGAAATCTTCTTGTCCTGGAAGTTACAGTCATTACTGACATCATTTCCTTTAGTACTGACAAAAAGAGGCCAGTGGCATGGCATGATTATGCCACTTTGCATTCTAATCATTTTTAGGTATTAACTTTCCTAGAAAGCCACGAAACAGAGCATAACTTACAGTATTTACAATTGCCAAGTACTAATAAGCACTTTTCTGGAGTTCAAGCTGTTTGGAGAAAGTCATTTGTTTCTCGAAGGTCCTGCCTCCGTTTCCAACATGACACTTCTAATCTCCCTCCTTTAGTCCACTTGGAGCTTTGTGGCTCATTTAAAAAGTGACTCTGCTTGAATCTGATCCCAGAAGTCTCTTCAGCAGGAATTTTCAGGAAAAAGATGATGACCTCTTCTGTGGCATACCAGCCCTGGGGACAATGTAGTGATGGGATTGCGTGCTCTCTGTCAGGTGTTCTGTAAACTCCATGTTACATTTCCCCATACTTCTGCACCCTGACAACTCCAGATTGTTAGCATCACGTTTTGTCAGTTTTCAAATGGCCTTCTCATTTCTTGACACTGATACTGTCTGAGTGTCTTCAAATTTATAAAAGAAGGGAAAAGCTGTCTGGAAAAAGTTTATTTATTTATTTTTTTTGCACTTGGAAAGCATGATGACATCTTTGAGAGTGATGGCCCCTACTGATCTTGCTTTTAAAAAGCAGAAATTATTAGAAGATGAAATACATCAAGATTGCATGGCCTTGTCAACAAGTAAATTATTTCTCATTATCTCAGATCCACAATCTGTGTAGCTTTGCATAATGGCTAGAGAGTTCAAAGACCTTCTCAACTTTTGGTCAAAAGGATCCACATAAGTCTGTTTCCAAGGATGTACAATAAGAACCAAATAAAAATGGATGTTAAAGTTACATTCTTTACTGCAAATGAAGAACCAGTATTGAGCTAATCAAGGGTTAAAATATGTTGATATTTAGAATTATCTTATTCCAGAGCACATAGACTAATTTGCACCTAGCTCAATGTTACTAAATTATTTTGAAGGGAATGAAACAGGTTAAAGCAAAATAAAACACATACAAACACACACACACACACACACACACACGCACGCACACATGCACGCACACATGCACGCACACACACACACACACACACACACACACACGAAAGTGCAAATAAATAGAAACCAAATAAAAAGTTCCGGGTAGTTCTGTCATATTTCATTTAACAATTTCCACTTTTATAAGAAAGCTTATTAATATAATTGTTTCTAATGACATCCATTTCCCAGCAAATTCCAGTAATTCATCATTTTTGATGGCTGAGTAGTACTCCATAAGTTAAGCGTCGTATATACTCCCTAATAGGTGGCTCCTAGTACCAAACTCACCCAGCCCACATTGAGACACTCAAAGGTAAACCTATATAATACAGTAATTGCAAGGATTATGAACAGGAGGGATGGGGTTGGAGGGCCACACCAGACACAAGGAGAGAGGGGACCATGTTACAGCAGAGAAAATCGGCCTCCATCAAGGAATGCAAGTAAGTAATGTGACACCTGGTTAAATTCACAGACGTTCGTTCCTGATCATGTACAACTGAGGGGGTATGATCTCACCAGAAGGGGAGGGCATATAGTCTGGCAGATGAAAGGTGATCATTTTGCAAATGGGTGACTGACCCCTCCCTCACTGAGGTTTCCTGCTTTTATTACATCTACCCTTGGATGTGCTATTATAACAAGACTTCAGTTTAACAGCTTTTTGTCTCTGACCAGGGGGTGACATACAGTGCCCATCAGGATGGAGTGAAGGGCATTGCAGGAGCAGCAAAACTGCAAAAGAAAATCAACAAACCACAATCCAGAACTTCAGAGACTCTATATCAACCACATAGAACTAGGCCAGCCAAATCTCCCCCCATCCTGAAGCTCAGGGACATTTGCGGAAGAGGGGGCGGTAAGAGTGTAAGAGCAAAAGGATGGGAGGAGCAATGATTTGCAAGATTCTCCACACTAGTTAGGGCCGAAGCAATCATAATAGGACTTTGCATGCCCTGCGCAATGTGCAGCACACTATTGACCTCACAAAGTCTAGCATCAGCTAAAGGCACCAAGATCCTTGGAGGCAAGGGATTGACAGCCACAGTAGTGTTCTTATGCTTAAAGGGAACACGAGAAAGGGTTCAGGGAAATGCCACTGGGTCCTTGTACGTCATCGGAGAGGAGGACCAAGAGGAGAGTTAGGCATACACAATAAAGGACTCTCTGGGAATTGGGGGGGAGGCACTGGGGGATGGGGAGGGAGGGAAGGGGAGCAGGGGGTTCTGGGGGAGGAGGAGGGAGGGAGGGAACTGGTCTACCTATTAAGTTTGTATGAGCGGAAATAATAAAAAATGTATTAAAAAAAGGAAAGCTTATTAAGGGCCATTACTTTTTAAATGTGTTAGTCTGCTTTCTGTTTTGAGAAAACCAAAGTTTCTGTAGCTGATATTTCTCTCTCATAAATTTGATGTGATTTGACTTAGGTGGTATCAGAGTCAATGTGAAAAATTAAGTTTGTTTCTCATATTTCTGTGTCAGAGATCTTCAGTTCTAAGTCAACCACATCATTCATTCACTCTTTCCTCCTTAATAGCAGACTCCTGTTCTTATGTGGACACTTAGGGGTAAGATGTCAGGTGTAGTGTGGATACATCCATACATTCAAGTGAATAAATTAAAAGGTACTTATGGAGAATTGACTTAATGAAGGAAGCTTTTGTGAACTTACCTTCTGTTTTGTTCTCCCCATCTGGTAACCTTCATTTACACCAACTTCCATGAGATCAATCTTTTTTTTTTCCATTTTCATATATATATATATATATATATATATATATATATATATATATATACACATATATATATATATATATAGTGTGTGTGTGTGTATGTGTGTGTGTGTTTTGAATGTGTGTGGATGTGTAAGAATTAACATTAGGAAACGAGATTGATATTAGGAACCATCCTCAACTATGAGAGTTCTATTTTTCTCTACTGAGGCTGGGTTTCTAATGAAGCCCAGAGCACATCATTAGGAATAGTCTGGCTAGCCAGCTTGCTCTGCTTTCTAAGGCTGAAATTATAGGTGGATCACCACATCTAGCATTTTACATGGTATCTGAGAATCCAAACTTTAGTACATTTGTTTATTAAGCACAGGCTCTAGTCATTGAGCCATCTCTGTGTGTGTGTGTGTGTGTGTGTGTGTGTGTGTGTGTGTGTGTATGTGTGTGCGTCAGAGGGCACTATGTGTTTCTATGGAGGGTGACTTTGGAAGTCATCCTGGATTGTTTCTTCTTTCTTTTTGCTTAGATCTGGAAGTTCTCATGCTCCACCTACCAGGACCAGAAGTTCAGGTTACTGCCATTTCTGCCTGGCATTTGTACATGAAGCCAAGATGTGAACTCAGGTCTGCTTATGAGGTAGAGTCTTAACCTCTTGAGCCATCTCTCTATCCCAAGGTCAGTTTTTTTATATGATACATATGGGTGAGACCATGCAGGGTTTATCTTTCTGTGCTTTTCTTATTTCATTTATCATAATAAACTCCATGTTCTAGAGTAACCCTTTGTTAAAGGATGATTAATTGCTTAAACTTAGCAATAAAGATAAACCTAAAGCATCATTGAATATCCAGGACTCCATTTTTGGGAGATTTAAGAAGCTCTTCCAGCTCCTTGACTTAACCATTCATATCCATTGCTTCTCCATTATACTAGAAACATTGGTTTCTTTCTTTTGTCTTCTATCAAGTTGAGTTCTCAAGGATGAGTTTGAAGCCTCATTCATTTTTCCTACTGTCTAGTATTACATTTGGCAAATGTTTATTGAATGAAAGCATTATTGCTTCACAAACTGTAGCAATTTCAACCTGTGAAAGCATGTAAAAATTGTAACATGTAAATAGACTTAGAACTCCTATGTTGCATCAACATTTTTGAGTCATTAAATCTGGGTTTCTAGAGGCTCACTGATATCCATGGGAGTTTTTGTATTTCCTCAGTTTTTTATTATTTTATTCTAGTTTTACAAGCATATTGAATATTTACCCCTGCTTCCTTCCATCCCCCTCTCACCCATCTCCCTTCCCTTCAGTTCCTCAATTCATCCCACTCCCTCCTGCCATCCTGCCTGTCTGCTTCTATGGACCACTGGGCTCACTATGGTTTGTCTACTCTTTTTAAATTTTTTTTCTACTTTTACAAGCATATTGAGTACTTATCCCTGCTTCCCTCCATTGACAATGAATTTCAAAGATCAATTATAAATATGTTCAAACAGCTCTGAGAAGAAATAGATAAATGCTTTTCCTCAGTTTTGAAGTACACTTAACCATTCCTTCTTTATTTTAACTTTTCTGGTCATCACATGTCTTATAATCAAGATATTTGTTCAAGGGAATATTTGTAATTCAAAGTTAACAAACTAATTCTATGCCCTTCAGTCTGTGGTATATTAGAGTTGAGAAAATGTGGGGCTTCCAATGGGTCTAGAAACTTTGAAAATTCCCCCAAGGTGCTTTTAAGAAGTCTTTGAAATCAAACTTATTAATAAACCAGCTTCCTTTAATATTTGCTCATGTATTTATAATTTTCTAGAGGTTACCGGAGGCTTGTGTCCTTGGCTTAAAAAAAAAGCCATGTTGTGAGGCAGGTGTGATGGTACATGTCTATAATTTTAACACTCTTGAAGCTGAGACAGGTGGGATGAACATTTAGGGCCATCCCGGACTGCACAGTGAGACTCTGCCCCATAAAACAAAACACAGCAGCAGCAACAATAACAAAATCGTCCCAAACTGAAAGCATCTCTCCATATTTCCCCTAAAGAAAACAAAACAAATTTCATATTCTTAGTTGCAAATAAGGTAAATACCGACGTGATAAAATTCATACAAAGAAAGATTCTCTGGAGATTTCAACAATTTTCAGGTGTCCTAAGTAGTCCTGAAGTCAAAAAGATTGGGGATGATTATTCTAGAGGAAAGAAACTCTGGAAGAAGCCCTTCTGTTAATAAAAGGATTTCATTCAGATCCACTAAGGATGTATGTAAGAAGCATGTACCTCTTAAAAGATGGCTCCTTGAGCTATACGCCCTGTTCAAATGTTTGAAAATTCCCACTTCCTCTAGAGACTCAAAGGCTGATGGGTGCTATAAAAGTTTGTTCTCTCTCAGAACAGTCAGCACGTACATACTCCCTGTGAGTTGGCTGTGTAATTGCCACTACCTCATCTTAATAACAGGCATAATTGCTCTGAGTTTCCGTCGACCCTTTCTTGCATCTCCTTTCTGAAGACTCATTTTTGGAAATGGCACTTGTGAATACACAGAATGTTTAACTACTTCCAGTTTTCAATTTACAGTCAAAGTCATCTATCAGCAGGAGAGGAAGGCCCAGTGTGAAAACTGTAGAATGTTCTTCAGATTCTACAGCTAATTTGTTTGTAAATTCGAT
This sequence comes from Typhlomys cinereus, assembly GCA_023101885.1. Classification (NCBI taxonomy): domain Eukaryota; kingdom Metazoa; phylum Chordata; class Mammalia; order Rodentia; family Platacanthomyidae; genus Typhlomys; species Typhlomys cinereus. The sequence continues at coordinate 6,535,479 of JALPQD010000058.1, forward strand.
TGTTATTGTAAGAAGAACATATTGTACATGATGCTACTTACATGGTGCTACTTGCCAATTTATTATTTGTATTTTGTGTATGGTGGGTTTTATCATTGCAGTCAAAGAACTTAACTCTTTAGCACCACTGTAGTTGGTGAGAAAGCTTTACTCTTTTCTCATGTGAATCTCTATTTTAATTTATGACAGATCCTTAGTAAATAGTTACTGGATATTCACTATCACAGGAGATGCTGATATAGAAAGAGAGTCAAGTAGTGTCCAAGGTAATAGGAAACCATGTGAGGTTAGGTGAGTAGATCATGAATTCAGAGTAAGGAGATCACTTCAGATCTTCATGTATAAGGAGAGTGAAAGCTTTGCTTATACAGAAACCTGGAGCTTAAGAGCTGGAGAGATGACTCAGGGATTAAGACTCTTGCCTTACAAGCAGAAAGTCCTGAGTTTGGATCCCAGATCCTGTGTAAAAACACCAGGTGGAAATGGTGGCAGACTGCATTTCCTGCTTTGGAAGGCAGAATCTGGAAAATCCCAGAGTGAAGCAAAAAAGGAGGTTGAGCGGTCAAGATAGTTTCCAAAGTCACAGTGTGCTCTGACACACACACACACACACACGTGCGCGCGCGCACACACACACACACACACACACACACACACACACACGAAGAAAGAGGAGGAGGATAAGCAGTACTGCCACCTAGGTCTTAAAATAAAGTATATAAAATCATCCTGTAATTTCTTCCTGATGAGAAGTTATAGAAACTTCTTTGCTGCAGGTCGTTATCATTACAATGTAGGTGGAAAAGGACAGAGTATGCTTCTAATTTCCTTTGATACATGAAGTAATTTACAGGTCAGAAGTATGACTGCATGACTTTTATGAAATGGTGATCAGATATTCAAAGAATATGTTTTCATTTCTATAGCTACCATGAACCCTTCTTTCTGATAGTTCAGGAAGAAACTATTTAAAAATGTCACCATGTAAGATCATAAGAGCCTAAATATTGGAGCGTCCAGTGTTAGGCAAGACATTCCATTCAAAGCATGGCTGCTACATACAGGAACTCACCGCAATGAGACTTGTCCTTACCAGATCTACATAGAAGCTGACATACCACATGCATCCACAGACTAGCAAGTATCTCAGGAGAGATAATTACATGTAGTGGAAACCTTGGGGACTAGGGCGGGATGGGTAGAGGGAGTGCCTCTATGAGTGGGGCAGCCCAAGGAAGGATCACTTGGTCTGCCACAGAGGCCTGAGCCACACAAGAGTAGTCAAGCCAGAGGGAACCCTGGGGCCCATAGAAGTAGACAGGCAGGAAGGAGGGTGGGAGGGAGTGGGATGGATTGATGTAGGGAAGAGAGGGAGAATGAGAAGGAGAGGGGAGGAAGGATGGAAGCAAGGATAAGTACTCAATATGCTTGTAAAACTAGGAAAAAATAAGAATAATTTGAAAAATGTCACCAAGGAGATGCTAAGACATAAGTGGCTGTATGAAAATCCACAATACAAACAATAGTGAATACTGGAGAGGATGCAGAGAGAAGGGAACATTTCTGATGGGAATGCAGGCTTATGCAACTGCTCTAGTGATCAGTATGGCAATTTTTCAAAAAGTTAAGGATTGAAATGCCATATGATCCTGCTATACCACTACTGGGAACAATCCCCCCAAATGCAGCAATTCATTACAGTGACATGAGCACAACCATGTTTGTAGCATTATTTACAATAGCAAAGTCATGAAATCAACCCAAATGCCCAACAGTTGATAAATGACTAATGAAAATGTGGTACATATATACAATGGAATACTACTCAGCCATCAAAAAAGATGAATTAATGAAATTTGTCAGGAAATGGATGGAATTAGAAGAAATTATATTGAGTGAAGTATCCCAGACACAGAACGTTAGATGCCATGTATACTCCCTAATAAGTGGATCCTAGTTCCAAACACACTTAATGACATATTCAAAGGAGATGATCTTTGATACCAATCAGGATGCAGCTGAAGGCAGTGTAGCAACAGTAAAACTGAAAACAACATCACACCATAATTAAGAACATCAAAGACCCTGTATTATTCATCTGGAACCAGACCAGCCAAATCTCTCCTCATCTTAATGCTCAGGGAACCTTGCAGAAGAGGGGGTGACAAAATTGTAAAAGCCTAAAGATGGGGGGGACCAACAATATGTAAGATACTTCACACAAGTCAGGGCTGCAATAGCCAGGATATATCCACAATGTGGTTGGATTTTGCCTGACCTGCACAATGGCTGACACATCGATGACCCCCAAAAGTCTAGCAGGGATCACAGGGGAGAAGGCTTCAGGTAGTAAGATCCTTAGAGGCAAGGGGTAAAACAGTAGTAATAGAGTTCCCATGTGTAATGGTTACTCTTAACTATTGCTGTGAGAGAGCACCCAAAGTCAAACAACTTATGGGAGAAAAGGGAGATTTATTCAGCTTACGGGTCCAGACGTAAGGTACAGTCTCTCAAAGCAGAGGTGGCATGGCTAGCTGGCCAAAGCTGGAAGAGGCTAAGTTACTGCAGACATCTTGGAAGCTGAGAACTGCAGATTTCTTGCAGCAAAGGCAGATTTCTCCTGGAGGTAGGGTGGGACTAATCCACCTCAAGGCCAACCCCTTGTGACTACCTTCCTCCAGCAAGGCTCCAGCTCTCAAGGTACCATGACCTTGTCAAACACATAAGACCATGGAGGACACATTTCAAACTATGACACTCCACCCCTGGCCCCCACAGGCTCATTGCCATCTCATTATGCAAACCATACTCAGTCCAACTTTAAAAGTCTTCATAGTTCCGACAGTCCAAAAGTCCAAAGTCCAAAGCTTCCTGTAAAATCAAAATACAAGTTACATGCTTTCAACATACAATGGCACAGAATAAACATCCCCATTCCAAAAGGAAGGAATGGGGACATATCCAGAAAAGATTGGTCCATAACAAGACTGAAAACCAGCAAGACAAAGTCCAAATCTTGTAGCTCCAAGTCCAACAGGTGAGCTTCTCGTTGAAATCATCTCAATTCCATAGGACTTTGGTTCCATCCCTCCAATGAAGCTGCCCATAGAATATGTTGCTCTCTTGAGCTGACTCCTCCCAGGATATACAGCTCTCCTTGGCAGGTATCCCACATCATCTCTGGAATCTCTAACATCTTTACTTCTCAATGGCAAACCAGGCTTGAACTCCACAGCACAAACTGCTCTTCTTGGGCCTCTAAACTGCAGATTTTCTGCCACATGCTGCCTGGCTTCCATCATTTTTTGAAACTTAGAGGAGGACTCCATGATCTCCTCCCTCTTGCATCCTTGATGCCGCTAAAACCAGAACCACATGGACAACTTTGCCAAGATTGGCCCCCTTGAATCATAGCTGATTCTGTTTCTCTATGCATCTATTTCACTCTCTTACAGCAATAGTTAAGAGTAACCATTACAGAAATTGGTACCAGGAGTTGGGTATTGCTGTGAGATTAAGAACAGCTTAAGTTGTTTTGTAGGAGAAACCAACTCTTGCTTTGGAAATCCATCCCTAAGTCTTCTGAAAGGATTTGCATTTTTATGGGCGGGAGTCTTCTCTGAGGATCTTGCCCTCAAGCTAGGGCCTCTCCTATTATTCATATTGAGAGCAGGCTTTGATTTACAAGTGGAGCTAATCTCTTTAACAGACATTTTGTTCTCTGCTTCTTCCTGGTTCAGCTCTTTAAGTTTGGTATTATATTTTTCATCATCAGATCTTACAGTTTTTTGCTTCTTTCTGCCTGATTCTTTGCTCTTTTTCATAACTCTAAAGACAACTAAAAAGTAGCCATTACTTTGAAATTTCCTCCGCCAAGCATTCCAGCTTAACTTCAGGCAACCTTTCAGGACGAGAGCAAAACTTCACTAAACTCTTGGCCAACACATGGCTCCATGTGTCACTCGTCCAGTTGCAAACACAGTCTCTGTTCCCCTCTGGATCATCACAAGCTGAGCTTCCACTACCTGCGTCTCTCACAGCATTGCTCTCTTCTGAGCTCTCACAAGAAAGGCCCATTTGACCCCATCACCAAGACACAAAGACTTTTCCAGCACAAAGTCCCAAAGTTCTCCATATTTCTCCCAACAAATAGTTCTAAAGGCACACTAGCCACATCACAGCATTGGCCATACTGCTGGGTACCAACTTCTCTCAGCTTCATAAACAACTTCACATTGTGGTACCAGCTGTTCTTAATCTCACAGCAATACCCAACTCCTGGTACCAATTTCTGTAATGGTTACTCTTAACTATTGCTGTGAGAGAGCACCCAAAGTCAAACAACTTATGGGAGAAAAGGGAGATTTATTCAGCTTACGGGTCCAGACGTAAGGTACAGTCTCTCAAAGCAGAGGTGGCATGGCTAGCTGGCCAAAGCTGGAAGAGGCTAAGTTACTGCAGACATCTTGGAAGCTGAGAACTGCAGACTGCTTGCAGCAAAGGCAGATTTCTTCTGGAGGTAGGGTGGAACTAATACACCTCAAGGCCAATCCCTTGTGACTACTTTCCTCCAGCAAGGCTCCAGCTCTCAAGGTACCATGACCTTGTCAAACACATGAGATTGTTGGGGACACATTTCAAACCATGACACCATGGTAGTGGGTAGCCCAAGAAGGGGCCCCAAGTTATGTCACTGAGTCCTGAACCCTCACTAGGGTAGGCGACTTGCAGGGAGGTTCAGTGCTCACATAAATGGATGCTCTGGGTGATGGGAGGGAGGAAGCAGTAGGTGCCAGGAGGGGGTGGGAGGAAGACAAGGAAGGAGAGAGGAGAGTGAGAGGGAGGGAGAGCGGGAGGGAGAAGAATGGGGGGAACCTATTGAGCTTGTATGATTAGGCAAAAATGAAATGTGTAATAAAAATAAAAGATATAAGTGCCTATAACTCTGAATGGGAAGAGAATCATCGGAACTGAGGATTGCTGTCCTCTGAAGTTCATTTCAAGTTAGACTATAATTCCACAGATTGTTTCTGTCATCTTAACTCCATAATGTTTCCAAATGATAAAGACACAAAGAGCAGATAGTCTAATGAACATTTAGAGGGAGGATTTAACTGATTGTATTTCCAGTAGGCCTTCAGTATGCTTCCGGGTTTTGGCCACCATTTCCTGGTGTGCAACACGAAATCACACATACTTAACAGATGGCCTGGCTCAAGTTTCATTCTCCCAACTCTAGAGATTGGTCACCTGACCATTTACCACATGTTTATTTAAGCAAGCATGCGGGCTATAGATTTGAACTTGATTGAAACAAACAAACAAATAAACAAACAAAATGGCGATGAATTGAATTTCCAGTTTCAATAAAAGGGGAGTAAGAAATCACCCTCCCAAACACATTGAGCAGCTCTAGTTGAAATCTTCTAATAACAGCTTTTTATGGATCCAGCAATGTTGAAATTCTCTGTGGCAAACAGTCTACTCTAATTAATGTTTCATCCAAACTATAAACATATCTGAGTGACTCCAGCAGCAACGATGACATGAAAATCTAATGTGTCATTGCACAATATGACATTTATTAAGCTTCTGTCTCATGGCTCCAAACTCATCCCTTTAAAGACACTGCTTAGTGATGCTGGGGTCAGGACTACACAAACTACATTTTTATTTTGCCAGCTGGATTTCTGATAGATCTTGACACTATGGGGAAAAAAGGGACGTTGGAAGGCTACAGGAGTTAGAAGGGACTTGCTCCTTCCTGCTTTTTTTTTTTATTCCTGTCAACATTGCCTCAATAGTAGTCCTTCCTCTGGCAACTAACTAGCTGTACTTTCCAGCTCATTTGCATACCTTGAAAAATCAGTCTTCTCATGCTCTCTCACAGGTCACAGAGCCAAATTTGATCATTATAGGAGAAAAACACTGCTATCAGATGAAGTCTGGCATCCTTTTCTCAAAAGGACTATGGGTCCTACCTCCGTAGATCATGAACCTTAAATTTCTAAGTTCTAAAAGTCCTAAATTCTTTCCTTAGTTTTTACAGGACAGGAGGTGATGGCTACTTCCTGAAGATAGTCTTTGTCTTTTTTAAGTCATCACCACCTGTGCAGACTTTCTCCTATCTTAAAGTAGGTTAAAATAACTAATGTGATTGCTATTTTTTTCTGAACTGTATTTATAGAATGAATCCAATTACAAGGGTAGAGGAAAGATATTGCAATACTGTAGTTGAGTGGTAACAGTAACTAGTAAAAGTGAACAAGAGCTAGCAAGGACCATATTGCTATTAGTCAACAACTTCCTGAGCAGATCCTCAGTAATAAATACTGAAGTTGCCATGTAAGTCTCCCACCTCAAAAATCCATATAACATAAACTTGTATCTTATAAATTTGATTGTAATTGATATTATCTAGAGCTTCTCTAATAATCTCAAAATGCCATTATTCTTAAAACATCTCTCTTCTTTTTTAAAAAAATAATTTTATTGTTGTGGTAAAGCACTGCTATTAATTCCCATATTTTCAGGACTGTCATAATTTAATAATTTTTCATTCTTATAGTTTTCAAGGATAATTTTATAGTGGATGACATGATTCTCCTATATGCCTTTTGGAAGTTCAGTTCTGCAATTAATATTTATTAAGCTCACAACAACATTTCTTCTGTGTTCAGAATTTATCTGCAAATAGAAGTACATTGAGCATCTATTACTAGATTTCTTTTATATTCCACTTGGTAGTTACATTGTCAGACATTCAGATCATTCTATCAGAATCATCTTCCCCTGGATTTGGGCATTGGAAATGTCTAGGAGGTAAACCAAATAAATACATGAGAATATACCTCTGCTTATTCCTCTGTTTATTTTCAAATGGACATTATAGACACTAGGAAAAGCTGTATGTTTAAGCTTCTTTTATTTCTTATCCTTAAATTTTGTAATATAATCTTACAGTATGTACTGGAATGAACAATATGAAATATATGAGTGTTAAACTCTCCAAAAAGTTTGGATTTGTTACTTGCTTTAAACTTCATTTATTTATCATTTGTGTGTGTGTGTGTGTGTGTGTGTGTGTGTGTGTGTGTGTATGTATCAGAGGGCACTGTGTGTCCCTGTGGAGGACCAAGGGTGACTTCTGGAATCATCCTGGATTGCTTCTACCTCCTTTTTGCTTTGCTCTGGGATTTCCCAGCCTCCCCCTATCAGGGCCAGAAGTGTAGGCTGTTGCTGTTTCTGCCTAGCATTTGTACGTGGGACTTGGGATCCAAACTCAGGACCTTCTGCTTTTGAGACAGAGTGTTAACCCCTGAGCCATCTCTCCAGCCTTGTTATTCTTTAACATATGAATAAAATAGCAAAAAAAGGAGAATATGTCTCAGGATAAACTCATTTCTATGTGTTTGCATGTTATCATGTTTGTAAATACTTCGTGTGTCTTCTTGTTTATTTTTCCAGAGAAAAGAATTTTATATGAATACATGGTCCTCCTGCTAAGTAGAGAGCCATCTCCTAACTATGTTTCCATTAGATGAAGAAGGGTTGGTCTTGATTTCTGGGCTTTCTCCTTCTGTAGCCCAGAGAGACAGGGGTTGTGCTTAAAGGTACAATCATAGAGTCAGGTAAACTGGCTTTTTCTGGGAGGTATTGTCTTAAAAACTTCTAGACACTAACTACTGAATTTACCAACCAGGTAGTTCTCTTAAGTTCACGTTCACCTAAGGTCGCAGAGCATGCCAAGTGAAATGTGTGGATGAATGAAAGGCTCAAAAGTAGTCTGCAAGCTTTGCACCTTGTGACTCTCCCTGAACTTTGGAGATGCTTTTCCTCTGGTGCTTAATAGTTTTAATAAGAGCTAACATGCCATTGTCCTTTGTGTGGAAAGAGGACACTGCTGAATGAGTTTTATTTATGTGATAAATTACATTTTCCATATAGCATTGAGCACGGTACTTGACTTTTATTTTAAGACCCTGACAACTCTGGATATTTGCTTGTGTGCAGACATTTTGGCAGAATTTGGATATGCTGGAGTTGAAATTGTTGGCCTGGTGTTCTCTGCTTCTTACATAAACAACCTAGAAGGACCAATGTAAATATCTGTGGTAATAGGTTTTTATATTAGATTTTACTAATTATGCATTTACCTAAGAGATGCAGGCCCAAGAAGTGTGGTTGAAAAGAGTTTAAGCAAATTTGGAGGACAAAATAATATTTAATGGAACTCTGCAGATAATCTTATTGTAGTGTTTCTCTTATCTGATAATGTGGTAAATTTGGATTTCTTACATATTATATTTAAGAAAATTTTATAGGCATACTTAGTATCTGGGTATCTTGAAAGGCAAAGGGAAACAAAACAAAACAAAACAAAATAACCAGAATCATTGGACAGATGAAGGAGTTACAGAATAGAATTGTTTTGAAAATCCTCAGCTTCATAACTTCTCTTGATTTTTATATTTTACCTGGGAGACTTTTTGCTATGGTTTGGGAAAGGTATAGTGTTCTTTCTGCTGACCTAGATAAACACTTTTCTTTCTTACCAATTCTAAGCTTATCTAATGTTGGGGGCAGAACTGAACCACCTTTGAATGACTGCAGGTCACCAAGTGAATAAACTTCTCATTTACTTCTTGATTTTAAGACATGGAAGATGATCCAGAAGTCTCAGCTTTACAGATGTATGCAAATCACAGTATATGCCAGTCTTAGCTCTACAATCAGCATGTCACTGCTTGAAAGAAAATGAAGGATTTGAGGCAGCAATCAGTGACTGTCATGATCATCTGCTAAATGAACTAGATAGAGCCTCACATCAGTATGGCCTAGAAGAAACACTCAGTGAAGGTCAGAGACCAGTCTGTGTAGCATATGTTTGAGGCAGCCTAACAAATGTACAGATGCATTCCTTTCCATAAAAGGTACATTCATGTGAAAAAGACAGATAGGAAGATGACATAATTTATCAGCTCTACATTTCTTCTAGTTCTTTTCCCTCTAGTTCTATAAATTATAAGTTTAGTTCTTTGCTTTGGGAAACACAGTCAAATGCCTTTGCCTCTGCTACTGTTTGCTGGTGCGGCCACCACTAAGGCCACTATGGCTGCTGTTACTACTACTGTTGCTGGTGTTGCTACTATGCTTGTTCTTGCTGTTGCTGCTGTTGCTATGATTATTGTCATTGTTGGTGCTGCTGCTGCTGCTGCTGTTGTTACTATTACTGTTGATACTAATGAATCTGTTATTACTACTACTACTCCCGCTGTCACTGCTATTGTTGCTGTTACTACTACTTATAAGACAAACACTTTGCTAAGTGATTTAAATATATTACCTCACTAAATCTTCACCTCACCTTAGGAAGGTATGTTTATCATTTGCATTTCTGCATTAAGTATCCCTACCCCAGGCATGGCTCTTGGATTTGAATCTAAAGTAATCTGGATTCCTAACCACTGTATTTCACTCATCGTTGTTACTGGGAAAAACTATGAGGGAAGGGCTACTCCAAGGACCAGGATTTGTCTCCTGTACCCATTAATAAAGGTCTAGAGAAAGGTCTGATTCTCCTTTGCAGTCCCAGAAGGTGAATTTAGTCTGCAAATGACAGAGTCAGGAAATCATGTCTGGGCTGCATAAGCAATAAATAACATTATCCAGGAATGCATTTAAATTAGACACTGACAACAGATATTACAAAATCAGAATAGCCACCTGGCAGACTTATTCTGTTCTTGTGTGTTCCCATTGTAGAAAGTCTATGATGAATAGGCAGAAAATACTTCCCGAAGCTGCAAATTAGCATCTGACATCAGCCTCTATATTTGTAAAGCACTTTATACTTTTACAAGTGCTTTCCCATTAAAAAAGAGAGACCACTTAATAAACAATTGGGAAATTTATTGAATTATCCTTCATAAGAAAGAATAATTAACCAGCTCTAGAAATCTAGCATCAGTTTTCAAAGTGTAGTGCTGAATCTGAAACTACAGAGAATCCTCTTTTAGGTCAAGAACCAGACAAAAATGATTTTTTTCTGTATCATCATATTTCAGAGGGCAGAATGAATGATTCAGAAAGTTTTTCTTTTAATATCTAAATCTTGACTAAAACCAGTGGTTATTTAGCATTTGTATGCAATTTACAGCCATGAATGCCAATAAATCTTTCATTTGCAGATGAATAACATGGAGAGCCACTAAGAATGTTTGTAAAAATTAAAAAAAAGTTTTTGATGGGTCTGCAAATGCCACCCAAGTTTGTAACAGTAAAATATGATTGTTGTGTAGAATGGAAAGTTTATTTCACTTTCTTTCCACATGCCCATTTACCTGATGTGGCATATGCACACAAGAAAGTCAAGGTTAAATGTAAAGCTATATGATCTCTCTATTAATTCTAAAAAAAAATTTACAGCTGCAAGTGCATTTACAAAAAGGTATTGGGTCAGCAAGATGGTTCAGCAGGTCCAAGTACCTGTATGTAAGCACAACAATCCAAGTTCAATCCAAATAGTCCACATAGTAGAGGGAAAGTTGTCATCTGGCCTTTATCCATGTGCCATGAGTATGTGCATGCTTTCTCCCTCTCCTCTCCTCCTTTCTTCTTTAGCTATCCTTTTCTCTTCCTTTCCTTTCTCAAATAAGTAAATGAATATACTTTTAAGAGTAAGTTCTTGGCTGTATATAGTAGCACATGCCTGTAATCTCAGTAATTTTATTATTCAGGAGGGTGAGGTAGTAGACCGTGAAATTTCAGGTTAGTTTGGGCTATGTCATATGATATTGTCTATATATATATAAAAGAAAGTTCTGTCATATACATTTTATCTGTGAATGGAGATTTGACTGACGTGTGTAATGGAAATGGTTAGAACAGACCATTGTTCACTTATGATATGTATGCTCGGACTCTGGCAATAATCAATTGATGAGCAGGTGCACTGCTGTATTATTGTTGTATAGATATGTTAGCAACAAAAGGATGAAAGAAATTCTACTGCGCATTTGGATTTGGTTGATATGCTTTTTAAAAAAACATTTTTTGTTTATTTGAGGGAGGAGAAAAGAAGAGAGAGAGAGAGAGACAGAGAGAGAGAGAGAGAAACAGGCATGTGCATGCTGAAGGCCAGAAGACAACTTTTGGAAGCCAATTTTCCTCTGCCACTATATGAACTCAAGGGATCACACTCAGCTTGCCAGGTTTGTATCGCCATGCTTTTACCTGCTGAGCTGTCTATGCCCGGTACGATTTCAATGCCAAAGAATCCAGTACTTAATGGTTACTGTGCAAATGGTTGATTTAGTTGGTTAAACCAACTGTGGCCAATTGAGATGGAGTAAGCTGTTGGCACCTGGGTAATGTAATGACTTTTTTTGCCCTCTGTGGGCCTCACTCTACTGTTTTATCATGTTTTCACTCCCTAATCTCCTTATTGTTTTGTCATGTCTACTTTACCTCCTGTAAGTGCCTGTTGCTCACTGGTATTGCTGGCCCTTGAGACATGTATATCCAGACATTTCAGATACCTTAGTTTTATCTTCCTGTCTTTCTGCTAAACTGCAACTCACCTTTCCTTCTACCATACATCCTTCTATCTGAATTGTCTAGAAGTGGCCAGAGACGTTTTCTTTGCACAGTGACATGGGAGGGGCTCCACGGAGAGGGTGTGGTGGGAGTAGAAGTGATGAGATTTTTCATCTCTAGTGGCAAGAACTTTTAAAATAAACTTTCTTTTTTTCCCCCTCTGGGAGCTCCCTTTATTCAAGCAAACTTATTATAATTCAGATTTTCTTGATTCCCTACAGAGCTTCACAAACTCAGAAGTCTCTCTCTACAGGGAATTTCACTTATAATGGCTGTTATTCGAAAGATCTAATTCTGTTCTCTTTCAGTGAGCACATGGGAGAGTGATGGAAAGGCACAAAGAAAGGCAAGTAACCTCTGAAAAACCTGAGTTTCAATATCATCTGTATCACTCAGGGTGATGGAGGAAGTTCTATAGATGTGAAAGGGTTGGCAGGGGAGAGAGAGACAATGAGAGACATTAGGCTAGAGTTTAAGAAGGGGGAAATGAAGTTGCCTTTTCTCTGCTTAAACTGCTGTTTCCTTTTACTTTTTTTCTCCCCGATTGCTGAAACTTTTCATGCTTGACTGTTGTACATTTATATTTAAAACAACAGAAAATGCTGAATCCATGTATAAAAGAGAATTGACACGTAGATTTTAAAAAGGAGGCTTTATGTTTCCCTTTCTATTCAGTTATAGCTTATTTGAAGCTTACAAAAAATCTTAAAGACAATAGAAAATGGCTTTTTTTTCCAAGCTATGTAGAGAGTGAAGACAGTCAGGAAAGCCAGAGGTCTATTATTTGGGGCAGGTGTTATAATGCTGATGGATGAGAGCAAAGGGAAGGTTTTGGTATCTTTATTAAGGAAAATGGCTACAAAGAATATTGATTCAAAGTTACTAAAGCCTAAATTGGGTGAAGGGATTTTAAAAGAACACCCAACTTCTGTAACTGAATTCAAGTTTATCTGGCCAGGAAGAATTATCTCTTAGATAGAACTTGCAAATGGGTTTTTGAGACCAGATTTTCATTGGATTTTTGAGAAATAGTAGGAAGCTGAAGATACACTGGAAGATTAGAGATGGTCTAAACTAGATTTGACTTTAGGAATTAGATGTGCCTTAACTGCTTTTTATCTTTGGCTAGGAGTTGACATCCAATACCCATCAATATGGAGCCAAGGGCAGTGCAGGAACAGCAAAACTAAAAAAAAAAAAAACAACAAACCATAATTCAGAACATCAGAGACCCTACATTAATCACCAGGAACCAGGCCAGCCTAATCTCTCCCTATCCTAAAGCTCAAGAAAATTTGCAGAAGAGGGGGCAGTAAGACTGTAAGAGCCTAAAGATGGGGAGGAGCAACGATATGCAAGATACTCCACACAAGTTAGGGCTGAAGTAATCATAATAAGACTTTGCATGACCTGCGCAATGACCAACATATCATTGAACCCCCAAAGTCTAGCATGGATCACAGGCACTAGGATCCTTAGAGGCAAGGGATTAACAGCCACAATAGTGTTCCTATACTAAAGGGGAACACAAGAAAGAGCTCTAGTCAATGCTACTGAGTCCTTACACCTCATCAGAGAGGAGGACCCAGAGAGAAGTTTGACATGCACAGTAAAGGATGCTCCAGGAATTGGGGGAGGGGAGGGGACACTGGGAGAAGGGAGGGAAGGGGGAAAGAAGGGGAAAAGGGAGGAGGGAGCAAGAGGATCCAAGGAGGGGTAGAGGGAGGGAGGGGAATGGGGTACCTATCAAGTTTGTATAAGTGGAAAAAATACACTATATAAAAATAAATAAATAAATAAATAAATAAATAAATAAATAAATAAATAAAAAGGAATTAGATGTGCCCCATAAACTGCATAGAAGAAGGTGCTTAATTCAGGAAATATGTTCATTGCATTATTAAGCAATTGTTTCTTAGATATGTTATCAGCAGATGGTGTTTATGGATGTTGTGGTGACTAAAAGTTTTTGTCAAGCAATTCTTCATTTTGAGCAATTATTGCTATTGTATGAAACCTTTGGTTTTCATAATCCCTTTTCTGATAAGTAGAGAAAATATTTGTGAGAAAAATGACACATATTTTGATGGTGACACACATTTAGAAACTAGTTTTACACCATTAGCTAGTCAAACTATAAACATTATGAAATAATACTTATTCAATGTAATGCAGTGTGAATTTTCCTTTGTGCTTTAATTTCTATAACTAGCTCATCATCTGTTATCATCTAGATTTCCTTATCTAATATGAATTGTAGCCCATAGGTTTGGGCTGGGGTTCTACAATAGAACAAGTAACTACTTTAGTGATGTCACAGTTACATTCTGGTCTATCTAATCTTTGGTGTTTATTTTTTGTGTTGTATACATGAATACAGTGACTGTACAATATTTTCAACCCTTAGTTCCAATCCCATTCCTCTCCTTTTTCCCTTACAATTCTTCATTTCCCCTGCCAGACTCCCTCCTATTTTCAAATCCTTTTACTTGTACAGCCCACTGTGATTCATCTAGTCTTTGATGACTTATGCCTAACCTGATCCATTCTCCAACAAGTATCCTAGATCAGTGGACATACCATTGAGGAAAGCATTCTTCTTTACTTCTTCCACAGCAATAGTCCTCATCAATCTTTCGGAGAGGTATAGAGCTTTCTGAGACCTTTCTGATGTTATGGAGAGATGTTTATCAGACAGGTCCTATGCAATTCTTGTGTAAGTGTACATATCTGCCAGGAAATGTTGTATATACTACTATTTCATGTCCAGAAGATAATGCATGACCCATCATGCACTTCAGGCTATGACAATACTGCTGCCCCACCCCTTCTGTGATGTTCCCTGAATCTTTGAGTGGAGGTGGGTGAGGCTTATATGTCTTATTTAGGGACAAGCAGTCTGCAGATACTTATTTTATATTCTTTGGTTTTTAAATTGACAAGCTCCTACAGGTTTGCTCTGGGCTTAACTACTAATTTTCTACAAATGTGTCCAGAACTCAAATTCTCAACTGTCAAGTTGACACTTGTATCTAGGACATCATATGTATATGTATACACAGGTACATACACACACACACACACACACACATACACACAGGGGGTTACTATGTGCTGGTCTGCATGTAGAAGCAAGAGAACAATCTATGGGAGTTTATTCTGTCCTTTCGTATTTATTTATATGCGTTCTGGAATAGAACTCAGGTCATGAGGGTGGTAGAACCATTTAATTGACCCTGTTATTTGGTTTTTATCACGGATAAAGACACAGAAGATATTAATCAAGCCCACAGTTGATACAAGACTGGGAAGAATAATGAATATACCATATATTAAAGGAATGCAAACAACTATATTCAATCAAATGGCATGAAATTAAATGTAAACTAATATAACACTGTAGGATTATTGAAATAAGCAACCATGCAATCTAAGATGAGAACATGGAGTTACAGACAGAAATTTTTAGTCCTGTGCCATCACATCATATGTTGAAGGTACAAGGTCATTGTGAAAAACACCCAATTCAACTTAACTGTCATTTATTTATATATGCTTTCTTTTTGTAACATATTTCAAAATTGCCTTTGGGGTTACCATAAAAGCTATCATGAGTAGAAGTAAATCTGAACAAGAGAGTTTCAGAGAAATCATTCATTTGAATTTGCTATTTTCACATCTGTTTTATAAATTAAATTTGTTGTTTAAAAATGACCAGACAGGAAGGGTCACAAACTGCATATCATAGCTCTTTCCATTCTCCTTTTGGTAGTAAGAACACATTAGGATGATGTTATACATTTCAGAAGTCACTCTTTCAAAGTGGTATAGATAAATAGATATGTGTCTGGAGGACCGAGGAGAATACTTAAGAAACTCGTATTCACACTAAGTGGACTTGGTTTGTGACCGTGGAGAAGTTGCCTTGATACAATAGTGTGCTGAAAATAATGTTGACCTTGGCATTAGGCTTTCCAGGTTCAAATCTAACTCTACCACTTATTGTATGTGTGCTCCTGATCCAACTACTCAGTACTTACAAATCTTTTTTCCTCCATGAATTTGTTACCAATGGTGGAACATAATAGCACTTGAAGAATTCTTATAAAGATTAAATAAAATAATAAATGTGAAAATACCTGGTATAGTTCATGACTTCCTAGTTTACTAATTTCATAGATGACAGTTCAAATTTATACCCTAGAATCTAAAGAGTTGTATTAAGACTTGATGGTGGAAAGTGAAGGAAGAATAAACAGCAAAAGGATACCAGAAGAACTTTCCATCAATCAGAGACATTCAAAGAAGGCAAGAATTCTCTGGGAGAGAAAATTCCACAGGGTAGTTCAGTATCAAATGTCAGGCCTGGGTTGAGTATTGGGTAAATAAGAACAGAGTATAGTTTATGTATTATATATAATATATATTTATATGTGTATATATGAAAATATTACAATGAAACATTACTTTATATATTTACCAAAAATACCCAATATTTAAAGAAAAAATGGACCAGGCCCATGAGAGATGGAGAACAAACATGAATTTAAAAAAATTACATAATTAAATAAACTGTAAAAATTGCAGAAGCATTTTAAAAGGAAGTCATGACTAAAGAAAACCAAGACATTTTCACCCCGCCCCGCTCCGCCGGTCGGGATGCGCGCGCGCGGTCCAGCCGGGCCTCACCCCGCGCCCTAGGACCCCAGGTCAGCCCACAGGGACCCGGCTCAGACTCCCACCATCCAGCCTGAGCCGCGCGCGGGGGCTGAGGGACGAGGAGGACCTCCCCCTGCGCCCGGGGCCCGCCCCAGCTGCCCTCGGGTTAAATAGCTCCACGCCCACGCGTCCATCCTCCCTTTACACGACAACCCCGGTGGGACGCGCACGCGTGGTCCAGCCGGGCCTGACCCCGCGCCCTAGGTAAGTCTCCGCCCCCGTCCGCCCACCAGGACCCCAGGCCAAATAATTCAGTTTAGTGAAATTGAGAGATCTTAAGAGTTAAAATGACAATGCCAAAGTCAAAGTGCAAATCCATGAGAAGCAACACTCAAGTAAACAAATTTCCCACTGAAGAAATTAATCCCATAATGTTAGACTCCAACAAGAACAAACCCGTGGAAAAAGGCCAAGAAAGCCTCACCCAGGATAAGGTCTTTCAAATATGATCACTACCATGTTCAATACTATGAAAGAGGAAATCCGGGAGGAATTACATAATCGAATCAATCGCTTTGAAGAGGAACACAACAGACATCTGGAGGAGTTGAGAAAAACAGTGCAAGAAACAAAAAGTGGCATACAGCAGTTAAAACAGACTCAAGCAGAGTTTAAAACTGAGCTAAAAGACAAGTTATCTTCAACCCAGAACTCCACAGAGAGTCTTATCAACAGAACTAATGAAGTAGAAAACAGAATTTCAGACCTTGAAGATAAAGTGGGAGTACTAACCAGCTCAATGGAAGAGGTGGTTAAAGCCAAAAAGATACTTGAGAGAAATATCCAAGAGATATGGGACACCCTGAAGAAGCCTAACATGCGTATTCATGGAATACCAGAGCAAGAATCTCAAAATACCACCCCTGAGGAAATTTTTCAAACGATCATTAAGGAAAACTTTCCTCACCTAAAAAAAGAGAGGCCCATCCATATACAAGAGGCATTCCGCACCCCAAACAGATACGACCAAAATAGAAGCACGCAATGGAAAATAATAGTTAAAACACTCCACATTCAAGATAAAGAACTGGTGCTGAGAGCTTCAAGGGAGAAAAAACAAGTCACTTTTAAAGGTAAACCTATTAAATTAACAAATGACTTCTCAGTCGAAACAGTAAAAGCAAGAAGAGCTTGGAGAGACATACTTCAAGTATTGAATGAGCAAAAATGTCAACCCAGGCTGATTTACCCTGCAAAACTATCAGTCATGATCGAGGGAGAAAGAAAAATCTTCCAGCACAAAGACAACTTTAAGGGATACATGTCCACCAAACCAGGCCTTCAAAAAATGCGAGAAATGATACTCAAGCGTGAAGAAAAAAACAGGCATATCCAGGAGAACAGAAGGCAAATATAACACCATTAAAAGCGAAGCAATATACTTATAAAAGCTACTAAACATAATAAATGTCTGGAATTAATAGTTTCTCCATTATAACACTAAAGGTTAATGGAATTAATTCACCGATCAAGAGACACAGATTACAAACTTGGATTAAAAATCACAATCCATCAATCTGCTGCCTGCAGGAAACCCATCTCACCACAAAAGATAGGCATGCTCTAAAAATAAAAGGCTGCTCAACAATTCTACAAGCTAATGGAAGCAGAAAACAGGCAGGGGTAGCCATTATGCTATCAGACAAAGTGGATTTCAAACCAAAGAAAATTATAAGAGACACGGATAGATACTACATTTTAGTCACAGGTACAATTCACCAGGAAGACTTCACAATACTGAACATATATGCACCCAATACGGGCCACTCCACATTCATTAAGAAAACCCTACAGCGTCTAAAGCAAGAAATCGACCCCCAAACGATAATTCTTGGGGACTTCAACACCGCCCTCTCAACATGGGATAGATCAACAGGTCAAACTTAACAGAGACACTTTGGAACTTAATCAAACCCTGAAAGAAATGGACCTTACAGATCTCTATCGAACTTTTCACCCACGCACCAAAGAATACACATTTTTCTCAGCAGCACACGGAACTTTCTCCAAAATAGATCACATATTGGGCCACAAAACGAATCTACACATATACAAGAAAGTTGAAATTCTAACCTGTGCCCTATCAGACCATCACGGCCTAAAGCTGGACATCCACAACACATCAAACAAGAGAAAATACACTAACTCCTGGAAACTTAACACTATGATGCTGAATGAGAACTGGATTCAGGAAGAAATTAAAAAGGAAATTCAAGATTTCCTGAAAGTGAATGATAACGAAAATACAACTTACCAAAATCTCTGGGACACAATGAAAGCTGTTCTAAGAGGTAAGTTCATAGCTCTTAATGCCTACATCAAAAAAATGGAAACATCAGAAATAAACAACTTAACAATGGAGCTTAAAGATTTAGAGAAACTAGAGCAATCTGATCCCAAAAGCAGTAGAAGAGAGGAGATTAGCAAAATAAGGGGAGAAATATCTGAAATCGAGATTAAGAAAACGATAGAAAAAATCAACCAGTCAAAAAGCTGGCTCTTTGAAAAAATCAATAAGATTGATACACCCCTAGCTAAACTAACCAAAAGCAAGAGAGAGAAAACCCAAATTAACAAAATTAGAAATGAACATGGAGTTATCACTACTGATACCCAAGAAATCCAGAGAATTATAACATCATATTTCAAAAACTTATACTCTGTGAAGTTTGACAACACAAAAGAGATGGATGAATTTCTAAGTAAACACAACTTACCTAAATTGAATCAGGAAGTTGTGAATTATTTAAATAGTCCTATAACATATAAGGAAATTGAGGAAGTAATCTCGAATCTTCCCACCAAAAAATATCCTGGACCAGATGGATTCAGCACAGAGTTCTACCAGACATTTAAGGAGTTAATAATACCAATACTCCTTAAACTGTTCCATCAAATAGCAAAGGAAGGAACACTACCAAATTCCTTCTATGAAGCTAATGTCGTTTTAATCCCAAAACCCAATAAAGATTCACTTAAAAAAGAAAACTATAGGCCGATCTCCCTGATGAACACAGACGCAAAGATTCTCAACAAAGTCTTAGCAAATCGGATTCAAAAACATATTAAAAAGATCATTCATAGGGACCAAGTAGGCTTCATCCCCGGCACACAAGGTTGGTTCAACATAAGCAAATCAATAAATGTAATTCATCATGTAAACCAGTCCAAAGTCCAAGACCACATGATACTCTCGATAGATGCAGAAAAAGCTTTTGACAAGATCCAACAGCCTTTTATGATCAAAATGCTAGAGACAGTGGGAATGGAAGGAACCTTAATCAATATAATAAAAGCTATATACAACAAGCCCACAGCAAGGATTATGCTCAATGGGGAACAATTGGAATCATTCCCACTTCGATCAGGAACTAGACAAGGCTGTCCACTCTCACCACTTCTATTCAATATTGTACTTGAAGTCTTAGCTGAAGCCATAAGACAAGAAAGGGACATAAGAGGGATTCAAATCGGCAAGGAAGAAGTCAAGCTATCCCTATTTGCAGATGACATGATCTTATACCTGAGTGATCCCAAAAACTCCACTAGGAAGCTCCTGGAACTAATTGAGAAGTTCAGCAGGGTGGCAAGATACGAAATAAAAGTGCAAAAATCAGAGGCCTTCCTATATGCCCAGAATGAAAGAAGTGAAAAAACCTTGAGAGAAACAATCCCATTTACTATAGCCCCTAAAAAAATGAAATACCTTGGTATAAAACTAACTAAGGAAGTAAAAGACCTTTACAATGAAAACTTTAAAACCCTAAAGAAAGAAATAGCAGAAGACACCAGAAGGTGGAAAGACCTCCCTTGTTCCTGGATTGGCAGAATCAACATCGTAAAAATGACCATCCTACCAAAGGCAATATACAGATTCAATGCTATACCAATCAAAATCCCAAAGCAATTCTTCAAAGAAGTTGACCAAACAATCTCAAAGTTCATATGGAGGCACAAAAGACCCAGGATAGCAAAAACAATCCTGAGTAACAAAAACACAGCTGGAGGTATTACCATACTGAACCTCAGTCTATTCTACAAATCCATAGTTATAAAAACTGCCTGGTACTGGCTCCAAAATAGACACACAGATCAATGGATAAGGATTGAAGACCCAGATATAAGCCCACAAAAATACAGCCATTTGGTCTTTGACAAAGGGGCCCAAAGAATCCAATGGAAAAAGAACAGCATCTTCAACAAATGGTGCTGGCAAAACTGGATCTCCACATGCAGAAGATTAAAGCTGGACCCATACTTGTCACCATGTACAAGACTTAATTCCAAATGGATCAAGGACCTTGATATCAAGCCAGAGACTATAAAAACCATAGTTGAAAGGATAGGGAACTCCCTCGAGCTGATTGGGCTAGGCCAACATTTCCTAAACAGACATCCAATGGCACAGTCACTGCTACCAACTCTCAACAGTTGGGATCTTGTGAAATTAAAGAGCTTCTGTTCAGATAAAGAGATTATAACACGAGCTCAAAGGCAACCCACAGAATGGGATAAAGTCTTCACTAACCACACATCTGTTAGAACTCTGGTGTCCAGAGTGCACAAAGAACTTAGAAGACTAAACACCAAGGAAACCAATGGCCCAATTAAAAAATGGGCCCTGGAACTTAAAAGAAACTTTACCTGGGATGACATTAAAATGTCTAACAAATATCTGAAAAAATGCTCCACTTCCTTAGCCATCAGGGAAATGCAAATCAAAACTTCCCTGAGATATCATCTCACCCCAGTCAGGATGGCAAAAATCCACAATACAAACAACAACAAATGTTGGAGAGGATGTGGAGAGAGGGGAACTCTCCTACATTGCTGGTGGGAATGCAGGCTCATACAGCCACTCTGGCGAGCCGTCTGGAGATTCTTAAAGAAATTAAAGATTGAAATGCCATATGACCCTGCTATTCCACTCTTGGGAATAACCCCCCATACAGCACAGGTTCACCTCGATAGCACAAGCACGACCATGTTCATAGCAGCACTATTTACAATAGCAAAGTCATAGAATCAGCCCAAATGTCCAACAGTTGATGAGTGGATAAGGAAAATGTGGTACATCTATAGAATGGAGTACTACTCAGCCATCAAAAATGATGAATTACTGGAATTTGCTGGGAAATGGATGTCATTAGAAACAATTATATTAAGTGAAGTATCCCAGACCCAGAAAATTAAGCGCTGTATGTACTCCCTAATAGGTGGCTCCTAGTAACAAACCCACCCAGCCCACCGAGAGACAGTAATTGCAAGGATTATGAACAGGAGGGATGGGGTAGAAACAAGGAGAGAAGGGACCATGTTACAGCAGGGAAAATAGGCCTCCACCAAGGACCCAAATAAGTAATGAGACATCTGATTAAGTTCACAGACTTTTGTTCCTGATCATTTACTACTGAGGGGGTGTGATCTCACCAGAAGAGGAGGGCATATAGTCTGGCAGATAAAAAGTAACCATTTTGCAAATGGGTGATAGACCCCTCCCTTAGTATGGTTTCCCACTTTTATTACATCTACCTTTGAATGTGCTTTTATCACAAGACTCTAACAGCTTTTTTTTTCTGGCCAGGGGGTAACATACAATGCCCACCATAATGGAGTGAAGGGCATTGCAGGAGCAGCAAAACTGCAAAAGAAAATCAACAAACCATAATCCAGAACTTCAGAGTCTCTATATCAACCACCTAGAACTAGGCCAGCTTAGTCTCTCCCCATCTTGAAGCTCAGGGAAATTTGCAGAAGAGGGGGCGGTAAGAGGGTAAGAGCAAAAGGATGGGAGGAACAATGATATGTAAGATACTCTATACTAGTTAGGGCTGAAGCAATCATAATTGGACTTTGCATGCCCTGCGCATTGTCGAACACACCGTTGACCTCACAAAGTCTAGCATATGCTAAAGGCACCAAGATCCTTGGAGGTAAAGGATTGGCAGCCACAGTAGTGTTCCTATACCTAAAGGGAACATGGGAAAGGGTTCAGGGAAAGGCCACTGGGTCCTTGTACATCATCGGAGAGGAGAGCCCAGAGGAAAATCACACATGCACAAGAAAGGACTCTCTGGGAATTGGGGCGGGAGGCACTGGGGGATGGGGAGGGAGAGGGGTGGGGAGGAGGAGCAGTGGGTATGGGGGGAGGAGGATGGGAGGGAACTGGTGTACCTAATAAGTTTGTATGAGCTGAAATAAAAAAAAAAAAAAAAAGAAAACCAAGACAGCCCTTCCCCATCCCGCTCCACCGGACGCGTCGCGCATGGTCTAGCCGGGCCTCACTTCGACCTAGGTAAGCTCTGCCCGTGCCCCGCCCCCGAGAACCCCAGGCCAGCCCAGGGGACCCAGCTCCTACCCCACCATCCAGCAGGAGCCGCACGCAGGGCGGAGGGACGAGGAGGACCTCCCCCTGGGTCCGGGCCCCGCCCCAGCTTCCCTCAAGTTAAATAGCTCCACGCCAACGCTCCCATCCTCCCTTCCCCACCCTGCTTCCCTGGTCGGAACTTGGGCTTGGCCCAGCCGGGCCTGACCCGTGACCTAGGTAAGCTCTGTCCCTGACCACCCCAAGATCCCCAGGCCAAATAATTCGGTTTAGTGAAATTGAAAGATCTTAAGAGTTTAAACGACAATGCCAAAGTCAAAGTACAAATCCATGAGAAGCAACACTCAGGTAAACAAATTTCCCACTGAAGGAATTAATCCCATAATGTTACACTCTAACCAGAAAAAACCCACGGAAATATGGCCAAGAAAGCCTGACCCAGGATAACGACTTTCAAAATATGATCATTACCATGTTCAATGCTATGAAAGAGGAAATCCGGGAGGAATTACATAATCGAATTAATCGCTTTGAAGAGGAATACAACAGACATTTGGAAGAGTTGAGAAAAACAGTGCAAGAAACAAAAACTGGCATAGAGCAGTTAAAACAGACTCAAGCAGAGTTTAAAACTGAGCTAAAAGACAAGTTATCTTCAACCCAGAACTCCACAGAGAGTCTTATCAATAGAACTAATGAAGCAGAAAACAGAATTTCAGACCTTGAAGATAAAGTGGGAGTACTAACCAGCTCAATGGAAGAGGTGGTTAAAGCCAAAAAGATACTTGAGAGAAATATCGAAGAGATATGGGACACCCTGAAGAAGCCTAACATGCGTATTCATGGAATACCAGAGCAAGAATCTCAAAATACCACCCCAGAGGAAATTTTTCAAACGATCATCAAGGAAAACTTTCCTCACCTAAAAAAAGAGAGGCCCATCCATATACAAGGGGCATTCCGCACCCCAAAATATACGACCAAAACAGAAGCACCCCACGGCAAATAATAGTTAAAACACTCCACATTCAAGATAAAGAATTGGTGCTGAGAGCTTCAAGGGAGAAAAAACAAGTCACTTTTATGGGTAAACCTATTGAAATAACAAATGACTTCTCAGTCGAAACAGTAAAAGTAAGAAGACCTTGGACAGACATACTTAAAGTATTGAGTGAGCAAAAATGTTAACCCAGGCTGATTTACCCTGCAAAACTATCAGTCATGATCGAGGGAGAAAGAAAAATCTTCCAGCACAAAGACAACTTGAAGGGATACATCTCCACCAAACCAGGCCTTCAAAAAATGCTAGAAATGATACTCAAGCGTGAAGAAAAAAACAGGCATATCCAGGAGAACAGAAGGCAAGTATAACACCATTAAAAGCGAAGCAATATACTTATAAAAACTACTAAACATAATAAATGTCTGGAATTAAAAATAGTTTCTCCATTATAACACTAAAGGTTAATGGAATTAATTCACCGATCAAGAGACACAGATTACAAACTTGGATTAAAAATCACAATCCATCAATCTGCTGCCTGCAGGAAACCCATCTCACCACAAAAGATAGGCACGCTCTAAAAATAAAAGGCTGGTCAATAATTCTACAAGCTAATGGAAGCAGAAAAGAGGCAGGGATAGCCATTATGCTATCAGACAAACTGGACTTCAAACCAAAGAAAATTATAAGAGACACTTATGGATACTACATTTTAGTCACAGGTACAATTCACCAGGAAGACTTCACAATACTGAACATATATGCACGCAATACGGGCCCCTCCACATTCATTAAGAAAACCCTACAGCGTCTAAAGCAAGAAATCAACCCCCAAACGATAATTCTTGGGGACTTCAACACCGCCCTCTCAACATGGGATAGATCAACAGGTCAAAAGCTTAACAGAGACACTTTAGAACTTAATCAAACCCTGAAAGAAATGGACCTTACAGATCTCTATCGAACTTTTCATCCACGCACCCAAGAATAGACATTTTTCTCAGCAGCACACAGAACTTTCTCCAAAATAGATCACATATTGGGCCACAAAACGAATCTACACATGTACAAGAAAGTTGAAATTCTAACCTGTGCCCTATCAGACCACCACGTTCTAAAGCTGGACATCCACAACACATCAAACAAGAGAAAATACACTAACTCCTGGAAACTTAACACTATGATGCTGAATGAGAACTGGATTCAGGAAGAAATTAAAAAGGAAATTCAAGATTTCCTGAAAGTGAATGATAACGAAAATACAACTTACCAAAATCTCTGGGACACAATGAAAGCTGTTCTAAGAGGTAAGTTCATAGCTCTTAATGCCTACATCAAAAAAATGGAAACATCAGAAGTAAATAACTTAACGATGCAGCTTAAGGCTTTAGAGAAACTAGAGCAATCTGATCCCAAAAGTAGTAGAAGAGAGGAGATTAGCAAAATAAGGGGAGAAATATCTGAAATCGAGATTAGGAAAATGATTCAGAGAATGAACCAGTCAAAAAGCTGGTTCTTTGAAAAAATCAATAAGATTGATACACCCCTAGCTAAATTAACCAAAAGCAAGAGAGAGAAAACCCAAATTAACAAAATCAGAAATGAACATGGAGTTATCACTACTGATAACCAAGAAATCCAGAGAATTATAACATCATATTTCAAAAACTTATACTCTGTGAAGTTTGACAACACAAAAGAGATGGATGAATTTCTAAGTAAAAACAACTTACCTAAATTGAATCAGGAAGTTGTGAATTATTTTAATAGTCCTATAACATATAAGGAAATTGAGGAAGTAATCTTGAATCTTCCCACCAAAAAATGTCCTGGACCAGATGGATTCAGCACAGAATTCTACCAGACATTTAAGGAGTCAATAACACCAATACTCCTTAAACTGTTCCATCAAATAGCAAAGGAAGGAATGCTACCAAATTCCTTCTATGAATCTAATATTGTTTTAATCCCAAAACCTAATAAAGATTCACTTAAAAAAGAAAACTATAGGCTGATCTCTCTGATGAACACAGACACAAAGATTCTCAACAAAGTTTTAGCAAATCGGATTCAAAAACATATTAAAAAGATTATTCATGGGGACCAAGTAGGCTTCATTCCTGGCACACAAGGTTGGTTCAACATACGCAAATCAATAAATGTAATTCACCATGTAAACCAGTCCAAAGTCCAAGACCACATGATACTCTCGATAGATGCAGAAAAAGCTTTTGACAAGATCCAACAGCCTTTTATGATCAAAACACTAGAGACAGTAGGAATGGAAGGAACCTTTATCAATATAATAAAAGCTGTATACAACAAGCCCACAGCAAGGATTATGCTCAACGGGGAACAATTGGAAGCATTCCCACTTCGATCAGGAACTAGACAAGGCTGTCCACTCTCACCACTTCTATTCAATATTGTACTTGAAATCTTAGCTGAAGCCATAAGACAAGAAAGGGACATAAGAGGGATTCAAATCGGCAAGGAAGAAGTCAAACTATCCCTATTTGCAGATGACATGATCTTATACCCGAGTGATCCCAAAAACTCCACTAGGAAGCTCCTGGAACTAATTGAGAAATCAGCAGGGTGGCAGGATACAAAATAAATGTGCAAAAATCAGGGGCCTTCCTATATGCCCAGAATGAAAGAAGTGAAAAAGCCTTGAGAGAAACAATCCCATTTACTATAGCCCCTAAAAAAAAGAAATACCTTGGTATAAACCTAACCAAGGAGGTAAAAGACCTTTACAATGAAAACTTTAAAACCCTAAAGAAAGAAATTGCAGAAGACACCAGAAGGTGGAAAGACCTCCCATGTTCCTGGATTGGCAGAATCAACATCGTAAAAATGACCATCCTACCAAAGGCAATATACAAATTCAATGCTATACCAATTAAAATCCCAAAGCAATTCTTTAAAGAAGTTGACCAAACAATCTCAAAATTCATATGGAGGCAGAAAAGACCCAGGATAGGAAAGACAATCCTGAGTAACAAAAACACTGCTGGAGGTATTACCATACCGAACTTTAGTCGATATTACAAATCCATAGTTATAAAAACAGCCTGGTACTGGCTCCAAAATAGACACACAGATGAATGGATAAGGGTTGAAGACCCAGATATAAGCCCACAAAATTACAGCCATTTGGTCTTTGACAAACGGGCCCAAAGAATCCAATGGAAAAAGAACAGCATCTTCAACAAATGGTGCTGGCAAAACTGGATCTCCACATGCAGAAGATTAAAGCTGGACCCATACTTGTCACCATGTACAAGACTTAATTCCAAATGGATCAAGGACCTTGATATCAGGCCAGAGAGTATAAAAACCATAGTTGAAAGGATAGGGAACTCCCTCGAGCTGATTGGGCTAGGCCAACATTTCCTAAACAGACATCCAATGGCACAATCACTGCTACCAACTCTCAACAGTTGGGATCTTGTGAAATTAAAGAGCTTCTCTTCAGATAAAGAGATTGTAACACGAGCTCAAAGGCAACCCACAGAATGGCAGAAAGTCTTCACTAACCACATATCTCATAGAGCTCTACTGTCCAGAGTGCACAAAGAACTTAGAAAACTAAACACCAAGGAAACCAATGGCCCAATTAAAAAATGGGCCCTGGAACTTAAAAGAAACTTTACCAGGGATGAAATTAAAATGTCTATCAAATATCTTAAAAAATGCTCCACTTCTTTAGCCATCAGAGAAATGCAACTCAAAACTTCCCTGAGATATCATCTCACCCCAGTCAGGATGGCAAAAATCCACAATACAAACAACAACAAATGCTGGAGAGGATGTGGAGAGAGGGGATCTCTCCTACATTGCTGGTGGGAATGCAGGCTCATACAGCCACTCTGGCGAGCCGTCTGGAGATTCTTAAAGAAATTAAAGATTGAAATGCCATATGACCTTGCGATTCCACTTTTGGGAATAACCCCCCATACAGCAGAGGCTCACCTCGATAGCACAAGCACAACCATGTTCATAGCAGCACTGTTTACAATAGCAAAGACATGGAATCAACCCAAATGTCCAACAGTTGACAAGTGGATAAGGAAACTGTTGTATATCTATACAATGGAGTACTACTCAGCCATCAAAAATGATGAATTACTGGAATTTGCTGGGAAATGGATGTCATTAGAAACAATTATATTAAGTGAAGTATCCCAGACCCAGAAAATTAAGCGCCATATGTACTCCCTAATAGGTGGCTCCTAATACCAAACCCACCCAGCCCATCTTGAGACTCTCATAGGTATATCTATGTATTACCTACAGTAATTGAATGCATTATGAACAGGAGGGATGGGTTTGGAGGGCCACACCAGAAGCAAGGAGAGAAGTGACCATGTTACAGCAGAGAAAATAGGTCTTCATCAAGGACTGCAAGAAAGTAATGTGACACCTGGTTAAGTTCACAGATATTCGTTCCTTATCATTTACAACTAAGGGGATATGAGCTCACCAGAAGGGGAGGGCATATAGTCTGGCGGAGTAAAAAGTAACCATTTTGCAAATGGGTGATTGACCCCTCCCATTGCCAAATGCCATATGACCGTGAGATTCCACTTTTGGGTATAAGTATTACATCTATCCTTGAATGTGCTCTTATAATAAGACTCCAGTTTAACAGCTTTCTGTCTCTGGCCAGGGCGTGACATACAGTGCCCATCACGATGGAGTGAAGGACATTGCAGGAGCAACAAAACTGCAAAAGAAAATCAACAAACCACTATCCAGAGACTCTATATCAACCACCTAGAACTAGGTCAGACTAATCTCTCCCCATCCTGAAGCTCAGGGACATTTGTGGAAGAGGGGGCGGTAAGAGTGTAAGAGCAAAAGGATGGGAGGAGCAATGATTTGCAAGATACTCCACACAAGTTAGGGCCGAAGCAATCATAATTGGACATTGCATTCCCGGCACAATGTCCAACACACTATTGACCTCACCAAGTCTAGCATCTGCTAAAGGCACCAAGATCCTTTGAGGTAAGAGATTGACAGCCACAGTAGTGTTCCTATGCTTAAGGGGAACACAGGAAAGGGTTCAGGGAAATGCCACTGGGTCCTTGTAAGTCATCAGAGAGGAGGGCCCAGAGGAGATTCAGGCATGCACAAGAAAGGACTCTGGAAATTGGGGCGAGAGGCACCGGGGGATGAGGAGAGAAGGGTGAGGGGAAGGGGAGGGAGGGAGGGAACTGGTGTACCTATTAAGTTTGTATGAGCTGAAATAATAATAAAAAATGTATTAAAAATTTAGAAAAAAAGAAAACCAAGACAAAGTGGGCCTGGACCTCTCACATATTGCACTATTTCTTCCATAAACAAAATTTTAAGTTGCCTCACTTTCTTGGGCATATGTCTAAATTGGTTGATGAGATAGTCTAGTGTCTGTATTTTTAACTTTATTTTTATTTATTTATTTAGTATGTGCATGTATGTGATATCAGAGAACACTGTGTGTTCCTGTGGATGACCAAAGGTGACTTTGGGAATCATCCTGGATTGCTCTTACTTCCTTTTTTGCTTCAGTATGGGATTTCCAGGTTCTGCCCACCAGGGCTGGAAATGCAGACCACTACTCTTTCTGTCCAGTGTTTTTACCTGCGACCTGGGATCTGAACTCAGGACCTTCTGCTTGTGAGACAGAGTCTTAATCTCTGAGTCATCTCTCCAGACCTTCTTTCTATATTTTGAGAATATAAGCATTTTCCCATTCCACTTTCTCTTTCTTTTACTCTCAGACTATTCTTTTCTGCTCACTGCCCCCCTTTTTTATTTTGGGACGAGGCCTCATTATATAGCCTCAGAACAGAACACTGGATTCTCCTACCTCAGCCAATCAAGTGACATGATCATCACAGGAGTGCACCCTCCAGATCAATACAGTTATCCAAACTACATGAAATTGACAAAAAGACATTCATCCTAGATTTGGAGCTATTTGACATGGAGTACTGTGATACCTTTAAATGGTAATATACTGTCAATAAATCACTCATTATATGAAAAAGCACCCTTCCGAATTTCTTGGATAAATAAATGCTGGAGGCTTGGTGATTAATGGCTACTCCGTCCTTTCTGCTTTTCCTGTGTGAATATTTAAATAAATGTAGAACTAAAGGAAAAAAAATACAAATAAAAACAAACAAAATGAGAAACCCACAAGAAAAGAAAAAAAAATCAAAAAGAAATAATAGAAAATAGTAGGATTCCTGGTAGACTGAAGAGATTAAACATGTTGGGTCAAAGTTTTTTTCTCTAACCAAGTAGTTATCTTCCTTTCTTTACAGCCTTGGTTGAAGGCTGGCAAGATGACTTGGCATGTAAAGGTATTTATGTACAAACCTAGGTGACCTGAGTTCAATCCCCGTAACCCACATGGTAGAAGGAGAACTGACTTCTTCAAATTGTCCTCTGATCTTCACATGCATGGTATGCACATTCTCTCTCTCTTGCTCTCACATGCTCTCAAACTTTTCTCTCTCAAATAAGTAACATGTTACAAAATAAAAAGTTAAAAATGATATTGGCTGTTTTCCCCACTGTTCTCCATTAGACCTATCTAACAAAATGTGTGGTATTAATAACCACTGAGAATGCATAGATCATACAACTTGTATTTATGGCACACTGACTGTGGATGGTCTATATAAATAAATAAATAAATAAATAAATAAATAAAGATGTGTACTTGTGTCAGCTAGTACAGGTGTCAACTTGACAATAACAGGCTTAGCCTTTGGATACATCTATGGAGAATTATTTCATTGTATCAACCTATGAGCAAACCTGTAAAAGATGTGGTAGATACAGCCTTTGATAGTTGGGGTGACCATTATCCACACAGATGGATAATATGGAGAGAGAACTAGTTGGCAAGCTGGCAGACTGTTAAGCTAGAAAGTAAGCATCTCCCTCAGCTCCCAATGTTATTATTAACTCTTCTCCCTTGATAATTGAGTGTAGCCAGAAATTGTGAGCATGAATAAATCTTCTTTCCTTAAATTATTTGGTTCATGTATTCATATAAGCAACTGAGAAGTAAGACAGTATCTTAAAGGAAATGGGGGCATTATCATTATCTTTGCTCTAGCATCTGCTGGAGTTTAAATGAGCACTAGGCTGACTCCAAGGAATCCATTCCAGCTCTCAGATCTGCTCTTGGCCTAACTCCCAATTCCATTCTAGTTAGGTACAAGAGGGACATGCAGGGCAGGATGACTCAAAAACATCAATGAAATCAGTGGGCCTAGTGTTTTCACAGTCATCATCTTATCTCCTGAACAGCCTGATTGCTCAGAGCGGTACTTCCATAGGGAAGCTGTGCCTCAGAGTTTATACCTAGAGTTCAGCTTCACATTTCAGTTAAAAAAATAAAAGAAAGAAAAAAAGAAAAGAAATTGCTTTTTGAATAAGTGGATGATTTTATTGTTAAAGAAAACTTCATTTTCTGAAAAAAAATGATATTTTGTGTGTGTGTGTGTGTGTGTGTGTGTGTGTGTGTGTGTGTGTGAGTGTGTGTTGCAGAGCACATGTGGAGGTCAGAGGATAATTTTCAGAATTTGGTTGCCTCTTAAAATGTGGCCTTTGGGAATGATACCGAAGTTGTCAAGCTTTGGAGCAAGCACCTTTATTCACTGAGCCATATTTTTTTTTTTTATTTCTTCCACTCATACAATGTTGATAAGTACCGCATTTCCCTCCCTCCCTCTACCCCTCCCTGGATTTCCTTTGCTCCCTGCCCCTTTTTCCCCTTCCTTTCCCCCCTCCCTCCCTTTATCCCAGTGGGGGTCCCCCCATTCCTGGAGCATCCTTTAGTGTGCATGACAAACTTCCTTCTGGGTCCTCCTCTCTGATGAGGTGTAAGGACTCAGTAGCATTGACTAGAACTCTTTTTTGTGTTCCCCTTTAGTATAGGAACACTATTGTGGCTGTTAATCCCTTGCCTCTAAGGATCCTAGTGCCTGTGATCCATGCTAGACTTTGGGGGTTCAATGATATGTTGGTCATTGTGCAGGTCATGCAAAGTCCTATTATGATTACTTTGGCCTTAACTTGTATGGAGTATCTTGTATATCCTTGCTCCTCCCCGTCTTTAAGCTCTTACAATCTTATTGCCCCCTCTTCTGCAAATTTCCCTGACTGAGCCATCTTTTTTAAAAAATTATTTTTTATTCTTTAGCATGACATACATGAATAAAGTGATTTTATCTTGATGGCCCACAAATCTCATTTCTTAGGTGATTAGATTTTTATTAAACTATTTTTTGTGTTCATGTGTGTATCTGGGCATGTACTAAAGGACACTTGAGTGTCATGTGAGTGTGGAGATCCAAGGGTAAAATTGGGAATCATCCCGAATTGTTCTAACTCCTTGTTGCTTTGTTCTGACCTTTTCCAGGCTCCGCATTACAGAGCTGGAATTGTAGGCTACTGCCACACCCATGTCATTTTCACGTAGGATCTGGAGATTGAACTCAGGTCCTTTTGCCTTTGAGGCAAAAGCTTTAACTCCTAAGTCATTTCCACAGCTCCAACTAAACTATTTTTCAAATATCACCAAATACATGTTTTGTAAAGAAGCAGCATAGTCCTCAAACAAATGTCATTTAATGCAATAATATTTGGTTAACTCCAACTTTTAAAAATGTGGAAGTTGGAAAAATTGACACTTAGGGTCTTCAAGTTAAGCTGAGATCTTGCCTTTAATAGGTCTGTGGTTATACCTTTCTTGCGACCAGTTTTCTCCTCTACAAATGGGAATGATAATATCTAGCTTTCAGGTATGGTTGGATCATGGAGATACAATGGAACAATGTGCACCATAGGAACTAATAAGAAAATGTATTACATTATGTAATATAGGATACACACACACATACACACACACACACACACACACACACATCTTTTAGGCACACCTAAATTGTTTTTCTTTCATAAAGAAGAAATTATGCTTCTTATGGGAAATGTACCTGGAGACAATCATATTAAGAGAATTATAGCAGTCACAGAAAGATAATCACATTTCTTCTCTCATATGTGGTTCCCAGATTTTATAAAAACACGTAAAATCATGCATGCTTATATATATAACAGGAAAGTAGAAGTGAAACTGGGGAACAAATTGAGGGGAGAAAAGGAAGGCAAAAGGCAGGGAGAATATAGTCAACATGTTGTATACATGTATATGCAAATATGTAACAGTATTATGTACATTCATACTGTGTTACATATTTGCACTTAAAGGGTATTACGATTTTCTGTTGAGGGTAGTTTAATTCTGAGGCCTCATTTGTTTTGGAAAGTGCAGAGGACAAAGGCAGAAAGAGAGAGAAGGAAGGGGGAAGAGAAAGAGAGAGAGAGGGAGAGCCAGAGAGAGAGAGGGAGAGCCAGAGAGAGAGAGAGAGAGAGAGAGAGAGAGAGAGAGAGAGAGAGAGAGAGAGAGAGAGAACACATTGTGCTGCATCACTTCACGGCCTCTGTAGGTTATCTCAGCATCAAAGGCACTTGTCTTTTGGAGATATTTTGGTTTTGAAATGCAGGGATGGTAATATCTCACTTTAGGAACATGGTAGTGCTTTTTCAGAGACATCTTTGTGGAGTGGGAATAGTCAGTCCATCATCTTCACTCCAGAAAGGTCTGCATGTCAAATACACATAGATTTTTCTTATGAACCATTTGCTTGAAAAATTTCAAAAGTTGAGCACCCTATGAAATCTTCCAATAATGAGTGGTGGTTTCACATAGAGTTTGAGACAGCATGTGCTTCTTAAGGTCTGATTCAAATCTTCGTGCTGTAGCTGTTTTCTCTCTTGTCTGTTCCTGTCAGCAAAAAAAAACTGTGTGCTTTTGTTTAGATATTTGTCTCTGCCCTCATCCATCAATATATCTTGATTTACTGAAATATGAAACTGAGCAGTGCGTAAGCTTGGCTGGATCATGGTAAAGCACTACTATAAACAATTGAGTCTTTGCTCTTGGTAGATGTTATGAAGTTCCCTACTCTGCTTTCTTCTTTCCAACTGAAGACTGTCCATGTTCTTAAAGACAGTCATGGGAAACACAGGCCGCCCATCTGCCACAGTTATTTGAACAGACGGGCAGCTCTGGACATAATGGCTGAGCATCTCAGCAGCTGTGATACACACAGTGTTCTCCCTACTCACCAATCAGATTGTATCTGACGTTCTTCAGTTCTACTTGGGTGCTGATTACTCACACCTAAGAGCCAATTTGTTTCAGAGCCATAGCTTCTCATCATCTGATCCTTGCTCAGATCTGCTTTTCTGCTGGTATTCTTTATTTAATTGAATGGTACTACACTTCTTGTGCTTTGTTGAACTTGAAATTCAGCCAGTCAAAACTGTTCTTCGATTTTAGCTCCAGTATTTCACCAATATGTCAATCTTCTTCATTCATATTGGATCACTTGTATTCAGCCTCTAACAATTGTGTTTATGTAACATCTTAAAACTGAGCAGCATCTTGGGCAGTGCCACTGCAGAGGTGTATTACAAAGAAATCTCAACTCATTGTCTAAAAAGGCAACTTACTCTGCATAGCAGTTATTTGCACTAACATAATGCTATGCTTTGCCCTGGCCACAACTGTGTTACTTAAACAGCCTCTGAAGTGATCTCTTGGCCTCTGTCACTATTTTCTTCCACTCTATCCTCTGATGCTATAACAACAGTCATCTTCTAAAATACATCACCCTTCTTAATGCTGCTACTTGATCCCCATTGTCCGGAGGAACATAAAAGCAGCACTTTCAACATCTCACCTCTTGTTATCTCTCTTTTATCTCTCCCTCCTCTTCCATGTCATTGTTCTTCCACCATAGTGACATTTTGACATACTGACACTATTTATTTTTTGAGCATGTACCATGACTATTCAATGAATATGCCACCTATGGGAGATCCTAAATCAAAAGGAATCAGGTAGTTTTATATAGTGCTAACTATGTTTGGAATGCATCATGTGAAAAAGAGACTCTCTCAGGGCGATGAGGCTTATATGTCCCTTCTTCTGAGACAAAGAATTCTCTTTTTGGTACAACTTTTCTAGACAGAATCAGGAAGGTTGTTTAGAGTCAACTGATCATAAGTGTGATAATCTTGGGTATCAATTTGACACACCAGACATTAACTGAAATCATCTGAGACCAATTGGAGATATTATCCAGATTAACACATTTACAATACAAAGACCAGCCCCATATCTGATTGAAACTTCCCTAAATCTCATTGGAACCTCCCAGTAGTGGATCAGATAAAAGGAACCACAGAATAGGAGACTGGGAAGAGGAGAGAGACTCTCTGAAGCTGTGCTAGGAACCTCCCCACCCCGTTTTATTTCTTTGACTTTCCAGCTCTCCAAGTCTTCAACATGACTAAAGACTCTAGGAATCCTCCAGCCTTCAGCCACCACCCACTGGATATGTGCCATGACTTAGCCTGCCAGCTTCAGCCACCAGCCATGTAACCTCCACTCTGGAAGACTGTATCTCCCCTCTGGATCCTTAAGGTGGATAAATTTCCTTTTCTCCCTTAAGTTATTTGACTTTGTGTGTTCTCTCACAGCAATAGTTAAGAGTAACTGTTTCAATAGGAAAGTCTCTTTCCTCTCTCCACTCTCCTTTATAAATATGTTCACACTCTTCCTTATTTCCATAAATGCTTCTTTCCTTTGCCTTTTGTAGGATTTTGATTAATAGAAAGTCTGTTTAGGCACTTGTCACAGTGATCTACTCTCTAATAAAAGTAGTTTATTCATTTTTCAGATCTTCCCACTCCCTGTTTATTTTCATAGTTGAGTGTGTTTGATCCTTTCAAGGGTGTTTGGGGTGAGACAGAGGAAGAAAGGAACGAAACCCCAGTTAGGCATATATCTAGTATTGTATAGAGTACTCATGATAGGTTGAGGTGGGAAAAGACATTATAGTTAATGATAAAAGGAAGACTGTGCAATGTATTCGTTTAATTTTTCTGGTTATCTTTAGAGAAATAAAACAACAAGAACATCTTAACTGTGAAGCAAATCACTAATTGCCTATGCAAAAACAACCCTTAATTGCCTATGCAAAAGCAAATCTAAATTCAGTACTAAGAGATACCTGATTTTCATTTAAAAACATGGCATCAAAGGCAACCAAGATGCAACTCAGTGGGCTATCCACACCAAAGGATATGAAAGTAGTAGGTAGACTATGGGGTGTAATGGGAAAAGTATGGAGATGGGATTGGGGATCAAGGTATGCAAAGGCAAGAATGCACTGTATTCATTTATGTAACTCTAAAAGAATAAAAATAAAAGTAAAATTAATAGAAATAAGCCAAACATTAAGTAGCAGAATGCTCAAGAAAAGTGAATTCTATAGGGCAGCCATCCATTTTGAAAATCCTATTTCCCCTTTTTCAGTGACTAGTTAAAGTACAGATGATGTATGTGACTCGGTTCTGGCAATGTGATAGAGGAAAAAGTCCTCTGGCATCTTTATCTACCTTTGGACATCACATTATATAAGATGATTAAGCCTTATTGTTTAAAATACTTTTAGACAACTATTTTGCTTTCTCTCTCTAATACTACCCTCTCTGATACACCAATCAATATTAAACTTGCAACATTTCCTCTAATTACTCTGAAAATATTATTTCATGAGAACCACACATTTGTAAAACATTAGAGCAAAATGTCCCTTCAAGTACTGTCTAGTCAATTTACTTCATTTTACACACTAAACATCTGTGTATAAGAAAAGCATTTAAAGAGTGCTTGGACTCTTTTGCATGCTTTATAATTGCATCACCTGTTGTTTACTGGTTTAGAAGAATGATGACAAAAATCAGAATTCTGTGTACAAATGAATACCATACTGAATTATTTCTTCTTTATTTTCACTGGCAAAATTTCTTGCTAAATATTTGTGAGATGTATTTCAGAAAGATGATACTTTCAATTAAGAATGCTTAAAACATACTAGAAACAGATGTTAATATACACACAAATAACAAATATTCATTAAAAAGATTCCTACAAATCTTTGTTCACTACTTTTTTTTTTGAGCGATAAAGGGCAGGGAAGCAAGTGTTTTTTTTTTATTTATTTCAGCTCATACAAACTACTTTTTAAAAGTTGACTTATTGTTTCATGTAAAAATAATACCATTATATATTTTAGAAAACAGTCACTAAACAATATTGGTCTTATTGTATAAATGATTTCAATATGAGATATTTGATTAGATTTGTGGTTTACCTAACTTTATTCCCAGCCGAACTCACCATTTCTCCCCAAGCTTTTCAGAGGAGAGAAAAGGTAACTTACATAAAGAGAAATTTCTGCTATCTAACATTGTAACAAATACATCAGGCACTCCTTTACCTAATTTGTGTATGAGAAAATTGTTATCCATTTCTGTGATGCCAAATGGCGATAATGCTTGAAAACCAGTGGTGCCTACCTGAGTGATATCCATTCCTGAGTCACAGCTCAGTGGCTGTGTAGAAGTCAGACCGTTTGAACCGATTACAGTTGTGACCACAGTGTTCTCATCAATTCTCCGAATCGTGGTCCCATCCACAAAATAAATGAATCCATGCCTATCAACTGTGATGCCTGTGAGGAAAGAGAAAATTAGCATTAATAGTCCAGTATCCACATTTACACTAAGATTGGTATTTTGAAAGAAACCATAGATGTGGAAAGGCATCAAAAAGACTTATAGATTCAAGTTTGCTTGGCACAGACAGGACAGTAATGGGAGAGATTTGTTGAGACACGTATTTGTTTCTTTGAGCTTTGAAAGGAAATGACAAGAAAACAATGCACAAAGATAAAATTCAGTCTAATAATTTAGTTTTATCCAGCCTTACACTTCTGCTCTATTGATGTTCATTTACTCCTACATACATACAGAGATAGATTCTCCTTAAGATAAACAGGGAAAAGAGGGAGGAGGTAGTGTCTGCTACATTTCCTTTGGGGTGTAGCTATTCAGGACAGGGCTGCATTAGGAAATGATTGATTTTGAAAGGATTAGAGTTATTTTAATCAACTTACATTCAGTCAAAGAGAATTACATAATTCTGACAAGTCACACTACGGAGTTTTTTCTATTAAAGAAGGATTTGGAGAGCAAAATTTATAGGGAATGAATGAGCTTCTAGAAAAATAAAGTAGTGTTAATTCTAGCCTGATTTCCTTTTGTAAAATTTATATTTAGGGTTTCATACATGAATATGATGAATTCTTATAATTTTTACCACTTATTGCCCAATCCCATATCTCTACTTTTTTCTCCATTGCAAATCTTTCCTACCAGTCTCTTACTAGATTCCAAGTCCTTTTTTATGTATAGCCTACTAAGTTCTATCTGTGTTGCTATT
This sequence comes from Typhlomys cinereus, assembly GCA_023101885.1. Classification (NCBI taxonomy): domain Eukaryota; kingdom Metazoa; phylum Chordata; class Mammalia; order Rodentia; family Platacanthomyidae; genus Typhlomys; species Typhlomys cinereus. Next base: position 6,573,552 of record JALPQD010000058.1, read on the forward strand.
GATGGCATGTGTTTGGGCACTTGCTAGAGTAAGGACAATGTATCAATGGGTATATCATTGAGGAAAGTAGCTCTTCTTTCCCCACATCCAAAATTCAACCTTTATTAGTCTCTCAGGGAGGTGCAGTGCCTCTTGAGATCTTTCCCCTTTCGTGGTAAAAGGTTGTTACTAGTCTGTTTTTTTGAAAAGTGTATAACAATAGCAATTAGAAAAATTGACATTTAATACTGAATATATAGGTAATAATTGATTGAATTTTTTTAAAAAAAATTTCCTTGCATGACCTGCACAATGACCAACACATTATTACCCCTCAAAGTCTAGCATGGACTAAAGGCATTAGGATCCTTAGAAGCTAAAGATTAATAGTCACAATAGTGTTCCTATACTTAAGGAGAACACAAGAAAGAGTTCTAGGAAATGCCACTGAGTCCTTACATCTCATCAGAGAGGAGGACTCAGAGGAAAGTTTGACATACACATTAAAGGATGCTCCAGGAAGGGGGGGAGGCACTGGGAGATAGGGACGGAGGGGGGAAAAGAAAGGGGAAAAGGGGGGAGGGAGCAAGGGAGTCCAGGAAGGGGAGGAGGGAGGGAGGGGACCAGGGTACCTATTAAGTTTGTATGAGCAGAAATAAAAAAAATTTCCTGTTTATCCTTTGGTAGAATAAGAAAAAGATGGTCTTGCCTTTATCTAATTAAGGTCACTATGTGATTTTCCCAGAAATGAAGCATGACTAAATTTCATGACCCAGATACTCTTTGATAAGCTGTGAAGAGTTGCTGTTATATGAAGTAATATATAGGAAAAGCATCAAACCTCCACAAGGAACATATGACTCCAACTCCAATTTTCCTTGGCATTTCTCAGAATGCTTTTTAAAATATCCATGTGAAATTACAGTAAGACTCCCTTATATGAGTGTGAGGAGATTATATTCCAGGATCTGTAGTGGATTAATATAGTTCTGAATTATATAATACATATATATGCATATAATTTAGTGCTTGGTTTCAAGTATATAGGATATTTTCATTAACTGCACAATCTCAATGTACAGACATTTTGCCATCTTATATGATCACAAGAAACAGAAGGCTGGTACTGTGTGTGGGCCTGCTTATGGGCCAGAGACTTTTCTCTCTGGAACCTGAACCCTGGATTGCCCATGAACTGGCACCCTTTCCCCCTCTTCACCCACTCCCAGCTAATTACACACATACAGAAAATAAATCCAAGTAGACAATTTCATACAACACCAGCCTTCAAGAGATGTAAGCTTATAACTTGGATTAAACATCACGACCCATCAATTTTCTGCCTCCAAGAAACACACCTCATCTTGAAAGATAAACACTTTCTCAGGGTAAAAGGATGGTCAAAGAACTCCAAGTAAATGGAAAGAAGAAACAAGCAGGAGTTGTCATCTTAATATCAGACAAAATAGACTTCAAACTAAAGAAAATGATATGAGATACAAATGGATACATCTTTTTTAAAATTTTTTTTATTATTTATTCAATTGTGCGTGTGTGTGTATGTACGTGTGTGTGTGTGTGTGTGTGTGTGTAGAACCACGGACGAATTCGGGAACCACCATGGACGCCTCCACCTCCTTCTGCCCCCGTATTCACAGGCTCCGCCCTACCAGGACCAGAAGCGCAGGCCGCCCCCGCTTCCGCCTGGCGTCTATACGTGGGATCTGGGATCCGAACTCAGGACCTTCCGCCTGCAAGGCAGGGGTGTAACCCCTGAGCCACCTCTCCAGCCCCAGATACTACATCTTAGTAGAGGGAAAATTCCAGCAAGAAATTTTCAATCTTAAACATAAATGCACCAAACATGGAGGCACCCAAATTCACCAAACAAACATTTCAGGAGACAAAACAACTAATCAACCTAAATACAGTACTATTAGGAGATTTCAATACCCTACTCACACCACTGGACAGGTCTACAAATCAGAAACTAAACAGAGAGACATTGGAGTTAAATGAAATCATAAATCAAATAGACTTCACAGATATCTACAGAACATTTCATACAAACACTAAAGAATACACATTCTATTCAACAGTTCGTGGCACATTCTTGAAAACAGACCATATACTAGGACACAAATCAAACCTCCATATATACAGAGAAATTGAAATCATTCACTACATATTATCTGACCATCTACAACAAAGGAAACAATAGAAACCACACAAATTCATGGAAACTAAATAACACATTTTCGAATGAGGAATGGGTCAAAAAATGAAATAAAACAGGAAATTACAAACTTCCTTTTAGCTGATGAAAATGAAGATACAACCTAACAAAATCTATGGGACACATTGAAAGCAGTTCCAAGAAACAAGTTTATAGCATTAAATGCCTACATAACAAAAAGGAAATATCCTGAGAAAATGGCTTAATGTTATACCTGAAAGCCTTAGAAAAAAAGGAGTAAACCAATCTTAAAAGTAGGGCATGGAAAGAAATATTTAAGATCTGAGCAGCCATCAGAAAGATGAACTTACAGAATTTACTGGTAAATGATAGGACTGGAAAATTTAGCATTGAGTGAAGTATCTAAGACATAGAAAGATAAGCACCACATGTTTTCTGTTACATGTGGATGCTGCTACTGATATCCTTGTCAATGTATTTGTTTAGAATTATTTTATGAGCCAGAAAGGAACAAAAATGGGCAGTCCATATGCACAGGAATACAGAGTGAGGAAAATGGAAAAAAAGCTCTGAGTATATCCACTTAGAACCCAAAGACAAAATTATACTAGAAGTAACAGAAATGTGGCACTTCCTGATAAAATGTTGGTCAGAAAGGTCTTAAAGGCCCCCAAACATTATAGGCTTTTACCATTGCTCTTGGTTGCTCTCCACAAATTTTCAGTAAAACCCTACTACTGAAGATGCGACACATATGGATCACAGAACTTGGGTAAATCAACAGGAACTGGTTTGAGGACTTTCTCCTTGCTGGATACCTTACAAGAAATACTGTAGAAGTTGCTGAATAGAAATACTCATAGGCCCCATCAACACATGAAATCTGTAATTTGCATTGTAAATCACCATGACAATACGTGACCACCAGTGTAATAATGGCATGAGTACCAAGGAGACAACCAACAGCTTTCTGATTGGATTCAAGACCTGCTTGTCAGAATGGCACACATCCCTACTACTGTAAACAAGAACAAGAACCTAAAATATGGAAAGAAATATATCAATAGGAAAAACAGCCTATTAACTTACAGGTGAGAAGACAGTACATTAAACTGATCTGTTAATAGCTGTTATTATACCTATAGATTGGAAGAACATTTAACATTTAGCCTATAAGTCTTCTTCTACTGAAGATATAGAGGACCTCAATATCTTAACAGGATGCAGCCTAGGGCAATAAAAGAGCAGTGAAATGGACAGCGGTGGCCAACCACAATGCAGAGTACCAGTGACTCAGCAAGGATCATCCAGAATTAGACCAACCTAATTTCTCCCCATTCTAAGGCTTTGGGAACCTTGTAATAGAAGGGGCAGTGAGATTGTGAGAACCTGAAAATGGGAAGGTTCACCATTGGACAAGACATTCTACTCAGGGCAGGACTTCTGCATCTAGGAACTCACTACAGTGAGACTTGTCCTTCCCAGAACTGCATAATGACTGACATACCAACATGCCCCCATAGAGTACCTAGGAACTCAAGAAAGATAATCACATACAGTGGAAACCTTGGGGTCTAAATCTGGGATGAGTGAAGGGAAATGCCTCTATCAGTGTGATAGACAGAAGAGAGGCAACTTGATATGCCACAGAGGCTTGAACCCCCATAAGATTAGACAAGCCAGAGGGAATCCTGAAGTCCATAGAACCATACAGGCAGGAGGGCAGGAGGGAGAAGGAGGGACTGGTGAAGGGGGGAAAGGGTATGGGAGGGAGGGAGATGGAGGGAGGTACAGAGGGAAACAAGGATATTTGTAAAAGTAGAAAAACAAAAAAGTTAATGTAAAACACACTCGAGAGAATGAATCTACACATATTTTAAAAATATCTAGGGTGGCATGAAGGAGTGGGATATAGGAGAGTCAGAGGGACTTATAGAAATACCCTAAGATTGTGGGAGGTAACCCCATAGGAACCTCATATGCAAATAATATGTCAAAAATGTCTTTTACAGAAAGGAACAAGAATGGGAATCCCCTATCTAGAGGAGCACAGAGTAAGGAAAACACAGCAAAAAAATAAATAAATAAATAAAAAGAAAAAAAGAAAAGAAGCTCAGAGCCGATCCACTTATTACCCAGAGACAATTAATGATATACTAGAAGTAATAGGAGTGTGTCACTTCCTGAAAAAATGTTGGTCAGGGAGGTCTCAAAGGTCCCCAAACAATAATAGGCAATTGCCATTTCTCTTGGTTGCTGTCCAAAAAAAAATCATCAGTAAGACCCTGTTATGGAAGATGCAACACAAATGGATCACAGAACATGGGCAACCTGGGACTGGTGTGAGAACTTCCTCCTTGCTGGATAGCTTACACAGTACCAAGGAATACTGTAGACATTACTGGAGGTGGGGGAAGAAATAATCACGGGCCTCATCAGCTCATGAAATATGCAAATTGCAATAAAAATCACCATGGCAACAGGTGAACTTCAGTGTAATAGCGGCATGAGTTTCAAAGAGACAACCAACAGCTTTCTGATTCATCTCAAGATCTTGTCAGAATGGAACACATTCCCGTTACTATTAACTAGAATAAAAACCTAAAAAAATGGAAGGAAATATATCAGTAAGGAAAAACAGCCAATGAAGGTAGGAAGACAGTATTCTAAACTGCTTTGTATATTGCTACTATTAAACTCAATAGATTTGAACAGTACTTAGCATTCAGCCTAGAAATCTACAAGAGAAGTAGAGAATCTCGACACCCTGACAGGTTGGAGTCTAGACCAGTGGAATGAAGCTGAAAACAATGGCAAGCCATAATGCAGATTACTGGTGACCCAGCGATGCTCACCCAGAATCAGGCCATCCTAATCTCTCCCCATCCTAAATCACAAAAGAGGGAGTGGTAAGATTGTGAAAACCTAAAGATGGGAAGGTGCACTGTTGGACAAGGCATTCCATTCAAGGCAAGGATGCTGCATCCAGGAACTCACGGCAGTGAAACTTGTCCTTACCAGACCTCATAATGACTGAAATACCAACATACCCACATAGATTATGATGAACTGAAGAGAGATAAGAACGCACAGGAAAAACCTTAGGAACTAAAGATGGATGAGTGAAGGGAATGGCCCCTATCAGTGGGGTGGCCCAAGGAGGGGCAACTTGGTATACCACAGAGGCCCAAACCCCCACAAGAGTAGACAAGCCAGAGGGAACCCTGGGGTCCATAGATGTGGCCAGGTAGGAGGGTGGGAGGGAGTGGAATGGATTGATAAGGGAAAAGGATGGGAGTGGGAAGGAAGAGGGATAGAAGGAAAGCAGGGATTAGTACTCAATGTGTTTATAAAACTAAAGAGTAAATAAGTTAGAAAGAAATCCAAAGAAAAAATTCATTTAACTCTTAAAATTATTTTATTTATAGTAATCACTTTATTCCTGCTTACCTTACTTTATTCTGATCCTCATTTCATATTTTTATATAATTTTAACTGATTTTTAGCTTCTTTTGTAATTTTTGATTGCTAAAATTTTATTAATTTAAAAATGTAATCTTTCCCTATCATTTTTGTACTTTTTAGAATTCGTTAATCAGCTGCTTGAAAAATACTATTTTAAGGACTATTTAAACAATTTGATTAGCATACAAAAATCATTCACATTATTAAAATTAGAAGTATATGAATTGTAAAAACAGAAATAGAAGGTTGATGGGTTGGAGAAATAGTATATATAGTATACTATTATATATATACATATAATTTATAATATATATTATATATATAAAATGTTTTTTAAATTGGCCACACAAACTGCCTTTTAATTAACTATCATTATACCCATAGATTGAAGGAGCACTCAGCACTCAATATAGAAGTTTTCTTCTGCATTGAAGGTGTTTACAACAAAAATCACAACTGGACAAAATGTAGAAAGTAAGGGACTGTGGAATGCTTGACCCTGAACAGGACATCTAAGTCACCCCTACTCCTACCACAGGCTCCGTGCGAGAACAGGGAGTAGTAAGGTTATCAAAGAAGCTCTTGGCACTCAACCAAGAAACACCCATGTGTAATAGAAGATATGTAGTGCAGAGAAGCAGAAGAGGCCATAATACAAAGTAAAAGAGCAGACACTCAGCCCTATTCAGGGCATCTAAACTATCATACATCTCAAGGCTCAGGGAACATTGTGGAAGAAGGGGCAGTAAGAATGTAAAAGTCCTGTTAACAATTCTCCTGTTAACAGGACTTTTACATTCTTACTGAATTGTTTTCATGTGTATAAAATAATTAAACTCATTGTATGAATCAAAAAAAAAAGAATGTAAAAGTCAGAGGACTGGGAGAGATAATGTTAGGCAATAACCACTGTTCCTGTCAGCGCTGTAGTTCCCAAGATTTCAGTGCAGAAATGTCTACTTCCACTAGACCTCCACAATGACTGGCCTAACAACACATTGCAATGGAGTAGAGAAGATCCTATCAGACATGATGCTCCCCTGAGGAATGGTGTGGGATTGGTGCTAGACAAAAGAGAGGGTGAACCTCTAGATTCTACATACTGGTGGGTCATTTACACCCTGAAGGAGGTCCCAACACTAGCTAATGTGGCATCATTCAGGTAACCCAGTTGCTTGCATATATATGGAGCCATGGGAGAGGGAGGAAAGCATGGGAACCATGGGAGGGGAAAATGGGATGGGTGAGAGGGAATGTGGAAAGGACAGGAAATGGGTGATGAAAACACAAAAATTCATGGTTAATACAATTTAAAAAATACAATTTATGTCTATGGAAAATCCTCACATCTAGCAACCAAGGAACCAACCATATTCACACTAGAATATAATACATGTTTACTTATGTACTGAAAAAAAACAGACCCTTGTGATATGTGTGATAAAGTTTAATTTAAAAATTAGGCATTATTTGAGATCAACCACAAAACTTTTTTTTTCTGCTCCTTAGTCATTTTATTTTTTTATTTTTTTAACATTTTTTATTATTATTTCCGCTCATACAAACTTAATAGGTACATCGGTTTCCTCCCTCCCTCCTCCCCCCCAACCCCCTGGTCCCCCTCCCCTCACTCCTCCCTCCCTATCCTCCAGTGCCTCCCGCCCCAATTCCCAGAGAGTCCTTTAATATGCATCCCTGATTCTCCTCTGGGCCCTCCTCTCCGATGACATACAAGGACCCAGTGGCATTTCCCTGAACCCTTTCCCATGTTCCCCTTAAGCATAGGAACACTACTGTGGCTACCAATCCCTTGCCTCCAAGGATCTTGGTGCCTTTCGCAGACGCTAGACTTTTTGAGTTCAATAGTGTGTTGGACATTGCGCAGGGCATGCAAAGTCCAATTATGGTTGCTTCGGCCTTAACTTGTGTGGAGTATCTTGCAAATCATTGATCCTCCCATCCTTTTGCTCTTACATTCTTACCGCCCCCTCTTCCGCAAATTTCCCTGAGCTTCAGGATGGGGAGAAATTAGTCTGGCCTAGTTCTAGGTGGTTGATATAGAGTCTCTGAAGTTCTGGATTGCAACCACAAAACTTAATAAGCTAGAAAAAATTTAGCAACATACTGCAGTGTAAGTTATATGTATGTAGTTTCCCCACAAAGTACATGAGTTTTAGCTTTTATTTTCATTGTGTATATATGTACATGTTCATGTATCAATACACAACAGAGTTCCCACACCCCAAAACCCCCACCAAGAGAAACACTGGTCTTGGATGCCCAAACAAGCTGTTTAGCCTGGAGCACATTTTTATATTTGTGAGAAAATAAATAAATAGTTGTAAATTAGTGCACATAATGAAAGCCCTGACAGACCATAACCTGGAAGTGCGCATGGCGCTGTCTCCATTCATCAGCATTAAGCCCCACTGAGCTCCTTCTATGAAGGGACCTGCTCATAAATAAAAGCCATCTTGTAAAAGAAATTATTCACAATGTCTTATGCAAAGTAGGCGACATTTTATAGTATCTGAATTGCTGGCCTTTTTTTCTGTGAAACATCACTGTGTGCAAAATGGCTGCAAATTATAGGCAAAATTATTTGATTTCTTTCCTTGTCTTATTATCTTCCAGTGCATAAATACTGTAATTTTTAGAAAGACAATAGCCTACAGCTGGGGCAGCCTTAATAGTTACTAATAAATTTATCACCTGTTGGAGAACAGAAAGCTGATGGTCAGTGATGAAGGAACAGGGATATGCTGATGTGATCTTTGGGAGTCCAGATATGGGGCTCAATAGCTTGGAAATAGTAGCTAAAATCCCAAATTAGATAATAGAAAAGACCCGAGGATTTGGCTGTAAACAATGACAAATTTTTGAATGTTTTGCAGAAGGCAACTCTGTACTTCATTTTAGAAATTACAGCTGTTGAGGCCACCTACATTTTTATTATTTCTATTTGAAAAGTGAAGTTTCTTTCAGAATATAAGCTTTGGAATGTAATCATAAAATTCTTTTCATATATAGTTCTGGCAAACAGAAAACAACTATTCAATTGTTTTTCCTGTCACAATCTCTTCTTTAATTTTCTGGGAAAGACAAATGGTTAAAATCAAGTCCTAGAGAATGTCTTAAGTGTAATATGGCATCTGCTTAATCTTAAATGCCAAGTCTGAGTGATGTAGCTGATATTAACCAGTGTATTCTAAAGTTTTATTTAAGTTAAAAAAGAAACAAACACATTTTACTTTTCATGTGCATTTCAATTATCTGAAAATTGGTAACACCTGCATTGTGCGTATAGAAACACTTTATACTGAAGTTTCTTTTCTTCAGCCCATTTGACTACTGTCTGCTTAATTACCCACTGGGATTAGAAAGGACTAAATTTCTTCTGCACGATGAACCCATTAAGTTCTCTTGCTAGGTAGACACTAATGAAGTCTCTAGAAGTTGGAGGGCTTATAGATACCCGCGTGTCACTAGGAGCTGGAAGGCGGCAGAGTTTAATGAATATCTATGGTGATTTCTCTGTGTGGTTAACAATGCAATCAGAATTTCTCCAATAGGAGACACTAATAAAATCATTGTAATGTTGTATGACTAGTGAATAGGGTGAACTGCTTTATTAGATAGTTGGTTTAATAAAAATTATAGAACATTCTAAGCAGCAAAGGTCAATTTCCAAAGAATAAGAATACAAATTTAAAGGGATAAACATTGAAACTAATTTTTTTAGTCACTTGAATGTGTTACTTAGCTCACTTTCTTAGACGAATCAGAATAAAGATGACTCAGCATTATCAAAAGGTATTTGAAAGCTACTTAATCAAGAATTTTGACTGTGAAAAATATATGACCAGTTTGAAGTTACTTTTATATTTATTTATTTATTGCTTGTGTGTTCCACGGGTGCTCATGCTACAGCACAGTATGTGGAGGTTAGAGAATAATTTACAGAAGTAGGTTCTCTCTACCCATGTGGGTTCTGAGGAGTATGTCAACAAGTTTGTTGGCAGATTCCTTTACCCATAGAACTATTTTGCTGGCACTAGGTCGTGGCATTTATCTTCTCTTCAGCTCATAAAGTTTTAAACTTCATCTTTATTGCAAGAAAAAGTAAATGCACAGCTCCCTTATTTCTACCAACCATTATTTTTCTGAAACCTAATTGAATAAGTGGTTTTCCCTTTTTTCTTACTGATTTGTTCAAGATTTACTTTACACCTTTAATCTACTAGGCATTGTGCTAGGCCTGGGAGTTGAGAGCATAGTATAAAGCAGGCATGGCACAGCCTTTGAGCACTTCAGGAACTGATTGTGGGGAATATGTAATATCAGGTCAATACGGTGGCCATTATGAAAACATGTTTTGACAAGTTCAGGGTGCCATGGGAATGAGGACATTAAGTTCAAAAGTAATGCAGTAATTTGAAATCTGAATTTTTTTATTTATTATTTATTCAATTGTGTGCGTATGCATGTGTGCGTGTGTATGTATGTGTGTGTTTGTGTGTAGAACCACGGGTGAATTCGGGAACCACCACGGACGGCCTCCACCTCCTTGTTTACTCTGCCCCGGGATTCACAGGCTCCGCCCTACCAGGACCAGAAACGCAGGCCGCCCCCGCTTCTGTCCGGCGTCTATACGTGGGGTCTAGGATCCAAACTCAGGACCTTCCGCCTGCAAGGCAGTGGCTTAACCCCTAAGGCACCTCTCCAGCCCCCTGAAATCTGAATTTTTACATTGACTTCCTGAGTCTAGTATGAAACCCATGTAACACCACTGAAAACTCATGAAAGATGATTAATATTAAAGGAGAAATATCTACACCTGTTGAGATCCCAACAAGGATTTCTCAGGAGAAACAACTACACTCAATGGGAATTCAAGGGGCAGGTGCCAGACAAATGAAGGAGAGCTTCCCCACCTGAGGATTTACCCATTGAAGGGCTACTCATACTACCACAGAGGCCTGGTTTCCTACAAGTACAGGCACCTGAAAGGGAACCCTGTGTTCCACACATGCAGGGAGACATGGGGGCAGAACGGGCAGGGACAGATGTGTAAAGAGAGAGGAGGGTGTTGAGAAGAGGGGTCGGAGGGAAGGGAGAGGGGGCATGGACAGAAATTAATTTTGTTTGTATATAAAAAAAATCTTGTATAATACTCACAAACTGCAAAGGAGCATTTCACTGGGTAGAGGAAGATCCCAAAAGAATGGAGACAAAAGAAAACAGACAAATAGAATAGCAGAAGGGGACACTAGACAGGAAAACATGGGTTAGTATTAAATATAAATGCTTCATAGTAAGCCACCATCTAAGCATGCTCTATCATATCCTTAGATAAGTAAAGTTCTCAGCATGCAACCAAGATGTGTCCTATTCAATGGAATATTAGTGAGGCAGAAAACCGTAACGGACAAGAATGCAGAAGATTCTGTAATTCTAGAATGCTCAGACCTAATCAGGTGATTCAAATCTCTCTCCATTCCAAGGCTCAGGGAACCTTGCAGAAGAGAGTGGTAAAATTGTGAGAGTCTAAAGGTGTGTGTGTGGGGGGGGGCGAGCTGCTGGGCAGGACACTCCAGTCATGACAATAGCTGCTGCATCCAGGAGCTTATTGCAAGGAGATCTACAACCACCAGGTTTATACATGTCAACATTCCCCCATGAACCAGTGAGGATATTTCAAGAGAAATAACTACACTCAATGGGAATCCTAAGGACAGGTGCTGGACAAGTGAATATGAGCTTCCCCACCTGTGGGTTTACTCAATGAACAGCCACTTCTACCACCACAGAGGCCTGGTGCTTTACTAGTTCAGGTACCCAAAACGGAGCCCTGTGGGACACATATATAGATAAGCATGAGGGGAGGGAAAGTGACCTATGTGTGAAAGGAGGGGAAAGTAGGGCAAGGAAGGGATGTGAGGGGAGGAGGGGGGCATGAACAGAAATTCATTTTGTTTGAATATGAAAATTTCTTAATTAAAAATGATATCACACCTAACTATACAATTTTAAACCTGAATATTGCAATCTGAAAAAAGTAAAATAAAAATACTAAAAAATCATTAAAATTCAACAAAATTTTAAAAAAATTCTTAGTAAAAAAGGCAAAAAAAATCAGCTGACTCAAAAATAAAGCAGGTAATTTCAGCAGAAAAAATAATCATTTTCATTTGTTATATTATGTTGTTCCAGGTACTGGGTTCTTTATGCATATTTTTCATTTATTCCTCATAATAGCCTTGTGTAGTAGATATATAAGGTCATTTTTAGATGAAGAAGTAGAGATGCAAAGAGGTCAAGTGAGTAACTCCAAGTTACATAGCTATAAAATGCTAGATTTAGCTTATGTTTGTCCCAGTTCAATGCCCAGTCTCTTAACGACTATATCAGGTAGTTTAAGTGAAGCTATTAATTGTTTTATCACAGGGACACATACAGCCTGGTTTGTGAAGGTTGAGAAACTAAATAAAATTATCTTCAAACTGTTTTATATATGAATATGGTTATAGTGAGAGGGATCATTGATTTGTTACACTATCAAAGTGATCTATGACCCCTCCCTGAGTATTCTATGACTCCTCCTTGAGTATTCTTAGAATTTCTTATATTAGTTTACATGTCCTAGATCTTTGAAGAATTTTCAAAGATATTTTGTGGCTTTATTTTCAGAAAGTTGATGAGTTTGATGATAGTACTCAGTGTAAGGTGTTTGATATCTTGGCTGTTATCATATGAATTGCCATCTAAATTGAAGGCCCATCAATTTACAAGTCTTCAGGAGCCTGGCAGGTAAAACATAAAAGTAGACGTTAGCTCAGGTTTTAGACTGCATAGAATCTAAATAAAACTAAGTTTATCCAAAGAGAATTTCCCACTGAAATGTATTCAATTGAAAAAATGGACACATAGTATAGGCCAAGCAAATTATGTATTTGTCATGGTTAGGTACATGTGTCAACTTGATGATTGAGGGTTTGAGCTCTGGGCACATTTGTAAATAATTGGTAGATTGATTTAAGCCCAGAGCGAACCTGCAGGAGATTGTCTAGTTGATGGGGCAAACCCAACCCATGGTGGGTGGAACTAGTCCCTGAACAGGTGAATAAATACAAAGACCTGGTTGAGGAAGTTAGCATCCTGTCTACATTTTGGCAGACATGCTGGTCTGGCAAGTGAGGATCATCCCTCTCTCAGCCACTATGTAGAGATGGTATGGCCAGTTCCCTAGGCCCTAGTGTTGGTATAAGGTCTCCAATCAAGCTAGACTAAGAACTGTAACTAGACTATTGTTAGAGAATAAACTTATTCCCTTAAGCTATTTGATGGTGATTTTATCAGCAACAATGCAGGTGAACTACTACAGTATTAAACTAAATTTGATGATTGCGTTGCCAGGTCATGATGCTTGCTACAGGACAATTATGAGGGTTTTATCATCAATGATGAGGCTGCTACAGCTAGAGATCTGCAATGTTAGAGAAAAGTTTAATAAATGATTTATCACTGTTGTTAAACATTTTTGTCTTCATATACATGCTGTGAAACTGAAAATAACCAATCACTGGAAACTGTGATAATATGGCATTTTTAAGATCATAATTTCATTTGTTCCTAGCAATGTCAACACTCTTACTTGTGACAAGTTCATCAATTTGAGCCAAATAAAACCAGAAGAGTAGGTACCCAAGTTGAATTCAACTTTGATTTTGCTCTATCCTCCTTCTCTTCCTAATCATCTTTTCAGTAAATCATTTCTTCTTTATTATGACAGAAACAATGCTATATGTTTAGGTCATACTCTTTTTATTCTTGAGAATAGAGGTAGATTATATTTCCCAATCTCTTTTAAGTTAGATGTGGGTAGAAGTCATAGATACCAACCTTAGGTTTATCCCCTAACAAAACTCCCATCGACTTCTGCAAATCATCCTTTTCTCTTGGTGAGCTGACTGCTTGTGAGCATGTATTGAAAGATCCTAAGTCTTGTGTATGGAGAATTCAGCAGGTAGGAGACTGGTCTCTGAATCACCACTTGAAGGACAGTGAAATCCTTCCTTCCCATCTCTTGTGTACTAGTTATATTTTCTTACGGCTATAATAAAATTCATGGGCCCAGAAGCAATGAAGTCAAGAAGTCATGAACTGAAACCTCAAACAGTGAGTCTTTTCTTCTTGTTTCATCTCAGGCATTTTATTATAGCCATGGAAAATTGACTATCAGACTTGATACTCATGCTGGACTATGATATAAAAAATAAATGAATTATTACTTTAAGTCACTATAACTTTATATATGTGTCTACTGTAATTTTAGCTTGACTTCACTATTACATCCATCAAATCCAAACATTTTTATCTTAAAAAATCTTTTTACATGTTTCTCTAACCTTTAACTTGATATCACATATATTAGTAAAATATCATGTGATGTTTAAATGCATGTATATATTTTATAATGTTCTAGTCAGGGCAAGTCTATCTCCACATACATTTTTAATACTTCATAGAAAAATTAAAAAATCATTTTTTCTAGCCTTTTCTTTATATATAGTGCATATCATTATCTAAAGTTACCTGTCTGTTTAATAGAACACTATATTTAGTTGATGCTGACTAATCTTCAACCCCATTATATATACTTCAGCCTCTGGCAACCATTTTTCTACTGTGAACTTCTAGAAATCAAATGACTTCTCTTTCATGAAGTCTTCTCTGTCAACTTTAATTGAGCATTCTCTGTTTACTGAAGCACAAAACAGAAGCTGTCATTTTATTTATGTGTTTTTAAAAAATAATATTCCAATCTTGCTTTGCCTAGACATTAAGTTCCTTGAGGGCAAAACTTTAAAGTTCTGATTTAGTTATTTATTTTAGCACATACATGTGCTATGTATGCATGTGGGTATGTAACATGTATTCATGTCTTATGTGTGTGTGGGTGAGGATGCATATGCGTTCACGTACATGTGGAAGTCTGCATTTGACACTGGCTGTTTTCCTCCACTGTTCTCCACCATATCAGTTGAGGCAAGGTCTCTTAATTGAACCCAGGGCTCACTATTCAGCTACTCCAGGTACACCGCATGTCCTAGAGATCCTTGCCTTTGCCTCTGAGTGCTGGGACAGTAGGCAGTTGCAATGCTGACCTGGCTTTCATGTGTGTTCTGTGGATCCAAAGTCCGGTGGTCCTCACACATGTGCAGCAAGTGCTTTCTCCAGTGAGCCCTCTACTTCCTAGCTCATGATTTATTTTTTATTTATTTTCACATTTCAACAGATCCAGGATACATGAGCACCAATGTTCAAGAATATATCCACATTTATAGACCACATTTCCATGTATTACTATTGGAGTACTTCTAACTTGAATGAAATAAAGCATGTCAGGAGGTAAAATGTTACATGCGAGTCTCTCTTAAAATGAGTTTAGGAAGGATGAGATGTTAATTTTTTTTTCCTAACGAGTTATAATAGGAATAGAGTTCCTATCAATTAATGATGTTTGGAGAATGAAGAATGGGAGGTGGACAACCAAGAGTAGAGAGATGAAAGACCATAGGTCAAATTAACCATAAATGAATTTGATCTATGTGGATAGTGATATTAAACACTTTAGTGTTCCTTGACAACAAATCCATTTTGCTCTGTTAACATAGCTTTGTGTTTGGTTCTTGTGGACTTGCTCTAACTTACTTGCTATAACTTACCATGTGTGTTATAAACAAACACGCATGGACCAAGATTTCTCATTAATTTGCTTGATAATGCATGAGAAAGCAAAGAGAACATTGGCTCCAAAGTAAGGTTGAGGATCTGTGTTGACTAATCTTCAAGTCCACCATATATATTTCAGGTTGCTTCTTGTAGAACTTTGGGTAAGATGTTTTATCATTTAGTGTCATGTTTTTCTCACTTATATATTACCTGATACAGAGGGTAAAGTGTACTGAAGCTCACAAAGAAATGATAGGGCTATGAAGAATATAAAGCATTATGCTATTGTTAAGTGGTGTCATAATTGCAGAGTCATTACTATAATTGCTTGAAACAAATGAAGATTTCCACAATGGTTATACATCGACATTTCAGGTTTTTTTTACTGGACTTGCAAATAGAAGATTTAAGTCCATAAAAATCTCATGTATCCTTTGTCAGTACATTGTCCTATGTTAGACTCGCCATGAAGGAGAGTGGTTGAAAATGATTTTTTTAGCTTGTGAGAAATACTGTGCTATTACATTTTTGAGGTAAAAGCCTCCACATTTTTATAGGCTAGTAAAGGTTTTCATATAGAAAATCAAATAAGTGAAACTCCATGCTGGGCAATTGATTAAGGAAGACTTCAGGCCAAAGTAATAGTGGTATATTAACATTTTGCAAAGAGACTAGACATTCATGCTGATGCAATTATTCTTTCTCTTCTTTATAGAAGTTGGCATGTGTGTTGTATGTATATTCAGGAGGGATTGGGATAAATAAATTGTTCCATCTCAAACTGAAGTATATTGCTTTATTTTTGTGACAGTTTTTTTGTGATTTAAGGAGACATAACATTTAGGCTAAGATAAATGAAGTTTACCAAATCTGAGCTGAATATTTATAGTCCCCCTTAAAAAACTGTATATAGGACAAGATTCACATGCATTGCAAAAAATGTCTCTGTTCTCCTAAGAAATAAACTACTTCCCTAAATCCTGATATGAACAATTATCCTGAGGACGGAAAGTTCATTTGTTGCACATGGATCAGCAAAAGCTAATTGCACTTGTTACACTATAGGAAAAGACGTCTCAGAGTATGTGAATGACAAAGACATTCTAATAAAAAAAATAGCAGAGTAAGTAGAATACCTTGGCTCAAATGCTCAGTAAAAGCAGAATATGAAGAACTAAGCTGAAAGTGCTTACTATTCAGAAAAGTAGGCTCACTAAAGAATTAAAATTTCTTTAGGATATTAACTTGTAGGTTAGTGTTCATTCAAAAACTATGAACATTTCTTGCAACATTCATTCAAAAACAGAAGCCCCACACCAAGATCCTTGGAGGCAAAGGATTGGCAGCCACAGCAGTGTTCCTATACCTAAGGGGAACACGGGAAAGGGTTCAGGGAAAGGCCACTGGGTCCTTGTACGTCATCGGAGAGGAGGGCCCAGAGGAAAATCAGGCATGCACAAGAAAGGACTCTCTGGGAATTGGGGCGGGAGGCACTGGGGGATGGGAAGGGAGGGGTGGGGAGGGGGAGCAGGGGGTACGGGGAGAGGAGAAGGGAGGGAGGGAACTGGTGTACCTATTAAGTTTGTATGAGCTGAAATAATAATAAAAAATGTATTAATAATAAAAAAAGAATTTATATATGCCAATGAGAAAAAAAAAAAACAAAAACAGAAGCCCCATTTAAAATCCTTTTGTGATCCATGCATCTTGACTGATGAAGTAATGCCAGAAGAGGAATTTACCATGTGTGCTTGTGCAGGAGCACACACACACACACACACACCAGCTGAATAAAGCAAGATATCCAGTTTTATGTTGCAAATAAGTCTATGTACTGCTTCTTCCACCCCATATTCACACTTTAATAAATAAATTTGACAATATGTAGTACAAGAAATGTATAACAAAAGATATTGAAAAAAATGTATGCTGGAGATTTCCTTAGTCTCATCTTAACTGACCTTCTCCATTCCATTTGTATACTTTTTTTGCTCTAAATTAGATCCCACAGATAAATTCATGAGCAATTTAAGAGGAGGTGGAAAGAATCTGATGATAAAGTTTGGAAGATTTCATTGTAAGACTGTGAGTTAAACCAATTTACATAATCTCCCAGTGCTCCATTTTTTTTGTCTTTGTCTAATGGTGAGAATAGCTGAGCTGCCCATGTCAGCAGATTACTCTAAAGGCTAAATAAAATAACAGCTGTTCTGTCTGTGAAACCCTTTTGAAAGGTGAGCATGAGTGATGTTAATATTTATTTATGGTTTTGATTAACAGCTATTTCTCTGGCATCACGCTGTGGTTTATCTGTTATATGATTACCTGCTTCGACATGGCTTGACTTAGATGGCAGGAGTCCTGTGTATAATTCTGTCAGCATCTGCTCCATGCTGACAGCGATGATCAGTCTGTACAGGATCCTATATTATTTTTCCCATCAAAGTGGTCTATGTGCTGGCTCTGATACACACCACTCTCTTTCTAGTGACCATCATTTCACCTGTCACCATTTTCTCTACTGGGAATGCTCTTTTTTCCTCGTATTCAAATCCTGCTCATTTTTCAAGGCGTAGCAGTGATGGAGGGAGTACAACAACACAAATCTAGCCTTGAGAATGACAGCATGCAAACTGACTTGAATACATGCAAATGTCTTTTCCATGGAGGTATTTTCTTGTCAGTTTTATCTAAGAATTTCTCTTCTATCTTATGGGAGAAATCTTCTTATCTTATTTGAAGACATCCCAAATGCCAATCCAAGTGGGTGGGATGAGGTATATAGTATGATATCAACTTGCCAATTGAAAGACTGGGCAGTTACTAAGAGGATATTGTGATTCTGACTGGATTGAAGAACACACTTTACACTGGGCATGGCAGTACATGCTTGCAATTTCAGGGCTTGGAGGTAGAGGAAGGAGGATTAGTAGTTCAAAATGAGACCAAGTTACATAGGTCATGGTTAGCCTGTGCTATGTGAGACCCCATCTCAAAGAAAAACAAGCAAAGAAGCAAACAAGCAAGATAGAGAATGAAAGATATATTTTACCTACTGAATAAGGGCCATTTAAAAATATCTATTTCCTCACAGGACAGGCTAAATAATCCACTTCCTATTTACAATTACTTTCTAATTCTTTGCTGCTCTACTCCTTCTTTCATTTGTTCTATTATTTGAATTTTTAATCCTTTTGTTATTCACTTAACCTATTTGAGATACAGGTTAACATCTAGTTCCTAAGTTTTTTTCCCTTGTGATTAGCACCTTTTCAAAATCCTCCTTTTTTCTCTCTTCTGCTCATTCTCCCTCTTCTTCAGTTGCAAATCTGATTCCACTCTTAATTCTTTGAATCCCTATAATGTTTAAAGGTTATAGGAAACAACCTAATGATTCATCTCTTCTTGCATTCCTAACAAGATCATATTACACTCAAGGGCAGAGATCATGTCTTTTCACTTTGATGAGTTTTGAATTTGCTCTTTGAAAAGCTCAACAGAACAGTGAAATTCAGAGAACTCTTTTCTGTTTTTTTTTTTTTTCTAGTAAGATACTGGAATCATGAGGTAGGTTTGACTGAGTAGCTAAAATCATTGGGAGTCCTATGAATATTTGGTGATAACAGTTAAATATATTAAAGAATTAATTCAGAAGATGTCGTTTCTGGATATATATCTGATAACCCATAGTTTTTTGGTTTGTGTGTATGAGTGTGCATCTAGTATTAACACAGTTTCTGCATATATGAAGACTTTATATATCTATAAAATTACTAAGGTCTTTATTAGAAGCAAAACAACCTAAACAATTAGAAAGAGAAATTACTAACAATGATTTTTTTTTATAAATGAGGTAAAACAAAACTAAAGAGAGGCATGCACTGACATGTATGACCTTTTGGAAACTGTGGTGGTTCTTTATTTCAATTATTCAAACACTTCCAACATTTTTAAAAGCAAGGAAAATGTCAATTTTGTGGTCCATTCACAATCTGATACTTTGGACCATTTATTAAATAGCTGTAAACCTTCAAGCTGATTGATTTGAACAGATTCTTAATGTTAAAACTGGACCAGATAAATTTTGGAAAACAAAATGGTGCACAACACCAGTCAAAAAGAGGATGCTAAATGTTGATTTGTGGTTCCTCAAACAAAACTTTTAGCTTAATGAGCTTTAGCTTTTACATCATCTCAGAAAATGGTAGATATCCTGCCCAATACATTCTGTGTTTTCGTATTTTGGGAAACGCAATCAAGTCCCTTGTGAGACTCCAGTTCCTAAAGCAGGGCTAGAGTAGTAGATTTCTTGCAGTTCTGGTTTTCCTTTGTTCAAGAGAATACAGTGAAAGAACTATGGAAAGAAGTGGTAGTAGTATTGGCAGAATCCATTCTGATGGATTTTGGCTTGGGGAAAAACAAAGGGGGCTGGTTATTCTATTAGTATGGCTTCAGTTTCCTTGGGTTAGAGATGCCTTCCAAAATGAGAAATGGCTCTTGGCCACTCAGGGAAATTACAGCTATAATCAGTTTCCTTTCCTGAGTAACTGGTAAAATGGGGCCACCTACCACCTTCCTTTTCCCCAAAACCCATTACACAGCCTAACAAGATTTTCAAAAAACCAAGTGGAATAGCTAGTAAATGAAACTGGAAGAAAAATCGAGCAAATAACATTGGTACTTCCTGGCTAGGTTTTGATATTTGAAGCTTGAAGATAATTCCACATTTGAGTTGTTAATCCTGTGATTCCCCAGAGAGGTACTTTAAATAGGCCAAAGCTTGCTCCCAAGGAAACTGACTTTGGTCAACAATAAAGTCAACATTTTCCTTGAAGCTTTTTTTTTTTCCCCAAGAAGCTCACAGTCAGTAATTTAGGGAGCTCCACAAATGGGCACATACTAGAAGTGCTAGTATGCTTCCAGCTAGTTCTGGAATGTTAAATCCAATCAGTTCAGAAAAGAATAGATTAATACTACCCACTTCAGGGGGCTCTGAAGAGACCGTTTCAATGTCAAAGCTCTTATGTGTTCTCATACATTGCTAACGATGTCTTACAGGTTGCTAAATATTTTGACTACTATCTCTGTATGAGTGAAAGTCGTGTATGAAACAAAGCAAAACAAATCACTTTTTGAAATGGACTTGTCAGATATAAATTTTCAAGGTGATTTTTAGCTCTCTTTCTGATTTAAAATGTTTCAAAATCATGCAACATACCAAATGGTAGACAAGTCAGAATATATAATACTGCAAGCCTCTGTGCATTCATGACTTCACTTCAATAAATATTTAATAAATGCCCATGCATCTCAAAAAAGAAAACGTCATGCCAAATCGCCATTTATGGACCCAATTTCATTACCTCTTCAGAGGTACCATGAAGTTAGTGTGCATTATTCTTAAACATGTCTTAATACATTTTATACACGAGTAATATCCACAAATTATATGTAGCATTGGTTTTGATGGACTCAGGACATGACATAGTGGCACAGCATGTGGTTTCCATGCTCAAGACCTTAGATTTGATATTCAGAACCACAAATTATACGTATGAAACAGATGGCACCAGTGGTTACAGAAGAATGTGTGTATAGTTACTGCTTCAGAAACAAACATATAAAATGGTTAAACTGGCAAATACTATGTCAAATACTATAATTTTAGCACAATAAAATATATCTGTGATGTACTCTTGTCACATTACATTTTTGACTAAATGTCTATTACTATGCTATTAATTTCCCTATTTTAATGCTACAATGACTATATTGGTGGATTTTTCAATTATCCACTTACGTACTCATCACTTTCTATATATTTCCTTTAGTCGAGTATGATCTAGAACTTCTCTGAGGAAGCTGACATTTTTCTCCTTTAGTTAGATAGCTAATTATGTGAACTAAATGAAATCATATCACATATAAAAATCAATGAAGTTTTGAAAGGTGATAATTTGAATATGAACCATTTTGAAAATAAGATATTTATTACTAAGTTTGAAAACAATACACTGAATAATAATAACCTTAAAAATAATTTAATTCTGGCTTCTGGCAACTGGCAGCCTGGCAGCGGTGCAGGTGAGGGGCGGGGGCCTGTTCCGGAGGTGCCTGTGGTGGAGCCAGAAAGCATGTAGCTCATGCGGTGGTGCCTTGCAGTCTTATCACGGCTCACAATGAACTATATGCCCAGCACTGCCAGCCTCATCAGGAACATCAACAAAAAGCATGTGGTCCTGCTTCGAGATGGAAGGACACTTACAGGCTTTTTAAGAAGCATTGATCAGTTTGCTAACCTAGTGCTGCATCAGACTGTGGAGCACATTCATGTGGGAAAAAAGTATGGTGACATTTCTCGAGGAATTTCTGTGGTCAGAGGAGAAAATGTGGTCCTGCTAGGAGAAACAGACTTGGAAAAAGAGAGTGACACGCCCCTCCAGCAAGTATCTATTGAAGAGATCCTAGAAGGACAGAGGGTAGAACAGCAGACCAAACTGGAAGCAGAGAAGCTGAAAGTTCAGGCCCTTAAAGATCGGGGGTCTCTCCATTCCTTGAGCAGACACTCTAGATGAATATAAAGTCCTTTGCTCTTGGAGAGCAAGAGCTGCCACTGAATGAAAGAGACATCCTGGTCATCTCACACATATTTAACTGGAGACTGTCAAATCGAAAAGTCATTTTTGTTTTTAATTCTTTCACATATGCCAACATGAAGAAATCATGGGCTTTATTTTGTTTAACAAAATCATTGTATATTTTTGTTTTGTTTCTGAGACAAGCTCTGGCTAGTCCAGAACTCCTTACGTCAGACTGGCCTGGAATATGGGGGATCTTGCTGTTTGTGCTTCCCAAGTACTGGGATTGCAGTCGTCTACCACCACACCAAGCTTCCTTATTTAAAGAAACAGCTGAATTTCTTTCATACACATCACCATGGAGCTAGTAGGAGTTCTTCAGATTGTTTTATTCTCACCCCAAATTAGAGTTTACAGGGACCTTTCTTCATTTACTTGTAAGTAAAGAATAAATCTCAGAACTGTCATGTTTTTTTTTTTCAAATTGAAGTTGCATCTGGTGAAAAGACAGAATTGTTCCCACTGCAAAAGGTCTGAACAGTCTGTGTGCTGGGATTCCCCCACCATCCCACCCAAATAGCTTATGAAGCAATATTTTCTAATTGTCTTGCTGGTCCTCCATGTTCCACATTTATATCTAGTAAAAAAAACAAGGTTTTGACCTGAAAAAATTAGGTAAATTCCACAAAAGTACTAAAAATGCCAATTTAAAGAAACTAAAACTAACCAATAGAAAAAAACACTTTTCAAGCCTTTCTAGCCCCATAAGTTCCCTGCTCCTGTCCCCCTCCTATGGCTTCACTGCACCTCTTGGACTGAATGTTCGAGAGTACCTCAAAAATATTTCAATTCTTGTTCTACTTCTCATTATATTGTATTCAGTTTCATTTTGTGCCATTTAATTCTCTGTACTGCTGTAAAGAAGGTAGCTACTGTCTCCATCTCCAAGTGAGAAAACAATGGTTCAGAGCAATTTAATTTGTCTTTTGAGACAGGGTCTCGTTATGGAGCCTAGATTGGCCTTACGCTTAACAATTCTCCTGCCTCAGCATCCTGAATGCTGATTATAGCCATGTGCTACCACATCAAGCCCTCAAAATACGCTTGAACCCAGTTTTATCTATGTGATTTCCAAGTTCTATTTTATTTTATTTTTTATCACTCCGATTTCTATTTTAAATATTCTAAATTTCATTGGGTTCAATGTGGCTGCCAGCCATTACCCACCCAGGGAAATTATAGTCACTGTAGAAGAGCAGAGTTTGTTTCTGCCATCTCCATCCTAAATACTTTTTAAGTTTGCAAATTTCACAAGTCTCAATTGGGAAAGACATTATGATTGAAGCAACACTGAAAGGTCTGTCTGTCTTAAAAATATCTTTATTGAACTGGAGAGATGGCTCAGTGGTTAAGACTTTGTCTCAAAAGTAGAAGGTCCTGAGTACGTATGTATCCAGGTTCCATGTAAAAACAACAAGTGACCTGTACTTCTTGTCCTCGTGGTTGGAGCCTGGGTAATCCCAGAGCGAAGCAAAAATGAGTTAGAAGCAGTCCAGGATCATTTCTGAAGTCACTCTAGGTCCTCCACAGGGAAATACAGTGTTCTCTCTCTCTCTCTCTCTCTCTCTCTCTCTCTTTCTCTCTTTTCATACACACACACATACACACACACACACAACAATGAAAAAGTATCTTTACGTTAGGAAGATGTATCTAGCAGGACACCAACTCTAGAGATATTCAGTATATATTCTAATATCAAGCAAATCAAGACCTAAATGGCAAATATGAACGTACTTTTATAGAAAGGCCACCAAAATACTAAATGAAATAAATAATAGGTACGACAGTAGATTCCTGTTGCAGATAATCTGCATTGTTGCTGATACATTCACGACCAAAGGGTTAAACTAACAAAGGATTTTACTTTGGCTTATGATCCTGTTATAGTTCCTTGTCCAGTTTGGCAGGAGAGCCCATCTCAGCATCAAGGGTTGAGGGAAATGGCCACGGCAAATCCACAGGACTGCTGAGAGGGACAATCCTTACTTGCCAGATCCACATGCCTGGCCAAGCATACAGAAGGATGCCAACCCTCTATCTTATTCACCTGCCCAGGACTAGCCCCACCCACCATGGGTTAGGCTTTCCCCATTGGCTAGAAAATCTCCTGCAGACTTGTTCAGGGCCTAACTCAACCACTAATTCTTTACAAATGTGTCCAGAACTGAACTCTCAACCATCATGTTGACATTTATATCCAGTTATGACAATACTTTGTTAACCAGACACAAAAACATTATCTTCAAACTATAATTTTTTGATCCTTGTCTCCTTGGATGTTAACATTTATCTTAGGATATAATGTATGTTCAATTTTATTAGTTCTAAAAATCAAAAATCAAAAATTAAGTTTCCATAGTCTAATTTTAAAATGTCAGTGATTAAAAGTTAAATTTTTAAAATGTTTAAACTGAAAGTGTCTTTTTATTTATTTATTTTTAAACATTTATTATTATTATTATTTCCGCTCATACAAACTTAATAGATCTTTTTAAAAAAGTATGAAATCTCTTAACCATAAGGTCCTGTCAAATAAAATCAAGTTAAATATCAAAATGGAAGCATTTTATATAAGGAGAAAAGTATATAGGTCTGGGACTGTCTTGGTTTGAAATGTGTCCCCCACAGTCTCATGTTTTTGGCAAGGTCATGTCACCTTGAGAGGTGGAGCCTTGCTGGAGGAAGGCAGTCACAAGGTGTGGGCCTTGAGGTGGATTAGTCCCAAACTACCTCCAGGAGAAGTCAGCCTTTGCAGCAAGCAGTCTGCAGCTCTCAGCTTCCAAGATGTCTGCAGTGACTTAGCCTCCTCCAGCTTTGGCCAGCCAGCCATGCCACCTCTGCTTTGAGAGACTGTACCTTCCCTCTGGAACCGTAAGCTGAATAAACCTCCCTTTCTCCCTTAAGTTGCTTGACTTTGAGTGGTCTCTCACAGCAATAGTTAAGAGTAACTGTTACAGGGAAGAATCTCAACAAACTTGAAATCGCGCGCGTGCGCATGTGTGTGTGTGTGTGTGTGTGTGTATGTGTGTGTTTATGATGAAGAGGACTAAAAGCTTTTCTTTGTATCTTTAAAGTTCAAAATTTCAAACATTAGATATGTGCTATATTTATATTTGTGTTTTTTTCAAGTCTATTAAGCTTAGCTAAAGGGATGATGAGGTTATGATTCCTTAAACTTTTGTTACTTATAGTACTCTTCCAAAATACATATAGTTAAAATATATTTTATAATCAGGATGCCATAATTCCAATGCCTCCCATTTACATGTCTTCCCTGATTTATGGCATAGCACCTTTAGTAGTTGTCCTGTGATATGTTTGGATGAAAATAACCCATTGTCAACCATCGATGCTATGGCATTCCTTATTGGAGAATTCATAAAAACAGAAATCTGTCTTCCCAGAGTCAGGCTGGATTGGTATATCTGTTTTTGGATATAGGCAGAAGGGGAATTGTACTTTCTGAAGGAATATTAAAAATGGTAAGCAACCTGATGATTTGTATGTCTGTTTTGACCATTGTCACTCACTAGAAATCTTAAAGAATATCAGTGATAAAATTCTCTGCTTATGGTCTCATTCTCCTTTTGTAAGCTGTTGCATGCTTTTCCAGTTCTTATCAGAGGTGAGAAAAAAAGAAAAGGTTGGATTCCTATCTAGGGGAGACAAACTGAAAGTCGCAAGAAGTCACTGAAAGAATTAAGAGGAGACATTTGAAACATTCTCCACCTAACCAGTTTGCTGCCTACATTCATCCAGCTTAGATCATTTGTAAAAATCAGCTTCTCTTTGACTTAGAAAAAGTAGCTTTCCTATATGTGGATAACGTAAGTGATGCCAGTATAACTGCACTGTGCAGTAGTATAATTGCCAAACATGGAATCAATTGTTCAACTGTAAGATTAAAAAGAATTTCTGATTCTATTTTCATCTGTGATTTAACACACAGTGATGTTAAGTTCATGGATCTCCAAAGATGTCTAAGTATGTTTTATGTTGTTGGAGTTTCACTCTACATCTGTTCATGCATCCAGCATTTTTGGAGGATTAATGAAGTTAAAAACACCAGATGAGCCTTTACCCCACCCTGCTCCGCCCGTCGGGACGCAAGCGGTCCAGCCGGGACTCACCCCGCGACCTAGGAAAGCCCCGCCCCGCCCGCCCACCAGAACCCCAGGTCAGCCCAAAGGGACCCAGGTCTGACCCCACCATCCAGCCGGAGCCGCGCCCAGGGACGAGGAGGACCTCCCCCTGCGCCCGGGCCCCGCCCCAGCTGCCTTCGGGTTAAATAGTTCCACGCAAACACCCCCATCCTCCCATTCCTCACCCCACTCCGCCGGTCCGGACCCGCGCGCAGTCCAGCCGGGCCTCACCCGTGACCTAGGTAAGCTCTGTCCCTGCCCACCCCCAGAACCCCAGGCCAAATAATTCAGTTTAGTGAAATTGAAAGATCTTAAGAGTTAAAATGACAATGCCAAAGTCAAAGTGCAAATGCATGAGAAGCAACACTCAAGTAAACAAATTTCCCACTGAAGAAATTAATCCCATAATGTTAGACTCCAACAAGAACAAACCTGCGGAAAAAGGCCAAGAAAGCCTCACCCAGGATAAGGACTTTCAAAATATGATCATTACCATGTTCAATACTATGAAAGAGGAAATCCGGGAGGAATTACATAATCGAATCAATCGCTTTGAAGAGGAACACAACAGACACTTGGAGGAGTTGAGAAAAACAGTGCAAGAAACAAAAACTGGCATAGAGCAGTTAAAACAGACTCAAGCAGAGTTTAAAACTGAGCTACAAGACAAGTTATCTTCAACCCAGAACTCTACAGAGAGTCTTATCAACAGAATTAACGAAGCAGAAAACAGAATTTCAGACCTTGAAGATAAAGTGGGAGTACTAACCAGCTCAATGGAAGAGGTTGTTAAAGCCAAAAAGATACTTGAGAGAAATATCCAAAAGATATGGGATACCCTGAAGAAGCCTAACACGCGTATTCATGGAATACCAGAGCAAGAATCTCAAAATACCACCCCAGAGGAAATTTTGCAAATGATCATCAAAGAAAACTTTCCTCATCTAAAAAAAGAGAGGCCCATCCATATACAAGAGGCATTCCGCACGCCAAACAGATACGACCAAAACAGAAGCACGCCACGGCAAATAATAGTTAAAACACTCCACATTCAAGATAAAGAACTGGTGCTGAGAGCTTCAAGGGAGAAAAAACAAGTCACTTTTAAAGGTAAACCTATTAAAATAACAAATGACTTCTCAGTTGAAACAGTAAAAGCAAGAAGAGCTTGGAGAGACATACTTCAAGTATTGAATGAGCAAAAATGTCAACGCAGGCTGATTTACCCTGCAAAACTATCCGTCATGATCGAGAGAGAAAGAAAAATCTTCCAGCATAAAGACAACTTTAAGGGATACATGGCCACCAAACCAGGCCTTCAAAAAATGCTAGAAATGATACTCAAGTGTGAAGAAAAAAACAGGCATATCCAGGAGAACAGAAGGCAAATAAAACACCATTAAAAGCGAAGCAATATACTTATAAAAACTACTAAGCATAATAAATGTCTGGAATTAAAAATAGTTTCTCCATTATAACACTAAATGTTAGGTAAGTTGTGTTTACTTAGAAATTCATCCATCTCTTTTGTGTTGTCAAACGTCACAGAGTATAAGTTTTTGAAATATGATGTTATAATTCTTTGGATTTCTTGAGTATCAGTAGTGATAACTCCATGTTCATTTCTCATTTTGTTAATTTGGGTTTTCTCTCTCCTGCTTTTGGTTAGTTTAGCTAGGGGTGTATCAATCTTGTTGATTTTTTCAAAGAACCAGCTTTTTGACTGGTTGATTTTTTCTATCCTTTACTTAATCTCGATTTCAGATATTTCTCCCCTTATTTTGCTAATCTCCTCTCTTCTACTACTTTTGGGATCAGATTGCTCTAGTTTCTCTAAAGCTTTAAGCTGCATTGTTAAGTTGTTTATTTCTGATGTTTCCAATTTTTTGACGTAGGCATTAAGAGCTATGAACTTACTTCTTAGAACAGCTTTCATTGTGTCCCAGAGATTTTGGTAAGTGGTATTTTCGTTATCATTCACTTTCAGGAAATCTTGAATTTCCTTTTTAATTTCTTCCTGAATCCAGTTCTCATTGAGCATCATATTGTTAAGTTTCCAGGAGTTAGTGTATTTTCTCTTGTTTGATGTGTTGTGGATGTCCAGCTTTAGGCCGTGGTGGTCTGATAGGGCACAGGTTAGAATTTCAACTTTCTTGTATATGTGTAGATTCATTTTGGGCCCAATATGTGATCTATTTTGGAGAAAGTTCCGTGTGCTGCTGAGAAAAATGTGTATTCTTTGGTGCGTGGGTGAAAAGTTCGATAGAGATCTGTAAGGTCCATTTCTTTCAGGGTTTGATTAAGTTCCAAAGTGTCTCTGTTAAGCTTTTGACCTGTTGATCTATCCCATGTTGAGAGGGCGGTGTTGAAGTCCCCAAGAATTATCGTTTGGGGGTTGATTTCTTGCTTTAGACGCTGTAGGGTTTTCTTAATGAATGTGGAGGGGCCCGTATTGGGTGCATATATGTTCAGTATTGTGAAGTCTTCCTGGTGAATTGTACCTGTGACTAAAATGTAGTATCTATCCGTATCTCTTATAATTTTCTTTGGTTTGAAATCCACTTTGTCTGATAGCATAATGGCTACCCCTGCCTGTTTTCTGCTTCCATTTGCTTGTAGAATTGTTGACCAGCCTTTTATTTTTAGAGCATGCCTATCTTTTGTGGTGAGATGTGTTTCCTGCAGGCAGCAGATTGATGGATTATGATTTTTAATCCAAGTTTGTAATCTGTGTCTCTTGATCGGTGAATTAATTCCATTAACCTTTAATGTTATAATGGAGAAACTATTAATTCCAGACATTTATTATGTTTAGTAGCTTTTATAAGTATATTGCTTCGCTTTTAATGGTGTTATATTTGCCTTCTGTTCTCCTGGATATGCCTGTTTTTTTCTTCATGCTTGAGTATCATTTCTAGCATTTTTTGAAGGCCTGATTTGGTGGACATGTATC
The DNA here is from genome assembly GCA_023101885.1 of Typhlomys cinereus. Taxonomy (NCBI): domain Eukaryota; kingdom Metazoa; phylum Chordata; class Mammalia; order Rodentia; family Platacanthomyidae; genus Typhlomys; species Typhlomys cinereus. Next base: position 6,602,664 of record JALPQD010000058.1, read on the forward strand.
CCTTCAAGTTGTCTTTATGCTGGAAAATTTTTCTTTCTCCCTTTATCATGACAGATAGTTTTGCAGGGTAAATCAGCCTGCGTTGACATTTTTGCTCATTCAATACTTGAAGTATGTCTCTCCAAGCTCTTCTTGCTTTTACTGTTTCGACTGAGAAGTCATTTGTTATTTTAATAGGTTTACCTTTAAAAGTGACTTGTTTTTTCTCCCTTGAAGCTCTCAGCACCAGTTCTTTATCTTGAATGTGGAGTGTTTTAACTATTATTTGCCGCGGCATGCTTCTATTTTGGTTGTATCTCTTTGGGGTGCGGAATGCCTCTTGTATATGGATGGGCCTCTCTTTTTTTAGATGAGGAAAGTTTTCCTTGATGGTCGTTTGAAAAATTTCCTCTGGGGTGGTATTTTGAGATTCTTGCTCTGGTATTCCATGAATACGCGTGTTAGGCTTTTTCAGGGTGTCCCATATCTCTTGGATATTTCTCTCAAGTATCTTTTTGGCTTTAACAACCTCTTCCATTGAGCTGGTTAGTACTCCCACTTTATTTTCAAGGTCTGAAATTCTGTTTTCTGCTTCGTTAGTTCTCTTGATAAGACTCTCTGTGGTGTTCTGGGTTGAAGATAACTTGTCTTTTAGCTCAGTTTTAAACTCTGCTTGAGTTTGTTTTAACTGCTTCATGCCTCTTTTTGTTTCTTGCACTGTTTTTCTCAACTCCTCCAGATGTCTGTTGTGTTCCTCTTCAAAGCGATTGATTCGATTATGTAATTCCTCCCGGATTTCCTCTTTCATAGTATTGAACATGGTAATGATCATATTTTGAAAGACTTTATCCTGGGTGAGGCTTTCTTGGCCTTTTTCAACGGGTTTGTTCTTGTTGGAGTCTAACATTATGGGATTAATTTCTTCAGTGGGAAATTTGTTTACTTGAGTGTCGCTTCTCATGGATTTGCACTTTGACTTTGGCATTGTCATTTTAACTCTTAAGTTCTCTCAATTTCACTAAACTGAATTATTTGGCCTGGGGTCCTGGTGGGCGGACGCGGGCAGAGACTTACCAAGGGCGCGGGGTGAGTCCCGGCTGGTCCATGCGCGCACATCCCGACTCGGCGGAGCGGGGTGGGGTGTAAAGCGAGGATGGGTGCCTCGCCATGGAGCTATTTAACCCGAGGGCAGCTGGGGCGGGGCCCGGCACAGGGGGAGGTCCTCCTCGTCCCTCGGCCCCGCGTAGGGCTCCGGCTGGTTGTTGGGAGTCAAAGCCGGGTCCCTGTGGGCTGACCTGGGGTCCTGGTGGGTGGGGCCCGAACGGGGGACTTACCTAGGGTGCGGGGTGAGGCCCAACTGGACCGCACGCGCACGTTTCCCAAACAGCGGAGCGGGGTGGGGTGTAAAGGGTAACACTAAATGTTAATGGAATTAATTCACAGATCAAGAGACAGATTATAAACTTGGATTAAAAATCACAATCCATCAATCTGCTGCCTGCAGGAAACCCATCTCACCACAAAAGATAGGCACGCTCTAAAAATAAAAGGCTGGTCAACAATTCTACAAGCAAATGGAAGCAGAAAACAGGCAGGGGTAGCCATTATGCTATCAAACAAAGTGGACTTCAAACCAAAGAAAATTATGAGACACGGATGGATACTACATTTTAGTCACAGGTACAATTCACCAGGAAGACTTCACAATACTGAACATATATGCACCCAATATGAGCCCCTCCACATTCATTAAGAAAACCCTACAGCGTCTAAAGCAAGAAATCAACCCCCAAACGATAATTCGTGGGGACTTCAACACCACCCTCTCAACATGGGATAGATCAACAGGTCAAAAGCTTAACAGAGACACTTTGGAACTTAATCAAACCCTGAAAGAAATGGACCTTACAGATCTCTATCGAACTTTTCACCCACGCACCAAAGAATACACATTTTTCTCAGCAGCACATGGAACTTTCTCCAAAATAGATCACATATTGGGCCCAAAATGAATCTACACATATACAAGAAAGTTGAAATTCTAACCTGTGCCCTATCAGACCATCACGGCCTAAAGCTGGACATCCACAACACATCAAACAAGAGAAAATACACTAACTCCTGGAAACTTAACAATATGATGCTGAATGAGAACTGGATTCAGGAATAAATTAAACAGGAAATTCAAGATTTCCTGAAAGTGAACGAAAATGAAAATACAACTTACCAAAATCTCTGGGACACAATGAAAGCTGTTCTAAGAGGTAAGTTCATAGCTCTTAATGCCTACATCAAAAAAATGGAAACATTAGAAATAAACGACTTAACAATGCAGCTTAAAGCTTTAGAGAAACTAGAGCAATCTGATCCCAAAAGTAGTAGAAGAGAGGAGATTAGCAAAATAAGGGGAGAAATATCTGAAATCGAGATTAGGAAAATGATTCAGAGAATCAATCAGTCAAAAAGCTGGCTCTTTGAAAAAATCAATAAGATTGATACACCCCTAGCTAAACTAACCAAAAGCAAGAGAGAGAAAACCCAAATTAACAAAATGAGAAATGAACATGGAGTTATCACTACTGATACCCAAGAAATCCAGAGAATTATAACATCATATTTCAAAAACTTATACTCTGTGAAGTTTGACAACACAAAAGAGATGGATGAATTTCTAAGTAAAAACAACTTACCTAAATTGAATCAGGAAGTTGTGAATTATTTAAATAGTCCTATAACATATAAGGAAATTGAGGAAGTAATCTTGAATCTTCCCACCAAAAAATGTCCTGGACCAGATGGATTCAGCACAGAGTTCTACCAGACATTTAAGTAGTTAATAACACCAATACTCCTTAAACTGTTCTATCAAATAGCAAAGGAAGGAACACTACCAAATTCTTTTATGAAGCTAATATCGTTTTAATCCCAAAACCTAATAAATATTCACTTAAAAAAGAAAACTATAGGCCGATCTCTCTGATGAACACAGACGCAAAGATTCTCAACAAAGTCTTAGCAAATCAGATTCAAACACATATTAATAAGATTATTCACAGGGACCAAGTAGACTTCATCCCCGGCACACAAGGTTGGTTCAACATGCGAAAATCAATAAATGTAATTCATCATGTAAACCAGTCCAAAGTCCAAGACCACATGATACTCTCGATAGATGCAGAAAAAGTTTTTGACAAGATCCAACAACCTTTTATGATCAAAACGCTAGAGACAGTAGGAATGGAAGGAACCTTTATCAATATAATAAAAGCTGTATATAACAAGCCCACAGCAAGGATTATGCTCAATGGGGAACAATTGGAAGCATTCCCACTTTGATCAGGAACTAGACAAGGCTGTCCACTCTCACCACTTCAATTCAATATTGTACTTGAAGTCTTAGCTGAAGCCATAAGACAAGAAAGGGACATAAGAGGGATTCAAATCGGCAAGGAAGAAGTCAAGCTATCCCTATTTGCAGATGACATGATCTTATACCTGAGTGATCCCAAAAACTCCACCAGGAAGCTCCTGGAACTAATTGAGAAGTTAGCAGGGTGGCAGGAGACAAAATAAATGTGCAAAGATCAGAGGCCTTCCTATATACCCAGAATGAAAGAAGTGAAAAAGCCTTGAGAGAAACAATCCCATTTACTATAGCCCCTAAAAAAATGAAATACTTTGGTATAAACCTAACCAAGGAGGTAAAAGACCTTTACAATGAAAACTTTAAAACCCTAAAGAAAGAAATTGCAGAAGACACCAGAAGTTGGAAAGACCTCCCATATTCCTGGATTGGCAGAATCAACATCATAAAAATGACCATCCTACCAAAGGCAATATACAAATTCATTGCTATAGCAATTAAAATCCCAAAGCAATTCTTTAAAGAAGTTGACCAAACAATCTCAAAATTCATATGGAGGCACAAAAGTCCCAGGAAAACAAACACAATCCTGAGTAACAAAAACACTGCTGGAGGTATTACCATACCGAACCTTCGTCTATATTACAAATCCATAGTTATAAAAACAGCCCAGTACTGGCTCCAAAATAGACACACAGATCAATGGATAAGGATTGAAGACCCAGATATAAGACCACAAAATTACAGCCATTTGATCTTTGACAAAGGGGCCCAAAGAATCCAATGGAAAAAGAACAGCATCTTCAACAAATGGTGCTGGCAAAACTGGATCTCCACATGCAGAAGATTAACGCTGGACCCATACTTGTCACCATGTACAAGACTTAATTCCAAATGGATCAAGGACCTTGATATCAGGCCAGAGAGTATAAAAACCATAGTTGAAAGGATAGGGAACTCCCTCGAGCTGATTGGGCTAGGCCAACATTTCCTAAACAGACATCCAATGGCACAGTCACTGCTACCAACTCTCAACAGTTGGGATCTTGTGAAATTAAAGAGCTTCTGTTCAGATAAAGAGATTGTCACACGAGCTCAAAGGCACCCCACAGAATGGGAGAAAATCTTCACTAACCACATATCTGATAGAGCTCTACTGTCCAGAGTGCACAAAGAACTTAGAAAACTAAACATCAAGGAAACCAATGGCCTAATTAAAAAATGGGCCCTGGAACTTAAAAGGAATTTTACCAGGGATGAAATTAAAATGTCTAACAAATATCTGAAAAAATCCTCCACTTCTTTAGCCATCGGGGAAATGCAACTCAAAACTTCCCTGAGATATCATCTCACCCCGTTCAGGATGGCAAAAATCCACAATACAAACAACAACAAATGCTGGAGAGTATGTGGAGACAGGGGAACTCTCCTACATTGCTGGTGGGAATGCAGGCTCATACAGCCACTCTGGCGAGCCGTCTGGAGATTCTTAAAGAAATTGAAGATCAAAATGCCATATGACCCTGTGATTCCACTTTTGGGTATAACCCCCCATACAGCAGAGGTTCACCTCGATAACACAAGCACAACCATGTTCATAGCAGCACTGTTTACAATAGCAAAGACATGGAATCAACCCAAATGTCCAACAGTTGAGGAGTGTATAAGGAAACTGTGGTACATCTATACAATGGAGTACTACTCCGCCATCAAAAATGATGAATTACTGGAATTTGCTGGGAAATGGATGTCATTAGAAACAATTATATTAAGTGAAGTATCCCAGACCCAGAAAATTAAGCGCTGTATGTACTCCCTAATAGGTGGCTCCTAGTAACAAACCCACCCAGCCCATCTTGAGACACTTATAGGTAAATCTATATATTACCTACAGTAATTGAAAGGATTATGAACAGGAGGGATGGGGTTGGAGGGCCACACAAGAGACAAGGAGAGAAGTGACCATATTACAGTAGAGAAAATAGGCCTCCATTAAGGTCTGCAAGAAAGTAATGTGACACCTAGTTAAGTTCACAATTCGTTACTGATCATTTACAACTAAGGGGGTATGAACTCACCAGAAGGGGGGGCATATAGTCTGGCGGAGTAAAAAGTAACCATTTTGTAAATGGGTGATTGACCCCTCCCATTGCTTAACGCCATATGACCCTGCGATTTCACTTTTGAGTATAAGTATTACATCTACCCTTGAATGTGCTCTTATAATAGGACTCCAGTTTAACAGCTTTCTGTCTCTGGCCAGGGGGTGACATACAGTGCCCAGCAGGATGGAGTGAAGGGCATTGCAGGAGCAACAAAACTGCAAAAGAAAATCAACAAACCACTATCCAGAACTTCAGAGACTCTACCACCTAGAACTAGGTCAGAGTAATTTCTCCCCATCCTGAAGCTCAGGGACATTTGTGGAAGAGGGGGCGGTAAGAGTGTAAGAGCAAAAGGATGGGAGGAGCAATGATTTGCAAGATACTCCACACAAGTTAGGGCCGAAGCAATCATAATTGGACATTGCATTCCTGGCGCTATGTCCAACACACTATTGACCTCACAAAGTCTAGCATCTGCTAGAGGCACCAAGATCCTTGGAGGCAAGGGATTGACAGCCACAGTAGTGTTCCTATGCTTAAGGGGAACACACGAAGGGGTTCAGGGAAATGCCACTGGGTCCTTGTACGTCATCGGAGAGGAGGGCCCAGAGGAGAGTCAGGCATGCACAAGAAAGGACTCTAGGAATCGGGGCGGGAGGCACGGGGGGGATGGGGCAGAGGGGTGAGGGGATGGGGAAGAGGGGTTTTGAGGGAGAGGAGGAGGGAGGAAGGGAACTGGTGTATCTATTAAGTTTGTATGAGCTGAAATAATAATAAAAAATGTATTATATAAAAAAAAACATCGGATGATGTGTCTGCTATAGAGTGAATATTCTGGATTCTGTAGAATGTCATTGCTTTGTAGACTTCAACTTCCTTTGGAAATCAGCAAACCATGCTGGAATTACATGGAAATGTCTTTTCATTTCTTTGATTTATATACTTAGCTCCACGCATCTGGAAAACTTGGCATTACTGAGACATTTTGTACTGATGGTCGATCCATAGGAGGCCGTGATCAACGTTTCAACTCTAATATGCTTTCTTGTTTTAGAGCCTTCAAAACAAACATTTTACAAGGAAGGAAAGTTCCTAATTAACTTCTGAAGAATTTGTACATTTAAACATCTTACCCTGCTGGAGAAGACTGATAAAGCAAATGTACTACCTTCTGCTGAAGAGAAACTGTATTTAGAAGGAACTTGCTATTCTCATAAAACTTTTAATAGGAAGAAGTGAATCAAATTCCTTAATTACCATTTTATGGTTGGTAAAAGGGCAAATTACATGCCATCCATTTCTAAACTTCTAAATGTCTCTGGTTCTTTTAATTAAAGCTGCCATCTAGAAACTACTAAAGCAATTTTACGCAATTAGTTATTTATAGGTTACCATAATACACCACTCAAAATATGATTTAAGTGATTTGTAGCTTGTTAGTGTGTGATCTCTGTCATTATTTTATTTTTTTGGCCAGGAAGTATTATTTTGAATCAGTTCAAGTGACTCTTAAGTGGACAGATAAGGAAGGTGTAACACCGAGGAGCTGTGACAAAGAAGTGATCTTAAAGAAAAAGACGAATCATAATTCTATGCTGTCAGTTCTTAAATTTAGGGGGGTCTCAGTTATATTCTTGACAATAGTATGGAGGTGTTGTACAGCCCACCCTCTGTATCTGCAGGTTCACCACCTTTGGATTCAGGCAACCATGCATAGAAAATATTAAAAGGAAATTGCATCTGTACTGAACATGTACAGACAGTTTTTCTTGGCATCATTCCCTAAACAATACAGCATAACAACCATTTACATCACATTTGCATTGTATTAGATATTATAAGTAATCTCATGATGATTTAAAGTTTAAGAAGTGATGTGCATAGATTACATGCAAATAACATGCCACTTTGTAGAATACAATTGAGTATCCCCCATGGATAAAACAGGATAATTTTATTCTATTTTTATTCCTTACCTCTTTCCACTTCCCTGCTATTCTACCAGCTATCTAGCACCGTGCTTTTCTAAGTTACATAGCAGATCCTACCTCCCCTCCTGAGGTGATTCCGTCTATCCAAACATATCTATCCTATACTCCATGCCCTCAAGGTCCCCATATAAAGTGTCTTAATGAGGAATTAATGTGCTTCTCTCCCAGACAATTTCCAGCACTGAACACTTAGTTCAAATATGCACAAAATTATTATAGAATGAATTTCATGGGGGAAATTGTAGGCTGAGAGCAGAATTATTTTGTTTAAGTGGGTCTTATGGGACTCTACCTAGCATTATATAAGGGCCTTGAATTAGTTAAATCATACACAATAAATACTGGAATCTCAACCTATCTTGACTCCTGCTTCTTTTGTGGCACCATTCCTACCTGGCACATGGAACTTCTCCTCTTTCTTAAGTAACTTGTCCTGCATAGAAGCAAGGGTCATTAATATTTATTATATACACACTGCATTTTAGGTACAGCTCTGGGCAATTTATATGCATTATCCAACAGTACTGCTATGTGAACATTACTACTATTATTCTTACTTTACAGATGAGGAACAGAGAAATTGGACAACTTGTTCAACATTGTAGAATTAGGGATTTGCACCCAGTTCTGTTTGGTTCTGGGATCTGGGTGATCACCTGCAATTTGTATTTTGTATCTAAAATATGCTTCACAGAGTCTGAGGAACATATGAAAGTTAAAATCAGTGTGGAAAATCATTAGTAAAGCATGCGTGGTTTTATAAAATATGAATAAACTTAATAGAGGTCTCTTCAACCAGGGATGCTACCAAACAGGGACTTACCCAAGGGCAAATGCATCATCCTATTTTCTGCTTTTACTTACCAACGGCTTATGTCTTTCAAGTTGCAACAGAAAAACCAGAAAGATCCTTAAACTTGAACTGCTGATATAATCTAAACTCCCTGACTATGATAAAAAACTACATTAGATTAAGTAGTCTAAGTAGTCTACATACATGTTAAGCTCTAATTCTGATTGAATAACATATACTGTTTATCCTCTGCAGTGGCTATAATAAGCTAAGATACCAACAACTGAGTTTATCTGAATTTTAAGAGTATCAAATGTATTTTTGCAAGATGTCTTTGGTTTTAAACAAGGACATTAGAGGAAAATTCACTTGTAAAATGCTCTGGAAATTAGCTGGGAATTTGGCCATGGATGATGAAATGTTGATATTATTAAGAAAGACATCTTTGCTAAATGACTTTCCCAAGTCTCTCCTACTTACCCTAATACTTTATCTTAATTCCATCATTTTCAGCAGAAAAGACCCACTTCTCTGAGAATACTGAGCTTATTGCATGGAGAACCATGAAATTTGTAGTTACTTTTCATCTATACACTTAGCATTATCTCTATACCCCTACTTACTGTTAAGATTATCTTTTTGTCCTCTCTTCTATTAAAGACCCACTCCCTTCTAATTTCCTCGATATCTTGTTTCATCACTTATATCATGTTGTCTGTATATTTCCAATGGCCAATAAGCATGGTCACATCTCCCTATGAGTTTCTTGGCCTCTCCATGAATGTGAAATGCCTCCAGGTTTGTGTATGAATGTTTGGTCCTTAGTTGGTGTCACTGTTTTGGAATGTCATAGAACTTTTGAGATATAAAGCCTAGGTGGCTAGCTGAGGCCACAAGGCTGGAGCCTTCAATTTTATTTCTGGAAGTTTCTGTCTGAGTTTTCTGCTTTCTCATTTGTCAGGATGTGAAGAATTTCAATGCCTTGTTCCCATTGCCAGAAAGCAGCTCCACCATGCCTTGCCATCCATGGTGGGCTGAACTTCTGAAACCATGATCCCAAGTACACCTGTTTTCCCTTTAGTTGTTTCTACCAGATACATTGTCATAGCAATCAGAAAAGTCACTAATGCAGGTTCCTACTACTTACATGTTGTTACTCTCTCACATTCAAACTTCTGCAGAGGATGATCTTCACTTGTGGTATTTATTCTCTCATTTCTCACTGGTTCACCAAGTGGCTAAAATCTAGCTTTCATGTGTCACCATTCAAACTACTAGTGGCAGGGTCACTAATGATCTCCTCACTACTTAGCTCAATGGTAACTAATGGGAAACTACTAATGTAGTTTTTCAAGACTTCTTTTTTGTGTTTTTACTTTTAATTTATTTGTCTTTGATACCAGTCTGATTGTGAAGGCCCAGATGACCTCATGTGTGTTATCCTTCTGCCTTAACCTGCTGAATGCTACTGCTGTGATCTTCAATCTTGATGACTCGGTTCTTCTTTAGAGTTGAATGATACTCTATTTTGTACACATGTTACACATACTGCATTTTCTTTACCAATTTATGGGCATGTGGGATAGCTGTGTAGCTTTTTGCTAAAGAGTATAATGATAACTATTGGTAAGAATGCATTTACAAGCTTCTTGAACAGAGTTACGTCCATGACGTACTAGATACAATCCTGTCTTAGGTCACCTTCCTTTTCTTTCAAAGATTCTTTACTGTCTCTTTCATTTGATCCTTTACACTATCCCAATTAGTACTTCCAATGGTTTTTCTGCCACAGTACTATTCCAACGTATTTAATAACTTTGTCAATAAACTTTCCATAATTCATGTATCAAATGATCATGTCTTTTTCTTACTACAGGCAAATATATTAGCTCCTTATTCTTTACTCTGCTTTCCCTATCACCCCGAAGTACTTTTTGAACTATTAAAATACTGAATGATTTTTTAGGTTCCTAAATATATCATCCATTTCATTTATGTGGCTTGTGTAAAATTTAAAGGGCTCTCCTTATTGTTAATCCAAATAGCTATGTTACCAAGAGAAATGAGTTTAGAAAAACAATTACTAGTCCCATCATACTGGAGAAACCAAAAGAGCATTCTCATTTATGGTTCTTTTGTGCATGGACACTACTGACAGTAACAAAAAGTCACTAACTATAGTCTTAGCATCTTTTCATTAACTACAGCTATAGTTTCTGAGAACAACATGCAGATGTCAGGGGAAAGAAGTAGAGTTTTGGGATGTATCTCAGACTGATTTAGGAAGGGCCAGCAGCACATTGTCTCTAGAGTTTATAAGACCAATAGTTTATAACTGCCTTTAAGTTAAAATGGATCTTCTATAGTTAGTGTCAAAACCACTTTTGGAAGCTGTCAAAACTTAAGTCCCATTTCTTTATCGTAGAAAAACTGTTTGGACTCATCTGGATATTGCCCAAATCCTGCTGACTTCTGAGGTCAATTCACTTAAAGGCACACACAAAAACAAGGAGATAATCATTGGCAAGGTCTAAGAAAACCAAATTAAATAACTGATTCATTTCAGCCTGTCCTGTTACTCCTTCACCTTTTGTATATACTTGAAAAAAATGCATTCAGCTTGCCACAAATTTTGTTTTATATCCCTACCCACTACCATTTCACATTCTGCTTAAGTACTTGGTCATTTATTACATGACCCATTAGTTTGAGTTCTCTGTAGAATTAAAGAAGGTTGTTATAAAAATAATAAATGGAACTTAAATTTTAACTACATTATCTGTGCATGTTTCAAAAGCATATTTTGAAGTCAATTCAAACTCATATACAATGCCAGGGATTAGCACTCCCCAACCATTTTACTAAACACTTCTCCTTGCTCCATCACATTGAAGTATTGATGAGTCAAATGACAAAGATTTCTCTTTATTGAGATTCAAATCAAAGTGCATAATACTGGATCACATAAAGGCTTCCTCCCAGGAGAAGTACCCAGGGGCTATCATACAATATTCTATTCAGGGACACTTGCATTTTTCCTTTAAACAAAATTTGTAGTTACTGTTGCAATCAGGAAATTTAATAAAATGTAGGTTTCCTGCTTTGGACCCGTAAGGAAAACTTGATGAAGCTCCTAATTGCAGAGTCTTCCAAAGAAAAGTGACAAGGTTTCCTGGAGATTTATTTGAATAATTACATTTGCAGACTATAGGAATGCTATTTAATGTATTAGTACACTCTCAGGCTAGAAAAAATAGAGAAATAGCTTTAATAGGAAAAGGAAGAACGGAAGCTAGAGTCGGAACTATTTGTCTTATAAACAAAACTGTTTGTCCCATTGAACACATGTCATTAAATTGCAAGCTACTTTGAATATTTTCTGTCTTTCTCACAGATAATGGGTTTAATAGAGAGGTGAGCAGTGAGGTACAGTGTCAGAATCTCATTACTTTTTTTAATCCTTCACAATAGAGTATTTGGGAATGAAGCTGACTTAGTCTGACTTCTGTTGTTGCCCATGCACTTTGTGATTCTGGGAAAATTCCTTACCCTGCCCAAATCTCACATTCTTCTGTATGATTGATAACACAGTGCAAACTTGTGCATTTTTTTTGCAAAGACTGGAAATGTGGCACAGAAAGTATCTAACACAGCATATGGCATACAGTCGGCTCTCAGACAAGTGGAGCTCCTTTATTGTAATACCTTGGAGCTCAGAGGAAGACCATTCTAAGCCTTTCAGTTTCCAGATGAGGAACCTCAGGATTCAGTGGTAAAAATGCCTGATGTCACAAAAATACTCAGTGAAATTATTAGGCTTATTGAGTATCAAGGAAAAGTAAGCCATGTGAGAGGTACAGTGACTTGTGTAAAGTCATTCAAAGAAACATGGTCATGATGTATATTGTATAAGAATGATTAGGTTCCCTAAACTGGAATGCACAATTTGCAGCCATTTCTAAAAACAAAACAAAACAAAACAAAACAAAACAAAACAAAACAAAACAAAACATACCATAGTTTCTGACCTTGTACCTTTGGTTAACTGACTTTTGAACCAATTTCATAATTACTGCAATTTTAGGATGAATGATCTCAAAGCCAATTTGATTTCAGCCTAATTTTAGAGTGAGTTCAGGAAGTAAATTAACTGTCTTGCCAGTTAACATTTACTTGACTTACCTTGCATAGTTAAAGACATGTTTGAGAGTCAGCCTATAATTGCAATATGCTGCTTGTTAAAGTCTTAGAGCTTTCTTTCCTGACTTAGAAATGGTACTCCCTAGATGTACATTTCCATTTTCTACTGATCTGTACAGCTTTTCTTGATGAGCTTCTATGTAAGAGGAAAAGTGAAACCTCTCCTTAAAGAAATCCATTAAACAGTTGTTGTCTTCTAACGGGGAGGAAGAAAGTGCTGTTGTACACGATATTCATGTAGAAAAAACATACAAATTACAATTTCATGAGAGACAAAGAATCTGCAGGAGAACCCCAAAGATGAAATTAGCAACTAGTAACACTCTCTTCTCAATTTGCACACTGTGCTTTAATAACTTCTTGCAAGATTTTTTCCTTCTATGGAAGTCTATGAAATTGCCCTGCAGCATTCCATATAATGAGATTCTCACTTCTGATTCACTGACAAGGATGAATGCTATCTGTATTCAGCATGGATATAGGTGCTATAGCTAGGAACCTAACTGTTCTGACTAGCATTTCCAGAAGGACTGATATATAGGCATAGGTTCTGCAATCTGAGGGATCTGAAAAATCATGAGCAGGCTCTCAGAACACTGTTAGCATGGTTGAGTATCTAGTGTAAACCATAGCTCTCACTCCTATAAGTATTATAATTCACTCATTGGATCAGGACAGATGTTGACACTATTAGTTTTAGGAATATTATATGAAAACTGTTTTGATGGGATTGGCATTTGGCTGTCAGAAACCTAAATTAGATGTTCTTAGACTGCTTTGGGTGAACAAACTACCAAATTATGGTAGAGGCCAATAGAAAGATGAGTCACTCAACACAAAAGGAAATATACTATCACCTATGACAAGAAGAAAAACTGTGCTTAACATTAACTTTAACAGATAAATAAATTTTGATGCTCTCATTACTGGTGCTTCAAGAATTCATATAAACCACGTTCATCAGAATTCTAGTATTGTTGCTTCTTATGCCAAAAGCTATACTAAACTAATTATTTGCTTTATTCAGACAAGCTCAGATATTCATTCTCTATGTGGCAGGGTAAATATGCTAGGTGAGATGAGTGGTTTTCATATGAGCATAAACTCAGGAGGATGTCAATTTCAGGCACAATACAAGCTTGATTCCTCCCTATTTCTTATGCAGAAATCTTTATAATACCCGTGAGTGCTAAATCCATGTAAAAGTAAGACCTAGCCTGATGTGTATTTTTTTGAAAGATGAGCTGATTAAATGTTGCATCTGAGTTATTAATTCACTCTTTGAATATTTATTGTGGGCCCACTATGTACAAGCTATGAGAGTTGGCATAGAAGAACAAATATGGTACCATGATACCTAAGGGATATATATTCTCTTAGGGAAAATGTCATCTCTTTTAAACATCGTTGAAGTCCTGTTTAAAAATATCTGGTATAAAAATAGTCATTTAATAGATCGATTGTATAATGTGCATATGTGAGGAATCCTATACTGTGTTCAACATTGATGGGGAAGGTCAAGTAACACCACATGCAGTTTCACATCTGAAACAATTTACTTCTACAGGACAACTCCTCCCACTCATGCAAGAATTGGAAAGCAAAAGAATACAAAATATAATCCAGTGTTAATTTGGAAATTGTAGATATCATTTAAGAAATTCAGCTTAATGGGCTGGGCTTAGCCAGAAGGCCTTTGTAAGAGACTAACACTCTCAAGAATGTGAAGACTTTAAAGTATCAGAGAAGTTGGAATTTAATTTTACTATGGCAAATGTCAAATGGTTACAGACTAACCTCCTAATATTTGAAATAATAATTGGCCTTCTAACAAATTAAATACATTGACCTCACTATATTCATTGGCGTGGAAAGATATTTGTAATATATTAAATGTGAAAACTCTGTTGTAGAATAGTATCATATAGCACAAATGAAATCTTAGAGAATTAAAACATATGTTCTGTATGAAAGAATTCTTAAATGAAAAAGAGTATTTTTCTTTTTCTATTTACATGTGTATGTATGCTGCATGTATGTGAGTATGATTATTTTACATGTGTGTGGGTACAAGTGTGTGTATGTGTGTGTGTGTGGGAGAAGTGCTTTAGACACCCAGGGTTGATACTGAGACTTATCTATGATAACTCTTGTACCTTATTTTTTTCAGGCTGAGTTTCCAATCATAGCCAGAGCTTTCCTGTCGGGCCAGCTTGCTCTGGTGTTTTCCAGGCTCCACATTCTGGGGTTAGAATTGCCGGCAGGAACATTTTTAGATGGGATATGGGGGAAGCAAAACTTCTTCATTTCTCCTTGTTCAAGCACTTTAAACAATGAGCAAATTCTCTTGCCTAATACTGAAATGCTAATGGTTTTCTATATGTGGTTAAGTTTATGCCTACTTTAATGAAAATGTCGCCACCCTCTCTTTTCTAATTTTTCTACAACAAGTTATACTACTTGTGTAAATATTTAAAGTAACACTGGGTTTCAGAAAGCCAGTAATTGAATATCTTGTAAAATGTCCTAAAATAAATGTATGCCTGTGTGCACAAATACACACATGCATATCCACACCCCTACCCCACTTTTAGAAGAAGGAACAGAGAAGAGTGGTTGAATAAATAATAAGATGGGGTAGATATTAAATGGTGACAGGCTTAATTAAAAGTTGGCCATCCTTCAGCTTAGTAGCCTAATATGGCATTTGGTCCAAGACTATAACATCATGATGTTAAACTGAAGATACAGATATTTTTTCATTAAATTCTAGGCAATTGAGGTGAAGGTCAATTTTATAAGATTGTAAAGTAAATGTAGGATGGATTAAAAGTAAGAATGATATGGCATAGGGGATTAAGAAAAAACAAAACATTTTTTAACCTTATGATGATACCTACATGATGATCAAACATATAGGCTGCTTGATGATTTAGATAAATCAGTGGAAAATTCATTAATGGCTGTTAAGTAAAAGGTAGGAATTATGAGGATATGTGAGGTATTAATATTATTTTGCAGTCGTAGAAAGTGGGTACAGATTTTATCCCAGTCAATGTTGGCCACAGAGCTGGAACAGGGGTCTGGAGGCTCTGGCTGCGAGCAAATAAATTTTTAGATGCTGGTTTGTGTGGAGTGTTCAGAAGATAGCAGCTAGGACAGGTCAGGGAGCAAAGGAGGCTCAGGAAAAGTTATTTGTTAACCAGAAAGGAAGAATCACAATTTACTTATATGTTGTTGATCTATTTATCCTCAAATACCTTAGGGACAATAAGGGGCTTTATTCTGTCTTAAAATGGTCTGGTCACATTTCTTAGTCCAGCTTGGAAGAGAGATCATATTAATACCAAGGGCTAAGCAAAACTGGTCACACTATATCCACAGGACTGCTGAGAGAGGGGCAAACCTCACTCGACAAGATAGCATTTTGATCTAAGTATGCCGAAGAATGTTGAAGTACTCAACTAGCTCCCTCCATCTTTTTCACATGCCCAGAGACTATTCCCACCACCATGGGCTAGGCCTTCCACATGAATTAGACAATTTCATTCAGGTTTAACTGCTAATTCTTCACAATTGTGCTTAGAGCTGCCGCTTTCCAATGTCATATTAACACCCGTGATGGACTGTGACAGGGACTATTTCAAACTTCTTTTTTAATTTATTTTTTCCACTCATACAAACTTGATAGGTTCCCCATTCCCCTCCCTCCCTCCACACCTCCCTAGATCCCCTTGCTCCCTCCTCCCTTTTCCTCTTCCTTTCCCCCCTCCCTACCTTTCTTCCAGTGCGCCCCCCTCCCCCATTCCTGGAGCATCCTTTAGTGTTCATGTCAAACTTTCCTCTGGGTCCTCCTCTCTTATGAGGTGTAAGGACTCAGTAGCATTGCCTAGAGCCCTTTCTTGTGCTCCCCTTTAGTATAAAAACACTATTGTGACTGTTAATCCCTTGCCTCTAAGGATCTTAGAGCCTGTGATCCATGCTAGACTTTGAGGGGTCAATGACATGTTAGTCATTGCACAGGTTATGCAAAGTCCTATTATGATTACTTTGGTCCTAACGTGTTTCAAACTTTTAATAGCAGCTGCAATTATACTAATACATACCACCTAAAAATTTTGTCTTAGATATACTTATCCTCTCTGAGAGTCTTTAGAGAAGGTGCGTGTGAATCAGAGGCAGAATAAGGAGATGGATGGATGGATGTAGCATGGATTTAGTGAATTCAAATGAAAGTTTTAGTTGACAAAAGGATGAGCTTGTTGTTACCTCGAGGACTGTTCAGTGAAGCTTCTGATGCTCTCCCACCATCTCCACAGTGACTCTGGTCAAAAGGAAGGCATTGGTCGCCTGTCCCTGCCACCACTTCAAAATTCTTAGACAGATCTTTTGTTTCCATGAGAGATTTCAACTTGTATACTTTTCGAGTATTGGTGTCTGATAGGTAGAGTGATTCAGACATAGGGTCCATAGCCAGATAGTATTTGTGAGCAGGGCTTGTGCTGAGGAAAAGAAAAGAAAAGTTATTCAAAGAATTTTTCTTTCCCTGAATCCCTGAGGTTTTGCTTTTTGTCATAGTGGGAAAATATTTAATAGGTGAAAGATTTTATGTATCTTTTTGCTTTTGTACCAAGGGATACATACCTCTTTGTTTTTCTAGCAATGGATCTGGGTATGAAAGAATACAGTGTTTACTGCTAACCTGTAATGATGCTGACATTTTGATACTATCCATTTGAGAGCAGAAAGAAGAGGAAGAGAAAAAAAATCCCAAGAGATACTTTTTCATACTCTGTTATCCAATTACCAACTGAATGAGTGCCTATGTGTCTCATTGTCACCTTAAACTCAATAAACCCAACACAAAAGTTATTTTCCATTCCTCTCCCAACCTTTATAAATCTCCTTTTCCTAGGCTTCCTAGCTTCCTTGGGGACACTGTCATGTTCCTGCTTCTGGCCAATTAAAAAGCACGTTCCAAGCTAGAGAAGTGTTGCTCTAGGAAGGCCATGCTGGAGACATGCTGTCAAACTTTTCCTAGTTTCCCTTTTTAAGCTGATCATCACTTATTTAATCCATCTTACTTCTTTTAGGAACTGACCATCTTTAATGTTTCTTAGTTATTAACCACGATCACAATATTTATATAATCATGTAGCTATCCTACTCAGAATGACAATGACAATAAAGTTGTATGGACCTGATTCTGCCATTCTTGAATTTTGTCAATGACCTATTAAAGTAGTCTCTTGAGTTATTTTTTCTTGCATAGATGATGGATCTCATTCATTATTGCTGATTACTGCTAATTTCACTTATTGAAAACTACAGAAACTTAAGTTTGGAGGATAACTTACTTGAAACTAAGGTTCATATAATATGGACACTTTCAAGGTCTCAACCTGAAAGTCATCTCTAACTCCTCTGTTTCTTTTCGTGTACAATTATCTTTGTGAGATAGCTTTTAAAATCATTCTTCCCTTATGTTTGTTATGCATTAATGCTTTCATATAGGTTAATAGCCGCAGTTCATTCTTTATTTCAATTTCCTGAGTTCCTCCCTCCACCCATGGATTTCTCCTGTTCCAAGATCCATGTGTGTATTATATAGGTGTGTGTGTGTGTGTGTGTGTGTGTGTGTGTGTGTATGCGTGTGTGTGTGTGTGCGTATTGCAGGAGAGTGTGAGCCAACATATGCATGTGGAAGCCAGCAGACAACTTTGGGTGTCAGTCTTTGTTTTCAACCTTGTTTCAAATAGTATCTCTTTGCTGTTTGTTTCCACAGACTAGCTGACCGGAGAGTTTTCAGGGTTTCTCCTGTTTCTGTGAGACTGTTGGGGTTATAGATGCGTGCATCTGTGCCAGTTTTATGTGCCCAGTTTTGGGGGATTCGAACTCAAGTCCTAGCACTTGGGCAGAAAGTGTTTAACTTTCTGAGTTAACTGAGTCTTCTTCCCAGTCTTCATCACATTAGTTCTAACTTTCATCTTCATTTCTGGCCTGCACTCTTTTCTGTATTATGGCATATAGAAGGCATTTTTGAAATATTAAATCTATTTACCCATACTGTCTTTCATGATTATTCTGAGTACTTGTTGTTTTTTATTTTATTTTTTTAATTTATTTTTTCCACTCATACAAACTTGATATGTTCCCCATTCCCCTCCCTCCCTCTAACCCTCCCTGGATCCCCTTGCTCCCTCCTCCCTTTTCCCCTTCCTTTCTCCCCTCCCTCCCTTTGTCCCAGTACCCCTCTCCCCATTCCTGGAGCATCCTTTAGTGTGCATGTCAAACTTCCCTCTGGGTCCTCCTCTCTGATGAGGTATAAGGACTCAGTAGCATTGCCTAGAGCTCTTTCTTGTGTTCCCCTTTAGTATAGGAACACTATTGTGACTGTTAATCCCTTGCCTATAAGGATCTTAAAGCCTGTGATCCATGTTAGAATTTGGGGGGTCAATGACATGTTAGTCATTGCACAGGTTATGCAAAGACCTATTATGATTACTTCGGCCCTAACGTGTGTGGGGTATCTTGCATATCATTGCTCCTCCCCATCTTTAGGCTCTTTCAATCTTAACGCCCCCCCCTTCTGCAAATTTCCCTGAGCTTTGGGATGGGGAGAGATTAGGCTGGCCTGGTTCCTGGTGGTTAATGTAGGGTCTTTGATGTTCTGAATTATGGTTATTCTTTTTTTTTCCTTCTTTCAGTTTTGCTGTTCTTGCACCGCCCTTGGTTCCATCCTGATGGGTATTGGATGTCACCTCCTGGGGCGCAGTGTGTCCTCGCTGGACTGTGTGAGTTCCAGGCGGCCCTATTCTGAGTACTTGTGTACAAGATATGACCCTTCATGTAATTAACAGTCTTGTGGGGGAGGCAGATGAGTAAGCAGGTCTTGACTGTCATAAGTTCAAGAATTAGTTCAGAAGAAGTGAGAAAGAAGTCAAAATGATTGAAGAGGAAGAACTTGTGACCCAGGAGCATTTAGCACATTGTGTTAATCATTTTGCAAGTTAATAGCTTCAGTTCATTTTTTATTTAGATTTCCTGAGTTCCTCCCTCTACCCATGGGCCTCTCCTCTTCCAGGATCTATCATATCTTCTTAAGTTCTTCTGGACTGTGACAGTTTCTTATACTTTCTTTATTGACTTTTTTCATGTATGTATGTATGTATGAAGTGTGTGTGTGTTTGTATACGTAAAGGCATGTGTGGGTGGGTATATGTACATGAATACCCTTGAATGTATATGCTTATAGTACCTCTATTGTGATAACTCTATTGTTCTTCTGCTTTATTGTTGTGAGCCTTGGTATCTAGGTAAACCAAGAAAACACGATTAGGACTAGTCTGGCTAGCCAGCATCTCTGGGGATTTCCAGACTCTGCCTTCCATGGCCAGAGTTACAAGAGGACTGCCACCCCCCACTTCCCAGCATTTTTACTTGGAATCTGGAATCAGAACTCATATCTTTTTACTTATTTGCTTGAGAGGCAAAGGTGTTTTACTACTGAACAATCTCCTGACCCCTAGACTTTTTTCAAAATTTAGATGGCCATAACTTTGAAAAGTACTGGTCGGGTGTTTCATGGGATACCTCTGTACCAGAATTATGCTTGGTGTTCTTCCCAGATAGGAATTTTGGGGTTTTAGTGGGAGACCATGTGACAAGGTGTCATTTTGATGAAATCATTTGAAAGATACAAACTATCACCATAATTTATCACAGATGGAGCTGATCTTGATCTCCTCACCAAGTCAGTATTTCTCTGCTATAAAGTGATTGCTTACCACTTTCAAAATATTCCTTTGTGGAGGGAAGTTGCTATATACAAGCAAAGAGGGAGTCACATTCCATCTCCTTCAGGGTAAAGCATCATAAATTATTTTGAATTCTTTGAAAGGAGGGATTTATTGTTTTTTTATTTATCTAGGAATTTAGTGATTTGTTTGTATTGGTAGGGACTTCATATATCTATATTTTATAGTTTGTATCAACTTAAATCCAATGCTACTTTATGTTATTGCTCAGATTCTCCTAGCCTTGACAAGTGAGAACTCTTTCCATCATCCCCCTTTGCCATACCTCTATGAGTATTTATTATTACTTCTTAATTACTTTCTCACTGTAAAATGCTCCAGACTTATCTTGAATTTTCCCTCCCTAGTCTTTTCTGAAAATCTGCCCTTTCCTTAGGAACCAATAGTTCCTTTTATTTGAGAATGCCACTAGCAACCAAGACCCACTTGCTGGTTCTAACCACTATTTTGATACATATCTCACTGTGCCAATCACACTGTGAGCTCTCTATAGACAAAGACTATATTCATCTCTCTAACTTTGGTGTCACACCCAAAAAGTTTCATTAAGTGCTGAACCAAAATTGGACTGTAAGACCTAAAACAATGTCCTGAAAGAGGGTTCAGGCTACTTATCCAAAGCAAGTGGAGAGGAGGAGAGTGCGTCAGAATATATATGTCTGGCATACTGCAACTGCCCTTAAAGCATATTTGTGTATGCTACTGTCTATAAGATTGAATACTACTGTTCTGAAATTTAGTTTATAGTGTTTATTGGAAAAAAATCAGATCCAGTTGGAATACTTGATTTTTTTCTACTTACCTTAATGGAGTAAGATAAGTCAATAGATTCCAGGGACATCTTCAACCCTGGAACCACCATGACAGGCGCTGTAAATAAAAGTGTAAAAGGCCCCAACAGACTCCAAAGCTGATGTGGCAGCTTTATTAGACAAGGCATCTCTGTAGCAAAGACCACTTAAATAGGTAGCTAAGTCAAAGTTCTTCCATTAATTAGTTGAGTTTTTAACCTTCAGAATATTTTTTTGAACACGTTCAGAACTTTCTAGAGTAAAAGAGGGGTGCCAACTCTCTTAGGAAGCAACCTTTAATGTTTTGGTAGCCAATTTGTGCAGTTTCAATTGAGCCAGATTAATCATGCTTTGTTCAGAAAGAGTCCATAGGCTATTTTTCCAGGAGAAATGTTATTCGCACAAAAGTACTTTGGAATGCATTACATTCATTCATTATTGAATATCTCCAATGTTCCTGTGAGGGAAGTTAAAATTAGTATTCTCTTCAAGTTTCAGCTGAGGAAATCCTGAACCATAGGGGTCTTGCTCATGTCTGTCCTGAGATTAGGTTAGATCATATGTGACAGGGTGTGTAAAATACCAAGAGAATATTTTTGTGAAGGTGGAAAGAAATCAACATGTCTGCCTTTTTTTTAACCAAGTAATATGTCCAGTTTTGTTCAGTAAGGCTGTTCTCAAACTCTTATTTTTATTTTTTTATGAAAATGCAAATTTATTTGAAGGGAAAAAAATCCCTGAACTGATAATGATTCAGAAAGGGCTCCCTGATCTAAAACAGCTGCTTAGAAAAGTGATTTTACAAGATTCAGCTATCAAGGTATATAAAGACCATCACAGTTGTGGTATAGAGTATAGGTTAAAAATTTGAACAAGCAGAAGGACACAGCAACATTGTCCACATGGTACTGACTTTGCAAGTGGGAAAGACAGGAGGCTGAGGGGGTCCTGCAGTCTTTCTCTGGAGATGCAGAGAGCTACTGAAGCTTGACAACATGTGGCAGAATCAAAGTCTCTGCAAGGAGACCCCGAGAGGACATTGCGTAAAGCTGTGAAGGTGAAGATGAAGTTGCAGTTGTCAAACTCTTTTTATTATTGGCTTTTAGGAATATAAATATAAAAGTGATAAGGTTATATCAAAGTGAAAGCATTATCAAAGAAAATTATCAAGTGCAAGTATGTGACTTTCAAATTTAAAAAAAAGTCTTTTAAGACAGTTGCCAACTACATTTCTGTGTATTTTGAGAGCAATACCTGCAATTTGAAAACATGGAATGAATGTGAAGTTAGGGACTCATTTGTTTTATCACCTTGGGGAAAGGAAACATAATGTGACTTTCGGTCTTACTTTTTCATGAACTAAACTAACAGCTTTCACTAATTTTTGGACTGTTCTGTTCCTCCAGCAAATTCATACTTTTGGAATACACTTACCTGTTCATAATTTCCCAATTCAATTCTGTACTATTTTTTTAATCTTATTTAAGAAGCAACATTTCTTTATAAGCACATTATCAGAGAGTGGCTTCTTAGGCAAGAGGAGGTATTAGGCAGGCGCCCATGAGATTTGCTTACCTATGTCTGGTATCTCTGTTTCTAGGGTGTGCAAGGTATCCACGAGTAGCAAGTAAAAGCAAACAGAGAGTTATCAGTATCATTCAAGAGGCTAAATCTAACCAGACACATCAATTCCTCAGTCAGCTTGAGGCAATTAGAGAGATTTCACTGGACTCACTCAGTAAAAGTCAGTGTACAAGACAAAGTTCATTGACTCTTCCAGACTTCTTATAATACAGTGTCATGGTGATAGTATGCCTTGTATGCTGGATAGGAAAAGTTCTGAGATAGGTATTTGAAAAACTGGATTATCTATAGCAGAATCGCTTGGGTTCTTGCTCATGTGTAGTTTCCTTGGCTCTCTCTTGTGTTTACTAAATTAGAATCCTGATATGGGGGAGAGGGGGTACAGCCAAGATATTTTATTTTTTAACAGATTTAGCTGGTAATTCTAATGTAGAGCCAAAATTTAAGCATGACTGGGTTTGGAGTTTGAAAAGCAGCTGCATAAAAGACCATTCCAGGCTTTAGTTCAATCACCTGAGCACTAAGAATTTGTAAAACCACTGCATTTTATCACTAAGTCATGTGTTGGACAGGCACCCAACTCCAACTGAAAGCTACTCCGAATTAAGACAGAGACATCTGTTAGGCAGACTCACTGGCAATAATAAAAGTCTCTTGAGTGAGAAGTAGGAGAGTTTTCTTTAGACAGTGATAGAATGTTCTTAACATTAAAACTTCTACATCAAAACAGCTACAATTAAATATCGGTTCTTAAAGCCATGTACCTTTCAGTCACCTAAGTTCCAAGGAGGCAAGGAGGGTGGCCAAATAAAATTGCCAGCCCAAGAGGAGCACAAGGCTTTGTTGACCCTTCATCTAATAGAATATTGTCTTATGTGTTTCATTCAGCAAATGGTATGATTCTTTTTACATAGGAGTGGAGGTCTGACTTTGGGTCAAGTGCACCTGGAAATACAAGGCTATAGTTATCTGTGAAATACAGTCATCTTAATTTTAAAGTCCTTTGAAGTCCAGCTCTTAGGTTAGTCTAAAGACATGAAAATAACCTTTTAATAAAAAAAAACCCTAGGGATTTTTTTAAATATCCAGGAAGAAGAAAATATTCAGAATTATTTTACTTGAAACAATCTGTGAAAATGGATTTGACTCTTTTGAAAAAAGAATCTTTGTGGAATTTTATAAGCCTGGCCACAGGTCACACTCTATTGCCTCTTCTGTTTTGGCTGCCCATCTCAAAAGGGTAGGTATCCTGTGGGTTGTCACAAAGGTCAACCAGTAAGGACAAAGGCCTCTGATTACAAATATGGCCTCAGGCATTTATGCCTTTTCCTTTGTTTTGTGGACACTTGCTTATTTTTATGATCCCTATAGGATGAGTGTTGGAGCTGGGCTCTAATCACTGGACCAAGGTCGATCTTCTTGAAGAAAGTGTAGTTGTGAAAATATTAGAAGGACCTCATTAAAATATGATTTCCTCTACAACAGATCCACATGGTATAGAAAAAATGATTTGTGTGGCATGTGGCTATAAAAGAAAGGGCTTTGAAATTCTTAGGTGAAGGCAAGGAATATATATATATATATATATATATATATAGAGAGAGAGAGAGAGAGAGAGAGTTGATTTTCTTACAGTTGTTTCTGATCCTGCCAATAATGTCATTGTGAATTTGGAAAGATGTCCCATATTACGCAGAACAGCTTCTCTCATTAACGTCTCAGAAGTAGGAAGTGAAAATGATGGAATTTATTTCCAGTATGTGACCTTGTTCTGTCTCAGAATTACTTTTAGTTAAGGATTTAGTATTGAGCCACCACCAAAGTCAGCCTGCTGTCTAGTGAGCAACAGACTCCAGCTGAGGTGTCCAGGACCATCAGTGGGCATCACCACTTGGCAACTGACAGTCCTGAAGCTTGTCTTGAGTTAGGAGAATACAATAGAACTCTTTTCAGAGCAAGACATAATTCCAATGATAGAGTCTGTAAGTTGATTCTTGATTTTTAGGATCCAGATAATGAAAAGGGCCATCTTCTTTTCAAATTGAAAGAAAATTCCTGAGATACGATTAATATACTGTAAAATTCACCCTTGCAAATTTGCATTTCAGCAGTGTCAAAGTGCATAGAGTTGTGCAACCATTGCTACCAACCAATTTCACAGCATTTTTATCACCCCATGAAAGCATTTTGTATCAGTTTGTTGACTAAAAGTAACTACTTTTCCTTTCACCTCTCTTTCATCTCCAGGCAAATCAAGGTCTGGATTTCGTTTGTATGGATCTGCTTATTAAGGGAATTTAAAAAAAAAGTAATTGTACAGTATTTGTAGTTCACTTAACATGATGAGCCATTGCTCTTTTTATATTTCTGTTTAGTGAAGGATGGAAAAGGAAGGACCATGGCAATTTTGGAGCACTTGTTGTTAGCGGTTTGTTGTGAGAGTTTCAGTGACTTCAGCAGTAGCTGTAAAACTATATTCTTCACACTGATTTTAACTTATTATCTTGTACCTGACCAGAAATAGTTGATACTGAAGGTAGATTCCCTTCCTGACTCATCTTTCCATGTTTTTCCTTTGAACATTCTGTACCCCCATTTTGCTCGTTACTTTTTTCTTATAGCTTCTATTTATACCAAATGTCATGCCATACCAACTTCTTCCATGCTTTGGCTCCATCTCTCAGTATTATCATAACTTATCTGTCTTTTATTTTAGAGCCCTGCTTTCAGTAAGAAATTCCTTTGCAATCTAATGGATGATATCAGCTTGATGGGCAATTCTAAAAGAAGTTATTGTGCCAGGAGCTTTTAGGGATCCCGTGTCTCAACACAAAAGAATGCATTTTCTCAAAGAGATTATTTTAGACCCGTGGAAGATCGGTGAAGATGTATGATGATTTTTTTAGGGCAAGTCCAGGATGGTCTTGAATTCCTGATCTTCCTGCCTTGTTATCCTTAACCATGGTATTACAGGTGTGGGCGCCTTGGGGTTGTAGATGTTATTTTAGGTTGAGATAAAAGGAGCCTTTGCATGCCATTGTTAACATATGAGCTCAAACTTGGAATGTGTATGGGACATAGTCATTCTATTTCATATACAGTGTTTCTAGTGTTTGTAGCTCCAGTGCTGTGAATAAGATAATAGTTCATGACCATTTATCAGCTATCTGTAGAGTTCTTGAAAGCCCAGGTTCCGTTTGACCCTTCAGAAAAGTGTACTATAAGTTCCAATGTCCCTCAGCATGCTAACTGCCCCTAAATGAGTGCTATTCCAGTCTACTCCATTTCCAATCAATGACAGGAGTCAAGTTCTGAGAATAATGTCAGAAATATTAACCAGTCACTGGAAAGAAATGTTAAAATCTCTAGAGAAATTTTCATGTCACATTGACATTTGTTGAGTCCAAATTACGAAAGGTACCAAGAAGCATTTTCCAGCCCCTTATTTTCTTCTCTCTTCTATTTTTAAGGGAAGGACAAAGCAAATATCTAGAGAATAACTGAATCCTGAAAACTAGCAGCATGAGATTTTTATAAGGAATAAATCACTTCCAGTCATGCTTAATGGGTTTTCTAATAGAATTGTGAAATTAGAAGATGAGAGGAAAGCAAGGGCATATTACAAATCTGAATTCTTGCAAAGTACTTGGCATGGTGTCTTCTATTTTTACTTATATAATTATCTCTATTAGTTTTACAGACCCAAAAAATGACCCTGAGGTCACTGAGATCAAAGAAAAGAGAAGCAGTCATAATTGATGAGATACAGTTGAAGGACTTCAACATGCTCAAAATGAAGATGAAAAAGCTCACACTTGTGAAGTACAAAAGGAAGGTTACTTCTCTCCTGCTTCGGGTGCTATAATTTACTACTATTTAAGGATGTTTCATGAAGCAGATATAAAGTCAAAAATAAAGAGAATTTTTTAAACTGAGTAGTCCAAAAATGCCATCATTTTCTTGAGAGTTATGTAAGTTTTTAGTTATTGAATGGGATCAAGCAAAGTATAGTTGACAAACTGTCACCATGTACTGGGCATGATATTGAATCTAATACCATCATTGACTTTTCTTATAAATGAGAATCTCATAAATTTGTTATATTGCTTTCATACTTCTGAAATGTACATTTATATGTATTAACATCAGAAGATATATAAAATATATTTGTAAATATTCATGTATTTAACACATATATGTTACTATATATAGTATATGTGCTATACTATGTATTATACTATATATATTTATAATATATATGTCTTAACATCAGAAGCAAATATCTGAGGAAAACAAAACCTAAACTCTTTTACATAGAAATAACTGTAACTTAAAACAGAAGATATAATTCTGTTTTGTTTTAATTACGTGAACTTGAAAGTGTTTCATTTTAATTTTCTTACCTTAGTCTTCCTCTGGAAAATAGCACTAAGATATGAATTTGTGGATAAAACTACAGGAAGCAAGGAAACAGGTACTATATACTTAAACAGCAAGCAATAGTGCATTTCTTGTTGAATTTTTACCATTTTATTCTCCATCTTGTTAAACCAATAAGGAACAGCTAGTGGTGAAAAATGATTGGCAATTGTACTGTCATGGTTTGAATTGTTTGAATTGTTCCTAATATGCTCATGAGTTTGAATACTTGTTTTCCAGTTAGGTTATGGTATGTTGTAGAAGGTGGAGCCTTGCTGGAAGAAGTAAGTTAAGTCAGTAGTCCTGATTTCTGTTCTCTCTCTCTCTTTCTCCTATGTCTGTAATTGAGCAGTTGAACTCACGCTAACATTGGTTTACCTTTGCCTAGCAGCATGTATTCTCTACTGTGATGGACTCCATCCCTTCTGAAACTGTAAGCCAAAAAAATAAACACTTTCTAGTTCCTGGTTGTACATGTCTACTTGGTAAAGTAGCTATGAAAATGTGCTGTGGTTTAAGAATGAGTAGGGGCATTGTATAATACTTCAAACTGGGAGAAACTATTTTTTCTATATGCCAAGAAAAATCACTTTTCAATTAGAGTCTAGTTATTGTATTTTATATTTAAACAGGTTGTGTTGAAGGTCATAGTATACTTTAGGCTAAAATGTAAATATTTGAACTGTTGAGAATATTTAACAATGAATCTCATCAATGCATGCTACTTGTTCTGCCTAGGCAAATTTACAAACGAAAAGACTGACTTAGATGGGGCTTTTTTATATTAACATCATTCTTGTTTTGCTTTTACAGATAATTTTACTACTTTTCCTTTGATGAGTATCTTGTTTTGCTTTTACAGATAATTTTACTACTTTTCCTTTGATGAGTAAGCCATATATGGAAATAGCTCTATGGGATTAGCTATATGGATTTTGAAAGGTCAACTATATACTAAAACATTTACTATGCAGTAGTCAATATGTGCATGAGTGTAAATGTTCAGATGTTATATGAATTTAGTGTTTCCATCCAGATTTGGCATCAAGTAGATAGAATACCTGTAGGGTTTTGAAAACAATGTAGAAGATTGTATCATTGTTTTCAAATCCCAGCATACAACCATCTTGACCTTTCTATTGCTTTCTAGTAAACAGAGGCCCATAGAGATAAATTACTAGAAATGACATGTTTCTGTGAAGAGTGACATGCTAAGGTGCATGAACACTTGTTTAGGATTAAATGGTAAAAGTTAGTTCCTCTTTAGAATTTTTGGGTGTATTTTTCTTCATAAAATCTTAACTTTGCTGTCTAGTTTTTTTATTAGCCAAGGGATTTAATAGATTTTTTCCCTATGACAGTGTTTGCAATTATAATTAAGAAATGTATTAAAACTAGAGTGAATTAATGTGAAAAATGGATGGTGGCTTGGGACTACATTTCCCAAACTAGGTGTGAAAGAATGACTCAGTCTGAGAAAAGGAAGGTAGATTCCTAAGCAAGAATGAAAATGTGAAAATGTGCCTTTATAAATTAAAGTTTCCATTATAGTATGAACAAAAGTGATAGACTAGTATGACCTCAAGCTTCTTGTGTGTTTTGACTGGACTTTACAGTTCTCCGTTCTTACAAGTTGCTCTACAGTTTCTGCCCTGTCATTGGTTTGATGTCATCGAGGAGATGCCTGAGGCAAAAAACTGTTTTATGGAATATTTCATAGGATGACATCAAAATTCTGATGGAATACAGAGGAAATTTAGCCTTTATTTCCAGAGTCATCTGTCGGGGATAAAGCTGTCACAACCGATTAAAAGGAAAGCTCTATGAATTTACCCAGGGCAGAACAGTTTTATTTAATCCCTAATGGGATAGGAATGGATGCTTTCTTTTTCTTGAATTTCAGAGGACATAGTTTGTCTTATAGCCTCGGAAAAGGAAGAAATAAGCTGATTAAGCCATGGTTGATTTAGTTGTAATCTTCATGTAACTTCAGGATGTGAAACAGCAAAGGGTATCAACTCTTTACAAAAGCTATTAAAATTCTTTGTACGCTCTAGAAAATACTTTGAACAGGGTGAGAAAATCTAAAGATGAATGCTTTAATCATTACTGAATTGATATTTCAAAGGTAAAGAACTTGTCCTTCCTTCATTATCATGCCGTGAAAAAAAAACTGACTTTCATATTCTTCTTTACTAAATGACCACTTCTAAAGACTGGACACAGAGAACTTTGAAAGTTTAGTCTTTTGGATATAGAAATACTTCGATCATCTATAAGGGAGAAGATAGCTTTTATTAGTTTTGCCAGTAGTCAGTTGTAGGTAAGTAACTTCCATGAGATTCAAGTCTGTGATGTTAGTATATACAAAGGAGGCCTCACACACAAGGATATCAACACATTTTGGTTCTTTAAGGCAGTGCTCAGTGGTTCCTTCCAATGGCCAGAATGGACTTGCAATCACTATTTCTATTCCTGCATCCTAACACAGTTAACACAATATGGGCCAACACGTTTTCTGCTTCTTTTAGTAATCCTTTGTCTCTTCATGTTACCCTATTCTTGCTTTTGTCTGTATTCACTTAGCAGACATAGAGATTAGAAGAGGTTTACCTTAATTCCAAAATGCTAACAGAGTTTCCAGAGGGAAATATTCGCCTTACAAAATTGAAGTCACCAACATATATGCTTCCATCAGGGCCAGAAGCTAAGGCAACAGGAGCAAAGAGTTTGTTGTTGTGGGCTGGGCCATTGCAGTTAGTGCAGGCTACACTTCTTTGGTGTCCATTGCCCATTATGGTTGATATGACTGAGGGCTGTTGGGAAATGAACATATTTTCCCCATTTCCTTTATGTATGATTCCTAGTCACAAGGAAAAAGGAACATTAAAAAAATCAGTTGTCATATAATCATCTAACCAAAAGTCCAACATTTTTACCATTCAAAACAAGGAGAAGTTTGGGCCTGATAAGTCCAAATGGTAGTATAACACTTTATCTCAGTTGCCTGACCAGGAAATGGGAAAATGCAGTGAGTCCTTTTAATACTGATTTAACATTATACAATACAATATTTGACCACTAGCTTTTAATGATCTCCTGTTTCTTGTGGGCTCTGAGTCGCTTATGTGGCTAGTTTTTAACCTTTAACGGCTCAATTGATGCTTGGCTATTATCTGCCTGAGTTCAAATTACTTTCACTATGCAGTAAGTCCTGGAAAAGAGACTCTGTCCATTTCAATATCAACCTTAGCAAAACACAATCAGGAAGGTAATCTACTTTTACGAAAAGCAAAGAAATCCTTTTGATAGAATATACTTCAAGAATATACTAAAGGGATTTGAATTTTACACTCTTTTGGACCATATCTCACCATCATAAATGCAGGAAATAGAGACACTGACTTATGAAAATTCTTTTAAGTCATTTTCTTTGTGGAACTTTTCCTATGTTTTTTGGACTCTCATCTCTATAAGCTGAAATTTTTTACTGTGCAGAGTTTTCAACTACAAGACCTCTTTGCTTGGATGCCCTACAAGTACCTCGAAGTGAGAAAAGCTTGGAGCTAAGGTCATTACTTTTTTGTACCCCACTCTAGCTCTTTGTTTTTGACTCACCCAAAGTAGTTTCTCTGTCATAAAGTTGCCTAAATTATTAATCTGTCCATTCGTATGTTTCTTCAATTCCTTTCATTTTCCAAACTGAATTAATGACTAATTCCCATTGAGATGATCTCCTCAAATTTATTGAAATTCTTCCCCCACATTATTGCTGTCACTGTTTTAGTATTCTTAGTTAAATTTCCCTCAACATTTCTATCTCCTTCTCTCTATGTATATTAATATCTAAACCATTGTCCACACCCATATTTCAGAGATTATTTCTGTCTATAGTCTAAAATCTTTCAGTATGTCCATATCCTATAGAGAATAAGGGCAACGTTCTTTACTGTTAAGGCATAAATTTTTTTTCTTGGTTTGATCATTGCATATTTCTTTGGTCTTCTCTCATCATACTCTCCTTTGTACTCTAATATATAGCGAGAGTAAATAGTTTATAGTTACTTTCTTATCCTTCCATTCCTCTCTGCTTTTGTCCAAAATGCCCTCCCCTATCTCCTCCTCTCCCTCTTCTCCCCTTTCCTTCTACTCTCTTTTCCCTCATTGGCTTGAATTACTACAGAGCTCAACTCATGTCTTCTTCCTATGCTCAGTCCAGAAAGAGATAGTTGCTCCCTCTTGTGTGTACATGTAGTTTGTTTTTCATAATGATATCATAGCTCCTACCACATTGTATGATAGAGTATTCTTACTTCTCCATCTTCCCCAGTAGAACATGAAAGAGCTCTTTGAAGGCAGACCCTTTGTCTTACTCCATTTTGTATTTTTACTGTCAATCTCTGTGACCAAGTTATTAAAAGTACTCAGTAAGTGCTGAAAATATTTTTTGTTTGAGTTTCTTTTAGTTTCCTTGCCCAAATATCAATGATTTTTTTCAAGCCTGCTGAGCTTGGACAGAAAATCCAAGGAACAAGTACTGGTGTGCTAAATAGTGCTAGTCAGCTCAGAATGAGCCAGGACAGGTAAAACATCCATGTTGTAAGACATGCCAATGTGTCAGACTGAAGTAACTGACAGCAAATGAATGGATGCAGTTACACTATGAAGCCTTATTTCTTTTCTCCCGTGTCCCTTGCTATCTATTTCCTCATACTGTCTGCTATTCTCCCTAAATGTTTCCTGAAATGTCTTCCTTACTTCTCTTCTAACTTTTGGCATTAACAGCTGCACAACAGAAACTGTTGATCACTCTGAGATAGGAACATTGCTGGCAAAATTAAAAAAGTATAAAATATGAATACCATGGCACCAATATATACTTAGAAAGGGTTTTTCAGCAAACAGAAATCCCATCCGTCATATAGTCTTTGGATTTCAAATTTAAGAATTTTTATGTTCCTTCTCAGGGTGATTCTAGCTAGTTTTTTGACACATGATTTGTGAAAGCAGCTGTAAGTTTATGTCCCCCCCAAATTGGTCTTTTATTACAAAATTGTGAGATATCTTGAGTATCACTACTTTCTTATAATTTCATTAATAATTTTATTCACTAGAAAGAAATATGTTAGGATTTAGAGCAATTAATACAATACAATGAATAGGACTAAGTTTCATTCCCCTCAATTATTAATAGTGTCGCCAATATTACAATTTAAATATATCAGGAAAAAGTAAATGAAAATTGGAATGATTGATGTAAATCACTGAAGAGAAAACTCCTGATGACTGCTAACTAAATATCCTACCAATGAGACCATGATATTCTCTTTAGTAATTGAGGGAAACCACTATTTAGCATATCAGTATTTCTGCAATGCATTATAGGATACACTATTCAAAAATATTTCCAATTATTAGCTTGGAAATACAAGATTTGTTATTAACATCTATTTTCACAGGTAGATCTCCGTTTTTTATATCAATGTAATGGTATAGTTAACAATTGCCCTCAAAATGACATGTTATTGCCAGGTTCCTGGCAATTTAAAAACTAAAGATGGCTATTCTAACCCATTCTTCTAAGCCTGCAATTCCAAAACTCCCCTTTTCGATTAGAAAGCCCAGTACTCCATCAAAAAAGAAGAATGATTAAAGGAAATAAAACATAAGGCAATGTACTTTCTGATTACATCTCAACAATTGATGTTTTGCTTTCATGCAAGGTACTAAAGTGCACATGTACTGAAATTACCATTTCTGTTTAAAGCTGAAGCAATCAAAACAAAAATAGGCAAACCCTTTTGTATTGTCCTGGAAAAATAGATCATTTTGAAGGGTGTTTTTCTTGTTTCGAGAATTTGTTTAACCTTCCATTACACAGAACCAGGCCATACCATCTAGCTGCAATGATTTAACACCAATTCTTGTGTGAAAGGTTGCTGAGAAAATATTTTGTTTATTTTTCTAGAAATCTTGATCAATTACTGCTGCTTCCTTTCTAGTTTATTCTGCCACGCAAGCTGATTTCAAAATGAGCATCAAACAGTCCTAAGACAACGCACCTTACTTATATGAAGGCAAACTTCTTCCTAAGGATTGGGTGTCTTATTTATAATAAATCATGAAATCCCATTGAGTAAGGCTTTTGTTTTTCTCTTCTAAGTTGATATTTTCTCTGCCAGAAAGCCAAGTCTGTATTGTAATGAGTTAAGAACACTTGAAAACACACTACTCATACCTTTCTGCTACCTTGCTCAGAACTCTTTTTGATGCTTACAAATAAGTTTGAAATAAAATTCCCTTTGGAAGCTAGTGGGTGGTGTTTTATGCTGATTTCAAAGAAGAAACCATTTTTCAGACTTATGATCAACAAGGGACACAATACATATTTCTTTTACTAGTTGACTGAGAGGATATAAACACAAACTGGGAGACATGCCAGTATGATCAATGGGAGCTTACTTTTCTTCCCAGTAAAACCATTTGTCCACAAACCACTGGCTTATCTTTGAGGCTAAGTTAAATGAAATTCTTTAAGTATTTCAGCTGAATGACAGTATCCAATTAGTGCTTTGTATTGTTCTTTATCATATCTTAACATTAATATACATTAATATCAACATTTATCATTTTTTCTCAAGAAAATCCTAGTGGAGAACTTTACTAGAATGTCAAGCTAATCTTTATAACAGATGATCCATGTGTCTACTTTTTCATAATTATAAAGAATTAAAAAAAGGAATATGTGCTCTCTGTCATCCCTAAGAGGGCATACTTAAAGTCAATAATGTTGAAAAACATCTTTCTAGTGTTTTTATCTCAGTGAAAGTAGTAGCTGTCTGTGTACATCAGGAGTAGCATTTGGAAAGAATTCTCCACAGGCAATGGCTAATTGTCAGGTAAATATAATTGCTGCACTGAAATGACAAATGATCTGAACACACTGCCATTTGGAAACTAGCCACTGCATAATGATTTCTGAGCCAAAGGAAAACTGAAGACTAGAATGGCAGCAGACATCCAATCTAATTATAGGTGTCTCTTTAACCAGTGAGAGGAAACTGGAGGAAGATAGATTCTTGTTTCTAATCTACTATCTGTCTCAGATCAAAAGAGCAGGGTGCCTAAACAGTTAAGCTTTACCTTGAGAGAAGATCTCACTTCTTGAGAGAAGTTCTCACTTCTTGAGAGAAATGGAGTAGGGAATTTGGAAAAATTTTGTTCTTTCCTTAATCAGTGAGAAAAAAACCATCTGACCCAAGGAGGACAAAGAGCATTGTTTTCTAAATCAGTGCTCCCAACCATGGTCCCTCCCACTTATCATTCTTGCATCTAAAGCTGCCTTTGTAGGTGGGATTTCAACTTCAGAAACATCCTGAGAAATTTGACTTTTTGTTCAAGGTCAAGCTGAAGGGCATTGGCAGAGGTGGTTTCAGATCTATTTCCTGGCCAGTATGACCAGTTCCTGGATAAAACCACAATGCCTTTATAAATGAGATGGCAAATGTGTAAATGTCTCTGGGAGCAGGTGGTGAGCCTATCCAATGTAAGGCTTCTTTCTCACAATAGAATGATAAGAAAGGAAGACACAAAGTTGATTTAGTGAAGTTCTGAACAAGTGCAAGAGGCCTTTCTGTTGTGATAAAATACTCTGAAAGTGAGCTTTGGTGATTGCAATACAAGTATAAATTTACTAAAAATCATTTAAAATGAGGAGGTTTATGGCATTTCAATTA
Organism: Typhlomys cinereus; assembly: GCA_023101885.1. Taxonomy (NCBI): domain Eukaryota; kingdom Metazoa; phylum Chordata; class Mammalia; order Rodentia; family Platacanthomyidae; genus Typhlomys; species Typhlomys cinereus. The sequence goes on from JALPQD010000058.1 coordinate 6,637,443, forward strand.
TACTTCACTAAAACAGTTAAAAATTCTCTGAAGTAACTTGGTACCTAATTACCTAAGAAGTAATTGGGGTGGATGTAATGGATTTGTGGAATCAGGTGGCTCCCGAAGCTAAATTTCTGAATAGCTCCCCTCTGTTTTAAAGTCTGTGTGATGCCAGTGATAGGAGGATGCAGGACCTGGAGCTGTCAGCTGGGGCTGGTTCCATTGAGGTCATTTCCCACTTTGTGTTTAATGTCAATGACAAGCATTTAAAAGAGACAACCCATACACGCCAATTAAAGTGAGTGGAAAAGAAACAGCTGTTTAAAATGTCAAACTCTTTCAAATCAAAACAAAAAAACCCCTAATAATTTAATAAGTGGCATCTGCCCTTTCATTTTTGTACTTTTAAAAGTATGGCTCTCTTTTTGATAACAGGAAAAAAGTTGACATTTTATATCTATGTTTGAATATTTGCTTTTTAAGAAAAAAAACATTTGAAATGGAATTTGGCATCTTCCATCAGGAGAATAGGATGGTACAATGGTGGCATATGGAAATGGATTCATTCATTTTCAGTATTCCATACATCCTATAGGGGAAATAAAGCAGGCAAGTTTTGCCAGTCTAAATTTCCTCATCAATGTGGTTGCTCTGCATGGCAGATTTGACTGTGTGTGCAAATGAGATAAAATTGTGATCAAAAGGCTGGGGAAATGGCTCAGCAGTTAAAAGCATTTGCAAGAGGACAGGAGTTTGGGTCTCCAGGTAAAATGCCAAGTAAATTGTACACCTAGGAAGATACAACTCAGAAAGGAGAAACCTGGGAATTACTAAAGCAAGCTGGTTAGCCAGATCAGCCCTAATAGTACATTCTGTGTTTAGAGACCCATGCTCAGAAAAAGGTATAAGAGCAAATGTGGGTGATTACTGATATTGCCCTTGGATTTCAAGCCCTATCCTGTGCAAGTATACTTGCTCACAAATGTGCTTCCATGTACATGTAAACAAGTGTATATACATACATTACCCCATACACACACACACACACACACACACACACACACACACAAACACGAAAATGGACAAAAAGATCATGGGCAGCACTCTAAGTGTTCTCTCAGACTTAACACAAATGATTCGGACTTCTCTAGTAGTCTCCTAAGACTTAGATGGATAGAATGACCCCTAACATACATATACGCTAATTCTCATTTTCTGGAAAATTACCCCGGTGTACATATCCTCCTAGAGTGGCTCAGAATCCTCCTTTTTAGATGAAAAGTTTACCATTATGTGTTTATACGCAAGCTAGATAGAAATATTAATGTCTGGTTCCCAAGTAGAATGCAAAAGCAGATGGAGGAATTGAAAAGGTTTATAAAGGGGATTGAAAAATCAGTCTGTTTGGGAGAAGTGTGGGCACATGTGGTCCCTTCTAATTTACTGAAAGCTTTAGTTACAAATTAGAAGAAAGGAAGTGACAGCATACAAAAGCAATCCAAATATTGGAGAGGCAGAAGAGAATGCTCTGATTCTCAACCACTAAAACAAATTCAAATTCAAAATAATTGAGTACTGAGAAGAAAATGCACTACCTTGCATAGCTCTAAGATTCTTGTAGGTCATCTTTTTCTCTTGCATGTGACCAAATTTTATATGATGAATATGTGTTAAATCATATAAGAAAAACACCATTAATAGAAAATTTATAAGCTACTCACCACTTTGAGGATTAAAAATGTGATGCTTATTCAGGGACCAGCCTCCTAGGTTAGAAGCATCCATTTCAAAACCTTGTAAAACCACTGTCCTTTGTTCCCAGAGAATAAAGTCAGGGCATGTTTCATATTCATATCCCACAGACACTGCAAGGAAAAAGTTAATATTACATCAGAAAATTGTAAAATACCCACTTCATGCATGACACTGGGTGATAATTCTGTGGTTAGTGCATTTGCTTTTGAATTCTGATTTGGTTTTAAATTTGATGACAAAAGCTTTTCAAACTGCACAGTACAGCATTGTGCCTGGAATAGTATTAATGACCCTAAATTGATCAGTCAGTGAATATGGAATAAATATCTGGGAGTTTGAGTATATGGATGTTATGATAGATAGATACTATATGTATATGGGCATATGGCTTTATTCTGGACTTTCTGATTGGAAAATGTCCTATAAACCTGAAGGGAAAAGCTGAGAATTAAGTCAAAGAAGAATAATTTTTCTCTGTGCTTTCACAGGAGTACAGGAAAGGCTCGTTTCTTACTTCTCTAGAGTGCAAAATGCATTCAGGAAATGGGTTTGGTGTATTGACCCACTTATGCAACAACTGACTACACATGAAACTAATAAAAATTGATTTGCTCAATTTATATTTTTTCTGTACTAACTGGCCTTTAGTTTGCTGAGAGGTCTAGGTTTGCTTAGAGTGCTGCAGCTGTAAGTCTTGCTTTGTGCACATTGTGTTTTGATTTCTGCATACTGAGTACCAATGGGGCATCACCCAGCATTTGGCTTCAACTTCTATGAAGCACAGATGTTGTGCATTAAACTTGGAACCCTGGTATGCCACTAAAATGGGAAGTGCCGAATGTGGTATCTCAGATGTCTCTGCTCTACTGAAATATGTATAGCCTGAGCATAATGAGTCCTAGTCATTTTCCTCATTGGTAAACCAGCTTACCTGTTGGAACCTCAGATTTCTGCTTTCTAAATTTCAAAATGTTTTCTATTTTCATAATGTTCTAAGCCTGAGAGTACTGGGTCATTACACTGCATATCCCAAAGCTGCTTTTGCCTATTTTGCTTAAAATAGACTCAGTTGGTCTGTTGTCTGACACTGCTTTTAGCACCAGCCTCTACTGGATCTTCAGGTGTCCCTGGAGAGCTCAGTCTCTCTTTGCTGTTGCATGATGAAAACCGGTAATGAAAACAGGTGCTTTAGGAATACCAATATTGTGGGTCCAAAATGAATGAGGAATGCAAAATAGTTTTGTTCATCGACATTATTAGCTGAAGGGGAATACAGTAATTTTAGACATAATGATTTGTGTGTGCCATGTATATGTAAGTACATGTGCAAATAAATTAAAAGTCTTAAGATAAGGAAAAGCCATTCTCTAAAGTAGGAAGTATTTGGCCCAATTTTAAGTAGTAGGCTATCCTTCTGTTTGCATCACAGTCTAACAAAGTTTAGAGTATGGATTAGGTGGTTTCTGTTGGGTATGGCTCATGCTTATATCTCCCATCTGACATAAGGCACTGCTGTCAGTGTTGAAACCCTTATAACTTAATATTTTTTGAAAAAGAGATTCTGCATTTCCTTTTTTCTTTTCAGTGGGCTCCACAACATATGTAATCAATCCCAATGTGAATCCATTTCTATTAGCCATCAGCAATTCTTTTTGTGTATGTGCCTGTGTGTACATGTATATATGTGCATATATTTGTGTGTATGCAGGTATATATAAATATGCAGGCATATGTGTGCCTGTGTGAGAGGAAGCCAGAGATTGATATCAGGTGTCTTCCTCAATCATCCACCATTTTTTTTTAAATTTAAAAATTTAAAAATTTTAAAAATATTTTATTTTCAGAGAGACAAAGGTAGAGACAGAAAAAAGACAAAGGGAGGTAAGGAGGGAGGGAGGAAAGGAAGGAGGGGGAGAGAGAGAGAGCGAGAGAGAGAGAATGTATGCCATGGCACATGTGTGGAGATCACTTCTCTCTTATACCCTGTGGGCCCCAGGGATTGAACATATTTTTGCATCAACTTCATTTACCCATGGAGCTACCTGGCTAGCTCTTACCTCCTGATTCATCGAGATAGGATATGTCCTTGAACCTGGAACTTGCCAATTCAGCTAGAGTGGTTGGTCAGAGATCCCAAGGAATCCTCTTGTCTCTGCCTACTTAGTGCAGGGATTACAGGCACATGCCACTGTACCCAGATTACATGGAGACTGGGGACTAGACTCATGTTCTCATACTCGCATGGAAAGAATTTTACCTACTAAGCCTATCTCCAGTACTGCAATCTCATTTTTAATATTTGTTTCAGTCAAGTGACATTAGCAAGAGCGATAGTAGTAACAGGTACCAAGAGAACTGCCACATCATGTCCACAGAAAGGGCAGAGGTGCAAGGACTAATTCTGTTTTCCTTCAAATGTTCCAGTTTGCAACTTTTTACAATCTTCTCTCCATCTTTTTTTAATATTTATTTATTTTTCCCACTCATACAAGCTTGATAGGTACCCCACTCCCTTCCCTCTCTCTACCCCTCCCTGGATCCCCTTGCTCCCTCCCCCCTTTTCCCCTTCCTTTCCCCCTCCTTTTCTCCCATTCCCCCCCCCCATCCCTACATCCATAGAGCATCTTTTAGTGTGCATGTCTCTTCTCTCCATCTTGTCCACCTGTTCAGGGAATGATCCCATCCTCTATGGGCTGAGTCTTCCCACATCAATTAATGTACTTCAGGCTTTCTTGAAGGTTTACCCTAACTAAATAATTCTTTTGTATCCACATCTAAAGTGTCAAGGTGACAGGTAGAAATTGTCACAAGTGGGGAAGAGTAAATACTAGTCATAGAATGGAAATAATTTCTGAATGGAAATTATTTGAGGGGCATCTGTATAAAGCTGTTCTCTGTGCAGGTGGGTGGGTATAGGATCTCAGAGGTAAAAGGAATCTCCAAAATAATTAATCTAGCTCTATTCACACACACAATTCAAATCAGTGCTGTCTGCAATCTCCTTAACATCTTATCACAGCCCCTATACTGTCTAAGAAAACTCAAAAGAGTTCATTTTAGAACAAGATAAGCTTCAGCTTTCTAATTTGTCATTTAGTAGCTTTCTGTTCTGATCGTACTCTCTATTCGTACCCAAGTAGGGAGAGGGTCATCAGAATTGGTCCTTCTAATACTATTTTCACCCATGGAGTATTTAATTGTGAATCTCCTGAAATTTATGGCTATTGTTTCTAGAAAATGCAGATATATGCAAAATTTTCTATATCAATTTATAGAGACCCCAGATTAAAGATCTGATCCATGTTTTATTTTTTTGTTGATATATATATATATACAAACACACACCACACACACACACACACACACACACACACACACACACACACACACACACATATATATATATAAAGTGGTGTTTTTTTTCTTTGTTGAATCTTTTAAAAAATTTTCTTACTTGTACAAGCTCAGTGAGTAGGTATCTTTGCCACTCTCCTCACCCCATCCCTTACTCCCTTCCTTCCCTTACTCTCTCCCTCTGTTCCTTCCTCCCTCCCTTCTCTTAGTGAATCCAGCCTGCTCCTTCCCACCTGTCAGTCACCTTATATGGTTCCTGGGATTTCCTCAGCTGATACATGCTTTAAATAATTCTTTTTAATCCCCGACCTTAGCATAGTATGATTTCAGATTGTATTCTTTCAAACAGAGAATTTGGTAAATTCAATTTGAAGATCAAACCCACAAGCCAAAAATGACATTTCATATATGTAATGTTGGAAAGATCAGATAGTTCGACAGCATATTAAAGGCCAGGCTGATGTGTAGAATAACATGGTTTTTGCTTCTCTCGCCAATGTTTAAAAGTCTTGATTAATAAATAATCACAACAATAATTACAAGTTCCTTTAAAGCCATCATCTTCCCCACAGTATGCCTGGCAATTACTGGATCTGCCTGCTGCACACTGTAAGCTTGGTGAGCTCCCTTAGAATGCCTTCTCCGGAAGGTGATTGTGCAGTTTTGCAAATAAGTAGTGTGCCCTGGTGACCTCTGATGGGGGTTTGGAGCCTGCTTTCTCCCTTTCATTAACAGTTAAAGATCATCCTAACTCTGCAGCAGGAAATGCTTACATAAAGCATCAATTAAGGAGTTCTCAATGCAATGGTAATGAGACATGCATACTCTTTTCACCTCCTCCTATCTGCTCTCTGAATTGCTCTCTAGTCCACAACAAAAAAGTGCATTGGCTGCAAACCTTACAATTATGGGACATTTTTTTTCTCCCCAGTCATAGCAAATAGCAGCAAGGCAGCTACTTAATAGGCTCCTCTAATTTTTATTAGATTTACTTTCTCCCGAGAAAGCTCCATGAGCTAATAAAGTTATAATTTATACTTAAGACTTGTCCAAAATTCCAACTGATTTTAATGAGAACAGCTGTGTATTGCGGTGTTTTGGTATGCAGCTTCTTGCTCAGAGTAACATGGCAAAGTTTCCTTTTGACAGCAGCTAATTTTAACATGATCCTGGAATTTATGATTGGCTTGTAAGAAGCAGTTTCACTCCATGGAGTTAAGCTGTTTTCCAAATGCATATGAACTGGCAGATCCAATAGCACGCAATCCTCCACTTCCTTTGCTGAAAGGAGACTGTAAAGCACTGAATGCTTATTCCTTATTGAATAATTAAATATGGGAAGATAGAGCATTATATTAGGTCTGGTGCTAAAAATGCTAAGCCTTGATCCCACGTATGGTTTCATACTGTCACAGATGTCACACAGCTAAGTCAGTAGACAGGACTACTAACAATTCTTGGCCTGTCAGTTACCACATGTGATCATTAACACAGCATTGTATAGAGAACAGATTCAGTCTCTGACATTCTTCCATGGGGTCTAGGAAAATTAGTATTATGGGAAAGAAAACACTTAATTCATCATTATTTCAGAGGAACTGTAAAATGCAGCCTAGTCTGGCTTTGAGTAGGGATAGGGAGGGAAAAGGTCATGGGATATACTCCACAGGGGCTAGTATAGGATCCTATGCTGTATATTGGAAAAGTAGTTGGGAGAGAATCATTAATACTGAAGAATATTTTCTTAGAGCCATGTGGCAGGTAACCTCCACTGTGGCACTATTAATTCTATCTGGATATCTGTCTTGTATTATCTCTTTCACATTCACACAGAGATTATAAGGAAATGTTCCTTAGCCAATTACCAGGAAACATACGGTACTTTGGTAGTAGGCTCTGACTTCTTGTCACAGAGGCACATCCCTGTCCTTGCTATTAGTCATCTTGGCTTACAAAGAACACTGCATATAAGAGTGTAGTTTGCTCCCCCAGAATCATTGGACATAGGAAAACATAACTGTTAATGTTCATTGTATTTATCTGAACAGTGGCATTTGTATGACATGGGGACTGAAAGAAGACTGAGGGACCACAGTGTCCCTGACATCCAGTTTAACGACTATACCATTCATCTATAATGGTTAGAATAAGAGATTGACATTAAGTAGCCAAGGTAAAGCAATGCAATGAAGCTGATATGTGAAATATGACAAGATTAAGCAGATGATTCTCAATAGCTTCAGGCTAAGGCTTCAGAATTCATAATGGTTGCATTTATGAAGTCAATATACAATTAAAAGTAGCCTGATAGGCAGTGAGAGAAATTTACATGTTACTTTTGTGAATTCAGGGTACCTCTAGAAATAATTTCAAGACATTTAAAGGGTGACTAAAAACATGAAATGCTTTTTCTCTAAAAGAGTTATTCAACAGAACAGTAAACATTTTGTAATAGAAAAATATGATATTAACGTAAAAATAAAAACCATGACAGAGAACAAAAGACCCGGAAGGCAAATGAAGGTCATAACAATAGTTTAAAACTATGCTGATAAAATGTTATTTACTAAACACAAGTGCCCACTCCATGAGTTCTGTTTTGTCACTTTTTTTTAGTGATTTATTTTAAGAAAGGATGGGCTTAGAGCCTCTTTGCATTGAAACATTGTCCAATCGCTGAAGTGCTACCTTTATCTATTTATTTTTGCTTACTAAAAGTAACAGTATCAGGTGTTGACTTATCAAGTGCCTTTTTTTAGCATTCAGAGAGATATTCACGTAGTTTTCTCTTTAATCTTCTCAGACAGTGAATTACAGCAACAAATTTTTAAGTCTTTGTTGTGCTAAATTAAATCTAACCTGATTATGAAATATTATCCTTTCATTGAATTATTAGAGTTTATTTGGAAATAAGGGTTATATGGGATAGTGTTAAGAATGAGGGAGCTGCCCTAATGGTGGATCCTAGTTTCAAACCCACTTGATGACGTATTCAAAGGTAAATCTCTGCAATACCTATTGTAATCACAAAAGATTATAAACAGAAGGGAAGGGGAAGGAGGCCCCCCCAAAAGGAGACAGGGGATCATGCTTCAGTAGAGAAAATAGGTCATCATCAAGTATTGCATGTAAGTAGCAAGACATCTGGTGAAGCTCACTGTCACTTCCCTTCCTAGTCACCTGAGACTGGAGGTTTGAGCTCACTGATCAGGGAGGGTATAGGGATTGGCAGATAGACAGTGACCACCTTGAAAATGGGACACTGACCATCTTCACTGCTTCCATCTACCTTTGAGTCTCTTATTAAGATCTTCATTTAAGCAGTCTTTTATCTTTGGTTAGGAGGTGACCTTAGATACCAATCAGGATGCAGCCAAGGGCAGTGCAGGAAAAGCAAAACTGAAAACAACAATAAACCATAATTCAGAACACCAAATACCCTGCATTAATCACCTGGAACGAGACCAGTCAAATCTTTCCCTATCCTAAAGCTCAGGGAACCTAGCAGAAGAGGGGGCGACAAGACTGTAAGAGCCTGAAGATGGGGAGAATCAACGATGTGCAAGATACTCCACACAAGTTAGGGCTGCAGCAGCCAGAATTGTACTTTGCCTGACCTGCACTATGCCTGAAATGTCAATGACCTTTCAAAGGGGAGAAGGCTCCAGATAGTAGGATCCTTAGAGGCAAGAGATTAACAGTCATAATAGAGTTTCTATACTAATGAGGAGCCCAAGAAGGGGCTCTGGGCTATGCCACTGTGTCTTGAACCCTCACCAGGGTGGAGGACTCAGAGGGAGGTTTGGCATTCACACAAAAGGATGCTCCAGGGGGATGGGACGGAGGAAGGGGGAGGCACTGAGAGAGGGGAAGGGAGGGAGGAGGAGGTGAAGGGAAACGGGGAAGGAGGGAGAGTGCGAGGGGGGAACGACTGGGGAAGGGAGGAGGGAAGGAGAGGATGGGGGAAACTATTGAGTTTGTATGATCATGAAAAAAATAAAATGCGGGAGGAAAAAAGAATGAGGGAGCTGGATGAAGAGAATGTATAGGTAGAAAAAAGGGAAAGGTATCTAGGGGGTGAAAGTAGCTATACAATCCTTTTGCAACAGGTCATGCACACTGCAGTCTGTTACAAGATTGCTTTCTGGATGCTCTGTCCAAGTCTGGTTGTATAAAGTCTGGACCTGCTTCTATGGAAAGTAGAGTGATGTGCTAGGTTCACGTACCCCTTTCTGAGTGCCTCAGGGCACATGTGCAATGCTCTTTCTGGGAAAGCCTATCATTCCATTACAGAGGCAAGGCCAAAGGGTCGCTCCTGTCTTTATTCATTTGCTTGTTCAATCATTCAACAACTATGCAATATTTATTGAGTACTTCCTGTTGACAGGCACTGTGTAGTACACTGGGGATATGTGGATGAGCAAAACAGAATAAGGAAGCATTCCCCCAGGTGTGACTTATAGTGTAGTGAAAGAAAAAATATAAAATAAAAGCAGCTCACTCATTAACATGCATAAACTGTGATGAATATTACAAGAGAGAAAATGTGTGGGATTAGAAGGAATTCTAGCAAGGGAATTTATGTTGGATGGCAAAGACAATGAGAAAGGGTGAGAGAGAAAGGGTTTACTTCATGAACTAAAGTACTATCCCTTTGTTTGTGTGTGACACATTCCAGGACATTCTACTGGATGCCTGAAGCTATGGACAGTGGTAAACTCTGTATATTCTTGTTTTTTTATTTTTGTATATAGGAGAAAGAAATGATTTTTGTCTTATGCAAGATGGAGTAGAATGATAAGAGATGTTATTATGTTGCCCAGAATAGCATGCAGTTTAAAACTTAAGAAGGATTTATTTCTAGACTTTTTCATTTAATATTTTCAGACTACAGCTGACTGGGTAAGTGAAACCAAGGAAAGTGGAACTGTAAAGAAGAGGAAATTATTGTATAGAAGACCCTAAATGAATAATAGAGTTACATTTGTTAGTTGAACATACATGAACCTGATAGTCCATTTAATATGCTTAGCCTTCTGAACACAGCCCACTGTAGGATACCAGGTATTTACTTTTGTAATCATGTGACTGATTGGGAAGTAGTGGCTACTGCTTCTGCCTGGCAATTACGGAGAATGTGGTAGTCTGGGAAAAGATCAAAATTCAAAGTCCAGGTCTTATGGAATGCATATTGCTTTTACTCTATTGTACCTTTGTAAGGTAGAAAAGTCTTAGGCAGATTTCTCATGAGTCAGGGACTACCTGGATAGGGGAGAGCATTTTGGGCAGAAAGAGCAACATAAGTGAAAAATTTTGATACCTAGCATCTTCGCAGAATGAAAAGTTCACAGTGTCTAGAGGCAGGTTTTTGTCACTTAGTATATAAAAATAAGTAAAAAATCTTAATGTTTCTCACCTCTGTGCAGTGCAAAAAACCATAGAAGATTCTTATTATCCTTTACCAATATTTAGACAAAATTTTTTGGTTAAAGTTTTAAGATATAAGCACAACTTGGGAATGGGCTCACTACTTTTTGGAAAAATGAGACAGATCAAAAGGGATACATTGTTTTAATGGTAAGAAAGGTGCTGCTATCCATCAGTCAGCATGTCTTGATGTAATTAATAGTATTTCCTTTTACTCAAAAGTATCTGGTTTTGAAAGACAAATTATTTGGTTGCCCATTTTGATGTACTCAATCCACAATATCTTGAGATGGGTTGGTAGAAAGAAGAGGAGATAGCAATAGTCATAAAACTGACTTGCATAATAAGCCATATGCTTTGGCAAATGATTACATTTTTTCTCAGTTCCATTACTATACAAATATCTTTGAAACTTTTATACTTGAATGTTATAAGAAACAAAGGTTGTTGGTTTTGACCCAAATATACATGGTGAGATACATGCACACCCCCACACACATACACTTATAATAAAGTTTTCCAAGGCAGTATTCTGTCATAACATCACATTCTGATTATTTTTAAATATTTTTTCAATATTTTTGTTCTATTTTGCTATATTCCATTATTCTAAAAATTCTGGTTGATTCACCAAATAAATTTATGATCTACCAATGAATTTGACAGGTGGAATGTAATGGGTACATATTTGCTTACAGAGTAGCTTGGCATTTGAAAACCTTATAGGTGCTAGGCTCTCTTACTTTTAAGTTTTATCCCATATCTTATCAAATACATCTGAATAAAAAATTTATATCCCACATTAAACATTTCTATGTAAGCAGTTGACAAATCACTGCATTTCTTGATTTTTCAGACCCTTCAATTTTCTAGTTTTCTATTCATACTTTGTTTTTAGATTGAAAATGCCTAATCTTATCCTGATTCTGCTGGCTTTGCACCTATAAAGCTGAATGGACACCATAGCTCTGCTCTCAGTTAACAATTATGAATTCATGAGTGGAGATAAATATGAAAGATTATTATCTTTGCTAGCTTTCCTGACGGAAAGTCCTTGGGGGCATTGAATTGGGTATTCGGTCAGGTGGACTATTCATGTTAGTAAAAGGAAGGCAGCAACAAAAGAAATACAGAACAGGGACACCTGAATTGCAATCCTAACTCATACAGGCCTTTAGGTTCTTTCTTTTTTTAATTTTTTAAAATTTTTTCCCATTATTATTTATTCAATTGTGCATAGATGCATGCATGTGTGTGTGTGTGTAGAACCACGGACAAATTCAGGAACCACCATGGACCGCCTCCACCTCCTCTGTTCACTCTGCCCGGGGATTCACAGGCTCTGCCCTACCAGGACCAGAAACGCAGGCTGCCCCCGCTTCTGCCTGGCGTCTATATGTGGGGTCTAGGATCTGAACTCAGGACCTTCCGTCTGCAAGGCAGAGGCTTAACCCCTGAGCCACCTCTCCAGACCCCCTTTAGGTTCTTTCTGAACCTCAGTTCCCCCTTTGCATATTGCAGAACATATTAATTTTGTCATGTCTACAGTGTAGCTATGCTATATGGATTAAGATAATCTATGTAAAAGTACTTGGCAAATTCTAAAGCAATAACCATTTATTATTAAAATATTCAGTGGGTGCTATTTTTGTGGCTGCCCAGTCTGCTTAGATTTTACTGAAGGGAAATTTATGAATACTAAAGCATCATTCTTGGGAATGTTTTGTGTGCACAAAGCAACTGTAGCTTAGCACCTATTACTATTAATGTTCCCCTGTTTCTCTCTAACACAATTTAGACAGATTCCTATGCATTGTGAACCTTTAGGAAGTCTAGTTCTCCCAGAAACAGTACTCTTTCTTGCCAAACTACTGTACTAAATAATTATGCAATCACTGTTGCCAATAACCTTGAAGAAAAATAGGATTGTTTATAGCAGTGCTACTAAAGGTGGATGGTTGATTTCCTGAACTTCTAGGACTCTAAGCCACTGCAATTTAATTTAATTAAAATGAAGACTAGGCAGAATGCATTATTACATATTGATAATTTATGCAGACACAGGCAGACATAGGGAATTATTTTGACAAAATTCACATAATAGATGCAGATCAGAGGCCCCAACAAGCCAGTTTGTCAAATTAAATAAGCCGTCTCTTGAATTTTAACAGTGCTATGAACTTAACAATAATGATTTTTTACATTGTTTTTCAAGCAGTAGAGTTGGGAAAGAAACTAAATAAAATACAATGATTTCCAGACATTGTGCTTTATTTAGAATCAGGGCATAAAGCACTAAGGCTACACTATTTCAAATGCTCACAAAGAATTTTTAGTATGGGAGTCTCATTTATGAATCGGACAACGAGATCTTTAAGCCGGATGAGCTGGTGATTGTGGCTTTTGTAGTGAACCTTGGGGTGATTTTACTCTTTTTCACTTGATCAATACTGTACTTAGATTAATCAATCTTATCAGTTGCCAGTGATACTTCTCTAAGGAAGGAGTTCACACAACTCCTGTTAGTAATTTATTCACTCTTATATTATCCTAGTTGCAAAGTCTGTTTCATTGCAGAAAATGATGTCTAAGATATTAGGTACTTCTTTTTTTTCATCTTGGTTTTCCTTCAAATTTCTATTCTTCTTTTGTGACATTCTAGTCCTTAAAGATCACAATAAATTCCCTTCAGCTGAACTATGTGGGAAGTGACATTCCTACATTTTCAACTTAGCAGACATTTCAACTTATATATTCACCATCACTTCAAATTCAGCTTATTCAAAGTTGGACTTCTCTTTGTCCTGATCCAGAAACAGGTAGGCCAGTGATTGATATTTGATTGGCATGAGAAGGAACAATAGTTGAAGTCCCTTTGGACCATAGCTTTAATCAAATCCTTGCTGTAACTGGAAATAATGAATGATAGTCAAGGCTTGTATTTATTCTTCTCTACTACTACAAAAATGTACCACACACTGAAAAAAGGCTCTAAACAAGATAAAGTTCTCATCTTACAGTTGATTCAGTCATGAGTCTCCAAAATATCTCAATGAGCAAAACCCAGGGTCCAAGTTATTGCCACAGACTCTAAGGGAAACATCTTGTATTCATCCTTTATAGCTTCTAGTGACCCTTGTGATCCCTGATCTGTAGTTCCCATGCCCTGTCTTCAAAATTAGAATGTCTGAGTATTTCTTAGTTTCTTTATTCTATTGTTATATCTGACCTACTTTTCTACCTCTTTTCTCAACTTTCAAGGCCCTTGTGATAATTTTGGGCTCATACAATCTAGGGCAATGTATAATCATATATCCAAAGATTCTTAGCAATGTTAAATTTGTGTGTTATCTTAATCTCTTTTGTCATACAACATACACTTATAAATTACAAGAATATATATTTTGGAGAAGATTGGTTATTATTCAGTAATAAATTAGCTATGTTAATATTTTTGAATTCATATTTTTCTGAGACATATACTGTATAGCTTTATTATCAATATTTGATACAAAGTTAGTCTTTCTAATAATAGCAGGTAGTTAATTATAAAGTATGTGCAGGTATGCAAAGAAATGTCATTTCGAGTCAGTTATAGATATGAAGGCATTGGCCTGATGATCATATACTTAATTCTGATGTTGCTATCATTTATCACTTGAACTTTTTACTGTGTACTTCAAGAGTTCACAATTCTTCTTCAGAGTGGTAGATTATCCAACCTCATTCTACTTTATTATTAGAAAATTTTTAGCCTTTATGGATATAGGCTATGTAGTAAATAAAACCCCTTTAACCATCAACTACTTAAATCATGGTTAAGTTATCAAGGATATTCACTACAAGACAAATAATTCATACTCTAGCTCATATACTAGTTGTGCAAATATTTTGCTTTGTCCTTAAGACTCATGCAAGTTCTTTTTCTGTATTGTAAAAAATATATATCCCTCATGTGAACAGGGAAATATCTTTCTGTCCAGGTCTTTGGATGTTTCTTAATTGTCTTTTTTATTTCTGTTCCTGAAAAGGAACCAAAAGCAAGTGTTTCAGCATTTTAGTAATGTTATCGTCAGAATGGCACCTATAGGCAACTAATAGCAATGAAAGTTTTATCACTAATGTCTAAACAAAGAAAAATATTTGTACTTAACATGTTTTTTTATTATTTATCTATAGACACGTTAGCAAGTAATTCATTAAAGATTCTTACCTAGAACAAGGAGGAAATGTTAGGAATCTGTAAAATTAGAGTTTTTAAAAAGATGAGTTGTTAAATATCTTATGTATAGTCAATGGAGTACTACTCAGCCATCAAAAATGATGAATTACTGGAATTTGCTGGGAAATGGATGTCATTAGAAACAATTACATTAAGTGAAGTATCCCAATCCCAGAAAGTTAAGCACCGTATGTACTCCCTAATAGGTGGCTCCTAGTACCAAACTCACCCAGCCCACATTGAGACACTCAAGGGTAAACCTATGTAATACGGTAATTGCAAGGATTGTGAACAGGAGGGATGGGGTTGGAAGGCCACACCAGACACAAGGAGAGAGGGGACCATGTTACAGCAGAGAAAATTGACCTCCAAGGAATGCAAGTAAGTAATGTGACACCTGGTTAAGTTCACAGACGTTCGTTCCTGATCATGTACAACTGAGGAGGTATGATCTCACCAGAAGGGGAGGGCATATAGTCTGGCAGATGAAAAGAGATCGTTTTGCAAATGGGTGACTGATCCCTCCCTCACCGAGGTTTCCTGCTTTTATTACATCTACCCTTGAATGTGCTATTATAACAAGACTCCAGTTTAACAGTTTTTTGTCTCTGACCAGGGGGTAACATACAGTGCCCATCAGGATGGAGTGAAGGGCATTGCAGGAGCAGCAAAACTGCAAAAGAAAATCAACAAACCACAATCCAGAACTTCATAGACTCTATATCATCCACATAGAACTAGGCCAGCCTAATCTCCCCCCATCCTGAAACTCAGGGACATTTCGGAAGAGGGGGCGGTAAGATTGTAAGAGCAAAAGGATGGGGGGAGCAATGATTTGAAGAGTCTCCACACTAGATAGGGCTGAAGCAATCATAATAGGACTTTGCATGCCCTGCGCCATGTCCGTCACACTATTGACCTCACAAAGTTTAGCATGGGCTAAAGGCACCAAGATCCTTGGAGGCAAGGGATTGATGGCCACAGTAGTGTTCCTATGCTTAAGGGGAACACGAGAAAGGGTTCAGGGAAATGCCACTGGGTCCTTTTACGTCATCGGAAAGGAGGACCAAGAGGAGAGTTAGGCATACACAATAAAGGACTCTCTGGGAATTGGGGGGAAGGCACTGGGAGATGGGGAGGGAGGGAGGGGGAGCAGGGGGTTTGGGGGGAGGAGGAGGGGGGAGGGAACTGGTCTACCTATTAAGTTTGTATGAGCGGAAATAATAAAAAATGTTAATAAAAATATATTATGTATAGTATGATAAAATGGCACAGTCAGGAACTAGGAAGAAAGATCAGTTGGTAAAATGCTTGCTGTGAAAGCAAGAGAACCTGAGTTCAGATCCCTAGTATCCATGTAAAAAATCCAAGTATGAAGGTACAGACAGGGGACCCATGAGGAGTCATGAAGCTTACAGGCCAGCTAGTCTAGCTCAATTGGTGAGTTCCAGGTTCAGTCAAAGATCCTGTCTCAAAAAATAAAGTGGAAAGCAATAAAGAAAGATGCTCGATGTTGACATCTGGCCTCCCTGTGCACATGTATACACGCACACACACACACACACACACACACACACACACACACACACACAAACGTACACACATACACACAGAGGCATGCATACTCACAAATAGTACAGCCACTGTGTAAAATAGTTTGGTGGTTCTGCAATAATTTAAGCATACCATTCCAGCATTGCCTAGCAAACCTAAGTATATACTAAAAAAAAAATAAAAACAAAGAAGTTTTTAAACCAATACTTCTATAAAAACGTTCGTAGAAGTACCACTCAAAATAATCCAGAAGTGAAAATAGTGGCAATGCTCTTGGTTTGATAAATGAGTAAATATGTGTGGTATATACATGAAATAGAATATTAATCAGTTACAAAATAAAATGAAGTACAGGTAAATACTATTATATAAATGAATACTGGGACTGTTATGGGAAGTGAAAGAAACCAGACATGAATCCTCAAACATTACATGGGGATATTTATTTGAAATAGCCTTACTAGAGAATATATAAAGATGGAGATTAGTAGATTCCAAGGCAGGGGACAGAGGCATGAGGTGTGATGCTGATGTGTAAGGAATGACTTAAGGATAACTCTGGGAGGTGATGACAAAAATGATCTAGAATTAGATATTGGTGATGGTTGTATAATGTTGTGAATTGTGCTAATTGCATACTTAATGTGTGCAAACTCTCAAGGTATGTGAATTACATCCTGAGAAACCTTTTTTAAAAGTCAGGTTCAGTGTCATGTGTGAAGACTTTAAGAAGAAATGTCTATGATATTATACTAGTCAGGTATGATATTATACTTGTTAGATCTTCATTAAGATATTGTGTAGATGTCTAAACAATGCAGATTAAGAAAAAAGTAAAAGGCAATAGCAATAACAACCAAACAAATCCTCAAACTGATTAGGAATCCAAGAAAGCTCCTAAAGGGTTGAAAGATAAAGAACGATGGAGATTTTGGATTATTCTGCTGAGCAAAGCAAACACTAAGGGCTAATATCCTGGAGAGGTGACTATGGGAATTTTGTTATGAATCAGTCAGTGTCCTAGGCAGAATCAGGTATCTCATTATTCATTGTTCGCTGCAAAGAGTTTGAATGAAAGTGTGAGAAGGGTTAAGGGAATCAATAAAGCATGGAAAACTAGCAGGGTCACTTAGAGGGCAAGGGAGAGAAAGTTGATGCATAAGACGAAAGAGAGCGAGAGAGAGAGAGAGAGAGAAAGAGAAAGAGAGAGAGATAACAGAATGCCTGCTGTTGTATACAGCTACAAATAGCTGCATAAGTTCCACTTTTTTATACCACATGACCATAACAATAGTGATGAAACAGTACTAGCAATCACCACTTGTTGGACACTTACAAGGTGCCAGGCACTTGAATGAGCTCATTTATTGCCATATCACTACAATTTTATGAACAATGTTCCTTTATACTACCCTTTATGTAGATAGAGAAACTGTGGTACTTGAAGATTAAGACATTTATCCAATGTCCTATAGCTGGTAGTCAGAAAAGGGATGATTTGAAAGTATAGAGAGAGACTGACTTGAATTTTGTCTGTACCACTATAGTCAATAGGGGTCAAACAGGGATGTCTTAGCTGGTGGCTAACCTCAGTAGTAGTTGGCATCATAATAGTTGATTTAAAAGAGGTTTTCTTATCCTATGTGCTGCCTAGTTGACACAATGTGATACTCTAAGAGGAATCTGAGGGCAAGATAAAGTTAGTAGACTAGTCAATGAAGAGCTCAGTGTAGTTAGTATGGTAGAAGAGGTGAGCTCACTCACAAGCATGATTCAGGCATTACTGGGGGAAAGCAGTTGGCTCTTATTGCACAAGGGTCTTAGAAAACGTTGATGCATCCATGTTGCTTGCATATCAATAAAGTCCACACAGATGACATCATTACTGAAATATATGAAGCTTTCCTGGGCAGAGAAAAGACATTTGTCCTTTCCTTCTCCACATATCTTCCACTAGAACGGGAGAAAAATCTGACACTCTGTATCCTAAAAAATATAGGTAAGCTCCATGGAGGTTGTATCATGATAGACATTTCCAAGGTAGGATGTAAAAACAGTTTCTTTAGAGAACAGATCTTTAATGTATTCCAGGGCAGTTTCAATGAAACACTGCCCCATGAAACAAACATCAATGGCTTTCAACTGCAGGAAAGCAGACCTGAACCTCTCTTCTTGGAAGTTTGCACTTTTTATTTATTTATTATTTATTTATTGTGCGTGTGTGTGTGCATGTGTGTGTGTGTAGAACCATGGACGAATTCGGGAACCACCATGGACCACCTCCACTTCCTCCTTGTTTACTCTGCCCCGGGATTCACAGGTTCTGCCCTACCAGGACCAGAAACACAGGCCGCCCCCGCTTCTGCCCGGCGTCTATACGTGGGGTCTAGGATCCGAACTCAGGACCTTCTGCCTGCAAGGCAGAGGCTTAACTCCTGAGCCACCTCTCTAGCCCCTAGTTTTCTACAGAGAACAAGACAGATTTTGATGTTAGTCTGTAATACTCAATTTTCTGTTATTTTTTAAATTCTGAGACAGGATCTCATGCACCTAGACTGGTTTCAAATTCCTTCTGTGACCAAGATGGACGTAAAATTCTGATCCTCTTGAATCTACCCCACCAAGTGCTGGGATTACAGGTATGTACCATTACTCCCAATTTACATTTTTTAAGGAGGATTTTTTCAGTGTTAACCTTTCCTTCTTTTATGAAATTATAGTATAGGTATGATATAGTAGCTTTGTAGAGGTTTTTAAATTTATAAAACATTCTTACTTGGCAAACAACGAAACAAAAGAAAAAAAGACATGAAACAAGAGAGAAATTTATAGAGAAGAGGGTGGATTAAACAGGAGTAATAGGGAGAGGGAAGATAGTGTGGGTGAGAGTGGTTGGCATGAATTATGTACCTAAGCGAAATTGGTCAAAGAACAAATTTAGATAATAAAATGCAAAATAAATGAGAAACTGGAAAAATGACTGTCTCTTTTTTTTAAAATATCACTTATTTAAGAAAATTGAATATTTCAAAACTATAGACCCAAAAGATCAGTTATTATCCCAAATGAGAGTCTAGATTTCAAAGTATTGAGATTATAGAATTTCAGAAGGAATAGGAAGGCAGGATTTTTTTTTATTATTTAACTTATTGAAGTAGTCAGTTAATGGAATCTAACTATCTTAGACATGAGAGATAAGTAGAGATGCCTAAAAGTTAGAATTTCATAGTTTATACGTGGAAATGACAGTCTAAAGTCAAATCTGAAAACATGGCCTAAAGAACAAATACCAAAGGTCACAGTTAGAAAGCAACATTCAGTTCTGGAGACAGTTACAAGTTAGATATGATGTGATATCTCTGGTTTGTTCAGTCCTGAAAAGGGAACTGAAATAATTTTGAAGTAAAAATATATCAAAGGGGAATTTTAAACAGTCCCTCCCTATGGGAGTGTTTAAATAAAAAAGGCTTAGATCTTTTAAATAGAGTAAAAATTCAATAATTATTCCAAATACGAATTGATATGTATGAAGTAGTATTTGTTTTGTGAGCATAATATTATTTACATAGAAATAACATACCCAAAGCTTCAGCCAGGCCCCAAACCTTCTGTCCATAGATGTCGGTCTTGTTCCAAGCAAATGTGTAGACAAGATTGATTGAAGCAGGAAACCATTTCTGTGTGAGCCGCCCTTCTACAGCTACTGTGAGGTGTACTTTAATCATCCCCACAGGAATCGTTGAATGTGTCAGAAGGATCCGTAACAAGGTTTTATATCCAGGTGTTCTGCTGCTCAGGTAACTCAGCCTGACAAAGCTGGAAGGGATTGGGATTTCTTCCTGTACAACCTAAAATTTAAAAACAAATGATGGCCAAAAAGAAGTTGGCTCTCACTAGTGGTCATATATAGAAAGGCTATTGCATGCTTGGCTGTCTTAGAAACAGACCAAAGGACAGTGTCTAATGAAATCCAATGATGTCAAGTCATTTGTGCCTGGATTTCTGTAAGATGGAGAGACCAAAAGTTCTGAGTTTGTGTCAGATGTGCACAGCAACAAGACATGTAGCCAACCCTAGTGATAGCTCTCATTTTCTCCTTCTGGGAGAAAAGAACAATTTTACTCTTTTGGCAATGTTCCAAACATTGTATAGCAACAGTTGGAAAAGATCACATGGTTGAATGTCAAGCAATTTGTAGCTCTGGAATTTTTGAAGGATTTTCTTCCTTATACATACATACATAAAA
The DNA here is from genome assembly GCA_023101885.1 of Typhlomys cinereus. NCBI lineage: Eukaryota > Metazoa > Chordata > Mammalia > Rodentia > Platacanthomyidae > Typhlomys > Typhlomys cinereus. Next base: position 6,657,983 of record JALPQD010000058.1, read on the forward strand.
GCTTGTTTAGTATTGTGGCATATTTCTCCAAATCATGGCTGGAATACTTAGACCGGGCTGTCTAAGAGGAAGGACAACACAAGAAGATACAGTAAGTGAAATTTTTGACAAAGATTGTCAAAGAATTATATTCTTTATTGAAGTAATCAAATGCACTTACTTTGGAGCTTTGGAATAACCTGGAGGTCAAATTTTAATTGCAACTTTCTTACATTTTTCTTTGTGACTGGATGTACCACTAGCTGAAATAAGTTTCTTCAACTTGGCACCCGTGACTGAGAAGCAAATAATACCCACTAATTCCTCTGCAAAGTTTACAATAAACATTAGTTCCAGAGTGGAAATGCCATTTGGCTTTAATTCATTGCTAGTACTGTTTATTACTACAAATGGAGCTAAATGAATCTTTTATTCCATGACTTTCATCTTTCAGAACATACATTGATAGTGTGGATATTTTGGTGTCCTGTTTTATTTTTGTCTCAAAACTCTCCCCCTTTACCCTTAAAATTGTAGGCAAAGTGGTCAACAGAACTGATAAACACATGACCTTACATATTTTCCTAGGTTTTAAATCTTTTTGATGCTTCCAAGCACCCAATCTATCTACCCAGCATTTCTTTCTCCACATTAGGTATTTCAGACCAGAGTGGTCCATTGGCTATCTTCTCATATTCAGACAATAATAAATGATAAATACCTTAATATTTGCCACATTAATATTTCATTTTTCTAAGGAAATATACAATCTTTTTAGCTATTGGATTATACTTTAAAAAAAAAACCTTTATTTTGTGTGTGTGTGTGTGTGTGTGTGTGTGTGTGTGTGTGTGTGTGTATCAGAGGTATACTGTATGTCTTTGTGGTTGACCACGGATAACTTGAAGAATCACCCTGGACTGCTTCCACCTTCTTTTTGTATCGCTCTAGGATTTCCCAGACTCTGCCTACCACTCTGCAGTTTCTACCTGGCGTTTTTACTTGGGACCTGGGATTCAAACTCATGACCTTCTGCTTGGGAGGCAGAGTCTTAACCCCTGAGCCATCTCTCCAGCCCAGAAATATAACATCTTAGATAACTCTGAACAGTATTGTGCTACTAGAAGACACACAGTTTCTAGTGAGATCAGGGAAGGGATTAGTGTCCCAGTCAGATGTACTCATTGCACCTTTTTTCTTCCCAAGGAAAAACAATGGAAAAGTCAAAAGTTTGGAATGCTTTTCCAAAAGAGCATGATTTTGTCAATTGTTCCTAAGTGGGTACCATGCATAGTTAGTGAGGCTATTGTTCAATATCAGAATATTCATTTAATGGTCATGCTCAATTTCTCTCTTACTCTGTTTCTCTCTCATAGATTTCTTGATCTGTCAGGTTTATGTGTCCATTTCTGTGATACTCAAATTTATAATCATTAAACTGTTTTTATCCTGTAGAGTAGGAATTGTACTGTGTAATATGATATATGTAATATGTAATATAACTTAATATTGACTCTTCAATAAGTTCTTAAGAATACTAAAATATTAAGGCTCTAGCTCGGCTTAAAAACTTGGATGGAAAACGCCCCCGTTTGAAAACTGTCTTTACTAAATACAGCTAGATCAGAAGTTTTCTTAACTTCTAAGAATAGTGACAATAGATGTAAGGTACACAAGGAAGAAGTGTAGATTTTTTTCTAAGAAACTTTAATTTTAGAACCACAGTTCAGGCTCATCGATTATATTGTCATTGCTATTAAAGCAGTCCACAGTGTTCTTTAGAAGAAAGTACTCATTAGGTCAAAGTTGAGCATTTCTTTTAACAGCTAGTTTATTGTGCTATTCTGCAGCCACAGACGGTCTTAATGCTCTGGTCAATCACGTTGCAAATGTATGTTAGAGAGACTTCATCAAAGGCTTCTCTTGAAAAAAATGAAGGGACGCACATTTATAGGAGCAAGAGGAATGGTAACAAAAAAATTAGCTATATCATACTGTCAACTACCCCAATATACCCACCTGAAGCTCAGGAACAATAGTTCCCCTCTCTGGACAGGACCCTCCAAATGATGTGAGTGGTGAAGGGAGCACAATAGGATTTGGGCTGATAAAGTTGGAAATATCACAGGATGGTGGGTCTGCTGCACTTCTTTGCATGATCACTTTCTCCACCACAATAAATTGATTCCACGGTAGCCAGAGTGTCCTCTTTTCAGACAGGAAAGGTGATCGGTCAAAGAGTAAGATGACAGAGATACCACCAATGGCTACAAGGTCAAAACTAGAAGACAAAGAAGAAGAAGAAGGAGAAGGAGAAGGAGAAGGAGAAGGAGAAGAAGGAGAAGGAGAAGAAAACATTGTTAATTCTATGAGCAACCAATGTAATTTGAAATTTTAAAATAAAAATGGGTCAATGCTAGATCCCTACTTCTGGACTTAATTACATCCTTTTCTATTTTTGTTTCATAAATGTCTTTTTAATATTCATTTTTTTGGGTTCTTTGTACTATGTAGCAAGCAATCTTTTGAGATGAAAAGCCATAACCCCAGCTGATGTTCATCCAGAATTCAAATAACAATTTTAATACTGTTTTCAACAAAATTTTGCATGCATTTTCATAAAGCAAAATCTGACATTATTTTTCCCCATTGTGCTAAAGATAACAGAAAGATGACCATTTAGTATTCAGCAGGATTTTTTATTATACATTATTCATTCTTAAAATTTTATAATGTAGCATAAGTAAAGGAAAGAGCCAAAAGGTTAAATATCTTGTTCAGGGTCACAAATATAGTGTCAGAAATCAGGAAGTGTCTTTGAGATAACTTTTGGAGAAATATACCAGCAGAGGAAAACTTTCTAGTGAAATTTGGTTGAACTTAAACTATGGGTGAAACTCCTGCAGCTGTAACCCTCTTTAGCTCCTGATTGTGCTTGAATTCCACACTTAAGAGTTCTGATTTTGGTTTCCTATTGTAAGACAACTTATAACAGACCTTATCCATCTTCAGCGCCAACTGTCTTCTGTCTCTGACAAAGCAAGACTATCTCTCCTGTAAACCAACTCTGTCCATCTATGTAAGTAGTCTCTGACAAGACTATTGTATTGGAGCATAAAAGCCTCAGATTTTGGTTCATTCTTCACTGATGGCTCTGCCTTATTTTTAACTATAATGATGTCTTTGAGATAATGTACTTGAGAGCATTCAAAAAGATGAAATTTGATATAAAAGTAATATAATGATAAATCACTATCATTACATGCTAAAAATACAGAAAGGGCAATATGATGTGCCTTAATATTCAAAGCAATGCAAATTCACAGGAGACGATGTAAGCATCTCCTTTTGGTTATAATGATAAAAATCCTGATGGGGAACCCGACTTAATTATGAGTATCTCACCACTTCCTTTGTGTGACATTTGTTGTATTTATTCTGGTATTACCAACCATCTCTTTCAGATAAAGATAAATGAACAGTAAGAAAGGATTGATAATACTGTATTTTTAATGTTCCTTTTTCTGTAAAAAAAACTGTAATATTAAGGCAGTTTTCCAAAAAACTATTTCAAGAACTGTATTAGTCACAGGAAATAATCTAGGCATGAACTAAGAAAAAAAACCAAACAGCTTATGATATAAGACAGAGAGGTTGTGTCCATAATAATACAGGAAGAGTTTAAAGCAAGTGCAGTGGGGGAAAAATCCAACATTGCTTGTTAAGAAATTTCCCTCTAGATTCCCTTCTAAGTAGATTTAACTCTAAAATCTTGAGCAAGTGCATTTGGTTTACTTGAACCTTAAGTCTTGAGTCTTTAAAAATAGTCTTCTTATTTATTAAAACCAAAACATGTAATAATAAAAACAAACACACAGACGCAGAACTAAATAAACTATCCAAACAAGAACAATCATATCTGAAGATTATTGTCTGTGATTTGTGTAAAGATTAAGCAGACAAGGCATCATTTTTTTTCCTATTTTTGCAGTCTGGTCTCAGAGCTGTCAAAATTTTGCATCTTGGCTAGTTGTTAATTCTCAATGAACTGCAGTTTTGTCATTAGTAAGTTGGTGTCATATAGATCTCTTAACTATTATTATAAAAATTATAAGAGATAAAGACTTAAGAGTTTTCACAGTTTGACTGTAGTTGGCCCCTACAGCCTCATGTGTTGCATCTTTAGCTGGTGTTAATGTTTAGGAAGGTTTTGGCACCTTCAAGAGCTATAACTTTGCTGGAGGAAAGGATACCATAGCAGATAGACCTTGAGGTTTGGTAGCCTAGTCCTGTGCCCTCCAAGTTTGCTTTTGGTTTCTCTGCATTTATGACTGCTGTGACCTGAACCTGCCTCCTCCTTCTGTTTATACCAATGCCTTCTGCTACTAAGGTCTATAATGGACTATATATACCCTAGGAATGGTAAGCCAAATATACCTTTGTCATGGCTTGAATATAAGTTGTCCCCCACAGGTTCATGTGTTTGAATCCTTAGTTGATATTTGGGAAGGTCATGGCACCTTTGGGAGGTAGAGCCTTGCTGGAGGAATGCAAGTCACAGGGGGTGGACTTTGACGTTGATTAGTCCTGTGCTGCTTTCATGAGAAGTCTGTTCTTGCAGTTTACTCTCTCAGCCTTCATGATGATGTAACTTAAGTAGAAACCTTCAGCTTCTGCCAGCCAACTGTGCCTTTCCTGTCATAAAGGACTGTATCTTCCCTGTGGAACTATAAGTCAAATAAATCTCCCTTTCTCCCCTTAAACTGCTTGAGTCTGAGTGATGTCTCACAACAGCAGAAAGGGTAACTGTGACTATATCCCTTTCTCTTTTAAGTTGTCTTATCTTGCAGTAATAAAAGAAGAATAATAGCAACAAAGATGAAGAATCAACATATGTTAACTTTGTCCTCAAATCAGATACGTTCTTCTACTAAAATTTTCCATATGTTTCCATTTCTTGTAGTTCCAATTAACTGTAAGATAGATTCTGATCATCTTTTTTAAAGTATATCTTTATTTATTTGTGTGTGTGTGTTTGTGTGTGTGTGTGTGTGTGTGTGTGTGTGTGTGTGTGTGTGTGTGTTTGTGTGTGTATAAGAGGTCACTGTGACTCCTTGAGGAGGACCAAGTTTTGACTTTGGAATCATCCTGGATTGCTTCTACCTCATTTTGGTTTCACTCTGGTATTTCCCAGGCTTGGTCCACCAGGGGCGGAAGTGCAGGCCACTATTGGTTCCTCCTGGCATTTTTATGTGGGACCTGGGGTCTGAACTCAGGACCTTCTTTTTGTGAGGCAGAGTCTTAACCCCTGAGCCATCCCTCCAGCCAGGTTCTTATAATTTCTATAAAATCATATTGAGTTCTGAGTTCTTGCAACTTCCCCTCAGGTTCTTATAATATATCTTTATTTGACTATGCTATACTACCTTGCTATTTAATGTAAAACAAATATAGTTGTTGCTGTGAAGATATTTTTGTCAATATGTGTACTGCCTATTATCAGTTAACTTTAAGTAAGGAATATTTTCTTTAATAATGTGGGTGAGTATTATTAGTTAATCATTCAAAGTTCTTAAATAAAAAACTAAATTTTTTCTAAATCAGGAGAAAGTTTTCCACAAGATTAACACATTGAACTCTTCCTAAGACTTTTCAATTTGCCAGTCTGCACTGCAGATTTTAGATTTGCCAGGCCTTGTAATGAGTCAGCTTCTTGAAATAAATTCAAATTTCTGTATCTACCTATATTTGTATAGATACATCTGTATATAGATTTATATCTGTCTTTACATCTATACACACATATAGAGATAGATTGTAAAGCTCTATCACTATTGCTGTATGTATGCTCAATATATAAATGCTTTCTATTTCTATGTTCCTAGAGATTATTAATTCATTCATATGCTTCTTTTTTCCTTACCTAGTTATTTTACATTGTAAATACTGCCTGCCATACTCATTGACATGGCAGTCAAAGCTAGAAGGTGGATCTCTGCCTCCAAATCCCTCTCTAAACCAATCCAAATGTCAAACAGAATGATTTCTGAATAATTAATTCTTTGTGATTTCTCTTATCAAAAAATCCCACTTTTATTTAGATGGGTTATTAAGAATAGGATTTCATGTTATATGAAAGTAAGTATAAAAACCCAAGGAAGAATATTTGTTTGGAGATTGCTATGGATCTATAATATATTGAGTCAGGCTTGTTCATAGATGGAAGAATATTGATACCTTTACAATGCCTTATGACATCCACCAATGAACAAATTTTACATTGAGGAGAATCAGAAGGAACTGTTTCTATCTCAGAACAAAGTTCTGAAACAGCTCATGCTTCTTAAGAACCTTCTAAGAAAGTTATAATTTCATCTATTTTCCTTGCCATTGAATGAATACTTGGGAGTGTGTAGAGTGAGTTAGATATCTAAGTTGAATGTGGAAACCACAGGAGATAAGTGCCAAATTATGTGTACTCTCTCAATTCTAACCATTTTAATCTGGACAATTTTCTCATCTGCAAAATTGATCTGATATCAACCACGTTTACCTTGTAAGGTTGTTGTGAGGATTAGGACAATCACATTGGTAAAATTCTCAGAATACTAATATAAGAAATCCTCTTAAGGATTTGTATTGCTTTTGAACATCTTTCTTTTTTCGTTCTTCTTGCCCCTTTCCATCTGATCTAATCTCCCTATTTTCAGAAGGAACCATCTTCCATTACCATTCTTCCTTCTGGTTTGGTCCTGTCACACTTTGGTCTTGTGCCCTGTACCTTTTCTGTTCCCTAGGAAAGCTCCCAATTAGCAAATAATTGATAGTGGGGGGCAGTAAGCCTATAGACCACATATCATATTTTCGTTTGATATATACTTCAAGAGAGTTGAAAGTTTAGTCCAAGGCAGTGTTACCATTGGCAGGAATACAAGCACTGTAGCAGATCATTGGGATTGATATATGGAAAGAAAGAACCCTTTCATCAATGTTGTGTCTTACATTTGTGTGTATAGTATATGCACTTATTTTCCTGAGGCAGGTCCTTGGGCTAAGCTGGAAACCAGCAAGTCCCAGAGGTCTGGGGTTATATATACATATGGTCTCATCCAACTGTTTATGTGGATGCCAGAGATTCAAACTGTCCTCCTTGTGCTTACAGAGCACATCCTCCTACTTACTGAGATATTTTCCTAGTTCCTCTGCTAGGCATGTAAATGCTAGTGTCATCCTTGACCCTAACCTTAAAGAATTAGAAAGGGCTTATTGGTAGGGCAGTGTGAAGATGATGTGTGTGCCTTAAGAGAGGGGATACAGTAGAGCCCAGGTAATGTGAATGTTGCAATAAGCCTGCATGGTTGCTGATAAATGACCATCAAATGGCTTAAAGGAACAAAGGATTTATTTTTTAAAGGGTTTATTTCTTACTGATAGTCTGGTTACAGTCTCTTCAGGTTAATGGGAGAGTATGTACCAATACCAGGCTGAGAGAACTGTCCACACCATCTCTATGTAATGACTGAGAGAGGGACAATCCTCACTTGCTAGACCAGCATGTTTGGCCAAGTATACACAAGGATGCCAAATCTCTCAACCAGCTTTCTGTATATTTATCCTGGGCCTAATCCCACCCACCTGGGCCTTCCCCATCAGCCACACAATCTCTTGTAGGTTTGTTCTGGACTTAACCCAACTACTAATTCTCCACAAATATGCCCAGAGCTCAAACCCTCAACTGTGGACAACCATGACAGTGAAAGTGGAGAGGGAGACCATCAGTGGTAGAAAGGTGTAAGCAAAGAGAGGGTTAGCAGAGCAGAGGGAGGAGTAACCAAATCAAAACATATATGAAAAAGTTTCATGAAGACCTAATATTAAAAAATTTAAAAAATCACTTTCTCAATTGGTGTCACATGGTTGAAGGTACTTCCATGGCAGACAATAGTTTCATGTACCATTTATTGGTGAATGAATTACCAAAATTCTGTTGCTTAAATTGGAAGGAAAGTATATTGAATTAATGGAGAGTCTAGCTATGGGATATTTGACAGAAAATGTTGTTTCTCAAAATGTTTTTTATGAGATTATTATAACAACTAGATGGTTAGTTAATAATATAATTTACTTACCAATAATTCACTAAATTCCCTAAAAGTAGTTTCTTTCCATAAGTAGGTTAAAGCTTGCACATGTCAATGTTAACTAATTTTTACATACAATTGCTTGACAGGCAGTTGCAAAAATAAATTCAGCACAGCTCAAGTTGAATAATTAGCATTTCTTAAGTGGTTAGGACTAATAAGCTTTGATTGTAGGTTCTTCAAATAAGATAGTCTCTCACACTGTGATAAAACTTCAAGTTAATAGGTCTTTTTGTAAATGTTGAAGTGGTTTGTTATGACTATGACTAAGAGTAGTCACCTGGAGACTAGAGCACCTCAAGGCCATTATTACAGAGTTCCTGTGAGTCATAAATAGCTACCTTAAAGGTGGACACACAGGCCTATTGAATAAAATATTTTTAACAAGTGTCTGTCTAAGTGACAGCAACAAAAATGTTTTTGTGAGTAAATCTTTTTGTAGGATGAAGAGCTTTTTTCTAAGAGAACATATTTCCTAGGTTTCAGAGAACTGAGATAAGTCATTCAAAATCTAGTTATTGGAGCTTAATGTTCACTCACTATAGTTATATGGGTTAACTTTGGGCATGTTTGTCAGTAAGAAGCAATTACTCAGTACATAGGCAAGGTTGTTTTTGTGATGCTGGGAATATAACAGGATTTTGCACATGCTAATTTAGCATTTTATCACATTTTTAAAATGTGTAGATGACACATTTTAAAAACTATTTTTCTTTGTGTGTGTGTGTGTGTGTGTGTGTGTGTGTGTGTGTGTGTGTATGTGTGAGTTTACATGCCCTATGGTATACATGTGGAGGTCAGAGGTTGACTTTCAGGAGTTTAAGAGGTGGGTTCCAGGGATTTAATTCAGGTTGTTTGGTTTATGTGGCAAGTGCTTTTTACCCAATGAACTATCTCACCAGCCCAACAGTTTTTACAAAATAGTCTCAATTAAAGTGACTTAATTTTTAACTTTTAGAAGAAAATTCTCCTTAATTTGAGAGAGAAAAGAGCATACAGTGGAAACCTTGGGGACTAAAGCTGGATGAGTGAAGGGAAATGATCCTATCTGTGGAGTGGTCTGAAGAGAGGCAACCTGGTATGCCACAGAGGCCTGAATCCCCAAGAGTAGACAAGCCAGAGGGAACCCTGGTGTCCATAGAAGCAGACAAGCAGGAGGGTGGAAGAGAGTGGGACAAATTGATGAAGGGAAGGGAAGTGATGAGAAGGAGAGGGGATGGAGGGAAGCAGGGATGAGTACTCAATATGCTTGTAAAACTAGAAAAATAAAATAATTGTCAGTGAAGAACTTGCTGTTTAATATAAAGACCTAATTGATTCCAGGGGTCATATAAAAATCAAGATGCATATTTGAGTAGCTAAACTCAGAAATTATCCTATCTGTAATCTTTTGTTTATTTGGAACTCTGGGATCTCATTGTTGATGGTTTCATATAAGATAAAAAATCCCTTTCAGTTAAAAAAAAAGCTAGCCTACCACCTCTGACCCCCCCAAAAAATAAAAATAAAAAATCCTCCCTATATGTTTGTTTCCTAAATATTTTAGGTTTATTGTAGGAGAACAGCCTATGTGTTTCACAGTTTCCCTACTTATTATTGGTATTATCTTGAACAACTCTGAACTTAATTTATGAATTGAATTTCATGAAAGATATAACATTTTCCACATGACTAGTATTTCAGGATGAGATGAATAGTGAGATGTTAGTAGAAATAGTAGTGAGATGTTGGAAATAGAAGAAATAAATGTCACAATTGGCTTTTCTAGATATAACTGAAGGAAGGAATGTTTATTATCACCATGTCATCATCTTGAAATCTGTTTTGCTTATAGCTAGAGGTCAGTACTTGGTTCTCACAAGGATAAGATGCAATACAGACATACCTTCCATCTTGTCGACTGATGGTAAATCCATAATCACTATGATGCAAGAAACTGACATTGACTCCCACAAGAGGAGTTCCATCTACAGCTACCACTTGGCCTCGGATCACACAGGCCCGCCTGTAACACAAGATCAGAAGTAAACAGAAAGGCATGTTGAAATCTGAGCTAGATGTCAATTTGTAGAAACTTCAGAAAGCGCTTGAGAGTAATAAATAGAACTGTATAAGAAAACAATAATTTCACCAAACAGTAATAAGTACTAATGCTATTTTGGGGTTGATATGCTCTCTGCCTACCAAAACTGAGATCATGTTAGTTATTTCTTAGAATTTTGACATTTTAAAGTCAACATTATGTTATTAATATTATCCAATGCAATGAGAACACATAATGCTATTATGTAATGTACCCTTAAACTAATACAACATAACATGTTTAATCTAGCTCTTATTTTAGGACATGCAGTACTTTCTTCTTTTTATTGCATTGAATTTCTTTTTGAGAGAATTTCTTTAAGTGAGAATCCCACTAGTACAAAGATATTCTTTTCTCTTATCAAAATTATAATTACATTATTGAATATTTAAATATATTGTAGCTATAATCAAGTCCCTGTTGATTGCCTATCTACCACTTCTTTCTAGTTGTATCACAACTTTAGTAGCAATTCCTTCTGTGACATTTGTTTGCATTTACATAAGAAGACATGAACATTTTTTTAAGACTCTTGACAGATACTGTCAAATTGTTTGTGTGGGAAAAACAAGTAAACAAATTTATTTTGGGGGACTTTAAGCTCAAGTCTATAATAGAGACATGATCCTTCATAATGATATTCTACATTTCTTGTCTAATTTTTAAGAAAAAGATGTGTGAACACTTTCCCTTTTAACAAGTGACTTTTACCTTTGCCAAAGAATCATTCCATTCTAGTTCTCAAACAGGGCTATAGTTGAAGGACACAGTTTACTGAAGTGTTATTACTGACAACGTATAAAAAATGTTAAGAGTTTGTCAAGTAAGAAGAGTTCCCCTGGGACAAACTCAAAGTAGGGGTTTTTCATTGTTTACCATTAATTGGGGATGGGGTGGTTTTACAAGAGTCCAGTCCCACTTCTGGCAGCTCTGACCCTTAGACATGAGTTTTGTAGTGGGCACAGGTCAATAAAACTTGAACAATGTCAAGGACTTTTTCTAAGGCCTGGGATGTCAAGGAAGGTCAGAGTTAAGGGAAATTAAACAATGTTGATTTTTACTGGGGTCTTGAATGCCATCGCTAAATGTGATTCAGGATATCCTGGGCAGACCAAGTGATCTGGAACACCATGAATTTCCTGATTAACCTGAATAATTTTACCCTGGTATTTTATATCCTTCCAATAAAATCAGCAAATGAAGGAAAGTATCTGAGGACTATGGCAATAAAAGATCATTTATGGATTAAAAAGAATAAACATGAGAGAAGTACTAACCTTGGTTTGTTTTTACAATTTATCCAATAAATCTTATTGCTAAGTTCTGTTGCTGTCCAAAAAATTGGTTTTAATTTAAGCCAATAGGACTTATTGTAAATTCCCCAAGGCCTTTCCTTATCAAAAATAAGACATTAAGCATTACATAAGGGTAAACTAGTGTTAGTAGTATTTATGTATAATATATTCTGAGTTCTCAGAACAATAGTCCTAGCTCTGTGGCATAAATGATTGGCTTTCTATTTTATGTAAGGTAGCAAATCATGGCTCTGAGTGGTATGTATATGACATATTGACATCAGTTTTCCCATGATTGATTTTCCCAATCACATCTCACATGTTCTAATAGGGAATCTGACTTCCAGATTTGAAAATAATCCTGACAAATCTGATCTCAGCTTCTAAATCCAATGTAACAGGAATGAACACAAAGGTCATGTTCAGCTTTGTACCATAACATTTTAGAAGTCTTTGCAAACTGTTATTTGACAAGATGAGTAGGAATTAAATGTAAGAGAGCTATGAAAAAACTCCCACAAACTATGTATGGATTGGAGCTAGGGGCCTGAGAAGAGACTGCATTACCAGGCCAAATCATTTAGAGATTAGATCTACACTGCTTACTGAGTGTTAAACGTTGTGGGTTATTTTTTGGGTGAGCATTGGTTATGAACCTGTCAGTCTTCCACTGGTTAATAAGGTGGACTTTGTATCAGTGATACCTAGCTAACACTTGCTGATTCCCTGTTGGCAAGACATTTTATTTGTGCACATCAATCTGGACATTGTGTCTTCCCACAGTTGTAGTAGGTTCAATTATTTTTTTTTTTGTTTTGTCAAGCCAGTTGACATTATTGTCTCATATTTTGTGACAGACACAGATCTGTCTCTTCTTTTTGTTGCACTTTTATCTTCTGTATGGCTTATATTTATGAAGGATACAGGCTAGTGTGTGGAAGACTCATAAAAGTCATCATTATTCTGAACATTTCCCGTACATTCCTCTCTTTCATTCTGTATCTCATTCGAATAGACTTGTCTTTCGACTCCTGTACTACTTAATATTCCCCATATTTTATGAAGCACACAGATTCATGTAATAATGACTCATCAAAGTCATCATTATTCAAGACATAGTCTACCTGTTTTTCTCATTCATTTCACTCTTCATCATTCATAAATACTGTGAGCAGACTTGTCTTTCAACTCCCCTACTTTTTATTTCTCATATTTTATGATCCAAACTAACTTACAGGATATGATAAAGCCCCATAAAGCATATTATTCTACATTTATCAGTATTGAGTGCCTTTTATGATGTATTTGATTTAAAATTTTTAAGATTCTCTCATAGGTTACCACATTTACATACTTCATGTCATCTACTTTTCAGAGGAATAACTTTTAGCTGATTTTATTTCTAGATTACTGGTATTGGCTATAGTCATTGGCCAATGCCAGTCATTTAGTGTGAGTATAAATTCTCCAAAGTTCAGGACAGTTACCAAAGCATTCCTTTTAATTTGCAGTAATCTTAACTTGGCTTTCAAGCAGAAACATGAAGAAAAAAATCTCAAGTAAACTCTCCACTTAAAATCTCTTGAGGCCGTTATCTTCTTTAATCTCTATTGACTGCAAATGGCTGGCGTAGCATATTGTACTACTTTGTTCTGGTCAGTAACCAGTTTGTGAACTGGAGTTGCAAAATTTGAGTTTCTTCCTAATTGGAGGCCATAGCCTTACATCTGTCTAGTTTTTCCTGATTCACTCAGGACATATAATTTCTCTCCCATTTATACAACTGGTTGCAAGCATCCTTCTCAGGTCCGAAGCCATGTTTTTCCAAGACTGTAGCTGAGTAGTGATGTATACATGATAGGGATGTAGCTTTGGGAAACTTGGGCTACTTTGTCTTTCTTCTTTCCAATTGTAGTGCTTCCACATTTCACACTATACAGAGTACCCAGATTCCTTCAATTTCATTTCATTTTAGGCGAACCTAATCAGCCTTTCCTTGACCTGCCTCAGAGAAGTATTAAAACCTATTGCATTTTTGCCACATCAGAACTCCCTTTAAGACAGGTCCTGGTGGCAAAGGCTTGTGAGCCCAGCTACTCATAAAGCTGAGGCATAAGGTCTTCTTGGACTACAAAGTTTAAGGCTATCCTTGATAACTTAGTGAGGTCCTGTCTCAAAACAAAAACCTCAAAAATGTATGGAACTATAGCTCAATAGTAGGACACTTAGCTAGTATATACAAGTTCTAGTTTCAGTCTCTCCTATCACAAATGAATCAATCAAAACCCCAAACTACCTTTGATCCAAGTTTTAGTCTTTTAAGGGCCTTTTTCTGAAATCTTGTCTAATTAGGAATATATCAGAATTTTCAGTATCTTTAAATCAGATGACAGAAATTACTGTCTGGATTTTCATGGAGCTGGTTCTGTACCACCTGCTTTCTGGCTTGTGTACTCATCGCTGGTGTTGCCTGTGTGTATACCTGCTTCCTGTGTGCTTAGGTATTCTCAGTACCAGATAGTGCATGCTTCACTTCCTTGCCTGCATTCCCCTTTGACTCAGAGACATGGATGGGATGTTTTTGCTTACTTGAAAATTTGCAAACAAGATCTTTTCTCTGTGCCATGGTTGCCTAAAATAAGGTAAGTTGAACTTAGGTTACTATGTGTAGTGAGACTTTAAAAACATGTGTGGGGGAGTATCACACCCTCACAAATGTCTCTTTTGCTATTTCCTGGAGGATGTAGCCTATTACCATGCTGTGCACCTGCAGTCACCATGCTAAAGCAAAACTCCCAAAGGAACGGTTTCGTTGCTTTAACTAAATGTTGAGTCTTCCAAGTGTTTAGAGTTCGGTTTGAAGAACAAGAAATGCAAGCAGAATATACTTTACCAACGGCTTTATTCAACTAACAAGACACTTGTTAGACAGCTCTGATGCAAAAGGTCTAATTCATTTTGTATTTGCTATTTTCATGGCCAAGTCAAATTATCTCCAGCCTTCAATCAACTCTTGGTTCTACTTTCTTCTTTCAGTATTTGTTGTCTTTTGTGTTCTGCGTCAAATTTCCAATATTCATTCAACATCCCTGACAACAACATTAACCTCAAGCATAAAAGCTGGCTTGAAAAACAAGGATGAAAACTAAATTGATGAAAGATGTGATTTACTGTATTGTATATCTGATTAAAATCTTTTATAAGGAAAATGAGGCTCAGGCCAGAGAAGTTACAGCTATTTGCTTTAGTTGCTAACAAGAGCATAAGCAACCTTCCAAGGTTAACATTCAAAATCAAGGCCCTAGCTAGCAGGGGCCACAGCAGCAGGTGGTCAGGTGAGGTTGCTACAGGAACTCCTTTCCACAAGCCGAACATTTTTTCTGCAGGAGGGTAGTGATAAGAAGGCCCAGGCTAGGAGAACCTTGCTGGTTCTGCCGTGTAAATTCCTTGATGAACTGTCAGTTGGTTCATCTTCAAGGGACAAAAATGGACTGCGTATGAGTTGTCCTCTGAATGTTCCCTCTGACCTCTGTTACATGGGTTAAATACACCAGAATCTCACAGTTAGATACTGTGTCATATAAGGTAGGGCCTTATTGGATACGAATACATCTGAGTGGTTGGAGTAAAGATTTCATGATATTTCTTCTGTTATCCTTTTCCATCACATAATCAATAAAGAGTACGGTTTGTGGGCTGTGGTCTCAGTTCTAACACTTTTATGGTAATTTTTCTCTTCTCTAGGCTAGTGATCTCCAGCTAGATAGTACACTTCAATTCCTTACAAGGGCTATTAAAATGAAAATTGAATTTAGATGGGTATGGTCTCAGAATTTCTGACTTCACAGGTTTGTTGTGGCATCTAAGAATTGGTATGTCTAACAAGTTTCCCAAGGGCTGCTGATCCTGCATACATAAAGGCCAAACTTTGAAAGCTTCAGCAAAAGCAAGATGTTCCAGTTAGATACAAGTATCAATGTGACAACTGAGGGTTGAGCCTTTAGGCACCACTATGAAGAATTAATTAAGGCAAGCCCTCAGCAAGCCTCTGGGAAATGATCTAATTGATGTGGAAGACCCAGTCCACAGTGTGTGGGAACATTCCTTAGGCAGGTGGAGTTCAGTAATTTGACAAACAATCATTCTGTGTGTTGCAGTCCGCCTGCATGGTTGCTGATAAATGACCATCACACAGCTTAAGGGAACAGGGAGTTTACTTTCTTACGACAGTCCGGTTACAGTTTTTAGTCCAGCTTGACGGGAGAGCATGCATCAACACCAGGGCCGAGGGAACTGGCCACCATAACGGCTGAGAGATGGACAATCCTTACTTGCCAGACCAGCATATCTGGCCAAGTATACAGAAGGATGCCAACTCTCTCAACCAGCTCTCTGTGATTTATCCAGGGCCTAATCCCACCCACCATGGACTGGGTATTCCCCACCAGCTAGACAATCTCCTTCAGGTTTGCTCTGGGCTTAACCATCAACTCTCCACAACTGTGCCCAGAGCCCAAACCCTCAAGAATCAAGTTGACACCTGTGCTTAACTATGATACTGTGAGAAAATATGCCCTCTCATTTCTTTGTACCGATATGGCTCCTGATGTTGATTTGAACTCTCCTGACATGCTGATGAACAAAGGATCATTAAGAAAGAAAAAACCCTCTTGTTCCCTGAAGTTGTTTGGGTCATGCATTTATATCCATAACAGAAGAGAAACTGGAACATAAGACTATCACATAATTAGTCAATTAAAGTGTATGAACTCCTGGGGATAGAAACATAAACAGAAAGCATAAACCTTAAAAAGGCACACAAATCAGTAACTGATCCACAACCTCATCATTATGAAATCTGTGGCATTCATTTTAACTCTTCTATAAATGCTTCAGGATAAAGGTCTGAAACAGTTGTTTGGTGGAGAGTAATGTTGAACCTGTCATAATAAAGTGGTAGGTGAACCATAAGATGAATGGTGGAGTCCCTTCAAGGCCTGAGACTGTAAAATGGACATATACTTTAACCCGATTTATCTGTTACAAATAAGTGTCAATTTCTCCCTCTTTCCTACTCTCCTCATTGTATTGCGTTTATATCATGTTATTGTACTTGTCATGGTTGATGTGAGATGACAGTTATAGATCTGTTGGTTTTTCCTATTAGATAGAAACTCCAGGGCAAGGACTGTGTGATTTTCCTCTTCTGTGTCCTCCTGAGTGCCTGGTATATACATGCATGTGCTCAACAGCAATTAATAGAATTTCTGCTTAATTTTCTTAATGTAAACTTGTAAGGTACTTGCAATCTACCATCATGGCATTGCTTCAAAGATTTCAGAGACTATTTTGGGATGTCTGTGTAATAGATGCCATACAGTTCATTTGTTAGGAGCCAACATTCTAGATTGTACATTATGACATTCTTACCAGGAGAGTTTTGTTTGACAATTGGCTGCTTTGGGGAATTAAATAGCATCTGTGTGATTGGGCAGAATAAACTGTCTTTCTCAAATGCTTAATCTATGCCACCATTCTTTCATAAGTTATCATATAATTATTATTTGATATTTCATGATGTCAATACATTTCAGGTTTCTAATATGCAGATTTTTGGAGGGAAGAGCTCCACAGAATATATGCTATGTTATCTCAGTTGGTACAGTACCATGACATTGTTTAGTCATACAGCATAAACTCATATTCATGCTAAAACCTGCAAGTGCAGTGGATGTTAATACACAAGCCCAATAAAACTTCATTAGTTTTTGCCTTTATCTAGCAGGCTGATTTAATCCTACTCCATTGGTCACTAGCCCAAATATATAAATAACACCTACCAAGTGAGTAACATTAAGCAGCTGGGAGCATTACCCATCAACATTTCGTGGCTCTGGGAAAGGTGGTGCTATTGAAAATGCAGATAGCTTTTTAAGCAGAACTATTTTCTTCATGGCTAGTGATGTTTCAAGTAAAACAAAATGGGGGCACTCATCCTGAGGTAGGGTGGCTATTTTCACATCTGCCCTGGTAACTGCTTGTCAAAAGTCAGCTTGCTTTGGATGCCTGAGATCCCCAAAGTAATGGGAAAAATATCAAGTGTTTTGAAGCAAAAGAAAACTGACGACACAGTCACATTTTCAGTACTGCGTAAATGCCAGTTTGCTTGGTTTAGACACATGATTATTTTTGTCCACAATTTTAATCCTGAAATATTTGTCCTGCAAGCCCTTGTGGCTGTTCTTGACTGGTCTGAAGTGGATTTTTTTGTTTGTTTCTATTTTGCCTGTTTTGGATATTATTCAAATGGCCTATCTTTGTAGTCAGCCTTATGGTGCTTTGTTAACCTCATTAACCATGCCTGTCATTTCTCTGTGGACCTGTCTTTCAAATAATGGCTAGTTATTAAATATAGGGCAGGCCTTTCATGTTGGCTGCCTCCTGGGCATGAATTACTCTTTCAGCCATAGGAAAAGTGTGGCCAAGCTGTAGCCTTTGCTATGTTCTAGCTTTGGCTTGTCAATAATCACCATTGTGAATTTGCTTAAGATGGGATGGGGTAGGAGGGCCACACCAGAAACAAGGAGAGAAGGGACCATGTTACAGCAGGGAAAACAGGCCTCTACCAAGGACCCAAATAAGTAATGAGACATCTGATTAAGTTCACAGACTTTTGTTCCTGATCATTTACTACTGAGGGGGTGTGATCTCACCAGAAGAGGAGGGCATATAGTCTGGCAGATAAAAAGTAACCATTTTGCAAATGGGTGATAGACCCCTCCCTTACTGTGGTTTCCCACTTTTATTACATCTACCTTTGAATGTGCTTTTATCACAAGACTCTAACAGCTTTTTGTCTCTGGCCAGGGGGTAACATACAATGCCCACCAGGATGGAGTGAAGGGCATTGCAGGAGCAGCAAAACTGCAAAAGAAAATCAACAAACCACAATCCAGAACTTCAGAGACTCTATATCAACCACCTAGAACTAGGCCAGCTTAGTCTCTCCCCATCTTGAAGCTCAGGGAAATTTGCGGAAGAGGGGGCGATAAGAGTGTAAGAGCAAAAGGATGGGAGGAGCAATGATATGTAAGATACTCTATACTAGTTAGGGCTGAAGCAATCATAATTGGACTTTGCATGCCCTGCGCATTGTCCAACCCACTGTTGACCTCACAAAGTCTAGCATCTGCTAAAGGCACCAAGATCCTTGGAGGCAAAGGATTGGCAGCCACAGCAGTGTTCCTATACCTAAGGGGAACACGGGAAAGGGTTCAGGGAAAGGCCACTGGGTCCTTGTACATCGTCGGAGAGGAGGGCCCAGAGGAAAATCAGACATGCACAAGAAAGGACTCTCTGGGAATTGGGGTGGGAGGCACTGGGGGATGGGGAGGGAGAAGGGTGGGGAGGGGGAGCAGGGGGTACGGGGGGAGGAGGAGGGAGGGAGGGAACTGGTGTACCTAATAAGTTTTTATGAGCTGAAATTTAAAAAAATTTTTTTTCAGAAAAAAAAAAAGAAACAGAATTACTGTCCACTTAATTTAGTACTTATGTAAAGTAGGAATCATAGTTCTTTTCTGTCTTCTCCCATACCACATTCCAAATATTTCATAAAAATGAAATTACCTAGCACGATGAGCACCTTTAGCACTGGACCTTTCAAATTATTCTCTAATCTAACCCTAATGATTATTAAAGTATATTTCATATAATAAAACACTAAGCCATTAATATGAGATAACTACAAAGTCAGACATGTTCTTTCTCTCATATCTCATCTACTGACCATATATCCCTGACTAGGTACAGCTACTAGGCCCATTTTACAAAGAAATCAGACATGGAAAAAAAAAAAAACTTGTTGAAGGTAGTAAGAAAAGTGATATATAGGTGGAAACCTCTTGAATTGGATTCATAAGCACCTGAGCGCTAACACAGATTTTTCTGAGAGAAGGTGTAAATGATGTGGCTCAGAAGTGAAAGTGCTCATTTGCACAGGTGGTGCTAACCATAGGAAATCATTATCTATACAAATTTACTAACTGCTGAATACCTGATGTGTGCATGTCATGGAAATTAGCTACAGAATATTTTTGCGTTGACTCTACCTTTTCTAGGAAAAAAATGGCATTATTTAATAAGTTTAGGGAATCATAATGTGGTATGAAAGAGACAATGGAAAGGAGGATTTGAGCCTTTTGACTTTTGATCCTAATTCAACACGAAGATAGATAAAATATCATAAAAGAACTTTTCATGGTGAGATGAGTTATAGATAGCTTCTGGTAATACTCATTAAAATTATTAAATATCTCAAAACATCTGAGTATCAAAATAGTCTAAATAATCAGTTGAACAACCTTTTGAAGATTTCTACCTTTGATTTCTTTCATTCTTCTTTTGAGAATTTGCAAAAAAGTGAAAGTCACACATTCTTTCTTTTTGGTACCTCTAAGTGTTGGTTGCTGATTTCAGTAGCTAGTCAGCAGTATAAATCTGGGAACCTTCAGCACTTTGTAATTTTTAAATGTGTCATGAGTATGTGTGTCTTGAATTTTTTGCATGAGGCAAAATAGCTGTCTGAAAATTAGGAGATCTTGCCTTACATGTGTAACACCTTTCACATAAATGAGATCAAAGTGCTTATTAACACCTATCAACAACTTTACTTCCCACTTAGGACAACAGCTGCAGAGGCAATAAATAAATAAAACTGCTCAGAAAGAGCAAGAGTAAAAGACATGAAGCTCAACACCATATTTGGATAATGTTCCCAGATGTATGCTGGATACAGGCAGTGTCTCATTTTAGAAATTCAAAGATGCTGATATCCTATGAAGAGCCTCCTTAGTCCTTCAATTTATCTAGCAATTGTTAATTTCTTTTTGTTTATCAACCTCTAGTTGGACATGTTCCTAGATTGAAAATACATGAAATCCTGCCATTAACAAATAAAGTTCTTTCATAAACATTCATTAAAAAGTTTAACCAAAGCATATGGATTCCAATTTGTAACTCTGCAAAATTACAAATAATTACATTGTGAAACTTCTGGGAGTTACTTGTAGATACATAAAACTGAATGTTTATGTGGATGCCTGGATAGTGTAATAATTTTGTGTTTCATTTTTAAAACCTCTAAAATACTGGCTGTCTTCATCTCTTCTTTTTTATAATTCTAAACCAGTAAGTTGTAGTGCTACATATCACTTTTCTTTTGGGTTCAACTAATTGACAAACATGCTATTTTTCTTTGTTTTTCATGATTAAATAGTCTAGGGCTGGAGCTGATATTCTGATTGCAAAGTTTATTTGGTTTGTCAGAGGTATTTGAATTCTTCCAGTGAGCTCCTACAGGCCAGGGGCCCCAATCATTTATCAGTGAAACCTAGTATAGTATCTGGTTGGTAATAATTCCTGAGATAGCTTTGTTTTACTTTGTCATTGTATATAATGACATAGAATCTTAATTCAATGGCACCTAAAAGTCAATAGCAGGCTCAGCTTCTGTGATAATCTATTGTGTAAGGGTCCAAGTTGTAAGGAATGTCCTGGTATGTAGATGAATGATCTGAGGACTCTGATCCAGTGTTACCTCTTTAGGGAAGCTTCCCCAGAGTCCTCTGTGAAAATGATCATTCTTGGTCCAAACTCCTTTTTGTTCAAACCTCACCTGACAGTACTTATTTCTTCCTCACCTTTGCCTCTTGCATTATAGTCTGCATTCCTTGCTATAGTTGCCCCTGTAGTCCTGAGCCCAGGACAGTGACTATCACTGAATGAACAAATGAACCACATAAAGTAGTATTAATAAATCTCAACTGAAGTGGCTATCAATCCTCTCCAATATGGTTACCTTGAAAGAAACTGTAGAAATATATCATGAAAAAATGACTCCGAAGTTCAGTTAGTGGGATTTCTTTTATTATTGTAAAAGGAATTCTCCATGACTTTTTTCTTTGAATCATTTGTGTGATAAAAAATTTTAAATTGTAGAAAAATTGAGAGACCTAAATGCCAAAAGTAAAATACTTGCATATAGTTAAGCTGTTTTCTCTTTAAAATGTTTTGTTTTTTTTCCTTGCAAGCTGTGAACTCTCTCTTGTGTGTATCAATTTTAGCAGAATTTTGTATTCACCTGAAATCCCATCTCTGTGTTACTTCTGAAACTTCCTGACTGGTCTCGTTTTGTAATTGTTTAATGATTTTGCCCTATCTGCTAGGATACCTCTTGACTTATATTATTTTAGGTTACATGTCTGCCCTATCCAATCACTTGAGTTTGAGACCCCTGAATTGATGAATTCTGAACTCCCTTAGAAATCTGATGTCCCATTATCTACTGAAATTATTACAATTTATAACGTTTAAACTTAGGCATTTACTTGAGTTTTTGAATTGCTGGGCTCAAACCTGGGGACAAGTTAGAAAGGTACCCTAGCACTGAGCTACATCTTCAGAACCTTAATTTGATTTTAATGAGAACACAGTAGTTGCACATAATTGTAGGATACAACATAACTATACATGCACATAGATATGATGTATAATGCTTACATCATGATATTTCACCACCTCTCTCACTAGAATATTGACTTAGTGGTCCAGAGGGTAGTAGTTTGTTTTCTGTTTACTTCTATCTATGCAAATATTGGTGTAGAGTGGGTTTTCAAGAAATATTTGTTGAAGGAGTGAGTGAACATAAACCCTTATCATTTTGTTTTGAAAGGTTAATCAGTAACAGAACATTACATTCCATCGAGAGTGACTGCTATCTCTTTTTAAGAACAAATGAAGTAATAAAATACTCTGGAAATACTAATAACTTAATAAAATGTATACTTGAAAATAGTATGTGTCAGTTGTGGTTTTTGTTAAGTCTTTGTCTTCAATCAAGACCAGCAACTTCTGAAGCACTGACCATCATCCTGCAACCTTCTTTTAACCCCAGACTTTGGTCAATAATTTGTTTTGGTATTCACAAAATTTCAAACAGCGGACATCCCAACTCACCCACGTGCAGAAAAGCATATTTTATTAAGTAAGCTATGATAAGTAATGATGACTACTATCAGGTATGACTAAATCAGGAGGAAGAATCAAGATTCAATTATTGAATGGGGGTTCAGTGAAAAAGGAAGACAACTTAGGTATGCAAAAATTTGCCAGGAACACCATGCCAAAGGCATTCCTAGGATTTTAAATTGTTTGGAGGCATCTCCCTTGTTTTCTAGTGAGATGCCTACTACCAGGTTTTCTACTGACTTCTTGATGTTGTTCCTTATTTCCTAACTTTTTTCTTGGTACTATATTTTGATTATTTGGTCCACTGAAGCTAGAGAGAATTATCAATGCTTATACAAAATTATGAATGATGTCAATTATTGGTAGACTGTGACAGTGGTGAAAGGCATCATAAGATAAAAAAATGAAGTGAATAATTACTTTGGTATTGCTACAAAATCACTTTATAGTTGTGAAATTTTCTTTCTGTGCTATTGAAAGATTTGGAATCTTAGCTTTAGGTTGGTTCTGCATTTGAGAATTGACTTACTTAAAGTTCTAATAATATCTGTGTGTTCTATGCAACCCAAATTTGAGGATTTCACTGGCAATGTGAGAAGGGCATTTCAAAAGCATCACAACTAAGCCAGACATAGTAACATATGTTTGTAAAATCAACACTTGGGAAGTGAAGGTCAGAGTATTTGGAACTTGAACCCTGCTGAATACATAATGACTCTGAGAACGTGCTGACTACGTGAGACTCTATCCCAAAAAGTTCTCTCCAATTAAATGAAATATTCATTAACTTACGAACTTGCCCTTTTTTAAGCAATATGTTTGGATCTGGGAAGATAATAGTAGTGTAGATAAAAATTATCAAACATTCTTTATTATGTTTTACATCAACGAGTGGGATTCATGTGTTTTCCCTTGAATTTGGATTAGCTCTTTGATTGCTTTAAGCCGAAACATATGACACAAATGATACTGTGACAATTCTATGTCTAGCTCTACTTATACCTGTGTCTTCAATTTCTGCTTCTTGAAAGACTTACACTTGGAGTTCTGAGACACTATATAAGAGCTCTTATAAACCCATTGCTTACTGCTTACTGTGCCAGTAGGAAACCTGAGTATCTCATAGAAACACTCTATATGGAGAGAAAGATTTCCAGCTATAATCCTATTACTGCTCCCCTAACTACTTGACCCATTTTAGCTGAAACAGTCTGTTCCAAACATGGAGCATAGAAAAGGTATCACAGCCATATCATGTCTGAAATTCTAACCTAAAGAGTCATAAAATAATAATAATAATAATAATAATAATAATAATAATAATAATAAAATATTCAAAGTAGTTTTCCAAAGAGCAATAGATTTTTAAAACAATGAAAGCATGAGTTTGACATGGTCCTTGGGTTCATAGAAGTTAAGATTAAGGAACAAGACAATTTAGAGTTGACAATATACATCCCCATATGAATCAAGCAACTGAAACACATCAATTTCAAAGAAAGTTAGAAAAAACTTATCATCTTTTTTACCTTCTTTTTTTTTTTACCATGTTAAGTACAATATGCTTAGTGCACTGCTAAAGCTGGTCCCAATCTTAGCATTTTTCAACTAAGGGTAGATATCCCATCTTATGAGCACAGAAGAGATTATGATAATTATATTCAGCAACACTGTCATGACATTTAAAATCTTTAAACTGACCTTAAAACTTGTGCTTAATGATAAGCATAAAATAAACTATTCTTGTCATAAAATATAGATCTTTGGTCATTGAGGTAAGGCTGGATTATTTGACATCATTTGATAGGATACAAGATACCAGAAAGTGAGATGTCCCTCTCTAGATGTATTTGTTAGCCTAATGGGTGGGATGAAGAGTACAACAATTTATTCATGAAAGTATACATAGACACTCAGTGAACAAAGGGTAGAAATATTATTCCATTAATTTAGTTTTTATTTAATTTTCAGATGTTGCAATAAAGGTTTGGAAATTAAGTAAAAAAAATGTAAAAGGCTATTAAGGAAAGAGATCAGAACCCCTGCCACCACACTCTTGACATCTTTCCAAGGAAAGCTAATAGAAATTACATAGACAAGTGGTCACAAACTCAAAGGCCAGCAGGACAACATATGACATCAGAAGAAAGAGAAATAGGTTTAAAGGGAAACCATGGTAGGCTAGAGAGGCATGACATGCCCCATCCTGACGGGCAGCTGGTCCTTAAGACTACTGATGTCCCGTCAGTGTGCCTGGGATTGCTAAGCTTTATGAATTTTCTTTAGATATTTAATATCGTCATTTTTACATTAGTTCCCTGAGTTTCTCAATGTCAGCCTAAAGAAAATGTATCTGTCCATGGTTTTGAACAAACTCTGGTATAGACTCTTGACAAGATAGACAAATGAGTTTGGCCAGACTTTGCTGTCAGTGGCTGCACTAACTATGGTAGGATTTTGTTTGTAAATGCATGTTCCCATTAGGGATGGTTAGTGTATGGTCTGGCTTTGCAAATTACTGCTCTTGTTTAGTTTAATGTACTCTTGTTTTTACGTATTTATAAAACCTTCTACATTATTAATAGTAATTAAATGCTTAGACACTGAAGATCAATAATGCTTCTGTTCACCTATTCACATTATTAAAAAGTAATAAGTCATACAGGGCATGTAGAATATGTGGTTTACTTTGTAGTCATGTTCAGAGTAGATTGAAGAAAGGGAGCTTGAGGTTCATGATAAATTGCATTTTCGGATAAAAAGGTAACTGGATTGAGTTTGCCAGAGACCTCTTCATGGGCAAGTTGCATATTTACAGAGGTTATACAACAACAGGACACAGAAAATACACATTCCATATATTTTTCACATACCAGTATACCTAATTCAGTCTGGACAAGGATGCACAAGGATGAGCTATTATATAACCTGTGTGTGTCCTTGCACCCTTTAGTCAGCTACTGGCTGCAGATTCTTTTCTCATTGTGGAACATCATGATACTCAGCAGCAATTCAGTTGCATAGGTCATATTTTGCTGGTATGGAAATGAATCCATTTAACAATGCTTTATTTAAACTTGTGTGCAGTCATCTCAACAAACAACCACCAAAACAAAACCAAAAACAGACTAACAGGAAAAGAACAAAGCAATTTGCATGATTATGGCATGTAAGTATTTTAGATATATCTGAATGTGGGCCAGCCCACAGTAAAAGTTGAGTAAGAGCCTCAAGTCCCTTTAGGGCCAGGTACTCCATATTTCTACAGAGATTTCATGGTTCAGAATAGTGCTTTAGAAATTAGGCTTTTAACTCTTATTTGCTTGAGTTTAAATCCTGTCTCTGATACTATGACTTTGTCCAAGTCACATAATATCTCAGCTCTTATTTCAGCAGCTGGAAAGTGAAACTCTTTACAAGGCATGCCACAGAAAGTTCTAGTGAGGATTAAGTGTAACACAGGTCAAAGCTTAATGCGAAGCCAAATGCATGATGAATACATGATACCAGTTGCCATGTAGCAAAATGCTTCATACCTGCATGCCTTCGTTGTGTTCCACAAAGAAGGAGTTCATTCACACTGATTGTAAAGAATGCTATTGAAATATGTGGAACTGAGTAGGTTTTGAAAAATTGCGTTTTACCTAAGTTTCTTTCAAAGCTACTTCCTTAAGATGAATTTGATTCATCTCACTAGATTCATTTGAATACAAGTAGATGAGGGCAACTGTAGCATAATGGGAAGATTACTGGAGTTGCTCCAATATGAACACACTATCTATGTGGCTTTGGGCAGCTTATTTAGCCTTTCTGAACTCAGGTTCTCCATACTTAAAAGAGGAGGTAGTCTGGCAGGTGAAAAGAAGGATTGTAATGGGAAGAGGAGAGGGCATAGGATTGGGGGTTCAGGTGTAAAGTATCACGATTCCACTGTATTCATATATGAAACACTAAAAGAATAAATAAATAAATTAATTAAAAAAGTACATAAAAAGGTGATCATATTCTTTAAAAAATACCAAATACAACTATTCACTTTGCTGGGATATCCTGAAAATAAAATGAAATAATGCATCCTTGAGTGGTTTATAAATTGCAGAGTACTATATAGGTATAGGAAAGAGACTGTGATTATTATTAGTTACTCATATTATCAGAATTAGACTTATTTTGCCCAGAGGATTCCACCTAAAAATGCATGTTTTTTTTTTTCTTCTAGGAAAAACATAATTGGACTGCTTGTATTCAGGTACTTTCCCTGAAACGGCTTGCACCTTTTTTTGATAGAATGGACAATAGCTGAGACCACTGAATGAAGGAGACACATCCTTCTGAATGTGACTCACAAAGCCAAATGATAACTCAGAGCATTTTCACAAATGAATGGGAAAACTCAAACAAACCAAGAGGAGGAGAAGGGCATTAACCACCAAAAGAAATAGTTTTGTTTACTTTCGTTTACTCCATGAGCGAGTGGCTGGCAAGCACTACTGAAACTGAGCTGTAGGGTTTTAAATTTGTCCTGACTTTTCTGTTTCTTGCTCAAAGGCTTTGCTCTGGGCCACAGTCACTTGTCTCCTGGCTTTCTCCTCTTACTTGAATTGAGTGTATCACCTAACATATTTCCAAATCATGAAGACTGTTGTTATTTTTCCCTTCTCTTCCCTTCCCTGCCACCCCTCTCCTTTTCTTCCTTCCCCTTTCTTTTTCCTCCCTTCCCTTCCTTTCCCCTTCCCTTCCCCTTTCCTTCTTTCCTTTTTTGAGGGATTGACTTCTCCCCAAGCATGGAGAAAGCTATCTAGTTGACTTACTTTCTACCTAAAATAGGAAATGGGAATATTGCATACTTTCTATTCTTTTTGTTCCTTGGGTATATGACAAATGTTTCAACTATAAATAATTGATTTGGTTACACCCTGTTCGAAAGACACCCTAGGGTTATTAATTGGGAGCAATGCTTCAAGTGGGAATCATTGAATCTCTTGATAGAAGGCAAACTTTGTCTAGACTTCCTACAAGAAAAGCTTTTTATCATGACATTTTAGTTTGGGCTTCTGTTGAAGGACTGAGAGTTAGTTCAGAACCACAGAATAAAAATGTAATGAAGAAATTTTTTTTTGTTGTTTCAATGAGAGTGATTGAAGTTTCCACCCCATTTTTTAAAACTGCATGCAGGGTGTAGCAGTTCATCTGCATGGTTGCTGATAAATGACCACCAAATGGCTTTAGGGAACAAGAGGTTTATTTTCTTACCATAGTCCAGTTACAGTTCATAGTCCAGCTTGATGGGAGAGCATGCATGAACACCAGGGCCAAGGGAACTAGTCACACCATCTCTATATAATGCTGAGAGAGGGATGATCCTTACTTGCCAAACCAGCTGTCTGGCCAAGTGTACACAAGGATGCCAACTCTCTCAACCAGCTCTCAGTATTTTATTCCAGGGCCTAATCCCACCCACCATGGGCTGGGCCTTCCCCATCAGCTAGACAATCTCCTGCAGGAGGTTTGCTCTGGGCTTAACTATTAATTATCTACAAATGTGCCCAGAACTCAAACCCTCAACTGTCAGGTTGACACCTGTGCCTAATTATAACATAGGGTAATACAGAACTATAGTTTTCTTATATTGTCACTGGAGTCAGTATAAATTTTTGAACAAATACTTAAAAGACTATACCAAGCTGCAACTGAGTGAGCAGAATGTAGAAAGGATCTCTTAGACAATACTTTCAATTTTTTTTTGTTGCTAAATATTGCTGTTCGCCAACTATACTAGAATTTTTTAGGCAGGTGCTAGTTAAAAGAACGCAGCTTCCCTACCTCTGGGTTTGCCTACTGAAAAGTCATAAATACTACCACAGAGACCTGTTCTTTTATTGATACAGGTGCCCCAATGGGAGCCTTTAAGTACATACATTCAGAGGGACATGAGGGCAGGAGGGATAAGGCTGGGTTGGTAAAGGGAGGGCAGGAGGGAAAAGGAGGGGGGCAAGGCAGGAGAAGGGAGGGGATGGACATAAACACCTTTTATTTATATGTGAAAAAATTCTTAATAAATAGCAAAAAAAATATTGTTTGCAGTTGTCTAGGAAATCAGTGAAAAAGCAACTCATAGAATAAACAGAGCAGGGCTTTTTTTGAGACCGGAAATGTTGGATTCAGTAATTTACATGTATTTAGTGCTAATTTTTAAATTCTATCATTGCTAAAGATGAAGGCATTATACCTTCAGAAAATTCTTCTTAGCACGCTAAAGTTAAATAAGCTGATTTAAATGTGTTGGACCTTGGTCTCAGGTCTTTGGTGACAATTCATGCAATTGAGCTTTCCTAGAAGACAGCTCCAAGTTTTGCATTTTACATTGGGATGTGAAACTCTCCCAATTCATCTGAAACCATTTTCATCATGGAATAAAACCTAAAATTCTGCTTTTTGAATTTATTTGTTTTTCAGAATTAATCACAGTTGATGAACACAGCATATAAGTGGTTCGATCAAATGATTGCAAAACATAATCCCCTGTCAGTTTTTGGGAAAAGAAAAGATATTTTAAAAGTTTTGCTTATCAGTTAAATCAGTCAGATTCCTAAACAGCAACTTACCATAAGCAACCTGAAAGACTGTGTGAGAACACAAACTCATCTCTCCTCAGAGCAAATTAAAACAATTCTATCTATATGCATATGGGAGTAGAAATTGTTTTAAATTTACAGTAGGCCTATTTTGATTTTTGTGCCATATCCTTTTTTCAGGAAACATTTTATTTTAGTTTTTATAGTTTGGCAATTTCATACATGCACAATATATTCTGATTACTCTCTTCTATACTTTCTTTTATCTTTCTTCCATACCTGCCAATCTAGAAACTAGTTTTTTGCCATTATTCTTTTGGTTATTAAATATCAATACACATAAACACACATAAACACCCCTATGCAACTTTTGTGATGCAGTATTTCTAGTAATGAAACATTAAAAAAATGTTTTAACCATGTAGGCATTCCAGAAAGAAGTCAGTAAAGATTGAGTGAAGTGGGAAACAGCCTTATCTTTCATGGTGAGGAAAAAATCATGATCACTCTTCAGTAAAAAAGAAAATAAACTCTTACATACCTGCTGTCAAATGAGATCTCCTGTGGAATGACATGGGTACTATCCTTGCCAATAAGAAATTTGATTCGATCATAGAAGAGTTGTGAAGTGTGCTGAGGGAAGAGAGGCTGGCTTTGCTGAATGAGGTCAAGAGGATCTGGTGAGCCCTGACAGAGTGGGCTTACATAGCAGTTGCTTTGTTGACAACAATCTGGATCCACACAATCAGTCAAACCATCTGGGGGAAAAAAACACAGATCAATATTGATGTTTATCTTCAAAAGAAGCAACAAGTTTACAATATGAACAATGAAGACATAGAATGTGAGGTCAGCCAATCATTTTGAGATTATAACCTGTTACATTTACATTGTTTTCAGGAATTCTTACTAAGCTTATATAGCATTTCAGAAAAAATAAACCTATTTTGTTTATTTTCAGAATTCTCTAGCATCTAGCTGAAGAATATAGCTTATATAGTCATTGTGTCACTTTTGGTTCAAGTATTCTGTTAGGTATCACTTGTTAGAAGTTTCCTTTTTTAGTGAGAACGTTCCTTCAAAATGGTAATTCCCGAGTGTGTGTGTGTGTGTGTGTGTGTGTGTGTGTGTGTGTGTGTGTGTTTTAATTCCTACTACCTACTGCATCTATGAACACATAACTTACCAGTATTTTCAAAACTGACTTTATTTGCATTTAAAAGCACCAGTAAGTGTCCAGGCAGATGTTAATGCAGATACAAAAAGATATAAAGGTAAGTGGAAGACTGATTGGGAAAAAGTTTTCAGTGGGAAGAGAGAGGATGAGATTTGGTATTAGGGAGTGAAAATAACTCAAAGTTGTTGTTTACAGATATTATACTTAGACAGTTTTAGAGTAGCCATGCAGAGAAGGTCTCTGAAGGTCTTGGAAAGTCATCCCCCACTGCTGGGATTACTCTGGAGGAACACCCCCTGTTTATAGGGAGGAACTGACTCCTATCTTCCACAGAGATAAGGTAGTCAACTTCCCCCAACCCTCTGTTTATGAAAGGACATGGAGAAGAATTCTCTTTTACAGATAAGCTCTAAGGGAGGAGGGCACAAGATCAGCTGGGTTGGGCCTCAATGTGAACAGACCAATAAGATGTAGGGCACCAAAAGCTCCAATTATGTTTACAGAAACTGGAGCTAACTAATGGGAAAAAACCACTTTCCCAGGACCTGACTAAGGGTATAAATATACTTAACTCTGGTAGCCATCGCTGGTGCTTGCCCTTCATGACACTCCATGGTTGGAATATATTATTTCTTTTCCAGCTCCTTGCCTCTCATGGATTCCATCCCAGGAGTCCATGAGTTCTCCAGGGTGTCCTTGCCCCTCATGATACTCCATGTCTGGAGTCTGTGAATTCTGTTCTTTTTCTCCTCTAATAAACTCTGCCTTAATCTCTATGCATGTTCTGGTTTCAATCTTCAACACAGAATACAAGAATCTGAATATATACAGACCCCAGGAGAGCAATCCAACAACAGTATCGCCAAGAATAAAAAGTTAAATCTTCCCATATAGTTGTTTACTGGTAATTCTCAAAATAGAGGTTGATATATTCAGGACAGCAAAATACTTATGGCAGTACTTTTCAAATGTGCAGTCAATTACCTTTGGAGCTTGTTAATTATGCATATCTTTGTGCTCTACCTATTGCAGCACAATGTCTACATAGTCCAGGATCATGCATGCTTAATATGGGTGATTCTGAAGCAAAGTAAAGCAATAAAAACACTTTTTCTTAAAAAAAAAGAATTTATACAAGTAACTAGAATATACGCAATAATTGCTAAACTCGAGATATACATGATTGTAATTAGTCACTCTCTTTTATTTTCTGGGTCTTTGCCATTTGCACAAGTCTCTTGATTCCACTGTTGTTCCAAGAAAAATAAATCATATAAACTTCACTCTTTGGAAGATCAATGATGCAAGGCACAGGGGCTGTGGAAGGAGCAGTGAGTATTTAGAATCTAATGGTTACAAAATACTGTGTTAACTGCTTGGGAAGGTAAGGAATGAAAAATATCTTTTTCCTTTTTCCTGTCTTTTTTTTTTAGCTCAGAATTTAGAAAAATAGATGTGTAAACAGCTGACAGTTTTACTGGCAAAGTGCCATAAGAGTTGCATGCAAAGAGAGGAGATTGGAATGATTAACCAAGCATATGGACACTTCAAAACTATAAGGAAAAATAAATAAAAAAATTAAAATCCTTGCAAGGTCCTTAAAGTAGGCAAGTGGCTTTAATTTGGTTGCTTAACAAGGGTAAATATGAACATGCTAATCATAGCTTGCAGTAGAATTGGGGGGATCACATAGCTTAGTGGCTCTTTAAGGCTGCTGATGAAAGTTACTGGCAATGGTTTCTTGCAGCTTTTTTGCTGGCTTTCTCTTTCCCCCACTTGGCCACTCCTGTTGAGCCAGACTGGGATGTATCACAGCTGGGGGCAATGAAAGCAAGCTACACCAAGAGAGTAGGTGGTTGGAAAAGTAGCCCTAAGGGCATCTAGGAAATAGTTTTCTCAACATGTGGTCCTTTCAAATTCCCAGTACCATAGATAGTACTTTGATTTAAAATGCAGTTTGCTTCTTCCTTGCTTTCCCTGTTTGTTCAGTCTGTTTTTGCCCCTGGTTTTCTATTTCTCCAAATCCACATTTCTTTTTCACTGATGACGAACTTTTTAATGTGGATTTAGCTTAAAAAAAAAACAAAACTCCTTCTTCTTTACACATTCATCAAAGCATATTAATGTGTTTTCTATGGATTTTTTTAGATGCCCACTACTACCCTTCTCTCCAATATGTTGTTCCCAGCCTCTTATTATGAAACATCTGGATGCTCAGAAAAGTTGGCACAAGATCAGTATGGTACCTCATATTCTAAACAGTAAAGAAAGTGTCTTTCAAATGGATGCTTGCCTTAATCTTATATTTTCATTACATAGTGAATTTGTTATTACTGAGATAATATGCATGAAAGCTCTGTGTCGTGCCTGGAAAATATAAACAAATGCACTAGGAATAATCAATTTGGGCATTTAACGGTTTCATCCTATCAGCCACACAATTTCAACTTATTAAAGAAAAGACAGATTTATAAAAACTAATGACACAGTGATCTTAAAAATTAGATTCGAAAACTAACCACCAAATTCAAAAATTAGAACTTGCTTTCTCATTTATTTGTCAACTATACATTTCAAGCCAATGTTTCATATTTAGTAATTGACTATTATATAGATATGACCCTTTAATATTTCCCTTTTTCTGAGAAAGCGGCAAGGATTCTGCTGTTGAAGTTAGTAAAGTAGCAGGCAAGCAGGCCAATAATGGCATGTGACCCTAAGTTATAATTTGTAGGAAAACCCAGTACATGGGCAAAGATCTACTTACCAATTATCACATTGGATAACACCCCAAACAGTGTGTCTAGACTGTTACAAAGAAGTGCAAATGACAGTCACACTGGATGTGTGTATTTTTTGGCTATTAACATTGTTCTGAATTGGAAGCTGTGGCACCCTACTGACAGCCAAGTTCAGGGTGTCAGTAGGAACATATCAGATGTTAACTGATTTGAATTTCAGAGCTTGTTTTTTTTTTTTTTTAAAGAGAATAAAAACAAAAGTTAGCTAAAGCAAGGAAGTTATTTTTTTTTATACAACTAAGCACGACATTCATAGATTCTAGGTTTGACAACCAATTTGAGACTTTGCCACTTGGCTCAATCCATACTGATGAAGGACACTGGCATTTTGTTTAAATGTTTGACTCTTAGATTTGTGCCCTTAATTGGAAAAAGAGAATGAAGAAGGAGATATGAGCATTTTTACCTAAACCTGAAATGAATTTACCCATATATATCCTTTGGGGAATATAACCATATTATTGTTCTGCTAAAATTAGGCAGTTAATTTTTTTGGTAGGGTATCCCAAAGAATGTGGAACCTTGTATAAATTAATTAACATTTTCCAAGCAGTAGGTATTTCCAAATATATAATTTCAGCAAATTCCAGAGACAAGTCTGATGTTAAGTAGGTGATATTCTCATGTTCATTTTACAAATAAAGGGAGATTAGGTATGATTGTATAGTTATAAAATATGGGAGTCACATTGACCCATAGTGTTCTCATTAGAAATTTTGCATTGACTATTGCTATCCAAGCATTGAATATTATGAACAGTGACATAAACTGTAGGATTTCTGAGTTTCTGACTATATGTATTTACAGCCTATAAATTAACTAAGGTTAAAAAAAAAAACTCAAACAGACGACTTTTGTTTGTTACATTTTCCACAGATTGCTCCTTCAGAAGCAAGGAAACAATTTGAAGCCAAGTGGCTTTGATATATAGCCTTGCACGTTTTGGTTTGCTGCTTGGCCAATGTTAAGGGCCTCAGCAGTTTCATTAGTTATAATTTTAACAACAACTTGATGATATCATTTAGCATGCAAATGGGAGTACAATATCCTCAAGATCCATCCTCTGTCTAAGTGGATAGTCTATAATAATGTTTATATGCTCAGAGGGCCATTTGTTATCCTTCCAATTGCCAATTTGAAAGTCACACTGCTTTCTTTGGGTCTCCCAGTCATCATTCCCTTGCATTCACAATTGTTCCCCTCTTATAAGTGGGAATTAGAATAAAGATGGATAAACAGATTCCAACACACATGACCAGTTTGTGGGAAGTACAATGCAAGTTGATTTGGAGGGGGGTCCAACAGTTGATATTGTCATTGATATCACTCCATGCCTGCTTGAGAGAAGTTACACAAACGGCAGCATCCAGTTTAGTGTGGTTTGTGATCCCCATCACTGACTGTTCTGGCTTGACGCATTATAGAATCCTAGGCCCAAATATATTAGACTTGTCTCAGGTATATTAAATCACACTTCTCACTGGGCAATGTAATTTTCCCAGTAATTGAGACTTTAAGAAGCCAAATCCTGGTAGGAGGATGGGTACCCTGTCTCATTATAGGGGTCAAAGGGATCTAGTTCTCCAGCCTCCCAAGGACATTAATTCCAATATTACTTTCTCCACAAACGTAGCAAGAAGGGATACTTAGAGACTGGGCTATAGTTTATGCCAGATCCAGGAACTGCTTTCTTGTTGTGACAGATATGGAGGTGGGCTACATTTTATTTCATTATTAAGAGAATGAAAATCTTGGTGAAATGAGGCTTGGAGTGAAACCGTGATCTTTTGAGGTGGATCAGGGATCTGTGCCCACTTCATAGATCTGGCAGGCTGCTATTGAATTCAAGTTATTGGTGTCAAGGATGGTAACATTAATGGGAGTTACAGGTTCCCTATTTACAGTTGGATGGGGTGACTCCCTTTCGGAAGATCACTGTTTTATCTTTGTCCTCCCAGGTGTTCATGAAACACAGCTCTATCCAGGATAATGGTAATTGTTATGAGTGCATATGCATTGAGTTGAGAGATGTTCACACATGTATTTATCGTTGCACCTGTATTCTTGTTCCCAAGATAGCCTTCCACAAAACAGCCTCTTTGTACCAGTACACATGCCAAAAAGGACTGATCCAGGATGATTTAAATCAGTGATCTGGGTTTGGTTAATTATTTGGTTCACTATGTCTCAATTTGATCACTTCTAGTCATCCCTCATTTGGGGAGTACTGTGGGTGAAAACAAGTGCACTGGAACCCTTTTAGGGAGATGGAGTGATGGTCTTGTTATAGGTAAAGATTCCCAGAACTCTTTCTTAATATGAAAAGTGGGTGTGATAAAGTAGGGTCCAAGTAATTCATTAGCCTGGCCTACAAAAGTTGCATTAATCATTCACTGATTCTCAGTGGCTTTTGGGTCAAAGGCAGTTTAAAGACAGAATGTTTTGCAGAGCCTTTTATACAATTGGCTCGGACTTTCTTCATGTCCCTGTTGCACCTCCGAGATTTTGCTCATATTCATAGCTGCCTTCCTCCTTTATGTCACCTAAAAAAGCCTCTTGATAATGATGGAACCTCTGAAATCCCCACTCATCACTGGGGATCATCCACAGGGAGTTAACGCTGGGTGCAAGCTTGAGCATTCACCACTTCTGTCGGATGGTGGGCCGGATGTTCCTTTAGCCATTTTAATGTGGCCTGAACAATTTGATGGTGTTCCCTCAGTGTTAAACAGAATCAGGAGAAGCTGACAACAATCAGTTCAAGTGGACTTGTGGGCTGGATGATGGATTGCATTAAATCAAGCATAGCTCAAGGCTTCTCAATGAAAGAGAGGTTATAGTGTTTCCAGTTCAGGAAAACAGCAGTGATAACAGGCTGGTGTATGAAAGTCCACTGTCCCCCTTGTACCTGGCTGTCCTGAGCATAAGAGAGGGTGTCCTGTATTTCTCTCAGAGGCACCTGAAGGGCATTTGGGTACCTATTAGAAAATGGTTTGTTAGGTCCTTCTCGTACTTCTAGGCGGGAACATATGGGGTTAAGATAAGTGGCTCTGAGGTGGCCATGTTCCAGGGTCATTTTGGATTGCTTCATGAAAGGGGTATCTTCAGGAGAGTAGGTGATCTCTGGTGAAGCTCTGGCTGCAGTAAATATGGGTAGGAAGGTCGGATAACACCTTCTGGTTCCCCAGATAGAATGGGCTTTTTGGGTTCTGGTCAGCACTTTGTAGAAGTCAGGATCTTATCATCATGATTTTACAGTTCTCTTGCAGACAGGCTTTAAACCAAGATGGCTGAGGAGAATTATATTTTGCCAGCAGTCAATGCAGGGATTAGTCAGGGCTGCTTGGGTTCTCTATCATAATTCTAAACACTAACTATGCAAAACAGTAGTATACTGACTTCTTCTTTGTCTAGGGATCCATTGAAGGGCTAGTCTACCCTGAACCCGGGCCAATTGATTTAACAGGAGGTCTGGTTTCTGGGAGTCAACACCATAATCTCCTGAATCTCCTTTTCTGAAATTTTTGTTTGTGGCTGGTTTTCTCCCTCTAAAGCATAGGAATCATATACACAACAATAGAAAAGGAAAAGACAAGTAATCTCTCCTATGGTCTTTGGTTGCTTTCTTCATGGAGATAATTCATTTGTTTATTAGTATTAGTGGGTTGATATAATCCTCCACTTCCTAGCATAGACTCCTTTTGGAGATCCAGACAGCACCAACCTATGGTGTATGAGTTTCATCATGGAAACACGGATTGGAACTCTATGTTCTCTTTGGCCCAAAGTCAAGATGTCAAGATGGAACTCTCCATTGTTCATTTCATTCAACACGCATTCACATAACATCATTAATCTATTGCCCGGTGCCTTAAAATTGCAGTTTTGCTTCCTGTGAGGATACTCAGGCAACTTTGGAAGTTGATCAGGCTCCCTTTTTATTGTATTTGATGAACCTGGATGTACTCTCTTCAGTCTGATGGGTAGCTTTCCCTTTCTTTGGTGGGTTCCTGGGGGTTGACCAGATTTTTGTTGTGCTCTGAGGGCCCTTGTTCTCACATGTCAGGAGGGCTAGTCTCTCATTAATTCACTGGTCCACTATTATCAGGTGAGGTCATCACTCCTCTTTTCTCACACTCCACGACGAGAAGTAAAACCACCATCTCTGCTTCCCAGTCCATGAACCAAGAAATGTTGTGGGACACATTGACTCAGCCGATTCACACCCAAAGTCTAAGCCCTGAGTACAGTGGGTATCACTTTATATGCTTTTGTTAGCCTGCTTAACATTTCATTCTCCTTTACATTTTAGTCTCTTTGTCTCCCATGTATGGCAACATGTATTCACAGGTTGTGATAAAGTTTCACATGCATACTACGTCAGTAACTTAGCTGCTGACCTTGTTGTGTAACCTATTCTTTGCTTTGTAAAATGAAGCCTTTACCTTATATTGTTCCCAAACTTTACTTTGGTGCTTACTTTATAACTCCGGAAAAATCAATTCACTTTTGTAAGTTGTGGGCAACACATTATAAAGTCCTTATGTAATAATAAACCTAATGATGAAGTTGTGTGAATTCATAGTGGCATGGCTGTAGGACATTATGCTAAGATTATTATTATTTTTAACATTTTTATTATTATTTCCGCTCATATAAACTTAATAGGTACACCGGTTCCCTCCCTCCCTCCTCCTCCCCCCCAAACCCCCTGCTCCCCCTCCCCTCACCCCTCCCTCCCAATCCCCCAGTGCCTCCCACCCCAATTCCCAGAGAGTCCTTTAATGTGCATGCCAGACTCTCCTCTGGGCCCTCCTCTCTAATGACATACAAGGACCCAGTGGCATTTCCCTGAACCCTTTCCCGTGTTCCCCTTAAGCATAGGAACACTACTGTGGCTGCCAATCCCTTGCCTCCGAGGATCTTGGTGCCTTTCGCAGACGCTAGACTTTGTGAGGTCAATAGTGTGTTGGACATTGCGCAGGGCATGCAAAGTCCAATTATGATTGCTTCAGCCCTAACTCATGTGGAGTATCTTGCAAATCATTGCTCCCATCCTTTTGCTCTTACAATCTTACCGCCCCCTCTTCCGCAAATGTCCCTGAGCTTCAGGATGGGGAGAGATTAGGCTGGCCTAGTTCTAGGTGGTTGATATAGAGTCTCTGAAGTTCTGGATTGTGGTTTGTTGATTTTCTTTTGCAGTTGTGCAACTCCTGCAATGCCCTTCACTCCATCCTGCTGGGCACTGTATGTCACCCCCTGGTCAGAGACAAAAAGCTGTTAAACTGGAGTCTTATTACAAGAGCACGTTCAAGGGTAGATGTAATAAAAGTAGGAAACCTCAGTGAGGGAGGGGTCAATCACCCATTTGCAAAATGGTTACTTTTTATCTGCCAGACTATATGCCCTCCCCTTCTGGTAAGATCATACCCCCTTAATTGCAAATGATCAGGATCGAATGTCTGTGAACTTAACCAGGTGTCACATTACTTACTTGCAGTCCTTGATGGAGGCCTATTTTCTCTACTGTAACATGGTCACTTCTCTCCATGTTTCTGGTGTGGCCCTCCAACCCCATCCCTCCTGTTCATAATCCTTGCAATTACTGTAGGTAATACATAGATTTGCCTATGAGTGTCTCAAGGTGGGCTGGGTGGGTTTGGTACTAGGAGCCACCTATTAGGGAGTACATACGGCGTTTAATTTTCTGGGTTTGGGATACTTCACTTAATATAATTGTTTCTAATGACATCCATTTCCCAGCAAATTCCAGTAATTCATCACTTTTGATGGCTGAGTTGTTTGACTTCCATTTCCTGGCAAATTCCAGTAATTCATCACTTTTGATGGCTGAGTTGTACTCCATTGTATAGATGTACCACTGTTTCCTTATCCACTCATCAACTGTTGGACATTTGGGTTGATTCCATGACTTTGCTATTATAAACAGTGCTGCTATGAACATGGTTGCACTTGTGTTATCGAGGTGAGCCTCTGCTGTATGGGGGGGTTATTCCCAAAAGTGGAATCGCAGGGTCATATGGCATTTCAATCTTTAATTTCTTTAAGAATCTCCAGACGGCTCACCAGAGTGGCTGTATGAGCCTGCATTCCCACCAGCAATGTAGCAGAGTTCCTCTCTCTCCACATCCTCTCCAGCATTTGTTGTTGTTTGTATTGTGGATTTTTGCCATCCTGACCGGGGTGAGATGATATCTCAGGGAAGTTTTGATTTGCATTTCCCTGATGGCTAAAGAAGTGCAGCATTTTTGAAGATATTTGTTAGACATTTTAATGTCATCCCTGGTAAAATTTCTTTTAAGTTCCAGGGCCCATTTTTTAATTGGGCCATTGGTTTCCTTGGTGTTTAGTTTTCTAAGTTCTTTGTGCACTCTGGACAGTAGAGCTCTATCAGATGTGTGGTTAGTGAAGATTTTCTCCCATTCTGTGTGATGCCTTTGAGCTCGTGTTACAATCTCTTTATCTGAACAGAAGCTCTTTAATTTCACCAGATCCCAACTGTTGAGAGTTGGTAGCAGTGACTATGCCATTGGATGTCTGTTTAGGAAATGTTGGCCTAGTCCAATCAGCTCGGGGGAGTTTCCTATCTTTTCAACTATGGTTTTTATAGTCTCTAGACTTATATCAAGGTCCTTGATCCATTTGGAATTAAGTCTTGTACATGGTGACAAGTACGGGTCCAGCTTTAATCTTCTGCATGTGGAGATCCAGTATTGCCAGCACCATTTGTTGAAGATGCTGTTCTTTTTCCATTGGATTCTCTGGGCCCCTTTGTCAAAGACCAAATGGCTGTAATTTTGTGGTCTTATATCTGGGTCTTCAATCCTTATCCATTGATCTGTGTGTCTATTTTGGAGCCAGTACCAGGCTGTTTTTATAACTATGGATTTGTAGTATAGACTAAGGTTTGGTATGGTAATACCTCCAGCAGTGTTTTTGTTACTCAGGATTGACTTTGCTATCCTGGGTCTTTTGTGCCTCCATATGAATTTTGAGATTGTTTGGTCAACTTTTTTGAAGAATTACTTTGGGATTTTAATTGGGAAGCAGTGTAGGTTCTCACTACCAAGTATCAGCCATTTAACTAATATGTTGGTCGCAAATGGAGAAAGGACGATCAGAAAAGGATAATTAGAAACATCCTTTCTGATGCCAGGTCTTTTGTCCAAAATCAGGTCTCAAAACCCTATGAGGAAATTTTGCTCCTTAAATAAAAAAAAGGGTATCAGTTCACTGTTCCTTCTCTTTTACTTTTATATTTATTAAACACAACAACATGCTGGTGATATTTAAAACACAAGGTTCACTGATTCATGAGTATGTTCACAACTTACCTATGGTGCTGTTTTCTGGATTTAGAAAAACTGGACTAAAAAGGAGGTTTGCAAAAAGTTATTGCTTTTAACGAATGGTGACCCATTACGAAGAATGATTCCCAAAAGATCACTGTCTTTTAGGCAATTAACTTATTGATTTTGCCAGTGAAAATGAGTATAACCCACTAGAAGACGTCATATAAAAAAGTTGCACAAATATGGAACAAATATTTAAGAGATTAGATAAAAAAGCATTTTGATTAAACTCATTTATTCTGCATTAAAACCTCTCTCTTTCTCTCTTTCTTTCTCTCTTTCTCTGTCCCTTTCCTCCCCCTCTGTGATATGTGGTATATGTGTGGTTTATGCTCATATTAGTCTACATTTTTAATTCTCAGGAATCTTTCCACATTATTACAGACCACTTTCTTTTCTCTATAGGTAGAGTGCATAAAATGGAATCTTTTTTGTTGTTTTCTTTTTTCATTTCTTTTTGTGTATCATACATGAACATGCTGAATTCATAATATTTTCACATCCTTGACTCCTAATTCCAATCTCCCTCCTCTTCCCATTTCAGTTCTTCCTTTCCTTTGCCAGACACTCTTCTATTTTCAAGTCCTTTCACACTCATGACTGAAGAGCTTGCAAAAACAGTATTCTGTATGCTTTGTCTCTGCCAATCTTTATATAGTATTAGCTACCTGAGTTATTGTGGCTTAACATCTGTGGATTATAGCTCATTCCCTGCAATAGTTTGCTAAATTTCTACATCAGGCCACTTGTACGCACACGTTCTTCTGTTTTCAACTTTCTTCCCTGGAGCCATATGATGTGTCTCCTACTACACAGATTTGCTCAGGTTTCCTCATGTGCATTTATGACCTCTTGAATTTTTAAAGCACTTCAAAAAGTTTTAGGAAGGAGTATGGAAGGGAAGATGAAGGGTTGTAAGGGGGGAAAGGGGGATGAAATTGGGAATTTAGGGATAAAAGTGCCATAAATTCACTATATTCATGATGCAACACTAGCAAATAAAATATATATATTATTTTTGAAAGTTTGAAATGCTTCACCATTTGTGAGGATTTGTTCTTAATATCTTTTTCACTTGTTAGATTATGAGCTTCACAGAAGCAGAAAGTTGTATTGTCAATCACTTTCTCCCTGATGCAAAGCAAAATACTGGGCAAAAAATAGTAATGAAGGAATGAAACACTGGGTACTCAATATAAAGCTTTTGGTTAAAAAGGTAAATGTATGAATCAAAATTTGAATAAGTGTTAGCCAATGAAATTTTTTTTTTCAAAGTATGAATGTTTTAGTAGGATGCTGTTCAGTAAGTAGCCTGATAGGCTATTGTGCATTTAAAATGTGACTAGGAAAACTAAAAACTTGATACTTTTAAATGAGTTGTATGACATTCACATGTGG
This sequence comes from Typhlomys cinereus, assembly GCA_023101885.1. Taxonomy (NCBI): domain Eukaryota; kingdom Metazoa; phylum Chordata; class Mammalia; order Rodentia; family Platacanthomyidae; genus Typhlomys; species Typhlomys cinereus. The sequence goes on from JALPQD010000058.1 coordinate 6,699,830, forward strand.
CTAGTGGAAAGACTACACAAAATTTGATGCTTCCAAATATTTGGCAAACACATTCCCTATAGATTTAGCCAAGCACCATAAAATGTTTTAATTGTTGTCAGATTTATTTACTTTTTGTCTATTGTAGTTGCTGCCTTTGCTTTTATGGTTAAGATTTCCTATCCCATTGAAACATCTGTCACCTGTATTTTATTTCATTGTAATTGAGTTTCTTTTACTTTCAGTTCATTAATACAACTGGGGAAAAGATATTCATATCTAGTTCCTCTGGTACATGGTCTTAATTAAACATCTCTGATTTTTTTTAACAGTTGTCTTGACACCATGTGTTTTATGAAATTTTACTACATTGACTTTTTTGGTGCGTGTGGGGTGGGGTTGTGTGTGGGGGTGACTGCACATGTGTATTAAGGCCAAGGGTTGATATCAGTTGTCTTCCTTATTTTTTATTTATTTATTTATTTATTTTTTGAGATCAGGCCCCACAGTTAACCTGGAACTTACCAATTTGGCTGTGCTAGCTTTCCAGAAAGCGTCAGAGATCTTCCTGTCTCTGCTTCCCGAATGCTGGGATTACAGGTGGATGTAGCACAACCTGACTTTCATGTGGGCGCTGGAAGTAAAATTCTGGTTTTCGTGCTTACACAGCAAACTCTTTACAAAACCATTGCCACAGTCTTCTAGCCCCACTGCTTACTTTTGGTGCTGATCTAATAATATATTGAGTTCTTATTCGTGTTTGTATGTATTCCAGGGCTCATATTGGTTTTACCTATCTCTCTGTTCTTATATCAGCACCACTTTGCTTTAATGGTCACTGCTTTAAAATATTTTTAACTTCAAGGGGGGGAAGAGGGAGGCACTGGGAGAAGGGGATGGAGGGGGTGAAAGGAAGGGGAAAAGGGGGGGAGACAGCAAGGGGGACTGGGGGGGTAGAGGGAGGGAGGGGACAGGGTATCTTTTAATTTTGTATGATTGGGAAAAAATAAACATAACAATAAAAAAGAAAAAAATATTTTTAACTTGTTTATTTTTTTTTACTTATTTACTTTGTGTGTGTGTGTGTGTGTGTGTGTGTGTGTGTGTGTGTGTGTGTATCAAAGGGCACTGTGTGTATTATGTGGAGGGCCAAGAGTGACTTCTGGAATCGTTCTGGATTGTTTCTACCTCCTTTTTGCTTTATTCTGGGATTTCCTAGGCTTTGTCCACCAGGGCTGGAAGTACAGGCTGCTGCTGTTTCTGATTGGTGATTTTACATGGGACCTGGGATCTGAACTCAGGGCCTTCTGCTTGTGAGGCAGAGTATTAACCTTTGAGCTATCTCTCCAGCTCTCAAGGTCACAGCTTTAAAATCTATTTCAATATTGCTAGCCTCTCTCACTGTTTGCTTCATCTATTCTCAGTTAATGTAATGTTCAAACTTTTCTCATATCAATTGGTATGAGTACGTAAAACTTGATGAACATATTTTCCAAACTCCAGGTTAGAGTACATAATTAAGAGATGAAAATGTGGTCACTGTGATATTGTCTCCTGTAAGCATAGGACTGTGTATATGGCAGGTGCCAGATGACTGAAGGGATAAATGAGATAGTTGATCAATTTTTACCTTCTTCAGAAATCAGTTCTTAAGATACTTCTTTTTTAAAAAATTATTTTGTGGTGTGTGTCTGTGTGTATGTTTGTTGAAGAGGGTATTGAGTGTATCTGCAGAGGCCCAAGGGTGACTTCAGGAAGCACCGTGGATTGCTTGTCTCCTGTGTGCTTCACTCCATCTTCCACCATTTCCACCTGGTGTTTTTGCATGGGGTCTGGGATCTGAATTCAGGTCTTTCTGCTTGTGAGGCAGTCTTAATATCTGAACCATCTCCCCAGCTTGAGACTCACCTTCTCCTTCCTTCCTTCCTTCCTTCCTTCCTTCCTTCCTTCCTTCCTTCCTTCCTTCCTTCCTTCCTTCCTTCCTTCCTTCCTTCCTTCCTTCCTTCCTTCGAACTAAATCCCAACATTTGTTCCCTGCATTATTTTCACCATTCAAGAAGCCCTTAGGTAACTAACAGACGTTATATCATCTACATATTCAATTCAGCCCTATTAGCTACTAAGAGTCACAATATACTGAAATCAAAGTGTAACTAAAGTCAAAGCTGCAGAAAGTAGCACCAATACTAATGAATATTCAATGGTGATTAGGATAAAAAAATCACAACATGCCTTAATTATCATTCATAATATGGAGTAATCAGGTAGCAGCTACTTGAAGCAACTGTTTGAAAGTGATTTTTTTTTTGATTGGAAGATTTCTTAAGAAATTACATTTTAAAAATTAGGACCACCTTTTTTTCCCAAAAAGATTCAATTGACACTTTCTGATTTAATTAAAGCATATACACATATACAAACAAGTACAAAAATACTAAGCATTAGTCTTATTCAGCTACATGAATCTGGCCATTCTGATAAGTTAGAAAGCTGAGATCACCAAATGAAAGGCATTTAGCATATTTTTAGGGGTGGTATAAAAACACACAGAAATGGAATTATTGGTCTAAAATCTTAGTCATGGGCCTTTCAGAGGTTATTCCACCTACTTTTCCATCTCAAAGTAGAGTTAATTTATAATCAATATTTAATTTAATTTATAATCAATATAATCTGTATTTATAATCAATATCATTTTATCCTACTAAAAGAAGAATGATAATTGAAACTCTGAAGGAGCTTTCTAACCCTGGTCCCTAAAGAGTCAATCATAAAATACTCTGAGCTCATATTAGTGTCTTTGATTATTAATATGCATATAGATACTCAGTTTTAAGGAGCAGAGGTCAATACATATTCAGTAAAAACTTCATCCTTTGTATCCACATATTCTACAGACATTGAGAATTGATAATCCATTAATATTTAACTGATCTATTCCTTAAACTTTTTGGCTGCCTTGAGGTGAACTTGAGGCCATAAAGATGCTTGATAATTAAATATTCAATTATTTTTATTACTCAACTTAGCCAGGAAACTTATTTTGGCTCAACCTTAATCAAACCAGAAATTTTAAATATATAGGTCATTAATGTATTTTCTGAATATAACCTCCCAATCAATACATTCAATGAGAAATTTCAATTATTACAATGAGGTAGGCTGCTTAGGTTTACAGCAAGGACCTCAAGTTCCTTCTTATTTGCTTTAGTAACTTACTTGCTGTGCTTTATTTTCTAATTTGTAAAGTAGCATCAATAGTAACTCTCATAATATTTCATGGGGATTAAGTTAAATAATTCACATAAAGGGCTCAGTACAGTGCCTGGAATAAAGTAAATTCTGAAGATAAGTAAGGTACTGCTATTATTAATGATATTTATCAAATGACTGTGGGACATGAGTCATGCTTGACATATATAAAAAACTGACAGGATATAATTAGTGCTTGATTATATGAGTACCATGGGAAATCGAGGCGGCAGATGTTAGAGACTTCATGGGAAATGTTGCTTGACTTACCATTTAAATGATGGACAGAGAATGATGGGGGGGTCTTAAAATTAAGCTTAGTAATGTTTTCTATACCATTTAATTGAAAAATATCACTCTATATCCTTAATAAGGTTTTGGATTTATATATGTCATATAGTATAAATACATTCAGTAAATATTCTCTGCTCTAAGCCATATGTATATATATGTATCTGTATGTGCATGTATGTGTCTATGTATGTATTTCTGTGATATGTGTGTGTGTTGTTGACTATTGTTTTTTCAGTGGTTCCCTTGAATTATTTCTTTAATTATTATAGCTACCATTTTATGCACATAGTGTTTATTAATGTCAATGTTAATGTAGTTTTTCTATCCATAACAAGTAAAGGAAGAAACTTTTTCAAAACCAGTTCAGTGCTTAACCTTTAACTGTACCTATTGATTTAAGCTCCATGTTTGGATGGAAACTGTCTCATAAGCATGGAAATAAATATCATATTTAATATTCTATTTCATTTTAACCCTGAAAATAGAAAGATATTTTGCTAATTTCACATTTTTAGTAGGAAGCATGCAAAAAAGCCAATTTATTATTTTAGACTTACTTAGAGGTAGTAAGGGCCGTTCCGGCATCCAGTTTTTTTTTTTGTTTTTTTTAAATAATTTTTTATATTTCTTTTTTTTAATTCATAGATGTTTTACTTTATTCAACGTTTAGCATCTCTGATTTAGTGCAGGTTTGACACATGGACCGGAAGAGCAAAAAATAATGAAAATACAAAGCTGGCAACCCCATCCATCAATCTGAGATACAGAGTCCTGGCAGGTCTGCATTCACCATCAAGAGTCTTGGTCAGGAACAACCTAGTAGGCTCAACTAAATACCAACGTTTCACAGTTCTTTTTTTTTTTAACATTTTTTATTATTATTTCCGCTCATACAAATTTAATAGGTACACCAGTTCCCTCCCTCCCTTCTCCCCCCCCCGAACCCCCTGCTCCCCCTCCCCTCACCCCTCTCTCCCCATTCCCCAGTGCCTCCTCCCCCCCAATCCCCAGAGAGTCCTTTAATGTACATGCCAGACTCTCCTCTGGGCCGTCCTCTCCGATGACTTACAAGGACCCAGTGGCATTTCCCTGAACCCTTTCCTGTGTTCCCCTTAAGCATAGGAACACTACTGTGGCTGTCAATCCCTTGTCTCCAAGGATCTTGGTGCCTTTAGCAGATGCTAGACTTTGTGAGGACATTGTGCAGGGCATGCAAAGTCCAATTATGATTGCTTCGGCCCTAACTTGTGTGGAGTATCTTGCAAATCATTATTATTATTATTTCTGCTCATACAAACTTAACAGGTACACCAGTCCCCTCCTTCCCTCCACCTTCCCCCAACTCCCCTGCTCCCCCCTCCCCTCTCCCTTTCCCTCTCCTCTCCCTTTCCCTCTCCCCTCCCTCCCCATCCCCCAGTGCCTCCCCCCTCAATCCCCAGAGCATCCTTTACTGTGCATGCGAAACTCTCCACTGGGTCTTCCTCTCCGATGAGGTGCAAGACCCAAGGGCATATCCCAGAACCCTTTCCTGTGTTCCCCTTAAGCTTAGGAATACTACTGTGACTGTCAGTCCCTAGCCCCCAAGGATCCTAGTGTCTTTAGTCCATGCTAGACTTTGTGGGGTCAATAATGTGTTAGACATAGCGCAGGTCATGCAAAGTCCTATTATGATTGCTTTGGCCCTAACTTGTGTGGAGTATCTTGCATATCATTACTGTTCCCATCCTTGTGCTCTTACAATCTTACCGCCCTTTCTTCCGCAAATTTCCCTGAGCTTCAGGATTGGGAGAGATTAGGCTGGCCCAGTTTCATGTGGTTGATATAGAGTCTCTGATGTTCTGAATTATGGTTTGTTGATTTTTTTTCGGTTTTGCTGTTCCTGCAACAGCATCCAGTTTTAACTATATCAGATGTTTACTCTGTGGCCTGGAACCACATGTGATTTTCAAGCATATATATATATGGAAACTTAAGGGTCAATCTCATAGAAGAATAGGATGAAAAAAGAGCTCAATAGAGATGAAAGTCAGGGCAATATAGAGAATATTTTAATAAGGGGAACAAAAGCAATTAGAGAAGGGAAAGTAGTTAATTAACTAATTAATTAATATTCTTTTAGCGTTTCACACATGGGTACAATGAGTTCGTGTCTTTTTTTTACCACTTATTATCTAATCCCAGTAGCCTTCTTTTTCTTATAATAAACCTTCTTTCTCCCCACTCTCCTGTTTTCATGTCCTTTTGTGTGATCCACTGAATTTCACATGGGTTTCTGTTTCTGGAAAGTGTCTGGGCTTTTGCTGGAGCAAGGGTGACATATCAGTAATTATACTCTTTCTCTGCCACTCAGAATTAGCCATCATTAGTCTCTCAGGAGAAATGGGGCTATGTCCCTAAGTTTGTACATCATAATATGGTAAATGTTGACCAAAATGACCTTTGGCTTATTTCAAGACTGCTAGAAGAGGACACAGGATCCTAACACAGAGACATGATTACTATTTGAAGAGATGGAAGTGCTTATTACCTTGATTTCATTATTATACATCATACACATATTGAATTATCATACTGTAACCCATAAATAGGTACAAATATGGTGTCTCAAAAGCTAATAAATAAAACATCACATTCCAGTTTGAATTAAATACAAAAAATTATCAGGAATTGTTTTTTATGCTGTTATCTTTGAAAGACATTATAGAGGTAGAGACACAAGAGGTAACTCTAAATAACAAAGAATAAATAAAATGTTTTATTTTATGTATTCCATCTTATAATTTGAACAGTTGTGAAGTATAATTAGTTTGATGTAATAAATCCTGTAAGTATGAGAGGGAGCATGATATAGTAGCCAACAAAATCGACACTGAAACCATACCATCCTGAAATGCAACCTTGGCTCCCGTGAGTCATTTACCATCTTTACACTTAGCTTTCATTTTCCTTTTTAGGAATTATAAAAGTAACAGTACCTATATCTCAGTGCATTGTTGTGACAATTAAACAGGTGTAACATACAAAGCACTTGGAGTATTGTCCAATTGTACTAGGCTCTGATTAAAATATCTCATATGTTATTGAGTTAAAAATAGTATGATCCCTTGTACCTCAATATCATTTATATTGAGGGTTTTCAACTGACACCTATGTTCAGGTTATTACTCCTGTTTGCTTATAACATTTTATAAGATCACTTTATATATAACTCACCTCCATCATTGTCCAAGTTGTCACCACAAAGCATTTCCATTACGATGTTACAGCCTGTCCCACTCCAACCGACCTGGCATATACAATGCCAACCATTTTGATCCAGGGTGCATCGTCCATTTCCAAAGCAGAGTCCTGGACAGCCATCTAAAAAGGCAAGAGAAAGTAGCAGTCATATAAGCATGAGAGAATGGGCTGGATCAATAGTGATGTATTTGCTTACAGGGAAGCATGTAATCATCTGGGTACCATAAAAATGAGATGCTGAATAAATGCAAGGTGAACTTGCTTACTTGCAACACTTTCCAAGGGAACTTGTTATCCCTTATTTTGCTAGGTTTTTTTCTCAGAGTCAATTAAATGTTATTAATGCTAATGCTAATTCCCAACTCCTTGTTCAGATAGGAGGAAAAAAAAACTAAAGTGGGGACAAGAAATGATTTTTATTTTTGAAAAACGTTTCTTATCATCTGTATGACAACTGGATGGATGGATGTATTATGGCTAATGAGTTGGGAAAAGACATCAGTTTCTATGAGGAGAAACTTCTTCCACAAGATTCCCAGAGCCTTAAGATGGAGAAAGATTTGGTTGGACTGATTCCTTCCTGAACTATTTCTAGCCTGTGACTATTTCTCCCTGTTGATCTATTGCTTCCGGATTTGGGAATGCTGGTCTATAAATCAGACCATGCCATTATATATTTACTCAATTATTTCCTTGGACATATGCTGCAGTTGCTTTATATCTAGTAAGATATTTAGAGACAATTACTGATCTCGTGGCTAAGTACTAGAAATTTTACTTCTGTTGCAACTTCCAAAGACTACTATAATACTATGCCCATAACAGACTTACAATTTCAGAAATCAGGAGAATAACTGGAAAATCATATGGTCAAGAGAAAGTATAATGTTAAAAAACTTTTTTCTTTTATTATTATTATTATTATTTATTCAGTCATGTGTGTGTGCGTGCATGTGTGTGTGTAGAACCACAGGCGAATTCCGGAACCCCCATGGACCGCCTCCACCTCCTCGTTTACTCTGCTCCGGGATTCACAGGCTCCGCCCCACCAGGACCAGAAGCGCAGGCTGCCCCCGCTTCCGCCCGGCGTCTATACGTGGGGTCTAGGATCCGAACTCAGGACCTTCCGCTTGTAAGGCAGAGGCTTAACCCCTGAGCCACCTCTCTAGCCCCTAAAACTATTTAGAATTTAATTTATTTTTAGAATAATATTTTAGAAATTTATTTCTCTTCTGCCGTTAGTTTAGCATTAAGCTCTACCATGATCATCCTCATGATCAGTGGCCAATATGCATGAAGACCATAATAATAGCACATTATCTTCTGGGTATTTTCTCAATTGTCACATAGGACCAGACCTGGTTTTTCCTGGGGATGGGCCAATCAACATTCTTTTTATTATATGCCATTGAAAGAAAATTTCACAAGTATAAATATAGCAAAATTAAAAAATATATATATCTGTAGAAATAACCCTATATTCTTTCCAAATGGTTTTCTAAGCAATTTTGAGATTCTCTTGATTTCTGAAATTAAAAGTCTGGCATGGTTTAATTTGGCAAACACTTTTTCCTGAGTATGTAATATTGTTGTTATGGGCATATTATTGCAGTAGTTTTTGCAAGTTACAACAGAAGTAAACTTTCTAGTACTTAGCTATGAGATCAGTAATCACCCCAAAATGCTTAGAAAACCATTTGGAAAGAATATAGGATTATTTCTATAGGCTAGGGAAAAGAAAATAAAACTATAAAATAATATGATGTATGCCACTAGAAAGTATGACAGGTTTTAGTTTTATATATATCACATTACCAAGCTATGGCATAGTATGAGCACACACAGTTTTGAAAAGTCTTCTATTCATCCAATTCAATTCTAATGGATGTACAATAGAGAAGGAAAAAAAATAAGTGCAATTCAAGATGGATTCAATATCTGCTGCTAAGATAGTGAAAAACACTAGATATCTGAGAGACCATCCCTTGTCGTTACTGTCAAAAAAAGGTCTCTGGAGGGATGAATGATGGGACCACTTCTAATGGAGTATTCTTCCCTTGTGAGGACTATATAGATTTGTCTAGGGTCTCAGAGACATATCACTGTGTTGAAAAAACCATTCAACGATCTAGCTAAACATAGTTTATTTTTTAATTTCTTTATTTTGCATACCCCCCACACAAACACACACATACACACACACATCCTTAATATAAAGACAAATAATACTTAAAACTGTGTATCAATTTAGTCTATACCATAATGAAAGTGACTTGAATGCGAGAAAATTGAACTATCATCTAGCCTATTATAAATATTTAAAGTCACCTAAAATAAAAAAGCAGAATCAAATAAAATAACAAAAGGAAATTGAACAAAATCCAAATGGCACCTTTGCTCTCCCACATGTGTTTTCTCTGTTTAAAGACTATCACTGCTGTAAAAAAGATGAGAGATGTCTTACCTCGAACAGCATCTAAGTAGTGAGCTGAAAAGGAGGGAAAAGAGTGATTGAATAAATTTCTAGGAGACCAAAACAATACAGCATAAATTAATGGTTTACCATCTGTTGCCTGGAAGGAGAATAGCAAACTATGAGCCACAGAAATGCCTGCAGCTCAAAAGTTGGTATATGGGTCTTTGTAGTTTGTGAATAATATTTTTATGTGGGAAATATATTAATGGCTTTTCTGCAAGAAACTCTATTAGGCTTTCCAAAAAGTGTCATATTTCACTAAACATATAAGAACTGCATTTTTACATTTCAGTAATAACTTCCATGAAAGAGCACTAGCTTCAACTTTTTATTAGTAATATCCTTAGAAGGGGGATCTGGAGTAAACCATCTTTGGTAATTATCTCGATATTTAAATCCTCTTATGTGAAGGCAATAAATTTACTGTAGTACAGAAATGTAATTACTTAAGCTACATATGGATCTCATCCCTCACCACCTTTTTAATGAATCTTAAATATTTTACACAGTCACAGAACAAGACTTACTGTACCTTTAGTAGAATAGTAATGCAGTTTATTAAGATTATATGTTACACATACACAAACATATACACACATATATATATTATGCATTGCTTTGCAGGTTCCAATAATTATAACAAAATACTTTCACCTAAAAATAAAAGTTAGTACAGTCTACTGGGGGAAAAGCCCCAAAACAATAGAATGTATATGAAGTACAATATTGGTTCTCTGTGTATTTTTTTTATGGTCAATGGTTTGCAAAGAAGTATGTAACCAAATTCTTTGGCAGAACAATACTAATAGCATTTGTTACACTCAATTTGCACAAAAACTTTGGGACAAATGTATATATGTGTCAAAAGTTTTGATATCTTTTTGAAAAAAAGTATTTTATTGTGGAATTCTTCACTGTTTGGAGTATCATTTATATTGTGAATGCCAGTGATAGGTCGTGAATTACATAGGCTTCCCCATGCCTATCCATAGCAATGTCCTGAAAAATTTTCAAGATGATGATAAGGTTGTGAGAGAAGGTGAATCCTGTACTACTGGATAAGAATGAACAGCTCAATCCAGATGTTCTACTGATGATAGGACAGGAATGCTTTCCTCATATACACTAAAAGAAGCCTCTTATGATATTGAATGGGCTCTGTTAAATTAGCCCCATTTAATGAAATTGCCTGCAAGTCCTTTCAACTAAAACAACCTATACTTTCAAGAGGAAAAAAATGTGAAATGAATATCATCTTCACAACAAAAGCACTTCTCTTATTAGCTAATGACACTTTATTCCAATGTACCATCTTTCATTTGAGTAACTCAAAGTGCTTGAAAGCAGAAAATATAAGGGATATTGAAGAATAAGAAAATAAATGACAGAAGAAATCATTACCATATTGTCATCTGAAGAAGAAACCTCCCAGCTCACAAAAATTTGAAGACTATAGCCAATCCTCCCACCCCCTTTCTTCAACTTCAAATTCTAATAGTCTGACACCTGATATGCTAGACTTTTCTTCCTTCTTCAGTTCATCAAATTTATTTTGATCAAAGTATGCTGGTACTTACCAATTGTGCAGTGATCGCCCTCCCATCCAGGGCTACACTCACATTTCCCATCTTTACATTGGCCATGCTCAGCACAGTGAGAATGACAGGAGCGTTCCTCACATGTTGGTCCTACCCAGCCTTCTTCGCATTGGCATATTCCTCTTGAGCAGACTCCATGGCTACCACATTCCATGGTGCAGAGCTCTGTATGAATTCAAAGAAGACATGTGAACACATTTCGTTAAAGCCAACATCCATTCCTTCCCTGAATCATTAAGATGAACAAACATCTCAGGCTATACTTATTCTTTAAAGGAAGTGTTTATGAACATTATATACAAATGAATTCATCAACAAAGTATCTCAAATATCTCTAGCATCTGAATAAATATACAAGGAACTCTCTGAAAAGGGTAGATAAGACTCTAATCCAAAGACAAATTCTAAGGCAAATTGCTTGTAAGAAGTCCATAGAATGATAATGATCTCAAAGTATTAGAAATGAAGGAGGTTTCCTTCAAAACTCATTAGGACCATAGATAATAATGTATGGATTTTACAATACTACAAGAAATCATAGGGGTTGACAATAAAGTACTTCTCTAAGTTCATTCAGGAAGACAATAATTGGAAAGAAAGAAAATAACCTTCTAATAAAATTCATAACACAAAAAGACAAAGCTCCCAGTGACAGCAATCAAATAGTTTCCCTTATCACACAATCAATATTTGCATTTATTTTAAGCATATAAAACGACTCATCGCTGATTAAAGTACACAGCTCTCTTTTCTTTGAATGATGTTCAGTATTCCGCCAATTTAATGATGGTGAATACTGACTCTGCAAAGCTCTCTGCTCTGTACCTTTACTTTTTGAAAAGAAATGCTGAATATTAATAAAGTCTGACAGTAGATAAACCAAAGTAAAACCTTGATCTAATTTCCCTGCTGGAGAAGTGAGAAAGAGTTTATTGAAACAGTCAATATTTTTGAGGTTCAGTGGCTATACATCTTTGAAGGAAAAGAGAGTGTTCTAGAACACAAGTGTCATATTCTAAGTTATTCATATTTAATAATATTAATGACATCCATGCAGCAAAATAACTTTGCAGTAAGTAACAATATTTTTTCTGATAAAACAACAGTGGATCTTGTTTAATTCAAACACATACATGAAATAGTGGTGGATTGGAAATATGAAATAAAGGTAACTTCATGCCTTATACTTCTACTTAAAAGCTATGCACACTTGAACAGCTTACTAGCATTTTCTATTTGACTTATGTTAATCATGTACTAGAATGAATAATATTTACACTTCAAAGAGCCATTTGACTCATTTGAGATATATGTTAGAGGGAGAATCGACATGAGTGAATTCCTCAGTAATGGATATGGTAGAGGAAGGGGAAAATAGATTGTTTTTAAAAACTGGGGGAATCATAGAAGATCAAATGAGGTAACTTTAAGATATGCACATAGAGGGCTGAAGAGATAGCTCAGGGGTTAAGACTTTCCCCTGCAAGAAGAAGGTCCTGAATTCAGATCCCAGGTCCCACACAGAAGTGCCAGGTGGTTCTCCTGTCAGTCTGCTGAATATATCATGGAGTGACAACTTTTACCAGTATATATTCATAATTGTCTTGTAACTTGATTGCAAGATATTGTGTTGTGAATTAGCAGGCAAAAGCATTTAAGTATGTTTGTAATTGCAGACTTCTTAAATTACAGAAAAGTCCCTTAACCTTCTCTGAGTATATTGATTTGGAATATGAACTGCGAGGTAAATTAAAATATTGAGTAAAAGAAGCCGCATAACACTGTTTACAACAAAATCACTGTCAAGTCAGCCCTTACCATAGTTCCATTGTTTATAGCAACCTGTGTGCATAATCATTTCTGAATAAACATTGTGTCTTTGTGACTTGAAAAAAAAAGCAACAAAACAAAACAAAGGAACAACAAAATACACACCAAGTACAAACAGGCTGAATTGGGGGAAATCCCAGAGAAAAGCAAATAAGAGGGAGAAGCAATCCAGGATGATTCCTGAAGTCACCCTTGGTCCTTCAAGAGACACACAGTGCCCTCTGATACACACATACAGGCACACAGGCACACAGGCACACAGGCGCACAGGCGCACAGGCACACACACACACACACACACACACACACACGCACACACACACACATTTTTCTTAAAAAAAGATATGCACAGAGAGCCATGGAACCATGTGAAAATATCAATTAATTGGAAGAATATATTATTTTGACAGGCTAGAGATGGAGATCTAAAAGTTGTAGTCTTTAGCATAGGGGTGGTATTTAAAGGCACAGAACTAGTTGAACTCCCTAAAGATAACATAGCCCTATGGCTTCTGAATAAGCCCCCAAATATTCACTTATTTAAAGTCTTGATAGGCAATTATAAAATGATATAATTAATATTCATTAATTAAAATAAAACATAAAATATCCTGCTGCCCAAAATTGTCTGTAAGTAGCTCCTGTTCCCTCTACCTTGATGCAGTACTTTTAGTTGATAATCTGATTTTTAAATTTTTAGTTCTTAAAGTGAAACTGAGATTATAACTCTACACCCTTTAATGAATTCCCTAAAGACACTAAAAACAATTGAAAAACCTATTGTAAAATGAAGCAACTGGCTGAACAGATTAAGACTGATAAGACCAGTTACCTAAAACTAGATTTTAGGCACAGGGGAAAATATCATTCTGGTTTTTGACTGAAATATAATAGCACTAGAAGAATAGTATCAGCAAAATGGCAGACTAGGCTATTTTTAAAACCAACTCAATGCAAAAGCCTTGGAAATGCTGGAGATAATGCAACAATTTTCAAAATTGCATGTCATAGCTCACAAAAAAGAGAAATCTGAGAGTGCCAGAGACCAAGGCAGTAAGAGCTGAGTCAGTCCTCTGGCTTAAGTGTTATCAGACATGATAATGACTAGGAGTTTGCATATTTGTGTCCACACAGGGAAAATAGATAATAATAATCTTGGGTCTTCCAAAAATGAGAAGTCAGACTCTAACTCCTGCAGAGAGCTAGGATGCTTGAAGGGCTGCAATCTTGTTGAAATGCGAAGTACACCAGTACACACATTATCTTAGAAAGATAAAAGAAGCATCAACTAAATTATAAAAAATGATGACAATTAAATGTTAGGAGTTAGGAAACAACATATAAATAAAAATACTAATTTATAATATGTAAGATGAAGTGCTCTAAGTGAAATATTTGTAAAACCTCCTGTTATTCAGAAGGCAGGCAAGATAGATTACGTCAGTTTTGCATATGAAAAAATAAAAGGTAAACTTCAGTTTCTAATAATAGGGGAAAGAATAATTTTTATAATTCCTTATTCACAAAACTAGAAAATATGGACAAGATACATTTTTAAATCTTTTGGAAGATACTGGAATGCATAAAGCAGCAAAGAATTATGGTGTCAAGCTCCCAGAGAGAAAGAAAGCTCAGAGAGATGTGACATTTATAGATGCTTTTTCTTATAGAAGTGTCTATCAGTTATGGTAGAGGGAGTAGTTATAGAAAGACTTAGATGATGGGTCAAGCTTTGTCAGCCTGATGGACACAGGGAAAATTTGAATAATGGTTGGGAAATTTCTAAGTACATGAAGTAAAATTGGAGAAACAAAGAAGAAAAGGAGGATACAGTCCATGAGCAATTTATAAAATATTTGCAAAGATACTCAATGACTTCATTGCCTCCCTCTCTTATTAACTAATAGAACAAACTACAAATAAGAAGCCATATGGGATATTAGTGCACATGAGTAACAAAATTAATTTGACACATAGAAGAGTGCAATAAATGACTACAAATAATTATACAAAATTTTAAATACATATGGAACATTTACAAATACGTACCATATGCTGAGCTATAAAGCTAATATCAATATATTTCTAAGAATGGTAAACTCATAGGGGATATTTTTTGCCTACTACAATGTTAACATTGAAATGATTGAAAAGAAAATGATTATGAAATCTATATATCTTCTTATTTATTTATTTATTTATTTATTTATTTATTTATTTATCTATTTATTTCTTCCACTTATACAAAGTTGATAAGTACCCCATTCCCTGCCCTCCCTCCACCCTGCCCTGGATCCCCTTGCTCTCTCCCCCCTTTTCCTTTTCCTATACCCCTCTCTCCCTTTCTCCCAGTGCTCCCTCCCCCCATTCCTGGAGCATCCTTTAGTGTGCATGTCAAACTTCCCTCTCAGTCCTCTTCTCTGATGAGGTGTAAGGACTCAGTGGCATTGCCTAGAGCTCTTTTTTGTGTTCCCATTTAGTATAGGAACACCATTGTGGTTGTTAATCCCTTGCTTCTAAAATCCTAGTGCCTGTGATCCATGCTAGATTTCGGGGGTTCAATGATATGTTGGTCATTGCGCAGGTCATGCAAAGCCCTATTATGATTACTTTGGCCCTAACTTGTATGGAGTATCTTGCATATCATTGCTTATCCCCATCTTTAGGCTCTTACAATCTCACCACCCCCTCTTCCGCAATCAAAGACCTCAATATAAGGCCAGAGACTATAAAAACCTTAGTTGAAAGGGTGGGGAATTCCCTTGAGCTGATTTGACTAGGCCAACAGTTCCTAATCGGAAATCCAATAGCACCAACAATCAACAGATGGGATCTTATGAAATTAAACAGCTTCTGTTCAGATAAAGAGATTGTAACTTGAGCACAAAGGCAACCCACAGAATGAGAGAAAAATCTTCACTAACCACATATCTGATAGAACTTTATTATCCAGAGTGCACAAAGAACTTAGCAAACACTAAGGAAACAAATGGCCCAATTAAAAAATGGGCCTTGGCAGGCAGAAGCGGGGACGGCCTGCGCTTCTGGTCCTGGTAGGGCGGAACCTGTGAATCCCGGGGCAGAAGGAGGTGGAGGCGTCCATGGTGGTTCGCGAATTCGTCCGTGGTTCTACACATACACAGACACAGACACACACACACACACACACACACACGTGCGCGCGCACACACATACACACACACACACACACACATGCACACAGTTGAATAAATAATAATAATAAAAAAATTTTAAAAAATGGGCCTTGGAACTTAAAAGAAATTTTACCAGGAAAGAAATTGAAATGTCTAACAAATATCTTTAAAAATGCTCTGCATCCTTAGCCATCAGGGAAATACAAATCAAAACATCCCTGAGATATCATCTCACCCTGTTCAGGATGTCAAAAATCCACAAAACAAACAACACCAAATGTTGGAGGGGATGTGGAGAGAAGGGAACTCTCCTACATTGCTGGTGGGAATGCAAGCTTATACAACCACTCTGGTGAGCCATCTGGTGATTCTTAAAAAGTTAAAGATTGAAATGTCATATGACCCTGTTATTCCACTTTTAGGAATAACCTCCCATACAACAAAAATTCACCTCGATAGCACAAGCACAACCATGTTCATAACAGCACTGTTTACAATAGCAAAGTCATGGAATCAACCCAAATCCCCAACAGTTGACAAGTGGATAAGGAAAATGTGGTACATTAATACAATGGAATACTATTCAGCCATCAAAAACGATGAATTAATGCAATTTGCTGGAAAATGGATGGAATTAGAAACAATTATATTGAGCGAAGTATCCCAGACACAGAAAATTAAGTGCTGTATGTACTCCCTAATAGGTGGATCCTAGTACCAAACCCACTTAGTGACACACTGAAAGATAAATCTGTATAATACCTACAGTAATTGCACAGATTATAAGCAGAGAGAGAAGGGATAGGAATGCCCTTCCAGAAACAAGGAGAGAGGGGATCATGCTACAGCAGAGAAAATAGGTCACCATCAAGGACTGCAAGGGGTGATATCCAATACCCATCAGGATGGAGTCAAAGGTGGTTCAGGAGCAGCAAAACTGAATAAAAAATCAACAAACCCTAATTCGGAAAATCAGAGACTCTTCATCAACCACCTGGAACCAGGCCAGCCTAATCTCTCCCCATCCTAAAGCTCAGGGAAATTCGAGAAATCTATATATCTTTGAAAAATTAAATACACATTTCTGAAGAAACTATGGAACAAAGAATTCATCAAGAAATTATTGAAAGTGAAAGTATTTTTTATTGAAACCTGTGCAATATAACTGAATCCACGTGTATCAAAACTTTATAATGCAGAAAAGAAAATGAATGGAGAAACAGTATTCTAGGCATCTCTTCAAACAAATTACAAAAATAGCAAAGTATATTCAAAAAAGTAAAAAAAGAGGATACTAATTTTAACAGCAGAAAGTAATAAAATAGCATCATATATACTACAGAAAACTTGAAGAAAATCAACACTTGATTCACATGGATCAATGAACTGTGAAGAAAACTCAAGAAAACCAATTAACTAATTTTTTAAAACTTTATTTATTGTGTGTGTGTGTGTGTGTGTGTGTGTGTGTGTGTGTATCAGAAAGCACTGTGTATCCCTGTGGAGGACCAAGAGTGACTTCAGGAATCATCCTGTATTGCTTCTACCTCTTTTTTGCTTTGTTCTGGGATTTCCCAGTCTCTGTCCATCAGGACCTGAAGTATAGACCACCATGGGTTCCACCTCGTGTTTTTAACATGGGACGTGGGATCGGAACTCAGGACCATCTGTTTGGGAATCAAAGTTTTAAGTCCTGAGCTATCTTTCCAGCCCCTATTAACTAATTATTAGTGATGCAAAATATGACAGTAGTATAAGCATAAATGACTTTGTCAATAAAATTTAAATTTTTAATGAAGCAGACATTTCACAGAAAATGATAACAAAAGAAAAAGGAAAGTTGATCAATTAACCAAGAACTCTAGTCCACAATGAGAAGAATATTCCTACAAGGGAAACTCTAGTTGCAGATACCTTTTATTTGCAAATACATCAAACTTTTGAGGATAGAAAGATTACTGATCTTGAATAAAATTTCCCATAGAATAGAAAAAGAAGAAACACTTCAAAATGTGCTTCATGAAATCACTATAAACTAAGCACAATATTGCAAATATGTATCGTTAAGGAAAATATATTGATCCCAAAATCAAGTACATGGTCCTGAAGAAACTACGAAAAAAAGAATTAATTATCAAATGAAGCAAAATGAAAATATCTCACATAAACTTTTGATTGTAACTACATGTAAAATAGCTAACAGAATATGTGCAAGAATGACACTAAAAGCTATTAAAATTTTTTTCACATAAATATTTCGTTTCACGTACAATGAATACACACCCCATATAAAGATTAACTGTATAAATAGAGTAGATAGACTATTTTCTTTGATAATCATCCATGAAAACTTAGATTTAACTAGTAATTCTTTTTTTTATAATACATTTTTAATATTATTTCAGCTCATACAAACTTAATAGGTACACCAGTTCCCTCCCTCCCTCTTCCTCCCCCCGAACCCCCTGCTCCCCCTTCCTTCACCCCTCCCTCCCCATCCCCCCGTGCCTCCCGCCCCAATTCCCAGAGTCCTTTCTTGTACATGCCTGACTCTCCTCTGGGTCCTCCTCTCCGATGATGTATAAGGACCCAGTGGCCTTTCCCTGAACCCTTTCCTGTGTTCCCTTTAAGCATAGGAACACTACTGTGGCTGTCAATCCCTTGCCTCCAAGGATCTTGGTGCCTTTAGTAGATGCTAGACTTTGTGAGGTCAATAGTGTGTTGGATATTGCGCCGGGCATGCAATGTCCAATTATGATTGCTTTGGCCCTAACTTGTGTGGAGTATCTTGCAAATCATTGCTCCTCCCATCCTTTTGCTCTTACACTCTTACCGCCCACTCTTCCGTAAATGTCCCTGAGCTTCAGGATGGGGAGAGATTAGTCTGGCCTAGTTCTAGGTGGTTGATATAGAGTCTCTGAAGTTCTGGATAGTGGTTTGTTGATTTTCTCTTGCAGTTTTGTTGCTCCTGTAATGCCCTTCACTCCATCGTGATGGGCACTGTATGTCACCCCCTGGCCAGAGACAAAAAGCTGTTACACTGGAGTCTTATTACAAGAGCACATTCAAGGGTAGATGTAATACTTATACCCAAAAGTGGAATCGCAGGGTCATATGGCATTTGGCAATGGGAGGGGTCAATCACCCATTTGCAAAATGGTTACTTTTTAATCTGCCAGACGATATGCCCTACCCTTCTGGTGAGTTCATACCCCCTTAGTTGTAAATGATCAGGAACGAATGTCTGTGAACTTAACTAGATGTCACATTACTTTCTTGCAGTCCTTGATGGAGGTCTATTTTCTCTACTGTAACATGGTCACTTCTCTCCTTGTTTCTGGTGTGGCCCTCCAACCCCATCCCTCCTGTTCATAATCCTTGCAATTACTGTAGGTAATACATAGATTTACCTATGAGTGTCTCAAGATGGGCTGGGTGGGTTTGGTATTAGGAGCCACCTATTAGGGAGTACATACGGCGCTTAATTTTCTGGGTCTGGGATACTTCACTTAATATAATTGTTTCTAACGACATCCATTTCCTGGCAAATTCTAGTAATTCATCATTTTTGATGGCTGAGTAGTACTCCATTGTATAGATGTACCACAGTTTTCTTTATCCACTCGTCAACTGTTGGACATTTGGGTTGATTCCATGTCTTTGCTATTGTAAACAGTGCTGCTATGAACATGGTTGTGCTTGTGCTATCGAGGTGAACCTCTGCTGTATGGGGGGTTATACCCAAAAGTGGGATAGCAGGGTCATATGGCATTTCAATCTTCAATTTCTTTAAGAATCTCCAGACCGCTCGCCAGAGTGGCTGTATGAGCCTGCATTCCCACCAGCAATGTAGCAGAGTTCCCCTCTCTCCACATCCTCTCCAGCATTTGTTGTTGTTTGTATTGTGGATTTTTGCCATACTAACAGGGGTGAGATGATATCTCAGGGAAGTTTTGATTTGCATTTCCCTGATGGCTAACGAAGTGGAGCATTTTTTAAGATATTTGTTAGACATTTTAATTTCATCCCTGGTAAAATTTCTTTTAAGTTCCAGGGACCATTTTTTAATTGGGCCATTGGTTTCCTTGGTGTTTAGTTTTCTAAGTCCTTTGTGCACTCTGGACAGTAGAGCTCTATCAGATATGTGGTTAGTGAAGATTTTCTCCCATTCTGTGGGTTGCCTTTGAGCTCGTGTTGCAATCTCTTTATCTGAACAGAAGCTCTTTAATTTCAAAAGATCCCAACTGTTGAGAGTTGGTAGCAGTGACTATGCCATTTGATGTCTGTTTAGGAAATGTTGGCCTAGCCCAATCAGCTCGAGGGAGTTCCCTATCCTTTCAACTATGGTTTTTATAGTCTCTGGCCTGATATCAAGGTCCTTGATCCATTTGGAATTAAGTCTTGTACATGGTGACAAATATGGGTCCAGCTTTAATCTTCTGCAAGTGGAGATCCAGTTTTGTCAGCACCATTTGTTGAAGATGCTGTTCTTTTTCCATTGGATTCTCTGAGCCCCTTTGTCAAAGATCAAATGGCTGTAATTTTGTGGTCTTATATCTGGGTCTTCAATCCTTATCCATTGATCTATGTGTCTATTTTGGAGCCAGTACCAGGCTGTTTTTATAACTGTGGATTTGTAATATAGATTAAGGTTCGGTATGGTAATACCTCCAGCAGTGTTTTGTTACTCAGGATTGTCTTTGCTATCCTGGGTCTTTTGTGCCTCCATATGAATTTTGAGATTGTTTGGTCAACTTCTTTAAAGACTTGCTTTGGGATTTTAATTGGTATAGCATTGAATTTGTATATTGCCTTTGGTAGGATGGTCATTTTTACGATGTTGATTCTGCCAATCCAGGAACATGGGAGGTCTTTCCTCCTTCTGGTGTCTTCTGCAATTTCTTTCTTTAGGGTTTTAAAGTTTTCATTGTCAAGGTCTTTTAACTCCTTGGCTAGGTTTATACCAAGGTATTTCATTTTTTTAGGGGCTATAGTAAATGGGATTGTTTCTCTCAAGGCTTTTTCACTTCTTTCATTCTGGGCATATAGGAAGGCCTCTGATTCTTGCACATTTATTTTGTATCCGGCCACCCTGCTGAACTTCTCAATTAGTTCCAGGAGCTTCCTGGTGGAATTTTTGGGATCCCTCAGGTATAAGATCATGTCATCTGCAAATAGGGATAGCTTGACTTCTTCTTTGCCGATTTGAATCCCTCTTATGTCCCTTTCTTGTCTTATGGCTTCGGCTAAGACTTCACGTACAATATTGAATAGAAGTGGTGAGAGTTTGACAGCCTTGTCCAGTTCCTGATCAAAGGGGAAATGCTTCCAATTGTTCCCCATTGAGCATTATCCTTGCTGTGGGCTTGTTGTATACAGCTTTTATTGTATTGATAAAGGTTCCTTCCATTCCTACTGTCTCTAGCATTTTGATCATAAAAGGCTGTTGGATCTTGTCAAAAGCTTTTTCTGCATCTATGGAGAGTATCATGTGGTCTTGGACTTTGAAGTGGTTTACATGATGAATTACACTTATTGATTTGCGTATGTTGAACCAACCTTGTGTGCCGGGGATGAAGCCTACTTGGTCCCCGTGAATAATCTTTTTAATATGTTTTTGAATCCGATTTGCTAAAACTTTGTTGAGAATCTTTGCGTCTGTGTTCATCAGAGAGATCGGCCTATAGTTTTCTTTTTTAAGTGAGTCTTTATTAGGTTTTGGGATTAAAACGATATTAGCTTCATAGAAGGAATTTGGTAGTGTTCCCTCCTTTGCTATTTGATGGAACAGTTTAAGGAGTATTGGTATTATTAACTCCTTAAATGTCTGGTAGAACTCTGTGCTGAATCCATCTGGTCCAGGACATTTTTTGGTGGGAAGATTCAAGATTACTTCCTCAATTTCCTTATATGTTATAGGACTATTTAAATAATTCACAACTTCCTGATTCAATTTAGGTAAGTTGTGTTTACTTAGAAATTCATCCATCTCTTTTGTGTTGTCAAACGTCACAGAGTATAAGTTTTTGAAATATGATGTTATAATTCTCTGGATTTCTTGGGTATCAGTAGTGATAACTCCATGTTCATTTCTAATTTTGTTAATTTGGGTTTTCTCTCTCCTGATTTTGGTTAATTTAGCTAGGGGTGTATCAATCTTATTGATTTTTTCAAAGAACCAGCTTTTTTACTGGTTGATTCTCTGAATCATTTTCCTAATCTCGATTTCAGATATTTCTCCCCTTATTTTGCTAATCTCCTCTCTTCTACTACTTTTGGGATCAGATTGCTCTAGTTTCTCTAAAGCTTTAAGCTGCATTGTTAAGTCGTTTATTTCTAATGTTTCCATTTTTTTGATGTAGGCATTAAGAGCTATGAACTTACCTCTTAGGACAGCTTTCATTGTGTCCCAGAGATTTTGGTAAGTTGTATTTTCGTTATCATTCACTTTCAGGAAATCTTGAATTTCCTTCTTAATTTCTTCCTGAATCCAGTTCTCATTCAGCATCATATTGTTAAGTTTCCAGGAGTTAGTGTATTTTCTCTTGTTTGATGTGTTGTGGATGTCCAGCTTTAGGCAGTGGTCATCTGATAGGGCACAGGCTATATTTTCTTTTATTTATTTATTTATTTATTTATTTATTAAAAATTTAATTATACATTTAAAAATTTTTTTTACCAGTTCCCTCCCTCCCCCCTCCTCTTCCCAACCCTCTCCTACCCCTCCTCTCCCTCCCCATTCCCCAGTGCCTCCCCCCCATTCCCAGAGAGTCTTTTATTGTGTACGCCTGATTCTCCACTGGGTCCTCCTCTCTGATGACATATAAGGACCCAGTGGCATTTCCATAAGCCCTTTCTCTTGTTCCCCTTAAGCATAGGAGCACTTCTATGGCTGTCAATCCCTTGCCTCCAGGGATCTCGGTGCCCTTAACAGATGCTAGGCTTTATGAGGGCAACAGTGCGCTGGACATTGCGCAGGGCATGCAAAATCCCACTATGATTGCTTTGGCCCCAACTATTGTTGAAAATCTTGCAAATCGTTGTTCTTCCCATCCTTTTGCTCTCACAATCTTACCGCCCCCTCTTCCGCAAATGTCCCTGAGCTCCAGGATGGGGAGAGATTAGGCTGGCCTAGTTCTATGTGATTGATATAGAGTCTCTGAAGTTCTGGATTGTGGTTTGTTGATTTTCTTTTGCAGTTTTGCTGCTCCTGCAATGCCCTTCACTCCATCCTGCTGGGCACTGTATGTCACCTCCTTGCCAGAAACAAATAGCTGTTAAACTGGAGTCTTGTTATAATAGCACATTCAAGGGTAGATGTAATAAGAGTAGGAATCCTCAGTGAGGGAGGGGTCCATCACCCATTTGCAAAATGATTACTTTTTATCTGCTAGACTGTATGCCCTTCCCTTCTGGTGAGATCAGGAAAGAACGTCTGTGAACTTAACCAGGTTTCTCATTACTTACTTGTAGAACTTGATGGAAGCCTATTTTCTCTGCTGTAATATGGTCCCCTCTCTCTTTGTTTCTGGTGTGGCCCTCCTACCCCATCTCTCTTGTTCATAATCCTTGCAATTACTGTGTTACATAGGTTTACTTTTGAGTGTCTCAATGTGGGCTGGGTGAGTTTGGTACTAGGAGCCACCTATTAGGGAGTACATACCGAGCTTAATTTTTTGGATTTGGGATACTTCACTTAATATAATTGTTTCTAATGACATCCATTTCCCAGAAAATTCCAGTAATTCATCATTTTTGATGGCTGAGTAGTACTGCATTGTATAGATGTACCACAGTTTCCTTATCCAATCGTCAACTGTTGGACATTTAGGTTGATTCCATGACTTTGCTATTGTAAACAGTGCTGCTATGAACATGGTCGAGCTTGTGCTATCGAGGCGAACCTCTGCTGCATGGGGGGTTATTCCCAAAAGTGGGATAGCAGGGTCATATGACATTTCGATCTTCAATTTCTTTAAGAAGCTCCAGACGGCTCGCCAGAGTGGCTGTATGGCCTGTATTCCCACCAGCAATGTAGCAGAGTTCCCCTCTCTCCACATCCTCTCTAGCATTTGTTGTTGTTTGTGTTGTGGATTTTTGCCATCCTGACCGGGGTGAGATGATATCTCAGGGAAGTTTTGATTTGCATTTCCCTGAGGGTTAAGGAAGTGGAGCATTTTTTAAGATATTTGTTAGACATTTTAATTTCATCCCTGGTAAACTTTCTTTTAAGTTCCTGGGCCCATTTTTTAATTGGGCCATTGTTTTCTTCGGAGTTTAGTTTTCTAAGTTCTTTATGCACTCTGGACAGTAGAGCTCTGTCAGATATGTGGTTAGTGAAGATTTTCTCCCATTCTGTGGGTTGCCTTTGAGCTCCTGTTACAATCTCTTTATCTGAACAGAAGCTCTTTAATTTCACAAGATCCCAACTGTTGAGAGTTGGTAGCAGTGACTATGCCATTGGATGTCTGTTTAGGAACTGTTGGAGGGAACAGGCTATAATTTCAACTTTCCTGTATATGTGTAGATTCGTTTTGTGGCCCAATATATGATCTATTTTGGAGAAAGTTGCGTGTGCTACTGAGAAAAATGTGTATCCTTTGGTACGTGGGTGAAAAGTTCGATAGAGATCTGTAAGGTCCATTTCTTTAAGGGTTTGATTAAGTTCCAAAGTGTCTCTGTTAAGCTTTTGACCTGTTGATCTATCCCATGTTGAGAGGGCGTTGTTGAAGTCCCCAAGAATTATCGTTTGGGGTTGATTTCTTGATTTAGACGTTGTAGGGTTTTCTTAATGAATGTGGAGGGGCCCGTATTGGGTGCATATATGTTCAGTATTGTGAAGTCTTCCTGGTGAATTGTATCTGTGACTAAAATGTAGTATCCATCCGTGTCTCTTATAATTTTCTTTGGTTTGAAGTCCAGTTTGTCTGATAGCATAATGGCTACCCCTGCCTGTTTTCTGCTTCCATTTGCTTGTAGAATTGTTGACCAGCCTTTTATTTTTAGAGTGTGCATATCTTTAGTGGTGAGATGGGTTTCCTGCAGGCAGCAGATTGATGGATTGTGATTTTTAATCCAAGTTTGTAATCTGTGTCTCTTGATCGGTGAATTAATTCCATTAACCTTTAGTGTTATAATGGAGAAACTATTTTTAATTCCAGACATTTATTATGTTTAGTAGTTTTTATAAGTATATTGCTTTGCTTTTAATGGTGTTATACTTGCCTTCTGTTCTCCTGGATATGCCTGTTTTTTTCTTCACATCTGAGTATCATTTCTAGCATTTTTTGAAGGCCTGGTTTGGTGGACATGTATCCCTTCAAGTTGTCTTTGTGCTGGAAGATTTTTCTTTCTCCCTTTATCATGACAGATAGTTTTGCAGGGTAAATCAGCCTGTGTTGACCTTTTTGCTCATTCAATACTTGAAGTATGTCTCTCCAAGCTCTTCTTGCTTTTACTGTTTCGACTGAGAAGTCATTTGTTATTTTAATAGGTTTACCTTTAAAAGTGACTTGTTTTTTCTCCCTTGAAGCTCTCAGCAACAGTTCTTTATCTTGAATGTGGAGTGTTTTAACTATTATTTGCCATGGCGTGCTTCTGTTTTGGTCGTATCTGTTTGGGGTGCGGAATGCCTCTTCTATATGGATGGGTCTCTCTTTTTTTAGATGAGGAAAGTTTTCCTTGATGATTGTTTGAAAAATTTCCTCAAGGGTGGTATTTTGAGATTCTTGTTCTGGTATTCCATGAATACGCATGTTAAGTTTCTTCAGGGTGTCCCATATCTCCTGAATATTTCTCTCAAGTATCTTTTTGGCTTTAACAACCTCTTCCTGTGAGCCGGTTAGTACTCCCACTTTATCTTCAAGGTCTGAAATTCTGTTTTCTGCTTCGTTAGTTGTTTTGATAAGACTCTCTTTGGAGTTCTGGGTTGAAGACAACTTGTCTTGTAGCTCAGTTTTAAACTCTGCTTGAGTTTGTTTTAACTGCTCTATGCCAGTTTTTGTTTCTTGCACTGGTTTTCTCAACTCCTCCAAGTGTCTGTTGTGTTCCTCTTCAAAGGGATTGATTCGATTATGTAATTCCTCCCGGATTTCCTCTTTCATAGTATTGTACATGTTAATGATCATATTTTGAAAGTCGTTATCCTGGTTTAGGCTTTCTTGGCCTTTTTCCGTGGGTTTTTTTCTGGTTGGAGTCTAACATTATGGGATTAATTTCTTCAGTGAGAAATTTGTTTACTTGAGTGTTGCTTCTCATGGATTTGCACTTTGACTTTGGCATTGTCGTTTTAACTCTTAAGATCTTTCAATTTCACTGAACTGAATTATTTGGCCTGGGGTTCTGGGGGTGGGCAGGGACGGAGTTTACCTAGGTCGTGGATGAGGCCCAGCTGACCGCTCGGGACCCGGCTGGCAGAGCACGGTGGGGAAGGGAGCATGGGGGCGTCGGCGTGGAGCTATTTAACCTGAGGGGAGCTGGGGCAGTTTCTGGGCGCAGGGGGAGGTCCTCCTTGTCCCTCGGCCCTGCCTGCGGCTCCGGCTGGATGGTGAGTTAGGAGCTGGGTCTCTTTGGGCTGACCTGGGGTTCTGGTGGGCAGGCGTGGGCGGAGCTGATCTAGGTCGCAGATGAGGCCAAGCTGGACCGTGAGCGCGTCCGGACAGGTGGAATGGGGTGGGGAAAGGGAGCTAGAAGCTATTAAACTTTTAAATGAAATTAGATACAGACTGAATAAATGGAAAGTTACACAATGTTCACAGATTAAGGAAGTCAATTTTAAAAGATGTACATTTCCCCACTAATTGTTCTGTGGTTTCAGGGCAAAATTAATCACTATCATCTCTCTGTCTCTCTCTGTCTCTCTCTCTCTCTGTGTGTGTGTATGTTTGTGCTAAAGAAAGAAGTACACAGTGAAAATATGCATTGTAGTTGACAGATACAAATCAAATTACAAGATAGGAAGTAAAGTTGCTAGATAGTAGATATTTAGCACAGAAAAATACACTTAGGAACCACACAAATAAGAACACTTTATTTATGTTAAGGTGGCCCTCTAGAGATATAGAAAGAAGAATTTGACTGTAAATTAAGTGTTTGTGAGACCTGGACATCCAATTAAACAATTCTACCTTTTCTAGTATACGAAATTATATAGTAAATATTAAATATTGCTTATTACACACTGTAATAAAACCATTTCCTGCTTTTATTGTAGAAAAGGATGCTTTAAAAAATAGCCGAAATACTGGCAATAAAGTTTAAAAACAATAATTTTTTCCTCTTCAAAACTAAAAACTTCTTAATAATAATAATCCTTTATTAAAAGAATTATACTGCATGGTATAATATATTCACATCATATATTATTTATAAAAGAGTTCATATTTGGAATATAGGGAGAACTTGAAACTTACAATTTAAAAAGAACCTGATCCACAGGAAGAATGGGAAGATATTTAACCATACACTATACAAAAGAAAGTAAATGTCCAAAAGCAAATCAAAAGTTTCTTAACAACATCACTTATCAGGAAGATTAAAATTAAAATAACAATGAAACACCATGACAAAAAATAAAGAATGTTTGAAAGTTAGATGACTGACATGAATAATTATGTGTTATAGATAATGGTGGGCAACAGAAATTCTCATTCATCATTCATCACGGGTATCTTTGTAAATTGGTACACCTATTATTGGAAACTACTTGAAATTATCTGAGAAGGTTGAATATATGTGTATTATGTGATTCCACAGTTCCATTTGTTAATATTTTCTGAACAGACTGAAAACAGGCAAATGCTCATTAAAAGGTAATGAAAGTGTTCACTGAAGAATTAGTTATACTATATCAAATGGATATATCTCAAATGTCCATCATCAATAGATTGAATAATTAATTACAGTTACGAAAAGCCAATTACTCTAATAAAATTGATGGTCTATGGCAATATGAGGGAAAGAAATCACACACAAAATTGCACACTGTAAGATTTCATTAAATAATGAACATCAGGGTTGCTGGCTGTTGTACTTGCAATCCCAATATTCAGGAGCCTGAAGCAAGAGGAATATCACAATTTTGAAGTCAGTCCATGCTACATAGTGAGTTATAGGCCAGCCTGGACTACAGTATAAAACATTATCTAAAAAAATAGCAAAAAAATACAGGGCTGCTGCTTAAGGTGAGAAAGATGAAGAATCAAAGGAATGGGTGCAGAAGGATTTCCTGAGGGCACTAGTTTATATTTTGAATTCAGTGGTGGTTAACAGATGTTTCAGTGTTTGATAATTCAGTGAGTTACATGACATATGTTTGGTATTTTTTGCTGTATTTTAATACATGTTAAAATTAAAGGAAACCACTGAAAACCGGCAACAAAACATATTACTTTCTAACTTGTAAAGTAGGAAAGAATGTTGAGAACTCCTCAAAGAATAGGTAGAAAAGGAGGAAAAATCAAAGAAAAAATATTGTAAATAAGAGACACGAAAAATGATTATAGAGTACCAATCTGATCATATCAGTAATCTCTGTAAATAAAAACCAATTGAACCTGCAATTTAAATTGAGAGATTCTTGAGTTACATGGAATGGAAGTTGTAGCATGTTCTTTCAGCTAAAAATATATTGTTGCAAACACACTAATATGTATAAGTAACAAATAAAAAGAAGAAACAACAGAAGTGAAATAACCAAGAAAAATTTGTGATGACTATAATCCTATCAGATGCTATAGACTTCAAAGTATAAAGCATTATTATGGATAAAGACAGTCATTATGTTATGATGAAAGGAATAATTCGCTAAGAAGGTATAGCAATCTAGACCCTGTAGTTTTAAAGCGCATAAGAAAAAATGTGCAAAAACTTATAGACTTTGGGTAAAGCCAATATTTCCATTATCAGTTGTAAGAAAAGAACAATGGGTGGGCATTATACAATTTGAATAGTCCAATTAACAACTTTAATATAATGGATATATATAAAATTTTAAACTCAAGATTATACAGTATGCACATTTCTTTTCAAACACATGGAGAATGCACAAGAAAACTGCCAAAAGACTTCTCCGCAAAGCAAGTCTCATCAAATGACAAAGATGGCACCCATACTGATCATGCTATTTCAGCAGAATGCGATATGATTAGAAATAAATAATCTAAAGAAAACAAAAGTAGTAACCCAGAAGGACTTCCTTAAATAAATTTTAAAATAATTCATGGTTTACATGATTAGAATAATTAGAAATTAGGAACTGAATAACAATGAAAATAATGATCAAATTTTATGAAATGCAGCTTAGTAACTCCAAGGAAATTAACAACTTTAAATGCAATTAGTGGAAAAGAAGAATAATGGAAATTTAGTGCACAGAGTGACAAGGACATTTGGAAAGGACCATGTACAAGTTGATGACAGAAAGAATAAAGGTTAGAAGAGGATGTAGTATGATTAGAAACAAGCAGCAGAGAAGATCAACGAAACTGAAATTTGTGCTATTCACATGAATTCTAAAACAGAGAAGCTCCTGGTAAGCAAGAAAAATCAAATAAATATTGAGAGAGAGAGACAGAGAGAGAGAGACAGAGAGGGAGAGAGACAGAGAGAGACAAAGAGAGAGATCACTTAAGGTTAAAATTCAAAAATAAATGAAGGCATTTTATTAACAACTTCATGTGATATGAAACCTTAGATATAGCATATACTTTTCAAGAAAATAAATAGACTTCAGTAGAAATAGAAGCCCTGAATACACATTAAAGGGACTGAAAAATGGCCCATATCATTTCATAGGTATATCTTGTCAATTTCCAGAGGACAGGTGCTCTTTTTTAACCTGTACTAGAGAATACAAAAATGAAGAAAGCTTCTTTTATCATTTTGAGACCACTATAATCTACTTCCCACATGAGGTATGAAAAAGACAAAGACATTTTTAAATAGACTAGACTTACTTATAAATATAGTTAGAAAAATTCCAATAAAATATCTGAAAATCAAACTAAGAAAATGCAGTAAGCATTGTAAATCTCATAACCAAGCATGCATAAATTCCAAGATGTCTTAACTTTAGAAAATCTATCAATGCAATTATTGTTGGGATAATCCATTTTCATTGAATCCATTCCACAATGATTGAAGGAAATATGCAATTGCATATGCAGAGGAACATTATTTACATTTTAGTAGCTATTTTTAATAGGAAGGATCTGCTAGCAAATAGGGATACAAGAAATTTACTGAATATGACAAAGTTGATTTACCAAATCCCTATGGTAATTATCATGTTTTGTAATCCTATAATAGAGATATTACTTTTGAAGCTGAAAGTACTGTTAGAATTACCTACTGTTTTTAATTCAGTGCTGTCCTGGAGATGTTAGTCAGTACAATAAAGCAATGAAAAGCATGAACCAAGTAATTCCTAGAAAGGAGGACAAAACAAAACACATAAAGTATGAACTCTAGGAGACATGAAAATAAGGTTTCTAGATGCATGATCAAACAAACAAGACTCAGCAAGCCTGTATACAAATTAACATATAATTTTTAAAGGAAGACCCTCATTCAAATAATAATAAATACAGAAATAAATCCAATAGGCTCAATAAATTTTTTATTGAAAAGCACTTGCAAGGACCCAATCAATAAGGGGATGTATATTCTATATTCCTAATTCACTAACCTCAGTATCACTAGGATGTCAACTTTTGTCTGCTTCATTGTATAAATTCAATTCTTGTCAAAATTCTTGTAATTCTTTTCAATATCTCAATATTTTTCACAAAGCTAATATCTGATACTAAAATCCAGACAAAATGTTAAGTGTGGTTTGCAGGGCTATAATCCAAGCACTTTGGAGGCAGAGGTAAGTGGATCAGGGGTTCAAACCTTCTTGGCCACAAAGAGAATTTGAGAATATCCTGGTACATTAGAGACCTTCTCTCTATAAATCAAATTCTTCCCTCCCCCACAAAAGAAAATCCCTAACATCTAATGGGATAGAAATGACCAAGAGTATTTAAAGAGCATTTCACAGTATGTTAATGGGTGGTATGTGGCCTAATCTAAATGTTGACTTAAATAAACATCTTAATGCATTCATATAGTGCAAAACTAATGCTTTAACTCAAACAGTGAAGAGATACATTTCCTCATATGGGTAAACATTAAAAATATGATGATAAAGGAAGAAAACAAATTTTTTCATATAAAATATACAAAGTAATGCAATATAGTGTGTGTGTGTATGTGTGTGTGTGTGTGTGTGTGTGTGTGTGTGTGTGTGTACACAAAAGAGGTACTTAAATGTGTGTGTTTGTAGATTCTGGATTGTTTTATCTCCTTATCGTTTTGCTCTGGGACTTGCCAGTCTCTGCATCTAGGGCCGATTTACAAGCTGTCACCATTTCCTCCTGGTATTTTTATATGAGACTTGGGATTGGCACTTAGGTACTTTAGTTTGTGAGGCAAATGACTTAATCCTGAGCCAACTTTCCAGCCCTACAATATATTTTATACATACACATGCATTTGGAAAAGGCTAAAAGTGGACATGAAAATGGTTAAGTTTATGATAATGCTTTCTAATATAGGGAAGGGTATTACATGGGAGCACATGGTCACTATTCTGATTGTTACCCACTGCATCCATGTATTAACTCACTGCACCATCACCATCAGGGTCCAGAATGCTAGTGGGTAAGGTACCTTCTTGCATGTCTGGTGACCTGAGTTTGATCCCAGAAATACCACATGGTAGAAGGAGAGAACTGACATCCAAAAGTTTTCCTTTGGCTTCCATCCATATGCCCTGGCAGTTATGTTCTCTCTCTCTCTCCCTCCCTCCCTCCCTCCCTTCCTCTCCCTCTCTCTCTCTCTCTCTCTCTCTCTCTCTTTCTATTTCTCTTTCTTTCTTTCTTACTCACTTTTTCTCTCCATTGTCTCTGTTAAATAAATAAATAAAATAAAATGAACTTCTGCACCATGCTCCATAAATATGCCAATTAAAATGCATTAATAGTTTTGAGAAAACATTTGTTAAAACAATGTAATAGGTCTACAGTTGTTTGTTATGGTATTTACATGTCTGACATATTTAATAATACTTTATAAAGAAAATATAAAGTATCACTCTCTTGATCTTAAGAAGTGAAAATGTGCCTTAGCCTTTTTGGCATTCCTCAATACAGTTCTTCCCAAACAGAGGTTATAACCACTAGTCTGATTTACAGCTTCAGCACTACTAGTATCCAGGTGGGAAACAATATCCACAAGAATAAGAGTCTCGTTTAAGAAATAAATTAGTACAAACAAAGCAGCAAATTTTGTATAGCAACTACTCCTCATGAAGTGCATCAGCAGTTCTGCAATTATATCCGGTTTCAAATAGGCTTCTGGACTGATTCTGTTCTTCAATCCCCATCTGCTTATAATCACCAGTGACATTAGTGTCTGAGAAAGACTAACAGAAAATACAATTTGGACATTTATAATTTATAATCATGATAGAAATGATATGTGCCCTAATACATTTGTCTTACAAATAGTTCAGTTTCACATGTAATATTTCCTATCTGATTGAAGTATATTAACATTACAGGCTACAAAATGTGACAAAAAGCTAAAGTATAAACATTTTTGTGTGCAAATGTATTGGAAAAGAACATGAAAAATATAGGCAGACACTTTAAAGTTCTATTGAGACATTTTCATTTTTAATGTTTCCTTATACATGTCAACAATGAACAACACTTGTATAAATTGGACTAGGATATAACTGGGGCACTTTTTTGTTGCATGCTGACAAAGAACAACTTGATTAAATAGTAAATCCTTCGAGCCTCCATCCAAACTATTTCTCCAAGACTTAGCTTTTTAGACAGAGGTTCTTAGTAAATTTTTGTTATTCTTGGCATCTGTACCAGTACTGAACAATGGTATAAGCAGGTACCCTAAAACATTAAATTTTGCTCCAATGTTATATAATATATAGTTATGTAAGATGATATTTTCATGATATAGTATTCTAAAGAAGAATAGATATCTCTGATGTGAGGATCCATTAAAAATTAAGAAATCACCCAACATTCAGTATATTCAATCACAGATCAAAAAACATGAAGCAGGGAAAATATGAACTAGCAATTATCAAACCTTAGTAGAGACACTCTCTTTGGTAAACGTCAGTATTTAATTTTGGCTACAGAATGTATGAGAACTTCCTTGTTTCATGTGAATTGATATAGGAAATCACAGATGAAAAATAAGGTGATACTGGTAATTTTGGGTAGCGTCAGCCCAAATAGCTTAAAGGCTGGAAAAGTTTTTTTTACAATGTACACACCAAGCTCCCCACTATAATTAAGCAATGACTCAAGTGAGAAAGATGCATATTATTAAAGGAAAAAAGATGCTTCTTGGCCCTTTGGTTAAGATTAAGTGTAGAAAAAATTCATGTAGTCTATACTGTTTTGCCAAATATTTGAATTATTTACTTTTACTACTTTTAAGTCATTTCATTCCTTAGCAATAGATATTCCAATATTTAGACATTTTTGTTCACTATATCCCTGAAAATTAATTAGAAAAATATATTAATTGAGATTGTATCATAAAAATTATATCATAGAATTAAATTTAATGAAACTTTCTCAATCTTTAAAATTACTGTGCTATGATGAAGATTTTATTTCATTGATAGTTCTATAACACATTCCTTATATGCTCTAGCTTCAAAATTGAATGTCTCTCAAAGAACCATAAATTAAATGTTTGGTCCCCAGATAGATGTTACTGGAAGTGGTAGAAATTTTAAGAAGTAGGACCTAATGTTTCATGGATTTTGTTTATGTACTTTATTCTGGGTATATCCTCTAGGGAGATTGTGGGACCACAGTCTCCTTTTTTGTCTTTTTAATGTTTTGGACATGAGGTGAGAAGTTTTCTCTACCACACAAAGTCATCATGACACAAATCCAAAAGCAATGAGACCAACTTATCATAGGTTGAAATTTCCAACACTGTGAGTTAAAATAAACGTTTCACTTTATAAGTTTACTTTGGGTATTTATTATAGTTGTGAAAAAACGATAATGCACTGTGTCTGAAGCATAATAGTATATCTCATGTTAACAGCAAAAACCTGTGATATAAGCATATAGCTTCTCCTTCAGCCTCAACATTATAAAGTTCTTCAATACATTTTGATAGTGTAAACATTATCCTATATCCGAACTGTCTGGTTGGAGAAAGAATACAAATTGTACAAATACCAACATGAAAATAGAGCTAATTACATCACACTCCAGCCTGTATACAATCTTGAGTCTCAAATTCTCAATAGGTAAAATGGTATTCTAATGGGTCAAGTATTTGAAGATTAAGAGTAATAATAACTTTTGATTTAGTGTTTCATGGATTTTGTTTATCACATATAGCCTTGGATTTTTCTTACAAGTTAATTAACTGTTTGGCAGATCTCAAATTTTTGATGGCAGAAAAAGGCAAGTCCAGGGGCTGGAGAGGTGTCTCAGGGGTTAAGCCCCTGCCTTGAAGGCAGAAGGTCCTGAGTTCGGATCTTAGACCCCACGTATAGACGCCTGGCGGAAGCGGGGGCGGCCTGCGTTTCTGGTCCTGGTACGGCGGAGCCTGTGAATCCCGGGGCAGAGTAAACAAAGAGGAAGTGGAGGCGGTCCTTGGTGGTTCCCGAATTCATTCGTGGTTCTACACACACACACACACACACACACACACACACGTGCGCACACACGCATACACGCACAATTGAATAAATAATAAAAAAATTTAAAAAATTTTAGAAAAAGGCAAGTCCAAATTACAATTTTTTTGTCTCACATTTGTTTTTATTTTTTAATACATTTTTTATTATTTCCGCTCATACAAACTTAATAGGTAGACCAGTTCTAATTCAATAAAATGGACAGTTGGATTTTTCACTATATGGAATCTTCATTTGAAACGAATGAGTCTTGTTTCTGAGATTGTTTAAAGGAAAATTCTCCTCTGAATCTAGATGTTTCATTTCTTTCACTTGGTGAGAAGAAACTTGAACTTTTGAGAATCTACTCATTGATGGCTCATAGACTATGAGATTATGTTACAAGCACAGCAGTCTTGCTGATCCAAGAGCTTCTTCTAAGACATAGTGAAATCTAGACATTTCTTGTAAAATGCTTTTCATTTGACTCAATATTTTTTTAAATTTTTAGCAAATATTAATTTCTGAAGTCTTTGACCTTTCATAAGTACTAGGTCATATGATTTA
Organism: Typhlomys cinereus; assembly: GCA_023101885.1. NCBI lineage: Eukaryota > Metazoa > Chordata > Mammalia > Rodentia > Platacanthomyidae > Typhlomys > Typhlomys cinereus. Next base: position 6,734,941 of record JALPQD010000058.1, read on the forward strand.
AACTAATTACTATTTATCTGTGGAAAGTTTGTTGTGGCATATGTACAGTTTCTCACTTATTATTTTATTACCAGTGCTATCTTTTTGCAGTCTGTCACCATTGAAAAAGGCAAGCCTGGTGACTGACTCATAGCAGAATCATCCAACCAATGTCTTACACCTCAGTAAAACAGCATTCTCATTATAAAACAATATACTGAAAAATTATTACTACATTTTAGCTTGTGCTGGTTATTCAAAAATATTTATGAATTGAGTGCATGCCTATATATATGCACATTTACTCAAACATGCATGGACATGTACACATACACATAAACACCCAAAACCTTGTAGATGATTTAGAAAGCAACTCTTTATATATAAACATTAGCACTTTTGTCATGATTTGATGTAGTGTTAAAATGGCAGTAGAGAAAATTTTCTGGTTTTTTTGTGAATATTTGATGTGTTTTCCCTTCATCAAAATTACTGAAATCATTACCTTCTTCCCTCTGCAAGACAAATTTTGGTTAATTCCATTAATGTGCGTCTACATTTGCTGCAGGCAGTTTTTCTTATGCAATAAGCCTCCTGATTTAGCATAGGAGTGTCCACAGTCCCTGAAGTACTACATAATTGAGAGATCTTCAAAGTTATAGTCATGTCCCCAAACACATCTGGTGTATACTTCAATGGAGAAGCCAAAGCCTTTTGTTGGAAGGACCCTTCATGCAGATGGAAAAATTGACTCTGAATGGAAAGGAACTCACAGAGCTGACTGTTTCTTTCATCAGTATTCTTGTTAAGGGTTCTCTACGCTTTGGGGAATGAAGTGTAAATGGAATCTATGAGAGACATAATACTGGCAATCATCAGACAAATCCGCCACTGCAGTAGGAGTCTGGCTGCTGTGGTAAACTTCTGCATCCTTAACACAAAAGGCTTTTTCAAAGGCATTAGAAAGGCATGGAAAACAGCTTCTTATGAAAGACCTAGACAAGGGCTGCAGACACATGTATGAAGCTTCTATGATTGTCCAGCAGTCAATACATCAACAATTTAGTTTTAATCCTCTAAGTAAATACCTCATAGAGAAGGAAATTTAAAAACTCCTTAGCACGATGAAAAGAGCATGCACATACTTTTGTATGCCCCCTGAATATAATGCTGACTGCTAATGAATGCATTCAGTGTTTCCTTCAATTTATTATGTTAAGGCATTCAGTGAAGTTCTGAATATGCTACATTTTTATTGGTATAATCATACAGTTGTTTTGAGATAAGGTTTATAGCTTAGATTTGGTTCAAATGACTCAGACTTCTAAATGCTGGGATTGCATGTTTGTTCTATTATGCCTGACTATGAAAAGAAAGAAACTTACTTTTCATATTTCCTAAAAGCCAATACACTTATTTTTCTAAGGATTAATAATAATGAAACAAATAATTTGGCTTTATATTTGCCCCCATCCTGTGATATCAATGCTCTAGCAAGGTTAAACAATGATATAAGAATAGGTACATGGACAATTAAATCAAGTTAAACTCCTTAATTCACTTTGAATTTCACCTATGTGATGCTACTTCTTTCTGATTGGCTAGGGCACTAACACTCATAAGTAGTTAGCTGAATATTAGCAAGATTATAGGATATTAAAGTTGGACCCCTCTCTTAGAATTAAAAGTTTGTAAAAACAAGAACTGTAACTGTTGGACTGTAATTATTGGACAGAGAGATGGTATTCAAATCATACCTCTGGCCCAGAGAAAAGATATGACATCCTGAAAGGCTCAGAAAGTCATTAATTGATAACTATCTAAACCTGCATTCAAGAGCTGCAAACCTATGAGATTACTGCATAGTGAGAAGCTTGCTGATAAAGCACAAAGACCTACCACCCCTTTTATAAGAGTCAGTCCAAATAGGCCTGCCAATCACCTGAAAAAAACCACTTAGAAGAAACTGCCTGTTCTAGAGGCTTTATAAATCACATAAAGCCTACGTAAAATGTAGATTGGCACAATTGTTTCCCTGGCTGTTGTCCACTCTCACACCTAGAGCACTCCTAGATCCAGTTTTACCTGTCCATGTTCACCACTATGTTCTGTGCAATTCTTTTCAGAGAGATCATAGGGAATAGGAAGCTAAGGAGAGTCCAGAACAATACTCTCATGATGGGGCCTTAAACTCAATATGTATTTCTCTCTCTCTCCCTCCCCTTTCTCTGTATGTTTGTGTAGAACATATGCGTGTGTTCCTGTGGAGGTCCAAGGGTGATATTCACACTCACTCTGGATTGCTTTGCCTCCTTATTGCATTGCTCTGGGGTTTCTCAGGCTTCACCCTTCAGGATGGGAAAGCGAATGCTGCTGCCTTTTTTTTTTTTTTTTTTTTTTTTTTTGCCCCAAGATTTACATGGGATCTGATACCCTAACTCAGGTGCTTTTGGTTGTGAGGCAAAGGCATAATTATCTCTTGAACCATCTCCCCAGCACCTAATTTTGTATTTCTAATAACACAGTACTTTGTCCTGACTAATGCCACAATAATATTCCTGCCTTCTAAGGCTAAGAACCCTGACATGATTTTATCTTCCTTTTACCTTATGTGCTCGCTTAACTCTTTTATTTCTTTTATCTTAATATTTCTTTCTTCGTTCCTTCACCCTCTCCTTTTCTTTCCTTTTCTCTCTCACCTCTTTTCTCCTTCTCTTCTGTCTTCTCCCTCCCATCTCCTTTATTGCCTCTTCCCTCTCCCCTTTGTGATATCCTGTGATAAGGAGAAAATTCTGTTTTACGGCAATTATACTTCAAAAGTCCCTTGCTCAGACTGGGTGTTTATCTACTCAGTGCTAAGCTAGCAACTTTTATTTATGCTTCCTGAGTTCTGAGAAAGTATAACTTAAGAAATATTTATTTTTTTAACATTTTTTATTATTATTTCCGCTCATACAAACTTAATAGGCACACCGGTTCCCTCCTTCCCTCTTCCTCCCCCCTACCCCCCTGCTCTCCCTCCCCTCACCTCTCCCTCCCCATCCCCCAGTGCCTCCCCCCAAGCCCCGGAGAATCCTTTAATGTGCATGCCAGACTCTCCTCTGGGCCCTCCTCTCTGATGACGTACAAGGACCCAGTGGCTTTTCCCTGAACCCTTTCCTGTGTTCCCCTTAAGCATGGGAACACTACTATGACTGTCAATTCCTTGCCTCCAAGGATCTTGGTGCCTTTAGCAAATGCTATACTTTATGGGGTCAATAGGTGGACATTGCGCAGGGCATGCAAAGTCCAATTATGATTGCTTCGGCCCTAACTTGTGTGGAGTATCTAGCATATCATTGCTCCTCCCATCCTTGTGCTCTTACAATCTTACTGCCCCCTCTTCCGCAAAAGAAGAAATATTTATTTTATTAATTTGAGAAAAAGAAAAAGAGAGGGAGAGGGAGCGGGAGAGGGAGAGGGAGAGGGAGAGAGAGAGAGAGAGAGAGAGAGAGAGAGAGCGAGAGAACTGGCACATGAATGTCCAGAGAACGTGTGGAGGTCAGAGGACAACTTTTAGAAATCAGCTCTCTTCTTCCACCATATGGGCCCTAAAGACTCAACCCAGGTGGCCAGAGTTCTACACAGGTGCCTGCTGAACCATGTCATCAGCTCAATTGTGACATTTTTGCTTTGCATGCCGCTTGTTATTTCCTTTCTTCAGACAAGGGCTAAAGTTCTGAAATTCAGAGTTCTAGCACTCTCTTAGAAAGCACTCATCTCCTTCCTGGGAGCAAGTGGCCGACTACCACTGTTGAGCCTGCATACTTTCTTGATTTGTAGCTCTAAAAGCATAACTACCTCTCTATCTCCTTTTCCATCTTCTTCCTCCAGGCATCTGAAAAATCTCCAGCTTTTCTGCCCTGTTGTTTCATCTCTAGTGCCAACAAATTCCCTGTATTCCTTTTTTAGTCCCTACAAAAATTTATTTAACTAGATTAAGAAACTGCAAATGGAACCCTGTGTCTCATAATGACAGATTAGTAATACCTACACTGGAAAAGTTATTAAATATCTCCTTGTAATGATTATTCCATCTATAAAATGGGACTGTTGCAAGAATCAATTCAAATACATGCAAACTGCTCATGACCATTCTGAGTACAAAAAAGTGTGCTGTTACTCTTGACAATTGTGGCTTTTTCTGTGACCTTCACTATAGTTTGCTTTGAGTCTCACAAAAGTCTATTGCTGATTCATCACACTCTTATTTTCTTTTTAAATGCCTTATACATACAACTACAAGTTAAAATAATGGAAATTTAGGGTTTGCAAGAACTTTGAAATTTCTTTAGTCAATCCATCACTTTGACCTAAAACTCTCTGATATTTTAGTTAAAGTTCAGGTATTGCTTCACAAAGCCAGTCAGGTCCCATTTTTATATTATCACTCTTCAAATTAATTTGCTGCTGTGAGCAGAAATCTATGGTCCCGATTCTTTCACCAATTACTTTTTTTTAGACAAAACTTTCTTTTTTAAATTTTTGTTTTTATTTATTTATTTATTTATTTATTTATTTTTTGTCCTCATATGTGTGCATGTGCATGTGCATGCGTTCGTGTGTGTATCAGAAGGTACTGTGTCTCTGTGGAGGACCAAGGGTAACTTTGGGAATCATCCTGGATTGCTTCTACCTCCTTTTTGCTTCCCTCTGGGATTTCCCAGATTCAGCCTATCAGGTCCTGGCATTTTTTCACATGAAACCTGGGATCTGAACTTAAGTCCTTCTGTTTGTGAAGCAGAGTCTTAATTCCCGAGTCATCACCAATTACTTTTATTTTTGCCCTTTGTATCTGCCCCCAACTGGCCTACTCTCTCTGCTATTAGTTTTCTTCTCAGATTATTGAAAATAACTGTTTGGATCCAGCTAAGGATCTTCTTTTTCTAACTGCTCAGTTCTTCAATTATGCATATGATGTGGTTTGTTTTCCATTGTCATCTCTATTATTCCAGTCTGGAAAAAGCACAGTTGTGGTTACACACTATTGTAAAAAATCCTTTATATTTCTCAAAGCAAATAGTAGTTCAAAATCTATAGTTCAGAAATTTCACTTCTTTCTTTTACCTGCCCATTGATATCTTTCAGACATGAGTTTTGATTGCTGCCACATTTGCATCCTTGCCCTGACAAACATGACTCTTTGCTTTACCCTGGAATCAATCACCTTTTTGTTCATTGGACTCCATCACCTTTTGCAATGCCCTTTCTATAGTCTGTTCCTATCTGTCCAAACGTTCCTTGAATTTTCAGTCTGAATGAAACTTTCTTCTAGCAGTATTTCATGGATTATGATGTTTTAGTCCTATATGACAATGTTTATGTATCTATTGTGGCACACAGTCGTTCACTGCAGCTCCACATGCATATGTGCATTGCACTCCTTACTGGAAATTGAAAAAGGAAATAGCTGGATCACCATCTTTTTGCTCTCTCACATGTTTGCATTACATGATATACAGCCAATAATATTTGTGGAATTATTTCATTAGCATATTTTGAAAACATTTATTGAGTAGCTCATGTACTACACTCCCTTTACTACATTAAGTTTCCAATTTCCTCAGCGAAAATGGAATTTAATGTATGTTGATTAAATAAATTATTGATAAATATAAGAGTGACTAAAAAATTCAAGCTGGGTGACTAGAAAATTTTTACATCATTGAGGGAAATCGAGAGGCCCAGAGAAAATAGTAATTGGCATGAGAGTCTCATTTGGGTTTTATATGCTGATTTTAAATTGGCACAATATGCAGAATGATAGGTATTTACTAAGCTGTGATTTTATTATTCTAGTTTAGAGTTATATGTAAGAAAGCTTCATTCTAAGTCTTATTGTGGATACAAAAGAAGGCAAGAGAGGGGGTGGAACAAACTGGTAGTAATGTAAGACCCTCCAAAGATCATTATCAATTTGAATATCAATTTGGAGAGTGTTCATGCCTCCAAACTACTTTCATAAGCACTAAGGAAACCAGTTGAGTGACCACAGCACCTGGGTGTACCATAATAAGAACAAAATCATTAAAAAAGACAAGGATAGAGTTGCTTATGTCATATCTCTTCCAGCTCCAAACAACTCAGTATGGAGGGAAACAGCTATTGCAGCAGGAAGAAGGAATTAAGTTTATGTCTTAGACTTCACCCCAGTACTAGACATAGCACACTGAAACCCAGTACTGGGCACAACCCTTAAACAGCAGAGTAGCTAAAGCAAAACAAATCTGAAAAGCAAAATAATCCAATTAAATTGGGTTAAAAAACTCAATTGAAATTTCTTAAAAGAAGGCATATAAATGGCCAACAAATATGGGAAAAATGTTCAATATCACTAATCATCATGGAAATGCAAATAAAACCCATAATGATATAACACTTCAGTACAGTCAAAATGATATTCTTAAAAAGACTGAAAATGATAAGTATTAAAAGGAATATGGAAAAAGGAAACCTACTGCTGAGGTGAATGTAAAAACAATGTAAAAAGAACAATATGGAGCTTCCTCAAAGAACTAAAACTAGAGCTTTCAGATGATTCAACCACATTACTACTGGAGCTATACCAAAAAGAAATAGAACCAGTATTTTAAAGAGACATCTGCACTTTCATGTTTATTGAAGTACTTTTCAGAATATCCAAAACCTGGAAAAAAACTCATGTGTTTACAACTGATGACAGGATGGAAATTTTGAAAACATGTGATATATATATATATATATATATATATATATATATATATATATATATATATATATTAGGATTCTATTCAGTCACAAAATGGAATTCTATCATTTGTTACAACACAGAATTAGAGGTCATTGTATAAAGAAAATAATTTCAAAATAAACAAAAGCACTTCATGATCTTATTTATAACTGGAATATAAAAATTTACTTTGTAGAAATTGAGAACAAAAGAATGGTTAGCAGAAATGGGGAAAGAAATAGACAGAAGTAGGAAATGATTTGTACCGGATTACAGTTAGAAGAAAGCTAGAAGTTCCAGGTAACTGTAGCAGAGTAGGGCGATAATAAAAAATAATGTTCAAAATATTAAAAACAAACTATGAGGAATTTTGAATGTCTTTACCATAAAACAGTGACTAGTGCTTGAGAAGACAGATGATTATCCTCATGTGAGTAATGCTTTCTCTCTCATATATATAAAATATAAATATATAAAATATATGGATATATACATGTATGTATCATATGGTACCCTAGGAACATGCATAATTCTAATGTATCAGCTAAAATGAAGGCAGGTAAATGAACAGCTAGTTCTTAGGCACTTGTCTGAGGTTAACACATTAAGTTATAATAAGGTAACAAGACAAAAATTAGTGACTATAAGATATGGAAACAACCTACATGTCTTCTACTGGATGAATGGATTTAGAAATCATTGCATATGTATTTGTGTACAAAGTAAAAAAAATTGCACATATAATGAATATCAATTTTTATATAAAAAAGCAGAAATGTTTTCATATGAGCTGGAGGGCATTATGCTGAGAGAATTATGCCAGCATAGAAGAAAATATATGATCTCATTTATATGTGTAATCTAATAGTATATGATTATACACACATAGAGTTAATAAAATAATGGGTGCTAAGGACAAGAGTAGAAAATTAAACGGAGAAATATAGGTTAAAGAATACAATGAAACTGACACAGGATGACCAAGTCTAAAGATTCACAATTATGACATAAAATTATAGCTAATAAAATATATTGTATCTGTGCCTTTTGTTAAATAAGCAGATTTTATTGCTCTTTCCATAAGAAAGTAACTATAGAAGGAGTGAGATGGATTACTTCATTTCGCCATGGTGATCATTTCACCATTAGTACATATCCATAGCATCATGTCGTAAACATAAAATATGTACAGTAACAGTGCCTATAAAATTCAAACAAAGTAATTAGTGGTTAGAATAAGAAATAGCCTTTTCTCAATTTCTTGGAAAACTCCTTTTCTTAATTTTCCTGTTTGATATTCAAAGGTAAACATCTAAAATTCTCTTTTTTCATTCACATCTCCCTTTAGTGAGGACTTTATTCATAGTATTATTGGTTTGAAAGATATACAACGTGAGTCTAGTTTAGTAAATTCTTGCTGGGATTTCCAAGGTCAGTTGTCACAAATTATAACTCTCAGCTACTTCTGAACTAACCATGAACACCTAAGGAAGTGCAATTATTCTTATAAAGTGTGAAAGTGTTGTATTTCTTTTTTTAATACATTTTTTATTATTTCCGCTCATACAAACTTAATAGGTAGACCAGTTCCTTCCCTCCCCCCCCCCGAACCCTCTGTTCTCCCTTCCCACCATCCCCATCCCCCAGTGCCTCCCCCCCCCAATTCCCAGAGAGTCCTTTATTGTGTATGCTTAACTCTCCTCTGGGTCCTCCTCTCCAATGACGTACAAGGACCCAGTGGCATTTCCCTGAATCCTTTCTCATGTTCCCCTTAAGCATAGGAACACTACTGTGGCTGTCAATCCCTTTCCTCCAAGGATCTTGGTGCCTTTAGCTGATGCTAGACTTTGTGAGGTCAATAGTGTGTTGGACATTGTGCAGGGCATGCAAAGTCCAATTATGACTGCTTCGGCCCTAACTAGTGTGGAGAATCTTGCAAATCATTGCTCCTCCCATCCTTTTGCTCTTACAAACTTACCGCCCCCTCTTCCGCAAATGTCCCTGAGCTTCAGGATGGGGAGAGATTAGTCAGGCCTAGTTCTATGTGGTTGATATAGAGTCTCTGAAGTTCTGGATTGTGATTTGTTGATTTTTTTTTTCAGTTTTGCTGCTCCAGCAATACCCTTCACTCCTTCCTGATGGGCACTGTATGTCACTCCCTGGTCAGAGACAAAAAGCTGTTAAACTGGAGTCTTGTTATAATAGCACATTCAAGAGTAGATGTAATAAAAGTAGGAAACCTCAGTGAGGGAGGGGTCAATCACCCATTTGCAAAATGATTACTTTTTGTCTGCCAGACTATATGCCCTCCCCTTCTGGTGAGATCATACTCCCTCAGTTGTACATGATCAGGAACGAACGTCTGTGAACTTAACCAGGTGTCACATTACTTACTTGCATTCCTTGATGGAGGCCTATTTTCTCTGCTGTAACATGGTCTCCTCTCTCCTTGTGTCTGGTGTGGCCCTCCAACCCCATCCCTCCTGTTCATAATCCTTGCAATTACTGTATTACATAGGTTTACCTTTGAGTGTCTCAATATGGGCTGGGTGAGTTTGGTACTAGGAGCCACCTATTAGGGAGTACATACGGCGCTTAATTTTCTGGGTTTGGGATACTTCACTTAATTATAATTGTTTCTAATGACATCCATTTCCCAGCAAATTCCAGTAATTCATCATTTTTGATGGCTGAGTAGTACTGCATTGTATAGATGTACCACAGTTTCCTTATCCACTCGTCAACTGTTGGACATTTGGGTTGATTCCATGACTTTGCTATTGTAAACAGTGCTGCTATGAACATAGTCGTGCTTGTGCTATCTAGGTGAACCTCTGCTGCATGGGGGGTTATTCCCAAAAGTGGGATAGCAGGGTCATATGGCATTTCAATCTTGAAAGTGTTGTATTTCTATAAGGTTTGTTTTTCTTGACTTCTAAGAACACAAACACCAAGAGTATTACATATGCAAATAACTGACAAGTTTCTTCCCACTCTATTTTCATCTATCACTTTGGGAAAATTATCCATTTTTTTCTAGATAGGGAATTGTTTGTTCTGTTCTACAGGAAGTGCTTCAAATGGAACCCAGGGCCTTGCACACTCTGGGAAAACATTGTAACTCTGACTTACAGCTCCAAACCTTTCTTATATTTGTTTGACCTCCCAAGTAAATCACAAGACATTAAGTGAAAACAATATGAATGGACTTGAAATTTGTGGTCTCACAATATACACAAATACAATGTGACATGAAAGGGTGACAAATAATCTGACTGTGGTAATCATTAACTGTGCATGTTTATGTCAAATAATTATCTTGTATACCTTAGGTGTGTACAACTTTATTTGTGAATTATACCTCAATAAAACTAGAACAAAAGAGAAAGAAACAATTTGAAATGCACTTGTTCAAGTAATAAATTTCACTTAGATAGAAAAATCCCATTAAATAGAAAGAAGGTGCTCCCTAGAAAACCATAGAATATATCTGAAAAATAAAAAATCAAATATGTTGGCCATTTATATTAGAAATGAAAGCATCCACTTAATCTTTTTCATTTTAGCATCTAAGTCCAGGCTAAGGCTTATTTGGCTGGCTCTCACAAAAAGTAATGAAAGTCAAAACTCTTATTTAGGTTTTAATATATTCAACCTCATTTCAGATTTTCTTTAACAAGCTTAAATATTAAAACAGCTTTTAAAATGAGCATATAAAATAAACAAATCATCTTTATCATGAAGGCACTCTGATTTTACTTCCCTTGAATATTTAAATGATGACCCTTTTAGAATTATCCAAACCCTGTAACTGTCAAAATCTTAACTTTCCACTTTTTAATAAAAATGATTTCCATAAAGATTAGAAATTAATCTAACCTGACTCTCAAACTTAATATAGTTTAGTGCTGGAAGCTATAAAAATTCACCTATCTAGGTTTAATAAAGAAAGTTTTTTCAATTTAAATATACATTGCATTTAATAGGCTTGCATGATAATTTCAACAATGTTCATGGGCTCTTTAAATTGCTTTCCTGCTGTGTCCAGGATACAATCCAATTTCATTTTGGAGCAACTGAGTTAAGAAATGGTTGCAAAATCACAAAAGCAATTTCTGAATGGCACAAAGTGAAATGATTACAAGCCAGCCAATCAGATTGTTTTGATGCTTCGCTTAAAAGAAAAAAAAAAGAATGAATTTGTTTACACTGATGTCAATCTAAACTATGGAAGTAAATAAACATCTTATTTTTGGATGAAATATTAATCTTTTATCCAAATGTTTGCCATTTCTCGGATTGACAGTATTTCTTTCTTCCCTCCTTTTCAACTTTGTAGCCATTCATACATCTGACAGATATTTGGCTGGTATAAACCCCAGTTATCCTTTGTTTTAAATGGTAGACAAATTGTATGAAGAAAGACATAACTCCTGCCTTCCTGAAGTTTGAAATCTGTAGCATAAATTACCTAAAATATATGTAAGTACAGATTTTAGAACGTAATAAACGCAATAAAAATATAAAGTACAATGGGAAAGTCTAAGGTGGCATAATTTAATTTAGAGATGTTAAGACTTTGACCCTTTATGCATTGACATTTAAAATGAAACCTATAGTATGAGTATACACACATATGCACACACATTTCTTTCTCTCTCTCTCTCACGCATACATATATACATGTGAAGGAAATAAATGACTAATATGTGTTTAAAGTAGTATAAAACAGAGACATATAAGTGTACGGCAGAACTGTAGGAGTAGATAGAGTTCAGAGTATTCACTTGCAGAACATGGAAAAAAATTAACCTTGCTGTAGAATTAACTTAGTTTCCAAAAACATCGAAATGTAGTAAAGTGTAACAAAAATCTGCTTTGTATCAAAAAGTTCTTTGCCTACCAGGTTTCATTGGCTAGCTCCAAATTTTTGGTCACACATATGGCCCAGGTGGAACTTAGTGGGCAGCAAAGCAAACTAAAGCAAAGCAAAACATTAGACACTAATGTGACAAAGATATTTATAAGGAAACAGGTGCATAAACAGGGGTGTTATGGAAAGGGAGAGGATAAGAGTGGCTATTGCACATTACATATATATCCGACATTATCAAAGAGCATATTTAATAAGTACAAAAACATTGTTTGAATATCACATAGGGAATGGGATAGAAGGAAGAAGGAGGAGTTTCCAAGATGCCATTGTGGGGGCTACTTTTAGGAGTCCAGGTGAGATGATGACTACAATAGGTAAGAAGACAAAGGACATAGGCAAAATAATGTTCTCAAAATATTTTAGGAAGCAGAAGTATAAGAATTTGAGATTGTTTAGAACGATGAAACAAGACAAAGATGTCCTGAATAATAGCATGGACAAAGATGACATGAACGATGGCATGACCACTATTTTCCTTATGCATACACATGTATATGTGTGCGTGTGTGTGTGTGAGTGTGTGTGTGTGTGTGTACAAGAAGGTACTTGAGTGTGTGTGGAGGGTATCTGAGTGGCCTGTGGAGACCCAAGGGCAACATCAGAAAGCATCCTGGGTTGTTCTGCCTCCTTATTGCTTTCTTCTGAGGTTTCTTAGGCTCTGACTTGCAGAGCCAGAATTGTAGGTTGATGCCATATCCACCCAGGGGATCTGAACTCTGGTTCTTTTGCTTGCAAGGGAAAGGCTTTAACTCCTGGATCATCTCCCTAGCACATGGACCTTTGTTCTTTTTAAAATTTTTTTATGTATTCAATTGTGCATGTGCGTGTGTGTGTGTGTGTGTGTGTGTGTGTGTGTGTGTGTGTGTGTGTAGAACCACGGGCGAATTCGGGAACCACCATGAGCCGCCTCCACCTCCTCCTCCTTTACTCTGCCCCGGGATTCACAGGCTCCGCCCTACCAGGACCACAGGCTGCCCCCGCTTCCGCCAGGCGTCTATACGTGGGGTCTAGGATCCGAACTCAGGACCTTCCTCCTGCAAGGCAGAGGCTTAACTCCTGAGTCACCTCTCCAGCCCCACGTGGACCTTTGTTTAAGAGGTTATGATGATATTAAGAGGTAATTGAAACCAAGAAATGCTGTTCTTGCAGTTTCTCTTCATGTTTCTGATAAATATGGTACCAAACAATCTACAGGAAAAAAGGAGTTTTCTTCTTGATTATGTTCCAGCTTGGAAGGAGAGCCAGGAACCAAGGGTAGTGACCATATCTTTCCACAAGAATTGTGGGTAGTGGTCATGTCATTCCACAGCAATTGTTGAGAGATGGCGAACCTTATCACTTGCTAGTCTGCGAGGCTGCTAAAGTACGCTGAAGTATGTCAAAAGTACTCAGTCAGCTCTCTCCATTTTATCCACGCTACCCAGAGAATAGTCCCACCTACCATGGATTGAGTCCTCCAACGTCAATTACATAATTTACCATAGGCTTACTATTGGCTTCTCTTGACTAACAGTTTTCCCCAGATGTACCCAAAGTCTCAGCCTTTTAGGGTCAAGCTCATGCCTATATTTAACTAGTGTTAGATACAACTGCTGTAAGTTAATAAATAAATAGTCCTAAGGCTGAGGAATTTTTCCATTTAAAGTGCAAACTAAAAAGGAAAATCTAGAAAGGAGAGTAATATTTGTCAAATATATGAATGAGAGCCAAGAGAATGTAACATCATGCCAATGAAAAAGGGTTTTCCATGGATATGGAATATTTGGAAATCCATGTGCTACTGAAGTCAAGTAAAGTGAGGAACAAAAATTGTCCATTATATTTGATAAAATGATGGTCACCATTATCTTAATGATACCACCTTTGATGTAATGATACAGATAGGATTTAAGATGAGACCAGTTTATCCAAAGCCAAATTGAGTAATTTCATGTTGTCCAAAACCAGAATTGCAAATATGAAAAAAACAGAAAATAAAACTGACTCTTGTGGCATTGAATTGTAATTGATGATAACAAATCATAATCATTTTCTTTGGAAAGATAGGTAGATAGATGCTGATACATACATGTAAATTTATGTGCATATTCTTTATCTCTGGTATGTATGAACATGTGGAAATATTAGCATCCCAATAATAATATGAACTAACATATGTGACCTGGATTTGGCTTCTAACTACCACTTCACCAAAAAGTGTCTGGCTTATTGAATAAAAGCACAATTGCAGGGGAAGCTGAGAGAAAAAACAAGGTCAGAGTGGAGAATAGTATTGTGCTAGCAAGTAAGGTCATTTTCAAAGAAGGGTCAAAAGACACATTGAAGGAATGATCACTGGCAACAAAAAAAACCCATAAAACTGGAGTGCCAAAATAAACACAGAGAAAATATGACCCACTAAATAATAGAAATCATTGAATTCGACAGATATAAACAAGTGACTGAATAAATTGAAAGTTTGGGGAGTAATGGAATTTTCACAGCTCCAAATTTTTCCTCACAAATACTTGTTTTTTAATGTAGTACAGTACAGAAGCCTATAGGATATCTATCTTTGAAAGGACCAAAACCACCATCATGAGTAGTAGAGCCAATAATAATATGTGCCTATTGATAGAAAACAATGATAATAATAAAGTGCTAATTTTGTGATGCTCTGGCCAATGATGGGTAATATGAAATTTATTATGAAGAAACATCAAAGAAACTCAAATAGGGGTGGACAACATTCTTGGTTTAGTCACGGGAATTATGGAAAACCAAGGCAGCATTCTAATCTGAAGGAAAGCAGAGAGAAATATCAGCTACAAAGTAATGTTTGATTCTGAAACTGATGTTTTTGTTGCAATGGACACGAGTGGAAGAACTGGAAATTATGAATGGAGTCTGAGCATTGGATAATAGTACTGAATGAATGTTAACTTCTTTTAAAATTAATGAAAAAGAAAAGCCTTTTATCAATGTTAAGGCCATTGACTTTTTTATGTGTATGTTCATATGTGTGTGCAGGTATATAGCCACATACATGCATGCAGAGGCAAGATGAAGAAACAGAAATTCTTTATGTATGTATTGTGTTGCATGCATATGAGCATGTGTGGGAACACACCCATGAAGATTCATGCAGTGGACAGAGGAGGACATCAGTTGTCCTGGACTATCATTCTCTACTTAATTCCCTTAACGCACGGTTTATCACTGAACGTGGAGCTATACAAGCAGCCAGAAAACCTCAGTGGGCCTCCTGCTTCCACTTTCCACATAGCTAGGGATACAGCACTAGTATGACCTTTTTTTTTTTAGCTTGTAACAATGTAAAAATGTATATTTCACAATTTTATGTGTGTGTTTTAAAGTAAATTGCCATGAAAACAATATAGTTTAAACTTGTTTCCTTCATGATTTTTCCATACCTATTTTTCTGTGTTTGACATACTTTCGTAATTTTCTGCAGGGCAAATGAAATGGAAATTGACCTCATTCACCCCAGAAAATCCATCATCCCTTGGTCCCCAACTCACAGATAGGTGCTAGGTATTCCTTTGTGGTACTACACTGACTTCCTGGTATAGTTACACAAATCATGAATGTTAACTTCTTTACTTTGGTAACTGTACTATAATAATTACAGAATAACGTTTTTTTGTCTTTAGGAGATAAGCAATTAAGAACTTGGGGGAAATGGGCCAACAACATACTGATAAATATTTCAGATGAAAATTCTTTATAGTTTTACTGTTAACTAAGCTTGTGATTGCTCTGGTATGAAAATGAAGAGCAAATAGAAAATAAGAAAGTGAAGAAGTTGAGCCATTAAGTCAAGGCAAGGTTCTGAAATAATTAGAGGTATGCTTGATGTTCAAAAGGTAGTTTTTCAAGTGGAAAAGAGAAGATCATATTGAAAAGCCCTTGATAAAAATTTAGAAGGAACTCTGGGAGTTAAACATAAAGGTGAGAGAATGTGGAATAATGGTGTATTCTAGAACTCAGATAGAAGGTGTGGTATTTCATAGGACTTTATCACAATTGTAAAGACAGCATGTGCACAGATACAATGAAATCTTATATTTTATGATGGGAAATTGGGGAATTAATGATGTCATAGTTATAAGACATATAATAATTCTTTTCTGAAAGGATAAATCCAATGAGAATGAATACACAAAAATTGGAATTTTATGAATCAGAGCAATCTCTTAAATTCATAGCTGAGGAGAAGGCTGAGTTCTCAGTAGCACTGGGAGGCTGGGTTTAGATGCTGCAGCCAGAATCACGAACCCATCTAGAGAACTGCGTTTCCAGGTGTATTAAGAGCTCTGTTTGGAGGTGGTCCAAAACGCATCCTGGTCACTTAGCAGGTTCCTTCTCAGAACCCGGGGTGTTCAAGCAGTGGTCAAACCTAGCAGATCCTGTGTCTTTCCAACTCCCCCCAGCGTGCTCCATAACAAGCTCAGAAGGTCATGTCCCGCCAGAAACCGGTGCCTCAGCCTGTCTCCCAGCTAGCAAGTAACCCACCCAAGAGTGAGCTGCCCCTGAAGGCCTCCTCTAGAAACATCCCTGAAATGGAGCAGGCATCAAAGCAGAAAAGTGAAGAATCAAAAAAGAGGCAGTGGACCTTATAGGATGTTGACATCGGCCTCCCTTTGGGGAAAGGCAAGTTTGCAGTATCTACCTGGTGAGAAGCAGAGCATGCTTATTCTGTTGCTGAAGGTGCTGTTCAAAGTGCAGTTTAGAGAAGGCAGGGGTGGGGTGGGGTGGAGGGGGGACCACCAGCTGCGTAGAGAAGTGGAGATATAGTCGCCCTGCAGCATCCCAACATTTTCCGATTGTACGGTTACTTCCATGATGCCACCAGGGTTTACCTAGTTCTGTAGTATGCACCCCTGGGAACAATGTATCTAGAGCTTCAGAAACTCTCCAAGTTTAATAAGCAGTGCACAGCTGCTTATATCACTGAGCTGGCAGATGCTCTATCTTACTGTCACTCAAGGAGAGTCATCCATAGAGACATCAAGCCAGAGAACCTGCTGCTTGGGTCAGTTGGAGAGATGAAGATCACAGGTGGTCTCTGTCCATGAGCAGTCCTACAGGAGAACCACACTCTGTGGCACCCTGGACTATCTGTCCCCTGAGATGATTGAAGGCCAGAAGCATGATGGGAAGGTGGACCTTTGGAGCCTGGGCGTTTTCTGCTACAAGTTCCAGATTGGGATGCCGCCTTTCAAGGTGCACACACACTGGGTGACCTACAAAAGGATCTCACGGGTTAAGTTCATGTTCTCCACCTTTGTGACAGAGGGAGCCAGGGACCTCATTTCAGGACTGTTAAGGCATTATGTGAGCCAGAGGCCAACACAAGGAGAAGTGTTTGAGCACCCCTGGGTCACAGCAAATTCATCCAAACTCTCGAGTTTTCAGAAAAACAAAGAATTGACGAGTGCATCATCTTAGGTGGGAAGAATCACCATCCAGGGTGTGGCGCACCTGCAGCAGCAGCAGCCAGCAAGATTCTAACGGTTTCGGTGCCTCACTGGCAGGCTGTCCAGAACACCACGGTGCATGTGCAGCATTGCCTGACTCCAAGTGCTGCTGCGGTGGTGGCACTGAGGTGGGACACTGTTGGGCCTCCAAGCCTGAGGCCTGCTGGAGATTCCTAAGCCTGGCTGGAGTTTCAGGACCTGTCCTTGAGTTCTAAAACTTATCTCTGACTCCCTCCTCCCCTCTCTGATGTAGTGCTGCTGTAACCTCCCCTCACTGACCTGGACACATCCCTTTGGCTGCCTTTCTCCTTCACCACCCCTCACACCACCTAGCTCTCCTCCTCCCAGCAGGACCCTATATAAACTCAGGTGTTATTCATAAAGTTGAGTTCCTGCTTTGACAGATCTCCTGGCCTGGTGTATTTCTCCCCGGTGGTGAGGGGGGTCCAGGCCGTGACACTCATCGCCTGCCCAGCCCAGAGGGATATTTGGTTGGACCAGAATCCCTCAATCGCACTAGCTGCAGGGCCACCCTACCTCCCTGCAGGGCACTTGCCAGCCATCGCCTGAGCAGTAGCCTTCAAGTGTCCCTGTGTATGTGTGTGTAACTTATTTCCTAAGCCTAAGAAAGCTGTTGAAATGAATATGTAGTTTTCTTTTAAATGTTAAAATAAAGATTTGTAGACATTATCCTTTCATGGCGTCCTGAGGAATACCCCTGCCCATCAGCTTTCATGTTCCTGGTGGGGAGGGTCTCTGATGCTCCGTGACCACTGTGTAGAGAAACGTTGCTCTACCTCTGTCTTGGGACTTGATTGGGAAGAGACCGAGCTGTTTCTGAATGTTAAGGCTCTTACCTAGGAACTATAGCATTTGTGCATATTTGTTAAATATATAAATATATACATTGAAAAAATCATAGCTGAGGGGAATGGCAGAGTGATACAGCTCCTCCATATTATGATACAGCTACTCCATAGTGTCTGAAATCATAATGACTAAGAGACAGGTACAATTCATATATCCACACGTCTATTTGAGAATCTTCACTTTTGTTCACTTTCATGGACAGTTTCAAGATTCGATTGGAATTTTCTGGTGTCACAAATAAAGATGAAAACTATCGAATGGTCTATTGAAAACACTTAACCAATGTGTGAGGTTCTCCCTCAAATTTCCATCCTACTTCTTTTTTACATTTTCCTTGCCAGATATTTGAAAGAAGGAAGAATAATGGAGCACTGCGAAAACAGGTGGGATTATTGGGAATTGGAAGAACCATACAAGTTTAGACTTTGTGGTACTTTTTAAGGAAATTTTGACATGGTTGGGGGTGGTAATTTTCTAGGAAAGGCAAAGAGATGACTAAGACAAAAGAAATGAAACTAATGTCTTACCACTGTCAATGGGTCAAATGATATGTCTATCTCACGACTCTTGAGACTTGTGGGTAAAATCTAATTTTGAAAAAAGGGTCTTTTCAGATGCAGTAAATGAGAAATCTTCAAATGAAAACATCATTCGTTAACCCAATGGGCACTAAATAAAAAAAAGTGTCCTCATTCTGTGTAGAAAATAAACAGAGAAAGGCAGGTAAAAATGGAGGCAGAAATTGGAATCATATTAGTCCCAACCCAAGGAAAACTGAGATACCAGAAGCAAGAGGCAAGAGGAATTTTTCCCATAGAAGCTCCACAGGGAGTACTGTCTTGCTATAACATAGATTTCATTTCTTAATTTCAGATTTCATGGGTAAGAAATAGCTATGTTTTTTTAAAGCCACCCAGTTTGGCATAATTTGTGATGGTGATTCTAAAAATCTATTACACTAACCTCAGGATTTATACATATTATGATTCCATGTCATAAGAAAGATAGCACATGCTTTCTGAATTAGGAGGTCTATTGGCAATGAGTAATATTGATAGACACTACAATTTCCTAGAAATGTAGATACCGATACTGATTTTAGTATCTGAAGTTTTTCAATACTGTACTTAAGAATCTAAATGAATTATTTTCCTTAGGTATCAAAGTTAACAACAGGGCTATTAACTTTGATAGTGCTGGGCTTTGAGTCCACATAGTCTACCTCAAAAATACATATTTCTAACCTCTATGCTGCTGATTTCTGGAATAGTTTTGATATGATCCAGTCATAGTGTGAGCTTATGTACCAAGTCTTATCAGCTCATCGATAAAGATACTTTTGTTTTCAAGCTCAGTATAAATACATAGTCTACTCCTAGATAATTAGTATTTAAGTGGACATAAAAACAGTGAGAAAGCTTTTTCAGAACATACCTTGTAACTTAGTTTCAGTGATGAGAGTGGAGAAAAAGTAACTTCTGCAATACCATACTTCAAATAGACTTCATTAATTTGAATACTATTCTAAGATAATTTTTAATTTTTGACATTTAAGCTGTTTGTTCTACAACACATGCAAATGATATTTTAATAAAGTTATTATACCTTATGAGCCAGTTATTTATTATTGCAATAACATTACATCATTGAATTTGACTACATATTTTTCTTCTCCCAACTTTGTACTCAATTCTGCAGTAAAACCTCTTGTTTCACATAAAGTAATCAACATAAAATAAAGAAGACAGTAGTATGGTACTATCTTAAAATTTTCAAGCTCCTCCCTTTCCACACCCCACTCCACCAGTCGGGACGCGCGCATGGTCCAGCCGGCATCAACCTGCGACCTAGGTAAGCTCCGCCCGTGCCTGCCCACCAGAACCCCAGGTCAGCCCAAAGGGACCCAGCTCCTACCCCGCCATCCAGCCGGAGCTGCAGGCAGGGCCGAGGGACAAGGAGGACCTCCCCCTGCGCCCGGGACCCGCCCCAGCTCCCATCGGGTTAAATAGCTCCACACTGACGCCCCCATCCTCCCTTGCCCACTCCGCTTCCCCAGGAGGGACACGCCCGCAGTCCAGCCGGGGCTCATCTGCGACCTAGGTAAGCTTCGTCCCTACCCACCCCCAGAACCCCAGGCCAAATAATTCAGTTCAGTGAAATTGAAAGATCTTAAGAGTTAAAATGACAATGCCAAAGTCAAAGTGCAAATCCATGAGAAGCAACACTCAAGTAAACAAATTTCTCACTGAAGAAATTAATCCCATAATGTTAGACTCCAACCAGAACAAACCCACGGAAAAAGGCCAAGAAAGCCTGACCCAGGATAACGACTTTCAAAATATGATCATTAACATGTTCAATACTATGAAAGAGGAAATCCGGGAGGAATTACATAATCGAATCAATCGCTTTGAAGAGGAACACAACAGACACTTGGAGGAGTTGAGAAAACCAGTGCAAGAAACAAAAACTGGCATAGAGCAGTTAAAACAGACTCAAGCAGAGTTTAAAACTGAGCTACAAGACAAGTTGTCTTCAACCCAGAACTCCACAGAGAGTCTTATCAACAGAACTAACGAAGCAGAAAACAGAATTTCAGACCTTGAAGATAAAGTGGGAGTACTAACCAGCTCAATGGAAGAGGTTGTTAAAGCCAAAAAGATACTTGAGAGAAATATCCAAGAGATATGGGACACCCTGAGGAAGCCTAACATGCATATTTATGGAATACCAGAGCAAGAATCTCAAAATACCACCCCTGAGGAAATTTCTCAAACGATCATCAAGGAAAACTTTCCTCATCTAAAAAAAGAGAGGCCCATCGATATACAAGAGGCATTCCGCACCCCAAACAGATACGACCAAAACAGAAGCACGCCACGGCAAATAATAGTTAAAACACTCCACATTCAAGATAAAGAACTGGTGCTTAGAGCTTCAAGGGAGAAAAAACAAGTCACTTTTAAAGGTAAACCTATTAAAATAACAAATGACTTCTCAGTCGAAACAGTAAAAGCAAGAAGAGCTTGGAGAGACATACTTCAAGTATCGAATGAGCAAAAATGTCAACCCAGGCTGATTTACCCTGCAAAACTATCAGTCATGATTGAGGGAGAAAGAAAAATCTTCCAGCACAAAGACAACTTGAAGGGATACATGTCCACCAAACCAGGCCTTCAAAAAATGCTAGAAATGATACTCAAGCATGAAGAAAAAAACAGGCATATCCAGGAGAACAGAAGGCAAGTATAACACCATTAAAAGTGAAGCAATATACTTATAAAAACTACTAAACATAATAAATGTCTGGAATTAAAAATAGTTTCTCCATTATAACACTAAAGGTTAATGGAATTAATTCACCGATCCAGAGACACAGATTACAAACTTGGATTAAAAATCACAATCCATCAATCTGCTGCCTGCAGGAAACCCATCTCACCACAAAAGATAGGCACGCTCTAAAAATAAAAGACTCGTCAACAATTCTACAAGCTAATGGAAGCAGAAAACAGGCAGGGGTAGCCATTATGCTATCAGACAAAGTGGATTTCAGGTCAAAGAAAATTATAAGAGACAAGGATGGATACTACATTTTAGTCACAGGTACAATTCACCAGGAAGACTTCACAATACTGAACATATATGCACCCAATACGGGCCCCTCCACATTTATTAAGAAAACCCTACAGCATCTAAAGCAAGAAATCAACCCCTAAACGATAATTCGTGGGGACTTCAACACCACCCTCTCAATATGGGATAGATCAACAGGTCAAAAGCTTAACAGAGACAACTTGGAACTTAAACCCTGAAAGAAATGGACCTTACAACTCTATCGAACTTTTCACCCACGCACCAAAGAATACACATTTTTCTCAGCAGCACACGGAACTTTCTCCAAAATAGATCACATATTGGGCCACAAAACACATCTACACATATACAAAAAAGTTGAAATTCTACCCTGTGCCCTATCAGACCACCACGGCCTGAAGCTGGACATCCACTGAACATCAAACAAGAGAAAATACACTAACTCGTGGAAACTTATCAATATGATGCTGAATGAGAACTGGATTCAGGAAGAAATTAAAAAGGAAATTCAAGATTTCCTGAAAGTGAATGATAACGAAAATACAACTTACCAAAATCTCTGGGACCCAATGAAAGCTGTTCTAAGAGGTAAGTTCATGGCTCTTAATGCCTACATCAAAAAAATGGAAACATCAGAAATAAACAACTTAACAATGCAGCTTAAAGCTTTAGAGAAACTAGAGCAATCTGATCCCAAAAGTAGTAGAAGAGAGGAGATTAGCAAAATAAGGGGAGAAATATCTGAAATCGAGATTAAGAAAACGATAGAAAAAATCAACCAGTCAAAAAGCTGGCTCTTTGAAAAAATCAATAAAATTGATACACCCCTAGCTAAATTAACCAAAAGCAAGAGAGAGAAAACCCAAATTAACAAAATTAGAAATGAACATAGAGTAATCAGTACTGATACCCAAGAAATCCAGAGAAATATAACATCATATTTCAAAAACTTATACTCTGTGAAGTTTGACAACACAAAAGAGATGGATGAATTTCTAAGTAAACACAACCTACGTAAATTGAATCAGGAAGTTGTGAATTATTTAAATATTCCTATAACATATAAGGAAATTGAGGAAGTAATCTCGAATCTTCCCACCCAAAAATGTCCTGGATCAGATGGATTCAGCACAGAGTTCTACCAGACATTTAAGGAGTAAATAATACCAATACTCCTTAAACTGTTCCATCAAATAGCAAAGGAAGGAACACTACCAAATTCCTTCTATGAAGCTAATATCGTTTTAATCCCAAAACCTAAGAAAGATTCACTTAAAAAAGAAAACTATAGGCCGATCTCTCTGATGAACAGAGACGCAAAGATTCTCAACAAAGTCTTAGCAAATCGGATTCAAAAACATATCAAAAATATCATTCACGGGGACCAAGTAGGCTTCATCCCCGGCACACAAGGTTGGTTCAACATACGCAAATCAATAAATGTGATTCATCATGTAAACCAGTCCGAAGTCCAACACCACATGATACTCTCCATAGATGCAGAAAAAGCTTTTGACAAGATCCAACAGCCTTTTATGATCAAAATACTAGAGACAGTAGGAATGGAAGGAACCTTTATCAATATAATAAAAGCTGTATACAACAAGCCCACAGCAAGAATTATGCTCAATGGGGAACAATTGGAAGCATTCCCACTTGGATCAGGAACTAGACAAGGCTGTCCACTCTCACCACTTCTATTCAATATTGTACATTAAGTGTTAGCTGAAGCCATAAGACAAGAAAGGGACATAAGAGGGATTCAAATCAGCAAGGAAGAAGTCACGCTATCCCTATTTGCAGATGACATGATCTTATACCTGAGTGATCCCAAAAACTCCACCAGGAAGCTCCTGGAACTAATTGAGAAGTTCAGCAGGGTGGCAGGATACAAAATAAATGTGCAAAAATAAGAGGCCTCTATACGCCCAGAATGAAAGAAGTGAAAAAGCCTTGAGAGAAACAATCCCATTCACTATAGCCCCTAAAAAAATGAAATACCTTGGTATAAACCTAACCAAGGAGGTAAAAGACCTTTACAATGAAAACTTTAAAACCCTAAAGAAAGAAATAGCAGAACACACCAGAAGGTGGAAAGCCTCCCATGTTCCTGGATTGGCAGAATCAACATCGTAAAAATGACCATCCTACCAAAGGCAATATACAAATTCAATGCTATACCAATTAAAATCCCAAAGCAAGTCTTTAAAGAAGTTGACCAAACAATCTCAAAATTCATATGGAGGCACAAAAGACCCAGAATAGCAAAGACAATCCTGAGTAACAAAAACACTGCTGGAGGTATTACCATACCGAACCTTAGTCTATATTACAAATCCACAGTTATAAAAACAGCTTGGTACTGGCTCCAAAATAGACACACAGATCAATGGATAAGGATTGAAGACCCAGATATAAGACCACAAAATTACAGCCATTTGGTCTTTGACAAAGGGGCCCAAAGAATCCAATGGAAAAAGAACAGCATCTTCAACAAATGGTGCTGGCAAAACTGGATCTCCACATGCAGAAGATTAACGCTGGACCCATACTTGTCACCATGTACAAGACTTAATTCCAAATGGATCAAGGACCTTGATATCAGGCCAGAGACTATAAAAACCATAGTTGAAAGGATAGGGAACTCCCTCGAGCTGATTGGGCTAGGCCAACATTTCCTAAACAGACATCCAATGGCAGAGTCACTGCTACCAACTCTCAACAGTTGGGATCTTGTGAAATTAAAGAGCTTCTGTTCAGATAAAGAGATTGCAACACGAGCTCAAAGTCAACCTACAGAATGGGAGAAAATCTTCACTAACCACATATCTGATAGAGCTCTACTGTCCAGAGTGCACAAAGAACTTAGAAAACTAAACACCAAGGAAACCAATGGCCCAATTAAAAAATGGGCCCTGGAACTTAAAAGAAATTTTACCAGGGATGACATTAAAATGTCTAAGAAATATCTTAAAAAATGCTCCACTTCTTTAGCCATCAGGGAAATGCAAATCAAAACTTCCCTGAGATATCATCTCACCCCGGTTAGTATGGCAAAAATCCACAATACAAACAACAACAAATCCTGGAGAGGATGTGGAGAGAGGGGAACTCTCCTACATTGTTGGTGGGAGTGCAGGCTCATACAGCCACTATGGCGAGCCGTCTGGAGATTCTTAAAGAAATTAAAGATTGAAATGCCATATGACCCTGCGATTCCACTTTTAGGTATAACCCCCCATACAGCAGAGGTTCATCTTGATAGCACAAGCACGACCATGTTTATAGCAGCACTGTTTACAGTAGCAAAGACATGGAATCAAACCTAATGTCCAACAGTTGACGAGTGGATAAGGAAACTGTGGTACATCTAAACAATGGAGTACTACTCAGCCATCAAAAATGATGAATTACTGGAATTTGCCGGGAAATGGATGTCATTATAAACAATTATATTAAGTGAAGAATCCCAGACCCAGAAAATTACGCACTGTATGTACTCTTTAATAGGTGGCTCCTAATAGCAAACCCACCCAGCCCATCTTGAGACACTCATAGGTAAATCTATGTATTACCTACAGTAATTGCAAGGATTATTAACAGGAGGGATGGGGTTGGAGGGCCACACCAGAAACAAGGAGAGAAGTGACCAGTTACAGTAGAGAAAATAGGCCTCCATCAAGGACTGCAAGAAAGTAATGTGACACCTAGTTAAGTTCACAATTCATTCCTGATCATTTACAACTAATGGGTATGAACTCAGCAGAAGGGGAGGGCATATAGTCCAGCAGATTAAAAAGTAACCATTTTGCAAATGGGTGATTGACCCCTCCCATTGCCAAATGCCATATGACCCTGCGATTCCACTTTTGGGTATAAGTATTACATCTACCCTTGAATGTGCTCTTATAATAAGACTCCAGTTTAACAGCTTTCTGTCTCTGGCCAGGGGGTGACATACAGTGCCCATAACGATGGAGTGAAGGGCATTGCAGGAGCAACAAAACTGCAAAAGAAAACCAGCAAACCACTATCCAGAACTTCAGAGACTCTATATCAATCACCTAGAACTAGGCCAGACTAATCTCTCTCCATCCTGAAGCTCAGGGACATTTGCGGAAGACGGGGCGGTAAGATTGTAAGAGCAAAAGGATGGGAGGAGCAATGATATGCAAGATACTCCACACAAGTTAGGGCTGAAGCAATCATAATTGGACATTGCATGCCCGGCGCAATATCCAACACACTATTGCCCTCACAAAGTCTAGCATCTGCTAAAGGCACCAAGATCCTTGGAGGCAAGGGATTGACAGCCACAGTAGTGTTCCTATGCTTAAGGGGAACACAGGAAAGGGTTCAAGGAAAGGCCACTGGGTCCTTATACATCATCGGAGAGGAGGGCCCAGAGGAGAGTCAGGCATGTACAAGAAAGTCCTCTGGGAATTGGGGCGGGAGGCACGGGGGGATGGGGCAGGAGGGGTAGGGGAGGGAGAGTAGGGGGCTCGGGGGGAGGAGGAGGGAGGGAGGGAACTTGTGTACCTATTAAGTTTGTATGAGCTAAAAGAATAATAAAAATGTATTAAAATTTTTTTTCAAGCTCTTTTTCCAAAACTAAAGATCCCTGGTCTGCCTTGATATTTGATTGATCAACATCAAAGCAAGTCCTTTGATTTAGACACCTCCAATTCTATTGGTAGTATCCATATAGGATACTTTTTTTTCCAAAATGTACAATGACCTAAAAGAGTTATAAAGTATTGTAGGTTCAATTCATATTTTAAAAATCTATGTTTAAGATTTTTTACAATGTCTCCCTCAAGCAGAATCACATTTCTCCCAAAATTTCATTCCTTCATGGGATCAAAGTCCTTACATTTCTTAAGTCAAACAAACCAAAGAAACAGTTTGAAATTAGTGCAAAAATTCATTTGTCATGTACATTGATGTGAGAGATGTACTAAACATGTAATCCTGAATATATTGCATTTTTCTTTGAGATTTTATTTTCATTAACAAAATAGGAAGCTATCTCCCATCCTTATTTATAAAGACATTAAAATATGGTATAAACATGTAAAAACATTTAAAAAATTTGGACAACAAAACAGAGTGATACTTATGTATATTAAAATGTAAACTTTCATGATTGATTTTGTGACAGTTAATCTTGACTGACAGCTTGTTGGGATCTAAAAGAATCACCCCAGAAAAATAAACCTATTGGCTTGTCTATGAGGGAGTTTTTAGATTTGGTTAAATGAGGTGGCAAGTGTCTTTCTAAATATCTGTGGTACCATTCCATGGATTAGTGTCCCGGCCTGCATAAAAAAGAAAATGTGAACTGGGCAATGATTCAGTGGGTGATGCCTTTGCCTCACAAGCAAAAGAACTTAAAATCTTATCCCCAGATCCCATGTTAAAAATGCCAGGAAGCCATCTTAGTAGCCTGTAATTCTATCCATGGAAGGTAGCCCGGGATACCACAGAGCAAAAACATGGAAGAGCAACCTAAGATGATTTCTGATGTCATTCTTGGGCCTCCACACTCATGTGCTCTCTTCTATACATGCTCATACATACATGTAAACCTACTCACATGCAAATGCATACACACACACTCACACACACACACACACACACACACACACACACACACACACAGGAGAATGTGAACTGAATATCAGCAATCATGGCTTTGCTTTCTGATTTTTATGCAAAGTGATCATTTCCCACCAAGCTTTCCTCATCATGGTCTACACACTCAAACCATGAACTCTAAATGAAATTTCTTCTTTAAGTTACTTTTGATAAGTTAATAAAATGCTAATAAGACATAAATGGATTTGAATCTTGGATGTGAAACTTGAAGCTGCATGGAGCTGGGAAATTATAACTTAAACTGTTGGTAACTGTTTGCTAAACTGTCTAATAAGATAGTTACATGGGCGAGTTCTTTTAAGCAGATGACTTCCATGAAAGTGTTCAGTGTCCTGGTTGGCAGGTTATTTCACTTACCTATTCTTTCTCTTATTCCTTTTCTATTTCTTTAGTTCTAAGGAAAACATGATATTCCATTTAGAACCAATGGAATCTTGGTCATACATGGGATGGGACTCTTCAAAAAATGCTGAGGACCAAACTCCCAAGGGACTATGTTGAAGTCAATGTGTCAGGCTCCAAAATTTTTCTTAGAAAAATCAATTTGAGCCCAGTGAAAAAAGAGCCTACATTTCAGAAAATTGGGCTTTAATATCTCGAATACAAGTTTTCAAAGTGTTCTCTAAAGTTCAATACCACTTTCACCAGACTAGATGGGCTTTTCTTTCAGTAATGATGAAAGGGACAAATTTTACTACCTTTGACTAGGTGACTTTATGTGTATAGAAAAGTTTTGCCCTTTCCTAGGAGCAGCAGAAAGTTTTACCTGAAAAACCACACATAAAATATCTTTTTCTCCTTTGGTCTATTCCTTCCGATAACTCCATGTATAATATATAGGACCTCCTGACGTATTAGGAGTCAAGGGGCAGGAGTATTATAGGGAAGCTTGGGGAACAAATTTCCTGCTCTAATCTATGGCATTCTTTCCAATATTGAAAGCAGCAGTTCCTAACATTTATAAATATACTTGTGTTAATTTTGATTAGTCTCTGTTTCTCAGCATTATCTACAGTTTCAAACTCTGACAACTGATGCTACTTGTCCAGTAACTTAACAATGATTTTAAACTTGACTTTTAATAATGAAACATTATTAATCCTTGGGTTATTTACTGTAATACAATACATTGGATAATATGGAACATGATCTACCATTCTACTGGAAAGCTAATGTCATGCATCATTAATAAATGCACAGTTACCATTAAGTATGAGGCTTTTAATTAGCCATACGTATTTTTGTCATCATAAATCAAAGTAAGCTGAGTTTTTTTTGTTGCTTCTGTTGACTTGTAAAGTGGAACTCATAGGATATTCATATATACTAAAGCATTAATTTTGCAAACCACTCCAAATGATGTTTGGTATCTCAATGAAATCCAATTTTCTCTGAACTTTCAAACTAAAGCAACATGGTGTTTTTCTTCTTTAAAGTGATGTCTATGGTACCTTCATAACAAGAATATTAATCAAAACCTAGTGTTTCGATGATATAGGACTTTGAAGACTATGGCCTATAGACAATGTACTTGAAATTTAGTAAACATATAAATTCTTGTGCTGGAAAGATGTCTTAGGCATTAAGCCTCTGCCTTGCAACAAAAATTTCTGAGTTCGGATTCCAGATCCCACATAAAAACATTGGACTGAAATGGTAGTGGCCTGTACTTCCACCCTGGAAGGTGGAGCCTGGGAAACTCTAGAGCAAAGCAAAGAGGTAGTAATGCAACCCAGAGTGATTCTGAAGTCACCCTTGGACCTTCACAGGCACACACAATGCCTTCAGATACACACACACACACACACACACACACACACACACACACACACACATACATATATATATGCACCTTTGAGCATAACTCTGATACAAAAATTATGTCACCTTGCAAAAAGCCAAAACCTTTTAACATGTAGCTTAATTATTAATGCACATGGGTAACATGTATTTCATAGTTCTTATTGATTAAAGTAGATGGCATAGCACACATAATAGCCAGTAATGAGTGCCTAAAATAGCATATATGACAAAAAGGAATAAAAGGAAGAGGGTAAGGAGCTGGAGGAGATGAATCAAGAGGGAATGAGACAGAAGAGTAGGCATTTAATATTTCAGTATTTTTTTTCTGAAGCTTCAGGAAGAACTGTTCTGGCATTATACTACTTTAAAGGAGGTCTATTTTAAAGGAGATTCTGTACTCTGTGTGTTAGGTAGAAGCGATTTGGGTATTGGAGACAAAAACAGGAGCATGAGTGTTTTGCTGTTGATGATGGCTATGAGGAAATGTAGTGTCAGAGGGACAGAGTGATGGAGAGTGGAGTGTTGCTATTTTACATTGGAGATTAGAAAAAGCCTCTCTAGCCCATCGAGGAAAGATAGAAAGGGAGTGTTAGGACTTAACAGTTCTTGAGGAGAAAGCAAAAGGAAAAGTAATTTGAAAGGTTCCAAACTGGGAGTCTATGAAATGAAATGGAGTCCAGAGTCTCGGATATGTAGCTGGAGCAGAGTGACAGAGTAGAAGAGAAGGCAGTAGAAATGACGTGAACAAGGGGGTGGAGGTGGTATGTAAGAGGCCAGATAGGGCCCTGTGGACAGTAAGCATGTCAGCATTTCCTTTGTGTGAAAGGTAACAAACTAGTGACATGATATTATCTAGAAAGGACCACTTTTGATGCTGTATTTTAAACAAAATTCTAGGGGGACAAGACAGAAACAGCACACCTAGTTATGAAGCTATTGCAATAATCCATGTGACAGAGAATGGTAGACGGCGAATGGCAAAATAGCAGTGGAAGTTGTGAGAAGAGATCAAATTTTGCTTATATTTGGAGGATTCTGCCTATATTTAAAGTCAGTTTGATTTGCTGACTGGGTGATGTAGATGTGAGAGATAATGATGAGCCTGTGGCTTGGGGGCCTGTGAAAAGTAGAAGAAAAGAATTGCATTTTCTGAAATGGGGATGACTATGGCAGCAGAAGTTATAAAGAGGGTAATAGGCATGTGAGAATCAACTGAGACAATAAGAAGCCTCAGTCAACTGGCATTTAGTGAGTACTCTCTGTGCAAGGAGCCCTGTAACAGGTGCTCTGAGATTTCATAGCAAAGTGCTTTTGTTAGTATTATAAGGGAGTCAAACAACACTGTCTTTAGTTTTAGCCAAGTGCTTGTGCAATTATTTCGGTAATAAGATGCAGTCTTCCTCATGCATGGGGAGTCCACATTCAAAGTTAATAGACATCACTCTTCAGCTTTCCAAAGCCATATTCATTATCTCTGAACTTCAGCTTTAACCAAATCAAATGAAACTCGTACAAGTTGAGGGGCTGCAACTTTGCTATTTGCTTACTCACAGTGATGCCTTACCACCGCTCCAGTAACTGCCTTAATTGCTTTCTGGAAATAATCCTACCCCATCTGGTGGGATGTTTCTGAAGCATTAAGTGCTCCAGGAAAAAGAGCTTCTGTGTTTTACAGTAAGCACAAGGCCGTCTGGAGCCTCACTGGCTGTTTTGTACTTCAGTTTGTTCTGCTTTCTGAAGAGTTGAATAGGAGGCTATTGTGTCATTTAAATCTAAAGGAAGCATTTGCACACTCACGATGTTATCTGATGTCCTAATTTGTGTAAACATTGATCTGCTTCGAGCAGAAAAGAAATCTCCACTCTGACAGTGAAGACTGAGCTCAGATTAATAGTCAGAAGAAAGGACTGAAGTAGCAGGAAGGGTAGCTCCCCCCCCATCGTTTTAGGATGTTTTATCAGATTTTTCTCTCCAGATTTATTTCTGCTCCAAAGAAGAATATTCTGTTTGAGCTAAATCCAATTTGTAACTAAAAAATACATACCCATATTGATTTCACTCTAGTTTAAAATGGTATTTTTTCAGTGTAAAAATTTAATCAATACAATCTTATGAGTTGGACTGGTAATGGTAAACATACTAACAGATATTTCATTTCATGGGGCCAAAGCTCTGGAAATTGATACTACTGAAAAGGATTACTCATTCACCATTGGGTATAACTTTGTTTACACAACCATGATATAGGTGTAAAGCAGAAATACAATTATGCTGTGGCCAACACACAAGGGATTTTTGAACAGTAGAACTTGCCTTCCCAATTCCCCTTAAGGGCCATAGATTGTACATGTTGGGCAGATCAAATAAGGATATTGTGGAAAATTGTTTACAATAAATGAAAGAAAGTTTAATCTTATAGGATGGAAAGTGAGATTGACATAGTATTTGAAGAAATAAAAGTCTCTAAGATCAACTCTTCACAAAGGAAGCTTTTGGAAGAGACAGATTTGAAGATTCTAAACAGGGCTGCTCTTTTCTGCTCATTTCTCTCACATGTATCTGAAGCATTTGGTTTTGAGTAAGGCATGTTACAAGTGATATTGTAAGAGGGTAGTTGCCAGAGGTTCAAATCGCAGCCAACAAGTCTTTTAACAGGCTTAATCAATGTGGTGATATCAGAGAAATGACAGTTCATCATTTCTAGTGGATGTAGAGTAGGGAATCAAATAAATCAAAAGTTATAACCTAGTCCTGCCTCTACCTTGTTCTCATGTAACCCTTGGTTACCCTCACAGGAGGAAGCATATTGGGAACTTACTGTTCAGAGACACATGCAGGCTTGAGATTCAAAGAAATAACTCAGAATACTGAAAAAAGCAGTATTAACCCTAAGGATTATGACCCTTGAATATAAATTTAATGTCTAGAGTCAAGGCAGCTTGAAGGTAAGGGAAATGTATGGTTGCTTCTATAAATATAGAGTCACAATAGCAGGTAGGTATAAGAATTCATTGACTTTTATAAAACTCAGAATGAGACTAGGACAGTCTAGGTGATAAGAACACTGTAGGCCATCAGAAGATCATCGTTATTATTTCCTATAATAAATTTGAAGGTAAGTATTTTTTCATAAGAACTCAAAGTGCTTTTTAATTCATTAACTCAAGTGTACTAAGGAACAAAATAACTTCAGAAAATAGGAAGAAAATACATAACTATTTTTACTTGAAAATTGAGAATCTGATGTCCAGAATAATTTTTCTGAAAATCATATAGACTCTGGTTATATTACTTTAAAAGCCATATAAAATTGACAATATATGTCACCTAAGTATTTTTGGATTCTGTTTAATGTATAACAACAGGATATAATACTTCAGAAATGAATGGGCAAAAGACTGTCTTTTATGAAATATAAAGTAATACAATTTAGAGAGTACACATTCACTCATTACCTATGAGGTTAGGAAGGTACTATATGAAGAACATGTGTTTCAAATATCCAAAACTCATTTTCCTTAGCACCTATTTTATAGAAATTAAGTATAATAATATAGGAAAGCTTTGAGCTCTCTCAGTGTCTAAATTTGACAGACTTTGTAAAGTCTGCAGATTAAGTAAGTACTGCATTATTTCCTAATAAGTATGTGAAATAAATTTTTAACAAGGAGTACATCTTGATAGGTCTTTACTCAGTAAGTGTAATCAGCCAGATTTACATAGAACAGTAGCATGGATAAGAGATGATGCCCTCTCTACACAAGATCTCTGCTGCCAGCGAGACACAGGTACTTGTGAGAGAACTTTTAGAAATTTGCTTCCTAAATTTTGAGGATTATATTCATTTTCAAATATTTATATTGTTTATAATTTCTCAAATAATACATTAAATTACAACTTTTATGTGTAATAATATCATTTAATTCCTAAGAGGCACATAGATTGTTTATTTCTGCACTAAGGAAGAGGGAAAAAAAAGTCAAAGAAGTAAGTTATCAATGACTGAGATTATAGGATTTGTCAGTAGCTCAGCTGGAAATACGTCTAGGACTCCTGACGACATTTTGGAGTGCTTCTAATTTAGCAGTTGCTCTGAAAGGACACTTGTACTAGTTAGTGTAGGTTACATGATTAGATAAAAATGACCTTCTAATGGGAGTGGCTGTCTGCAGCAGACGTTTCTTTCTTTTTTAGCAACACGCCTACTGTGTTTCTAAAGGATAAGCTCTGAACAAAATTTAGGATTTTACCATGAGACTTTTAGGGTCTTCAAAGGTAGGTTAAACAAACATGGAACATTCTGTAATGTTCTTAAAATCTTCCACTTAGAAATGCTGCACATAGAGCTTGGAGGATGGCTCAGTGGATAATAGCACTTGTTCTGCAAGCATGAGAGCATGGTTTCAAATCTGAATAGTCATATAAAAGAGGCCAGACATGACCATGTCTGTCTATAGCCCTATTGCTGGATATAGGGAGATGAGACAGGAGGATCACTGGGACTTGCTGGCTGCCATCCTAGTTCCAGGATCAATAGACACCCTGTCTCAAAGAAATAGGGTGTCAGGACATATTCTCCTTTAGAGAAGGGCCTGATGCCCTTCTCTAGCCTCTGTACCTGAGTACCCCCCACATGAAATGTTATGTATACTGTCTGCTCATACTTAATAGGTAAATACAAGCCATATAGTTATGATGAAATGAAAAGGAGTATTATATTCCCGAAGTGAAAAGAATTAGAATCTTGGTACATGTATACCATAACACCCTCTATTCAAATGAAATCATAGTCAGAATTATACTTTATAAACTGAGTGGGGTTGCCAAGATCCAAGACTGCTCAACTTGCCTTTTTCTTCCTTGGAAATACCTCAGGTACCTCTAGGAAACCTCAGAATTCAGTGTGCACAATTTAACATCATTTTTCTTCAATATACACACAAAACAGGCATACATAATAAGAGTATTAAATATTATGGATAAGGAGACTAATAATCACTTTCAGGATCAAGAAATAAAATAAGAGCTAAAATAGGAATACATCACAAAAGGATCTATTCTTTGACTCTTGTTCTACTGACCACTGTGATATACAAAATCCTCAAGAATATTGTGGGCTGGAGAGGTGGCTCAGGGGTTAAGCCTCCGCTTTGCAGTTGGAGGGTCCTGAGTTCGGATCCCAGATCCCGTGTATAGACACCAGGCGGAAGAGGGGGCGGCTTGCGTTTCCGGTCCTGGTAGGGCGGAGCCTGTGAATCCCGGGGCAGAAGGAGGTAGAGGCGTCCATGGTGGTTCGCGAATTCGTCCGTAGTTCTACACATACACAGACACAGACACACACACACACACACACACACAGACACACACACGTGCACATACACACGCATATGCACACAGTTGAATAAATAATAATAATAAAAAAAGCTTTAAAAAAAAGAATATTGTGACTTTTCATGCCACAATGTATTAGACGCACATAATGTTACCTATAGTGAATACTAAGTCTCAAGTGCAGTGTGGTTGAGAAATTAATTTCTAAAGGAGGTATACATTTTTAGATTCAGTTTGAACTCTATAGCTGCCTCTTATCTTAAGCAACTTGACTTGCATGCAAGAGTAAATGTTTTAATATAATGTTCTTCTAAGTTTTCATCTTTGCTGAATATTAAAATATGATTGTTCAGAAAATAAAATACTGCTCTTGGATTATGGTTGGAAAAAAATTTGTTCCTGTGGATATAACAAAGGTCATTCAGTGTCACTGGCTCCTGTGAAGAACATTTTCAATTAAGACATAAAAATAAAATATAAAAATACATGTTTTGTTCAGAGAAGCTTTTTAAGGCATGGAATAAAAAATGTTAGAGCAGTGATCTAGCTCTCTGTCTCTCTGTCTCTCTGTTTCTGTCTCTCTGTTTCTGTCTCTCTCGCTTTGTGGAAAATCAAAGTATATGTATTTTCCTCCCTTCCTGATAAACACCCCAGACTGACAATCTAAAGAAGTGCTGCAAATACCCATTCTTACTGAAAGTAGGAGTCTGTTACAGCCTTCAAGTAAGTTGAATAGTATGGAAAGGCTGCAATCTATTGTTTAGATATTATTATGTATTAAGTAGTGGTAGTGATATTCTTCCTTATAATTAAACCCTGAAGTCTTCCACTTCCAACAATGTTACTCATCCCAACTGTGATTTTTATCAATTATGATAATTCTTCTACCTACAAAATTTGAAAAATGGAAGATACTCGTTCTTATTTTATGCATTTGATTTGAAATGACAAGTGAACACATAACTATACATAGACTAATATATTTTTTAAACATATCAGTTTGGGGAAGTGGAGGGGAGATGAAGACCTGCTAACCTGAAGGCCCTTGCTTTTTTTCTATATTTCCTTCCATATATCCACCCATCCACTCCTCTATCTACTCACATATCTATACATATTTACCTATTGCTCACTGTCTGTTGTCAAAGCATAGTCCAATATCAATTTCATGTTTATATAGATAAGATTTTTTGAAGTATAACCTTCTATCTTGGAGGTTAGTAAATCAATTTACCAGACCTACAAATCTATTTTACTCCCATTGCAGGAGAGAAAACAAAATCTACATTCCAACTTATGGAGTGAATATTACCTGTCTTCTATAATCCTGTGAAGGCCGTAGCTCAAAGTTCCCCTTTGGTGTTGAGTAAAAGGAAGTATTTGAAATAAGTTGCTATAGAAAGATGCTGCCTGCTGAGATGATCAACAATTGACTCTTGTGTAGAATCTGACACTTTGCAAAATATTTTCTGATCTATTTCCATAATGACTACAGTCATGTGTATCACCTTCAACTTTTCCTACTGTGTAAACTCAAGGAAATATGAGGAGAAAATGGAAATGGCCAGGGTAAGAAACAAACTCAGTGAAATTCAGGTTCTATTACAGAAAAAAATCATGAAAACAATCACATCCTTGAAAATTCAAACGAAGAATGAAGAATCATTGGAAAAAAGGAGACTCAATTATGTAATATGGGTCAGGTGGTCATATAATGAGGGTCAAAAGATTATAAAGCCTTTAATTCTTCAATTATTCCTGTAACTTATAGATATGCCTCTCTCATCTTCTATTTCATTTCCACTGGACAATATCATGGAAACTTGCTCTGCTGTTTTTCTTACAACTAGAAATAGTTGGAACTTACATGTTTTCAAACCTTTAAGGCAGCATGTTTTCTTTTTTGAAAAAAGCCTTATTCTGGTTTTAAAAATATTTTACTTATTTATTTGAGGAAGAGAGAGAGAGAAAGAGAGAGAGAGAGAGAGAGAGAGAGAGAGAGAGAGAGAGAGAGAGAGAGAGAGAGAGAGAGAGAGAATGTATACCATTATACACAGTAGAGGTCAGAGGAAACCTTTCAGAAGTCAGCTCTCTAGATGAGGTAAGTTTTCCTTGATGATAATTTGAAAAATTTCCTCAGGTGTGGTATTTTTGGGAATAACCCCCCAAACAGCAAAAATTCACCTCAATAGCACAAGCATGACCATGTTCATAGCAGCACTGTTTACAATAGCAAAGTCATGGAATCAACCCAAATGTCCAACAGTTGACGAATGGATAAGGAAAATGTGGTACATTTATACAATGAAGTACTACTCAGCCATCCAAAATGATGAATTAATGCAATTTGCTGGGAAATTGATGGGATTAGAAACAATTATATCAACTGAAGTCCCAGACACAGAAAATTGAGCACCGTATGTGCTCCCTAATAGGTGGGTCCTAGTACCAAACCCACTTAGAGACACATTCAATGATAAATCTCTGTAATACCTACAGTAATTGCAAAGATTATAAACAGGAGGGAGGAGGAAGGAGGGCCCCAACAGAAACAAGGAGAGAGAGATCATGTTACAGCAGAGAAAATAGGCCACCATCAAGGATTGCAAGTAAGTAATGAGACATCTGGTTAAGTTCACAGACTTTCCTTCCTGATCATTTGCAATGGATGGGGTATGATCTCACCAGAAGGGAAGGGCATATAGTCTGGCAGATAGAAAGTAACTATTTTGCAAATGGGAGACTGACCCCCTCCCACCACGGTCTACTACTTTTATTCAATCTACCTTTGAATATACTCTTATAATAAGACTGTAATTTAACAGCTTTTTATCTCTGGCCAGGGGGTGACATCCAATACCCATAAGGATGGAGCCAAGGGAATTGCAGGAGCAGCAAAACTGAAAAAAAAATCAACAAACTGTAATTCACAACATCAGAGACTCTGTATCAACCACCTGGAACCAGGCCAGCCTAATCTCTCCCCATCCTGAAGATCAGAGAAATTTGTAGAAGAGGGGGCAGTAAGATTGGAAGAGCACAAGGATGGAAAGGAGTAATGATATGCAAGATACTTCACATAAGTTAGGGCTGAAGCAATCATAATAGGACTTTGCATGACCTGCACAATGACCAACACATTATTGACCCCTCAAAGTCTAGCATGGACTAAAGGCACTAGGATCCTTGGAGGCTAGGGATTAACATCCACAATAGTGTTCCTATACTTATGGGGAACACAAGAAAGAGATCTAGGAAATGCCACTGAGTCCTTACACCTCATCAGAGAGGAGGGCCCAGAGGAGAGTTTGACATACACATTAAAGGATGCTCCAGGGATGGGGGAAGGAGGAGGCATTGGGAGATAGGGACGGAGGGGAGGAAGGAAGGGGAAAAGGGGGAAGGGAGCTAGGGTGTCCAGGGAGGGGTGGAGGGAAGGAGGGGACCGGTGTACCTGCTAAGTTTGTATGAGCGGAAATAAATAAATTAATTAATTAAAAATAAAAAGAAGTCAGCTCTCCTCTCATCATGGGGTCTTCTTGGGACTAAACTCAGGTATTTAGGTTTGTGACCAAGGTGTCTTATCTGACAAACTATCTTCTCATAGCATTCACTGTTATTTATTTTAAACAATTACTAACCCATATTGATTGCACAAATCAGTTAGCTGCGATATTCTATAAATTCATTCATTGTTTTCAACCTCCTTAATTCTATCTTTTACCATTCTCTTCTCTCTCCTCCCTCTAAAAAAAGTGTATTATATTTGGAGCGGGAGAGGTGGCTCAGGGGTTAAGCCTCTGCCTTGCAGGCACAAGGTCCTGAGTTCAGATCCTAGACCCCACGTATAGACGGCAGGGCGGAAGCGGGGCAGGCGGCCTGCGTTTCTGGTCCTGGTATGGCAGAGTCTGTGAGTCCTGGGGCAGAGTAAACATGGAGGAGGTGGAGGTGGTTCATGGTAGTTCCCGAATTCGCCCGTGGTTCTACACACACATACACACACACAGACACACATTCATATACACACACATGCACAATTGAATAAATAATAAAAAAATTAAAAAAGAAAGTATATTATTTTTGATCCTGGTATTGTCCTCAGAACTGGACAAATGTATATTCTTTGATCCCAATTTAAGTGGCTTCATTTGGCCTTTCTGAAGCCATACTCCTCCCTTGAGTTGAGAAGTTCACTGTGTCAATAGTACATGCCTACCTGGAGTTGGCACACTGACCCCAATTAATTACTGACCCCTCCCTAGGCAACTTCATGCTCAGAATTTTCTATATATATGACCCTGAGACTCATGTGGTGCTGTGGCATGTCTACACTGTGTTGTGTGTGTGTGTGTGTGTGTGTGTGTGTGTGTGTGTATTTTTTTGTATATGTATATGTATATGTATATGTATATGTATATATATGTTATATGTATATGTATATGTATATGTATATGTATATGTATATGTATATGTATATGTATATGTATGCTTGTAGACTTAAAGGATCACCAAAGTAAAATTATTTTCTAGGGTTGGGGACATGGTCTGTGGATGCAACTTGGCTGAAGTGGCAAAGTTAATATTTATTTAACATTTTCATGATGTGGAATAAAATAGTATTGGGAAAAGAAGGTGGTCATAATCATTATCCATTTTAATCCCCATGTCATGATTTGAAATGTAAGTTATTTTTCACAGGCTCATGTGTTTGAATCTTCAGTTGTTTGGGAAGGCCATGCCACCTTTAGGTGGTAAGAGTATTGCTGAAGGAAGGCAGTCACAGGTTGTGGGCCTTGAGGTTGGTAAGTCCCACCTTGCTTTACTTAGTGAATCTCCTCTTTCAGCTTGCAACTTGCATGATGTCTGCAGTGATTTAAGTCTTCTCCAATTTCTGCTGCCTGCCGTGCCTTTTCTGCCATGAAGGGCTGTATCTCCCCTTTGGAACAGTAAGCAGAATAAATCTCCCTTTCTTCCATTCAGTAGCTTAACTTTGTGTGTCGTCTCATAGCAACAGAGAAAGAATAACCAGTATAACATGTTCCAGATTTTGCAAATGCTAGAGATATTCCAGTGTACCTCTACTCTAAATGAAAAGAGTGCATAACTAGGCCAAATCTTTTCTTGATAGCCAGTATATGGAATCTCAAAGTAATCATAATATCATCTATGGCATATACCATACATAATTACACTTAAGAAGTTAATATTTCCATTTCCCAAGAAGCTCCATGCTATGCTTGCTGGGTCATAAGAGCAAACTCCTTCTACTTCTAGATCATCATATAAAATGAGTCTAAATTTAAAAAGAATGGATTTCCATGGGATGACATTTGGGAGGAAGATGAGCTACAGATTATTCAAGCTAAAAGAGAAGTTACCTAGACAGAATTTTAGAGAATCATAACAATAAACTAGATAGAAGAGCAAATGGTAAAACACTAGGAGGAATTGATCATTTCTGAAAGTGGAGAGGATTTGGTTGAAGATACAAATATAGAAGGTAGATAAATACCATAAATAAAGAAGTTGAAAGGAAGGAAACAAGAGGCAGGAGATGACTGAAGCCACATGGTTCAGGATCTAAATCTATAAAATCTGAGCAAAGAGTAGGTAATTTGTGTGTCTTGGTTACTTAATGTATTAGGTAAAATAACTCTATCTAAGAAGTTATGTTAAGGGCATTTTTTTTTCAAGAGCAAAAGCGGTCTTGGCTAGAAAAAGCCCAATAATTAATATCAGGCTGCATGCTAGAAACTATCCATGATTGTACCTAAAATTTATCCTCTCAATAGCATTCTTAGTCTTTGTCTCGTCCACAGGAAGAAGGAGTAAATGGATCTTAAGGTAATACAAAGATTGATGCTTTCTAATTTTTAAAGTGAAGCTTCAGGAATAGGACAGGCAAAACATCCTAGATAATGTTGGTTGAGGCAGCTTTTAGTGCATAGATCTGTGGTATTTTTGTGTAAGAAATATTTGGTTCTAAACCTTGAAGTGAAAAGATGTTGAATCAATTCACTCATACATGAGCTTAGCTATTAATCTGAAGAGGTAGAAGTATGCTAGTTTATAGGACTCAACGTTTATTCTAGGTACTTTTTGATTGGGCGTTTTTGAGCAAATCACTTATCTTGACTGGGCCTTGATTTTCATATTATCAAATGACAATATTTTCTTGTAGACTGGTTGCAAAGATTGGAGAGAGCTTTGAAAATTACAATGCCATGCAAAAGAAAGGCTGAAACACTTTTTGAAACCATTTCTAGGAAGTAAAGTATGAAAATAATGATGCAAAAGTTTCATAAATGGTTTTGCTTATGCTTATTCTTCTCATTTTCTTTTTCATCAGTGACAAATACACAGCTACCTGATGACTTTTGGCCACAGGTGACATAGAGTGTGTATGAATTCTGTATTAAATAGTAAGCATTTTGTTTATATATAATCTCAAAATACATTAGTATTAGTATTAGTATACTCTTTTAGGGAGGTGACACAAAAAATTCCATTTAACTGACTTTGGTAGGTGGTGTAAGTAAACCATGTTTATGGAAACTATATAAAGTACACTTTAATCCTTATCACCATTATAAAAAAGAATAAAAAATGACTTTTCTACAATTTCCTAGACATTGGTTATCTATGTATTGTTCAGTTGGTATCACCAGCTCTGTGATTTCACTGTGTCTCTGGATGATTGAAATGACCACATATTTATTCTGCTTGATTATACAACTGATGATTAATATGGGCAATGACCCCAACTCATCCACAAAATGATCAGTTTCAAGCAATGTCTTGATTTCTTATATTAAGGAGATGGTGAACACCTGTTTTCTGTATTCAAAGACAAAAGTCAATACCTTTAAATTAAAATATGTAAAATACTGATTATATAAAGTTACAAGAGTGGAAGTAGATCCTCACCATATTATTTCTGTATTACCTGTGTTATAATAATCTGAACTGTACATTAAACATGATGATACCTGATCCTAATTCCAGACTTTCTGTATTGGAATCTCTGAGTAAGGATGGAGAGAGAAATCTGCATGTTCAATAAGAACTCCTGCTCTTTCTGATACATACTCAAATTCAAGAGACACTGTTGCCAACTCTATCCTCCTGTAGAGTTTTAAGAAAAAACTCAACAAATATAAAAATTCTTATTCTAATAAGTATGTTTTAATAGAAATTGAACACATGGTCTCTATGGAGTGGATTGTACTAAAGCCGAAGTTCTAAGATGCCAGGAAACAGGTTTGAAGTTTTCACAGTTGTGTCTGTGGCATCTAAGTTCATTGCCTGGCATATAACATTTAGTAGATATCTGTAGGATGGATCAGTGGAAAGCCTTACATCAACAATTGACTTCCTGGGCATGTATACAAGAGAACTATTCAAAAGGGAGGGAGGGAGGGAGAGAGCGAGAGAGAGAGAGAGAAAAGAAAGAAAAGAAAAGAAAGAAAGAAAAGAAAAGAAAGAATGACAGACAGACAGAAAGAAAGAAAGAAAGAAAGAAAAAGAAAAAAGAAAGAAAAAGAAAACCATGTATGGTATTTGTATCTGAAGGGGAGAGCTCTTACAAGGTGATAATATGATGAGGGTAAATCCCCACTTTTTGATACTTTTTGCTAAGAGAAGCAACTAACAAGGATGAGCAGTGTTCAGAAAGATAATAAATCATGAGAAGGTACTTGAAAATATGAAATAAATCATGAGAAGGTACTTGAAAATATGAAATTTCACTGGTAATATGATCCTTATTCTTAAGTTACCATAAATTTTAGATTTATTTTTGGTAGTGTCAATTTTTGGTGTTGCTGTTACTAATACTGTTGACTTGGTTTCTTCTTTATAGCAAAGATTAAGGTGTCTGAAACCTTGCCATATGCCATTAAAGGTGTTTTAATAGGTATCACTGAATCAGAACAGCAAAAAGATACTGATGGATTTCTAATCATCTTTCCTCAATATTCACAA
The DNA here is from genome assembly GCA_023101885.1 of Typhlomys cinereus. Classification (NCBI taxonomy): domain Eukaryota; kingdom Metazoa; phylum Chordata; class Mammalia; order Rodentia; family Platacanthomyidae; genus Typhlomys; species Typhlomys cinereus. The sequence continues at coordinate 6,777,326 of JALPQD010000058.1, forward strand.
CTGACTAGATTTAGCAGTGGCAAGTATAAAGGAAAATGATATATGTGCAATAAAGCTAGATTTTTCCGGAGGTTTATGTTTGAGGTAACTTGAGCTAAAGCCAAGGGGAATAGAGAATTGACTAGCTATAACAGAGAGGAAAGGGGGCAGGGAAGAAGTAATATTTCTGATCCTCCTGCCAGTAATATCAAGCAGCAAATGATCAAGTAAAGGTTGGCAGGCTACCCTCTGCCTTGTAGGTTGCCTCATTGTAACTCTAATACATTTGACATATCCTATCTCTCAAATCAATGAATGACTGCATTAGGCCCTTCTGTTACAGCTTGGACTAGTTCCAACAACCTGGGGTTTCCATCCTGCTGCCCTATGATTTTACTTTAAATCCTGTGGGACTTAAATTAAGCTTTTCTTCCTGTTATGATGATGATGATGTTTCTTATTTTTCCCAGAAAGGAAACTAGTTCATCAGGTTGTTTTAGTGCTGATCTCTTTATAAGACTGTAATAATGATTCCTGGATGAACAAGTTAATCAAAAGAACAACAATAATAGCAATAGAAATGGCTCTTTATAACTTCACTGAAAGAGGGAAGGGATGCTTTGGAAATTGAGAAAGGATTAAATTATCAAAGGGAAAAATTCTTGGACGCCATTCTTAATCATAACGGTCCTGAAGAATTTCCCCACCACCGATGTGTTATTACAAGAAAGCTAAAACTTTAAGTAAAAAATACAAACCTAGAGTTATGAAGTCATAGAGCACTGGAATCAGTAATATCCAAACTTTACACAGTAGAATTACTCTTACTTTTGGAATTCTGTGATTTTCATGTCCTCACATCACTTTCCCGCTAATTTGGAGAGATACTGTCAGGTTTTCATGTTGCTTTGGCTAAAATAAAGATTTTTGGAATATACTGCATTATATACTGGAATATAAACACTATTCTGGTTTACCATACTCCAAATTCTTGTTTATGTGTGGCTTGCTTTCTAGATTTTCTATGTTATATCATGATATGGCATTTTAGGCTTCAATACCAGCTTCTTTTATTAACTTAAACTTTACAACACATTTTCTGTTAGGAAAGACTTATCTCATTATATATGTTATATATTTTTTCTTTTCACTTCTGTAATTTTTATATGTTCTAATCTTGTGCCCTTTTGCTTTCGTAAGTATGATTTGCCTCATTTGAATTTCTGTCTCCCTCTGTAATCCTGTTGGTACCACCCTTTTTCTAGCCTTGAGCTAATTCTTTACCCTACTTACATGGGACAGATAACTATTTTAATTTCTTTCTTGGATTTCTATGTTATATATTTGCTCCTTGATTTTATTTTTTTACATTAACTATATTCTATCATAAGTAACCAAAATGTATTCACAGTGTAAAAATGTGGCTAAAACAATAATACACTGTCAGCAGCCAATCAGTGATCATTTTCCAAAAAATAATCATTAATATCCATTTGTTACTCTTCTTAGACATATTTCTGTAATTTATATATATTTTTTGTTTATTTCTGCTCATACAAACTTAATAGGTACACCGGTCCCCTCCCTCCCTCCACCCCTCCCTGGACCCCCTTACTCCCTCCCTCCCTTTTTCCCTTCCTTTCCCCCCTCCCTCCCTATCTCCCAGTGCCTCCTCCCCCTATCCCTGGATCTGTAATTTATATTAATGTACGTGTTTAGAGATAGAAAACTGGACTTTGGACATATTTTGGACTCAGTATTACATGTCTTTTTCTAGAACTGGAAAAATCTTCAAAATATATAGGTAACTGCATATAGGACTGAATTATTCTTTTAAACTCTTATATAGGGATAGCATGATGTTCTATCATTTTTAAGTTTTTAAGAACTTGAAGTTTGAATTTTGGTAGATACTGATGATACAGTATACCACTTGATATGACTATGACCAGAGTAAGAGAACACCTGTTATTCCATTCTCTTGATCAGTATGAAGAGTAAAAAGAAAAAAAAAAAACTCCCTTTAAATAGTATTCTCTCAATAGTCAGTGAATGGAGCATCATTTCCTATTATCTTCCTACAGAGTATCAACATAGGATTGAAATAACATAAGGTATAATGTTGAGAGGTTTGATTTACACCAGATACTTGTGTACAGAACAAATAATACAAAAGATTTGAACCCACTTGTAATAACGATAGTCAGTCAGTACATTTGCATTAAAAAGACCCATTGGATTGTTCCTGAGCTTAAATTATTCTCTGTCCCAATAAAACTATCCCTTGGAGACAAACCTGATTTCTTGCTACTTTACTTCTTTAAATTATATTTTTCTAGGGGCAGGAGAAGACCTGGTCACCATGCTCTATCTTTTGAATTACTGAGGGATTATCACCATGTCTCTTTTGAACCCTCTTTTCCGAGAATGAATAAGGGTCTTAACCCATCTTCAAGAATCTTTATGTCAAAGATTTTAAATCATTCTGCTTTCTCACTTCATAATTCTCTGGGTTCATAATAAAAAACAATATAAAAGCAAAAACTATTTCTCAATTTATCAAAATCCACTTCTGATATTTTGACCTTTTCTTTTTCTATTCTTTATAAACGTTATTATGATATTAGATATATTTTGAAACTTAATTTGGGGGTTCTTATATTTTAAGAATGTTCTAATAGAAATTAAAATTATGCCATATACTTAACATTACATAAACACATATTTCAAAATACTGCCTAATTTACCTTTCCATTCTGATATTGTTGTACACATAAGTTGGGGCTATTCAGAATTATTACTGTGACTAGCCAAACTGCCAAATTGTGGTCTGGAAACATAATACATTTGTGTGTCTGTTGTGTGGCACTTTTTCCTCTGAGCAGCTGTCTTTATCATTGCCAGTCTCAGCCAGTAGAGATCCCTGAAGCTCTGGGAGGCTCCTAAAACTTTCAAGGTCTGGAGGTGAGGGTTTCCCTCAAGCATAAAAAGTAAGGGCTCCAGGCTATGCCACTGAGTCCTTACCCCTCACTAGAGTGGAGGACTCAGAGGGAAGTTTTGGAGGTTTGGCATTCACACAAAAGAATGCTCCAGGGAATGGAAGGAAGAAAGGGGGAAGTACTAGGAGAGGGAGAGGGAGAGAGGGAGGTGAAAGGAAAAGGGAAAGGGGGAAAATGCAAGGGGGGATGACTGGGGAGGGGAGGAGGAGGTAGAGGACTGGGGTACCTATTGAGCTTGTATGATTAGGAAATAAAATGTAGGAGAAAAAAAAAGTAAAGGCAGGCTCCTGCCAGCCAAGCAGGTAGAAGGGAGAACTGCTAGGTAAGTAGAGGCAGTCTGAAGGAGACTCTCATATGGTGATGAAATCTTGAAGAGACTGCTGAATAGTCAAGTAGTGTACTTAGATGCCTCAGCAGTCAATTAGAGAGAGAGAGAGAGAGAGAGAGAGAGAGAGAGAGAGAGAGAGAGAGAGAGAGAGTGAGAGACAGGCATCTAGGTACCTCAGAAGCTGTCATCTGTGCTGTGGTGATTTGCCACTGCTCCCCTCAATAATCCTCACCCTTGCTTTTGTCAGTAATCCCAATAATTGTTGGTTTGTCGCCAATTTAATCTGTCCTGAAACTCCTATTTGGGGCGGGAAGATGGTTGTGTGGTGTCTCCTCACGAAAAGTAATTCACACAACAGTGTTTTATATAAAGTCCAGGACTGACCTCATGATGAGTTACTAATAACTACTCATTTTCACATGCATAGCTAAACTCATGGTCCCTCTAGAGTTTGTCTTATGGAAGTAATTATTATATGTAATTAGAGCTAAAGCCAAACAAAGTATGAAACATTACCACTGGGTAGGTAAAATAGATAAAAGGGCTACTGAAAAGGTGGTGTAGACTGTATCTTGTCTTTCCATTTGACAAGGATTTGCTGGAGAATCAAGGACATAAAAGAAAAAAAGAATTGCAGGAACCTATATTGACAGAGATAGAGTTCAATCTTTATAAGAGGGAAATCAGGATAAAATTTAAAAAATTTCATAAACCTCTCTCATGCAGGGATAGCTGAGATGAATTTTTTTTGTCATGGACATATTTCCTTTATATGTATTTGGCCCTCATGTTAAAATTAAGGTAACATTTGTCCAATATAGTTTAGACCCATGCATAATGACAATAAATGACACAGGAAGGTAAGGATGTAATTGTTTATTTGCATTGTTGGATTGTGTTGCATTATAATTTGGAATAGTTAAAATATACTGGCTGTCATAATGCAGAGTACCAAAGAATTAACAAGGCTCACCCAGAATCAGACTAACTTAAGCTCTCTATCCTAGAGGCTTTGGGAATCTTGAAGAAGAGGGGGTGGTGAGAGTATAAGAATCTAAAAATAGGAAGGTTCACTGTTGCACAAGACAGTCCACTCAAGGCAGGACTGCTGCATCTAGGAACTCACTTCAGTGAGATTTGTCTTGCCATACCTGCATAATGACTGACATACCAACAGGCTGTCATATACTGCCTAGACATAAGAAAGATAACCACGTACAGTGGAAACCTTGGAGACTAAAATTGGATGAGCAAAGGGAAATGCCCCTATCGGTGGAGTGTTCTGAAGAGAGGCAACTTGGTATGACACAGAGGCCTGAACCCCCACAAGAGTAGACAAGCCAGAGGGAACCCTGGGGTCTATAGAAGCATACAGGCAGGAGGGTGGGAAGGAGTGGAAGGGATTGATGAAGGGAATGGAGGGAATGGGAGGGAGGGGGATAGAGTGAAGCAGGGATTAGTACTTAACATACTTGTAAAAGTAGAAAAATAAAAAATATACTGGCTCTTTTATTTTATCTCATTAACTTCTGGGATTAAGTATGGTAGGTTTGGATGATCCCAGTCTTTCAAATGAATGAACTAATGCAAGGCAAATAACTAACTAGTTTCATAGCTGAGTTTTAGATTGCTTCTTTTCTCTATACTGCAGAGATTAGGAAAAGAAGGCTACTTCCCAGATAATTACAACCCTCATTCCTCCCAAATTCAATTAAACTTAAACTGTTGGGTTGAACTGTATGGGAATATCACATTTATAGGTGGAATACCCACAGATTCATACAATTCAAGCTAATGTTATGAATGGGAAAGGAAATGTATACCCTGACTTCTTTTTTTTGTCGTCCAGTGCCACCAGCTTCCTTTGTAAAAAAATACTCACAGGGTCATATCTTTAAATGACAAAATATTTATAAGATATTTGCAGAATGAAGCTCTTATACTGATATTTACTAAAACAACAAAAGATTCAAATTAGAAACCAAAAGCAGAATAACAAACCTTGAGCATAATTCAATTTTCAAGAATATTTTAAGTAGCACGTATTTGCTTTTCATTGACAATCTTTGCCCTTGCCAAATCAGGATGACTGACATCCTTAATTTGCAGTTTCCTAAATTTCAAGAGGTTTTTCTTTTTGATTGCTATATAATGGTTTACCTAATTATTTTTTTCAAGTTGCAATTTCTGATGTTTAATTTCAAAATCAATTTAAGATGTCTCGTGCTCCATTAATACAGTGCAATATTGCTTCACTCATTTTCTAGTAAAGCACTTACTTTAAAAACGCATCTTTCTAATAATTTTAAATTACAGTGCACATGCCAATTTACAACTATTAAAAAATTTTACATTTTTTCAAAGTACTTCAGTTTTAAAGATGTTCTGTTTTTCATGATGGAATGTGATTTAACTTTTAAATGGGCATGAATATGATTTGGAGCCTTAAAATTATGTTTTCTCGTACATTTTCATTCCTAAGCAAATACAAACACATGTGCAGTGAGCAAATAAAATCAGCTTAGGATGAAGAAATTAAGGTAAATGATAAAATTCTTTATAAATGGCCAAAAATTGTGTGTTTATGTAAATACAGCAATGTGTGAGTGTGCAAATACATGCGAATGTTCATAGGTGTGTGAGTAGACAAGCATGTGTTTGAATGCTTGATAATGCACTGCAATACAGGAATGCCTTTGTGATAGCAGCAATAGTTGAGCATGAATATGTTCTTATATTTCATTATACGGTTTCATTGTATTTATGGGTGTGCTTATGAGTATGTATATGTGAATGTGTTTTGATGCATATGTGCCCTTTTGATGCATATGTGCCCCTGCAATCTTGCGGCTGAGATAGTGTGCTTACTTACTTACTCATACTTTTATATAGAAAGTCATTAGGATGTGTCTTAGAGAATATTTTACTGCCTAGCAAGATGGAACAGGAAATTCTTACCAAACTGTATTTATAATAAATCATTAAGATATTTACATTAGACATGCACATAATTTATACCTTTTCAAATAATTGGTAGGGAAACAGCATTATTTCAATTCTGCACTTTGTTATACCATTTTAATAGATACAAATCAGTGGCCAATGTTAGGGAAACTTCCTTCCTTATCATTTATTTGTTTTTATTACTTTAGACTCTAAAGATTCTTCGTTAGCAATGAAGCATGCCACTACTGTAGTGACTGGGACTACTTTGGAATCAGTACTTAAAAGGCTACAAGTATTCTCTCTTTTTAACCCCAGACCACCCTTGAAACTCCAGAGAACATCAGCCACATAACTGGAACCAAGATGATGCATAATATCATTGACAGATTTTTCTTTTTTTGGTTTAAGAATGGCTGCTTTATGAAGTCCAAGGGAAAACCCTCTGGGCCAAAGTTACCATGCAATAAGTACAAGGTTCAGGGTTGGAATCTCTATATACATTTTCCCATTTGATCTTCACAAGGGCTTTGCAAAGTAGTATTAATTATGTTTTTCAGTTCAGGTTAAATGAGTTGTCAAAGGTCATATGGTATATTAGGGGTAAGGCTAGCATCCAATTCAAGTTTGTTTCACTCCATAACTATGATTTTTGTGTTACACCATTCTAAAGCTTTTGGAAAGAATCTGAAGGGATGACCTTTTGCAGAATTTATAGCTTCCGTCATGGCATGGCATGGGGCTTATTTGCCTGTCTGCTACTCTCTGCCTTTTCTAATAAGGACTAAAACTTGATTGATACCAAGTTCTTATCTATTTCAGAGGCCATAAATTCATGACCCATACTTCTAAGGCTAAGTTTACTGTGCAGTTTTTTTTTAAATTATGAAGCTCATTACCATTATTAGATTTTTCTTTTATAGGTTCAGAATTAAATTTTAATAACTTAGTTTGTACTTAAAATATGTAATTAGAATTAGCCAATTTTGAATCTTGCTCACAGTCCTGTCTAGACTTCTTTGTTTAGATCTCAAAAAGACAGAAGACTTAATGGAGCTTAAGCTGTTCTCCATTTATATAATAAAGATAAGGATACTTTTATGCAGGGGTTTTAAGAAAGGGAGACAACACACATCAAGCACTTTGACCATAACCACTAATTAATCCATGATAGCTATTATCTCAGCTAATGTAGTTAATGGCAATTATGACTTTGGACATTAAATTGTCTCAGTTTAAATGTTCTGCCTGTTACTGGATATGTGAATCAAGGTTGCCAAATGTCTCCACATTTTCATTTCTTCTTTTAAAAAACTAAGGATTACATTTTACAATATTTTTTCCAATGTGTGTTCCAAAAAGCACCGTTAATTTCATAATATATAAGAAAATGTACAGGAAAACTGCATTTCTTAATTGAAGATTTGTGGGATATTCTACTAGACATCTTTTCTTATTCAGAACTCTTTAAAAATCTATAATAGGGTGATGTGCTTTCCAAACTTCTTGGTGAAAACTAACACATGTAGTATTTCTTCTATTTCCTCTACTATAGAATTTTATATTTCTCTATATAAAATTTTGCAGTGAAACTGTTGTACTAAAAGTACACTAGAAATACTGACTTGTCATAAAGATTCAATGGATAATATTTGCAAAGCATGTATATAGTAAGCACTTGATAAATGTAACACTACTACTATCATAATCATATTCATTGTTATGATATGTAAATTGCAAAAGATAAGAGGCATAGGTTCAAGAGTGGTGACTATGGTTAACAACAATATGATTTTTACTGAAAACTGTTAAGAGATTGGAGGAAATGCGAGATGTTTTCCTTAATGGTATACCCATTGATGTAAGAGTCATGTCTCATGAAGTGTTTTAACACATGACATCAAGAACAAGAGAGATGAAACCATATGGGTCACACATTTGAGAAGACTTGAAATAGACTTCTCCTCTCTCTCTTTTTTTTAATAGCTACATTAAACAGTAAAAAGAGGCAGTTGTCATTTATCTTACTATATTTTATTTAACTCAGTATATATGAAATATCCTTTTAACATGTAGGCAACATAAAATTAATTCATAAATACTTTAGTTCATTTTCTGTACAACATGTATGAAGATGGTCCTTACTTAGAAATGGTATGGTACCAAATCTAGTGTAAATTCAAGTTTTTCTTTCATTTGTCTTTATCTTGAGTATACTATGAACTATACCTGATCATGTCACTTTGTGATGGCTGGAAGGGACATAGAAATTTATGGCAAAGTTTTGTTGTTATATAACTATGAATGTGTTTTAAATAATTATTATTGGTATGTGTATTTGTGTGCATATGCATGCATGTGTATGTGTGTGTATGTGTGTGCATGCGTGTGTGTGTGTGTGTGCGTGTGTGTGTGTGTGTGTGCGTGTGTTGGTATTTGAGTACATGCAGACCATGGCTTATGCGGGTAGAAGTCGGAGCAGTTTTGAGTAGTTAGTTCTCTCCTTCCACCTTACATGAGTTCCAGGATTTGGATTCATGTCATTGTATTTGCCCAGCAAGTGATTTATCATCTGAGACATTTTGCAAGACCATGTACATACTTGTTTAAATAAAGATGTATTTACCAGACTGTTTTTGGCCAGAAAGATGTAAGTGAATGTTTCTAGCAGTAGCTTCCATGAAATTGTGACAACTGAGTGTGAAAAGATTCCTTCCCACCTTCTCATTCACCAGGTCTAAATTGAGGATCTTTTAGTGAGAGTACTAACTGCCTTTGTGTACTTTGAGGATAAGGATCCTCACAAAGCTAAGAGTTTAGCTGAAAGAAGCTTTCTTTAGGCTCCTACAACTTCTATGCTTACTGCCCCTAGATTTCTTTTGCTTGAAAGAAAAATCATACTTACACCTCATTTAAGCCACTCTTAGTTTTGCTTGAATATAATAATTCCTGATGCTGAGTTCTAATTTTAGCTGACAGAAAAGAATATGAATTTTCCTTGAATGATACTTTATAATGAATAGCAGAGCTCAAAGAAAAGGCAATGAAGAGACAGAAAGACTCTGTTTTATCTGATTTTTCAATAAAATATCTATCTGTGTTCCATAAACTCAGGAGAACACCATTTGAGTAGGGACAAAAGATGCAATGATTTTTTTTTGGAGTACAAAGAATTTATATATTCCTAGTAAATTAATTCAGGCTTACAGTGTCTGAAAATGAGTTTTTTGAGACAGCTACTAATTTATATCCTACTTACAAAAGAGTTGTCTTTGAAATGTGTCTTTACAATGAGAATTGAAATATAATGACAATAATAGCTACCATTTATTATTATAATTTAGTATCTGCAAAGTGAGAAGAACTATGCCAGATGCTGCTCTTACATTACATAATTTAACTTCTACAAATAGTCTACAAGAGAGGAAGGATTCTCCCTTTTTATAGGACAGGCAGAGAGACCCAAAGTACAGTTCAAGGTCATATAATAATTGAGAAATAGAGTTGAGATCTGAGTTTATTTCTGAATTTTTTTCTGCACTGTGTCTCTGATAGCAACATTCTGATTGCCAAGGAGAATAATGTTTTGCATATCCTTCCCTGTGTTATGTTCACTTCCAGCTTTTGAGAGGTTGAATGAAACTGTTGACAATGAAAAGATGACATCATCTGTTAAATTAGAACATGCTTCTCTAAATGATATATTGGGCAAAATGTCTAAATTCAAAATCACTAGGCTTGTGTCTCTCACTAACTATGTACCTAGTGAGTTGCATGGCCATGTTCCAGGCATTCAAAGTTTCAGTGTCTCAGTTAGCTCATCTATAAACTAGGTGACACTGTTAGGCAATGTCTAAAATCTCATTTAGTGCTGCTGTACCACAGATATGTTAGTAAGTCTGAGACAGAATAATAAATGAACAAAAAGAAGACTGTTAGAAAAGTAACTAGGCAATAGTATTTAGAGTACCTGAACTTTCATTGCCTGACATACAGAATTCAATTTTGATAATGAATGAAGCTCATAGAGAAGTGTGGGAGGTTTGCTTTGATTAAAGAAACTGCCTACTCTTGACTCAGTTATTAACCTCATTTGCCTCTGCAAATGTTTCAAAAGTATCAAATAAAAATAACAACAGCAATAATTCAGGATATGAACTCAGGACCTTCTGCTTCTGAGGCAGAGGCTTAACCCCTGAGCCATCTCTGCAGCCTCCAAAATTTTTCATATAACTCCCATTTAGCTTCCTCCAATGTTAGCATCTTGCATAACTGTAATATAATTGCTATCACTAAGAAATTAGTGATAAATCACATGTTGAGATTATAGAATGAGCTTTTCTAGGTTTGCTGAACTTTGATATGTTTACTCATACCTTAGTAGAATAATTTCTTGAGGTAAGTGAAACTTACAAGCTTTTTCTGGACTTGGAGGGTGAAAGTATTACGTAAAACAAATTAAAACAGCAATTTAGCCTAAAAATACAGTATGCAGTGGGATCCAGGGTGATAATATGCTCAGGATTTCATGTGTGGAAGGAAAGCCTGCCAGGACTTCTGTGGTCTCCTGTTAATAATCTGGATGACCTAAAGTTGAAATGAGGGCCCAGGGTGGATACTAGATGTTTAGCTAAACTTTGAGCCTGTGTTCTGTATTGGGAATAGAGCGAGAGTAAATGTGCTACATAGTAGCATTAGAAGAAAATGGTTTATTTTGTGTATATATTTATGAGAATATTCAATAAGAAGGCTTCCTTGAAACTGGGTTTAGGGATCTAAGTTTATATATTTTGGTGGATCTTTCAAAGTGAAATCTAATATTACTAATTTAAACCTTATCCTAATATACTACAGGGAATTTGTTGATATAAACAAATGTAATTCCTCTCCAAAGGCATTTTTTTCACATTCAGTTTAGAAATAATTTATTCTACTTGAGTTTATGATTAAAAAGGAAAGATAAAGATGAAAACATTTCAATACTTGGAGTTGTATGTGAGAAAAACAAAAATACTTACAAACCCATAAAGATAACTGTCATATTTATCAGATACAGTATATAAGATTGTCAAATTTCATAGATTTAATAGAAAAGTAAATAAAATCAGGACTAAGGAGCTCAGAGTTATTATAAAATAGTAAAACCTGTTAAACCAATTTCTTTTAAATGAGATCTCACAGTATCACCACAGAGCCCAGGGTGGTTTCGAACTGCAGGTGATCCTTGTGAATCAGCCACCTAAGTGTTATGACATGCAATACTACACTTGGAACTTGCTAAATGTTTCCAAGTGAAAAAAGTCACTAAAATTAAAAATGAAATGGAAGGATTCAATAGCACTACAAACATAGCCAAAAGAGAAATTTAATAAACTAGATTACCAACCTGAAGTACTTATCCATCTGATAGTAGGTAGCATAGATAAGCAAGAATTCAAAATTAGAAAAGAAGTGAAAATAAGAGATTAGAAGAGGCAATCAAAGTGTTCTTCCATAAGGAGAGAATACAAAGTTGGGAGAAATAGAAGAGTAAAAAAAATAATGGCTAAAAATGTTTTGTAATTTATGAAAGACACGGAATGTTAAAATCAAGAAATTCAGGAAATGGGACCTGAGAGGTGAGTTAGTGGGTTAAATATCTGTCTGCAAACCTGGTGATCTGGTGAACTGAATTCAAGTCCTGGAAGCTCACATGGTGGATGGAGAGAACCAATTTCTGAAAATCATCTTCTGACCTTCACCCATGTGCCATGATACCTCTCTCTCTCTGTCTATCTCTTTCTCTCTTCCTCTTTCTTTCATCAGTAAATAAAATATTTTTTAAAAAGAAGCCCAGGCAGTCCTAAACAACATAAAAATAATCAGACAGACAAAGAGACATATGGACTGCACAATCACACCCACACCCACACCCACCCACCCACACACACACACACACACACACACACACACTCCCCCTCTTCCACATGCACAATTAACCCATGCTGATCATTAAGAGAGGATATTGGGGTATAAATTCTACTCATGTTCTCACCTCTGAGGAATGCACAATAAAATCACTTGTTTAGCTTCTCACCATGAATTAGATCGATCACATATAAAATCAAGAAATCATTAACTACCTTTCTTTCACAGGCATTGCAAATGTAAGAAAATGTGTTTGTTAGGTTCCTCAGAATTTTTATAGCAAGGCCACAGTGAATTCCTTTGCAGTAGACACAATGAGCTGATATTCAGATTCTCTGTGAACTTGAACTTCTCTAATTTGTAAGTGAAAATTTGTTGTTCTATCTTTAATGAAGAACTAGCCTCTTGTCAATTTGCTTCTCTCCAATGACTAAGAAGAACATGCATGTAAGTCAAATCTTTTGAACTGTCCTATAGTTAATGTATATGATCAAATTCCAATAGGTGATCCCCTTTTAAATAATGACAATGCATAGGACCCTTGTGATGAAATGAAGAAATGGTTCAGCAAGTATTTGGAGAAAAAATTAAAGCAATAGATAAATACAGGTACTTTAATTATGGGAATTATTTCATTCAGTTTATTGGAAGAGGGAAATTACATTAGATATTCCTTCTTTTTTATTTACCATTGCCTTACTTTGGTATGCAGAATTGGGGCATTACAATGTAATTCACCTCCATGTCCTTGCAACTGATTTGGCCCATTCAAATCTACTTCTTTCCCCCTCTCTCAGCCATCTCCTTGCAGAAACTTCTTTTCTGTCAGAAGATTCATAGCAGCAAGACAAATTAAAAGTGTGCACTTTTAAAAAATTATATTTCACATACAAAGACAAACGTGCCTTTTAAATATACTCCTTCCTCGGTCTATTCTCATTTCATGTAGCTAAATACAAGAAGAATATTTTCAAATACCAAATGAATGGAAAATTAAGAACAAGTGTTTGAGTCCATGAGTGTACATCATAGTAAAACACAAAATTTGTTCGTTTTCTTTTGATGTTGTTGTCATTCTGCCCCAATGCTTTCCTTTTCCTCTCCTAGATCCACATAAATAACCATACATCTTCACAGTTAGCCTTAATTGTATATTCTTGCTTTATAGTTGTCCCCTTGTTTAAATATGTCTCTGGTTTGAAAAAACAATTTTAAAGTTATGATGTCCTGAAATAGTAGAGTTAGCTCAAACTTACAGAGAGGCCTGTGGAAATTTACCTCTTACTTCAGACTTGTCAATTTGTCAAAAGTTTCACTGTATTTTTGCACTGCTGCCTGCTAATGAAGGCATAACAGGTGTGATATTTTTATTGTCTCAGAACAAAAAATGTAACAGATGTCTTTTGAAAATATTAGGTTTGAATATACTTTAAGTCATCTCAGTATATATGCAATATTAGGATAGTTATATTAGTTTTTTTATAAAAATGAAAAATTTAAAAATCAGAATATTTTTGAGTTCAGTTTCTATTTTCATTTGAGAAAAAAAAGGCTTGAGGGTGACAAAACATGTCTGAGTAGGATGTGTTGCTAGGAAATCATTATAATAGTGTGATTTTTTTTTAATTTCATATCTACCTCTCAGAGATATTTCTGCAGATGCAATTTCACACACTTAATTTGGTTGGGTATTCTCTTAAGAATGTTTTTTATTTGCATTTCTAGTGTCACCAATGAACTTCACTTACTTCAATAATCTGGAGTTAATGTTTTCACCTGACTTTAGTGATAATGGCATATCTGCCATGTTGGGAGCAGTTTTTGAAATTTAATTACTCAAATCAGAGTCACCTTAAAGTTCGTCTTTTATTTTTTAGTGCATATAAAGAAGGTTTTAAATGAAATTCAGCACAGGTATTATGCCTCAAACATCAAATTAAAGTAAATAAACTGAAGTGTGAGTTAATCAGAATCCTTTTGTGGTTTCGCAGTTAAAAATACTACGTATTCCTCCTATCATGTTTCAGTAACTAGTGTTCATACTTGAACTTTTCTTTAAGTTCAGGAATCTATAGCCTTATGGTATATTAACACTGATGCTAACTAACAGAGATTGACTTTTGTATTTTTTATTCTTCGGCAGTTTCATAGAAACATAATGAATCCATGTGTTTTCACCCCTTATTACCCATTCCCATCCCCACTCCTGTCCCACATCATGTTTTCTCCTTTACAGCCAGTCCCCCTCCTAATTTCATGTCCTCTTGCATGTTTGACCCACTAGGTTTCATCTAGGATGCCTCTACTAGAAAGTGTCTGAGTACTTGTTGGGGCCTAGATGACTTATAAAATGCTAAATAATTGAGTAACAAAGCTCCTCTTCTCCGGTCTGGCATTAGCTTTAAATAGTATCTCAGGTTGGAGCAGTATTTCTTGAGATCTTCCCTCATCCACGGTGAAGTATTGATAGGTCCACTATTGTGCAGATTTAGTAGAGATTTTTCTTTTCTCTGAGAGTGCCATCATTAGTAAGAAATCAGGGTGTGTGTCTAAAACTGGAAAAAAATTGCAATCCTGGGTTTTTCATTTTATTGCTTCCCTGACCTCTTTTTATTCAAGATGCTATATTCTGGTTATCTTTTATATGATTGGACTTTTCTTTCTACTGGCACAATGAATGGATATATGTCATTCACATAGCATGAGCACTGTATTTTTATAGAACTTCATCATGAGGTGTACATGATTCTATAATAACTACAATGTTAAGAGAAAAACATTGTGCCAATGTTTAAAGACCAAATCAATTCCTGAAAATTGTAGGGAAGTGCTGTGTTCTATGTGTTAGAGATATAGAATCTGTTCAAAATCTTTTGATTACTGGCATTTTCAAAAAAGGGAGAACTGATAATACTTTGTAGCATATGTTACTTGTATAATCAAGGAAAGTTTCCCTAGCAATAATTATTATATGACTCTCATGTGACTTCCTCCTTTAATTATCTGTTTTATAGGTAGATGCATTTCACTACCCATTAGGGAATGCTAAGAAAGATAATGAAATATTGTTATAATGAAGATACATATACAAGTATATATACACATATGCTTATGTTTGTGGAGATGTGTAGCCCCATATTTAGAGGTAAATCCTTAAAAACTTGTTCTTATAATGAGAACTATCTTCTTCACTAAATATATTCTCACTATGAACATAATGGAAGTTAATCAAGTTAATGGACTATTTTCATGAACCATTCACAGTCAATGTAAATAGTCCAATAGGCTGGATCAAGAAGAAGATTATAGTGCTCGCTTCGGCAGCACATATACTAAAATTGGAACGATACAGAGAAGATTAGCATGACCCCTGCGCAAGGATGACACGCAAATTCGTGAAGCGTTCCATATTTTTACATAATCGAATCAATCGCTTTGAAGAGGAACACAACAGACATTTGGAGGAGTTGAGAAAAACAGTGCAAGAAACAAAAACTGGCATAGAGCAGTTAAAACAGACTCAAGCAGAGTTTGAAACTGAGGTAAAAGACAAGTTATCTTCAACCCAGAACGCCACAGAGAGTCTTATCAACAGAACTAACGAAGCAGAAAACAGAATTTCAGACCTTGAAGATAAAGTGGGAGTACTAACCAGCTCAATGGAAGAGGTTGTTAAAGCCAAAAAGATACTTGAGAGAAATATCCAAGAGATATGGGACACCCTGAAGAAGCCTAACATGCGTATTCATGGAATACCAGAGCAAGAATCTCAAAATACCACCCCTGAGGAAATTTTTCAAACGATCATCAAGGAAAACTTTCCTCATCTAAAAAAAGAGAGGCCCATCCATATACAAGAGGCATTCCGCACCCCAAACAGATACGACCGAAACAGAAGCACACCACGGCAAATAATAGGTAAAACACTCCACATTCAAGATAAAGAATGGTGCTTAGAGCTTCAAGGGAGAAAAACAAGTCACTTTTAAAGGTAAACCTATTAAAATAACAAATGACTTCTCAGTCGAAAAAGTAAAAGCAAGAAGAGTTTGGAGAGACATACTTCAAGTATTGAGTGAGCAAAAATGTCAACCCAGGCTGATCTACCCTGCAAAACTATCAGTCATGATTGAGGGAGAAAGAAAAATCTTCCAGCACAAAGACAACTTGAAGGGATACATGTCCACCAAACCAGGCCTTCAAAAAATGCTAGAAATGATATTCAAGCGTGAAGAAAAAAACAGGCATATCCAGGAGAACAGAAGACAAATATAACACCATTAAAAGTGAAGCAATATACTTATAAAAACTACTAAACATAATAAATGTCTGGAATTAAAAATAGTTTCTCCATTATAACACTAAAGGTTAATGGAATTAACTCACCAATCAAGAGACAGAGATTACAAACTTGGATTAAAAACCACAATCCATCAATCTGCCTGCAGGAAACCCATCTCACCACAAAAGATAGGCGCGCTCTAAAAATAAAAGGCTGGTCAACAATTCTACAAGCTAATGGAAGCAGAAAAGAGGCAGGGATAGCCATTATGCTATCAGACAAACTGGACTTCAAACCAAAGAAAATTATAAGAGACACTTATGGATACTACATTTTAGTCACAGGTACAATTCACCAGGAAGACTTCACAATACTGAACATATATGCACCCAATACGGGCCCCTCCACATTCATTAAGAAAACCCTACAGCGTCTGAAGCAAGAAATCAACCCCCAAACGATAATTCTTGGGGACTTCAACACCGCCCTCTCAACATGGGATAGATCAACAGGTCAAAAGCTTAACAGAGACATTTTGGAAATTAATCAAACCCTGAAAGAAATGGACCTTACAGATCTCTATCGAACTTTTCACCCACGCACCAAAGAATACACATTTTTCTCAGCAGCACACGGAACTTTCTCCAAAATAGATCACATATTGGGCCACAAAACGAATCTACACATATACAAGAAAGTTGAAATTCTAACCTGTGCCCTATCAGACCACCACGGCCTAAAGCTGGACATCAACAACACTTCAAACAAGAAAAAATACACTAACTCCTGGAAACTTAACAATATGATGCTGAATGAGAACTGGATTCAGGAAGAAATTAAAAAGGAAATTCAAGATTTCCTGAAAGTGAATGATAACGAAAATACAACTTACCAAAATCTCTGGGACACAATGAAAGCTGTTCTAAGAGGTAAGTTCATAGCTCTTAATGCCTACATCAAAAAAATGGAAACATCAGAAATAAACAACTTAACAATGCAGCTTAAAGCTTTAGAGAAACTAGAGCAATCTGATCCCAAAAGTAGTAGAAGAGAGGAGATTAGCAAAATAAAGGGAGAAATATCTGAAATCGAGATTAAGTAAACGATAAAAAAAAATCAACCAGTCGAAAAGCTGGTTCTTTGAAAAAATCAGTAAGATTGATACACCCCTAGGTAAATTAACCAAAAACAGGAGAGAGAAAACCCAAATTAACAAAATCAGAAATGAACATGGAGTTATCACTACTGATACCCAAGAAATCCAGAGAATTATAACATCATATTTCAAAAACTTATACTCTGTGAAGTTTGACAACAGAAAAGAGATGGATGAATTTGTAAGTAAACACAACTTACCTAAATTGAATCAGGAAGTTATGAATTATTTAAATAGTTCTATAACATATAAGGAAATTGAGGAAGTAATCTCAAATCTTCCCACCAAAAAATGTCCTGGACCAGATGGATTCAGCACAGAGTTCTACCAGACATTTAAGGAGTTAATAACACCAATACTCCTTAAACTGTTCCATCAAATAGCAAAGGAAGGAACACTACCAAATTCCTTCTATGAAGCCAGTATCGTCTTAATCCCAAAACCTAAGAAAGATTCACTTAAAAAAGAAAACTATAGGCCCATCTCTCTGATGAACACAGACGCAAAGATTCTCAACAAAGTCTTGGCATATCGGATTCAAAAACATATTAAAAAGATCATTCACGGGGACCAAGTAGGCTTCATCCCCGGCACACAAGGTTGGTTCAACATACGCAAATCAATAAATGTAATTCATCATGTAAACCAGTCCAAAGTCCAAGACCACATGATACTCTCGATAGATGCAGAAAAAGCTTTTGACAAGATCCAACAGCCTTTTATGATCAAAACGCTAGAGACAGTAGGAATGGAAGGAACCTTTATCAATATAATAAAAGCTGTATTCAACAAGCCCACAGCAAGGATTATGCTCAATGGGGAACAATTGGAAGCATTCCCACTTCGATCAGGAACTAGACAAGGTTGTCCACTCTCACCACTTCTATTCGATATTGTACTTGAAGTCTTAGCTGAAGCCATAAGACAAGAAAGGGACATAAGAGGGATTCAAATCGGCAAGGAAGAAGTCACGCTATCCCTATTTGCAGATGACATGATCTTATACCTGAGTGATCCCAAAAACTCCACCAGGAAGCTCCTGGAACTAATTGACAAGTTCAGCAGGGTGCAGGATACAAAATAAATGTGCAAAAATCAGAGGCCTTCCTATATGTCCAGAATGAAAGAAGTGAAAAAGCCTTGAGAGAAACAATCTCATTTACTATAGCCCCTAAAAAAATGAAATACCTTGGTATAAACCTAACCAAGGAGGTAAAAGACCTTTACAATGAAAACTTTAAAACCCTAAAGAAAGAAATAGCAGAAGACACCAGAAGGTGGAAAGACCTCCCTTGTTCCTGGATTGGCAGAATTAACATCATAAAAATGACCATCCTACCAAAGGCAATATACAGATTCAACGCTATACCAATCAAAATCCCAAAGCAATTCTTCAAAGAAGTTGACCAAATAATCTCAAAGTTCATATGGAGGCACAAAAGACCCAGGATAGCAAAAACAATCCTGAGTAACAAAAACACAGCTGGAGGTATTGCCATACCAAACCTAAGTCTGTACTATAAATCCATAGTTATAAAGACAGCCTGGTACTGGCTCCAAAATAGACACACAGATCAATGGATAAGGATTGAAGACCCTGATATAAGCCCACAAAGTTACAGCCATTTGGTCTTTGACAAAGGGGCCCAAATTATCCAGTGGAAAAAGAACAGCATCTTCAACAAATGGTGCTGGCAAAACTGGATCTCCACATGCAGAAGATTAAAGCTGGACCCGTACTTGTCACCATGTACAAGACTTAATTCCAAATGGATCAAGGACCTTTATATCAGGCCAGAGACTATAAAAACCATAGTTGAAAGGATAGGGAACTCCCTCGAGCTGATTGTGATAGGCCAACATTTCTTAAACAGACATGCAATGGCACAGTCACTGCTATCAACTCTCAACGGTTGGGATCTTGTGAAATTAAAGAGCTTCTGTTCAGATAAAGAGATTGTAACACAAGCTCAAAGGCAACCCACAGAATGGGATAAAATCTTCATGAACCACATATCTGATAGAGCTCTACTGTCCAGAGTGCACAAAGAACTTAGAAAACTAAACACCAAGGAAACCATTGGCCCAATTAAAAAATGGGCCCTGGAACTTAAAAGAAATTTTACCAGGATGAAATTAAAATGTCTAACACATATCTTAAAAAATGCTCCACTTCCTTAGCCATCAGGGAAATGCAAATCAAAACTTCTCTGAGATATCATCTCACCCCGGTCAGGATGGCAAAAATCCACAATACAAACAACAAATGTTGGAGAGGATGTGGAGAGAGGGGAACTCTCCTACATTGCTGGTGGGAATGCAGACTCATATAGCCACTCTAGTGAGCCGTCTGGAGATTCTTAAAGAAATTAAAGATTGAAATGCCATATGACCCTGCAATTCCACTTTTGGGAATAACCCCCCATACAGTAGAGGTTCACCTCTATAACACAAGTGCGACCATGTTCATAGCAGCACTGTTTAGAATTGCAAAGTCATGGAATCAGCCCAAATTTCCAACAGTTGACGAGTGGATAAGGAAACAGTGGTACATCTATACAATGGAGTACTACTCAGCCATCAAAAACGATGAATTACTGGAATTTGCCGGGAAATGGATGTCATTAGAAACAATTATATTAAGTGAAGTATCCCAAACCCAGAAAGTTAAGCGCCGTATGTACTCCCTAATAGGTGGCTCATAGTACCAAACCCACCCAGCCCACCTAGAGACAGTAATTGCAAGGATTATGAACAGGACGGATGGGGTAGGAAGGCCACACCAGAAACAAGAAGAGAAGGGACCATGTTACAGCAGAGAAAATAGGCCTCCATCAAGGACCCAAATAAGTAATGAGACATCTGATTAAGTTCACAGACTTTTGTTCCTGATCATTTACTACTGAGGGGGTATGATCTCACCAGAAGAGGAGGCCATATAGTCTGGCAGATTAAAAAGTAACCATTTTGCAAATGGGTGATAGACCCCTCCCTCACTGTGGTTTCCCACTTTTATTACATCTACCTTTGAATGTGCTTTTATCACAAGACTCTAGTTTAACAGCTTTTTGTCTCTGGCCAGGGGGTAACATACAATGCCCACCAGGATGGAGTGAAGGGCATTGCAGGAGCAGCAAAACTGCAAAAGAAAATCAACAAACCACAATCCAGAACTTCAGAGACTCTATATCAAACACCTAGAACTAGGCCAGCTTAATCTCTCCCCATCTTGAAGCTCAGGGAAATTTGCGGAAGAGGGGGCGGTAAGAGAGTAAGAGCAAAAGGATGGGAGGATCAATGATATGTGAGATACTCCATACTAGTTAGGGCTGAAGCAATCATATTTGGACTTTGCATGCCCTGCACATTGTCCAACACACTGTTGACCTCACAAAGTCTAGCATCTGCTAAAGGCACCAAGATCCTTGGAGGCAAAGGATTGGCAGCCACAGCAGTGTTCCTATACCTAAGGGGAACACAGGAAAGGGTTCAGGGAAAGGCCACTGGGTCCTTGGACGTCATCGGAGAGGAGGGCCCAGAGGAAAATCATGCATGCACAAGAAAGGACTCTCTGGGAATTGGGGCGGAAGTCACTGGGGGATGGGGAGGGAGGGGCATGGGGAGGGGGAGCAGGGGATACGGGGGGAGGAGGAGGGAGGGAGGGAACTGGTGTACTTATTAAGTTTGTGTGAGCTGAAATAATAATAAAAAATGTATTAATAAAAAAAAGAAAAAGTTTTTAATGTTAGAACGGACCTCAAAGGTCTTTTAGTTAATCTACAATTTCACAAATGAGGAAGTTGAGACCCAACAAAATTAAATGAATTACTCAATGTCACACATACATTCACATCCACAACCACTGACATCTCTTTGATGGAAAGATGAACACATTTCATAAGATAGCTTAAAAGCAATTATCTTTGGGGCAGTGATACAGCTCAGAGGATAAAATGCCTTCTTAAAAACCTTGTGACCTGAGTAAAATCCTTGGAAACCCACATGGGAAGGAGAGAAATAACTTCTAAAAGTTATCCTGTGCTGTCCACTCATGCACCATGACATTCATGTATTCTCTTTTTCTCACTCTCTTTTCTTCTTTTTTAATGCTTTCTCTTTTTTCTCAAATAAATAAAAAATTAAAAAAGGAAAAAAATGCAAAGGCTTTCATAACCAGGATTTCTGATATCTTTGGGAACAACCCTCCCACTTGGATGAGGTACACAGCTATAATACTTTATGTGATTTCTAGTATATTGTAAATAGTATGCTTCAAAATACCTCAATGACTTAGGTCTATATGTCTCTTGCTTATTAATTAACTTCTAAGACGCTATTTTTTTTATTTATTCAGTTGTTCGTGTGTGTGTATGTATGTGTGCGCGCGTGTGTCTGTGTGTGTGTAGAACCACAGACGAATTCAGGAACCACCATGGACGCCTCCACTTCCTCTGCCCCGGGATTCACAGGCTCCGCCCTACCAGGACCAGAAATGCAGGCTGACCCTGCTTCCACCTGGCGTCTATACGTGGGATCTGGGACCTTCCGCCTGCAAGGCAGAGGCTTAACCCCTGAGCCACCTCTCCAGCCCACTTCTAAGACACTATTATGAAGAAATATTTATACAGAAATAGAGGAGTTATAAATCCTTCCCATTAATGAAATTTGCTGTTGTTTATGAGCAAAGACAGTAGGAGTAGCTCTGATCAGTTTCATAAAGAAGAGACACAAACTTATGTACTCTACTTTTATGCTCTTTTGAGTGGCTATTTTTAGGAAAAGTTAGATTTTTACAAAAGAAATATAGTAGATATGTTTTTACAATGCTGATCACAGAGGCTTAGGGCAATACGCTTAAAAGAGGCTAAATGTATTACTGAAGTTTTACAATAAGGAGTTATATTTTAAGGAGCACAACTTGACCTGTGGTATATCCAACTCTAACCCATGATATAACAAGCTTCTATTGTAGTCCTCTTGAGGTATTTTAAAGACTAATGAGTTAACCTTTGTGAAGTGTCATGAGACTATCAGGTTAAAGAAGTCTGTGTCAAGCATCAATTTACGGTTGCTAACAATACTCAGAGTACCTCAAAAAACAGGCGAAAAATAATCAGTAAACCATTCACAGCAGTCCCCTCGGTATCAAAGCACCACAGTTAACATGCTAACAGTTAAGCTTCATGTACTCAGAGGAAGAAAATGATCAATGGCAAAGAGCATAGCCACCTCTGAAATCACATAATCCATTATAAGAATCAGATGCTAAATTGC
This sequence comes from Typhlomys cinereus, assembly GCA_023101885.1. Taxonomy (NCBI): domain Eukaryota; kingdom Metazoa; phylum Chordata; class Mammalia; order Rodentia; family Platacanthomyidae; genus Typhlomys; species Typhlomys cinereus. The sequence goes on from JALPQD010000058.1 coordinate 6,800,194, forward strand.
TTCCTGTACTGAGCGCACTCAATTAAAAGTCTGCACAGTGAGATCATCTTGATGGTTAAATATGCTCTTTGGGAACAATCTTTATGGAGCTTAAAAATCACAGAAGGACTATTTCTACCAGTTCGCTGGAGATTTGGAAGGCATTTCCTTTTGCTATTTTTCAATTTGGTAGTTTTATTAGGAAGGCTTTTGCTTGAGAGGCTGCTGAATTTGGGGTGACCCTTGAGCTTGTGTGACTAAATGATGCTTCTACTGAGATTTTCCTGTTGGGTCCAGAGTGAATGGATATGGCTCCGTTTCATGATTTCTGCACAAAAAAAGGAGCTGTTCACACACTTAGTACGTGATGCTCTTATCTGTTTTTGAGTAAACTCATGTACTTGAGTTCTAGTTCCTTTTCTAACTTTTGTCTTTCTTATATATGGTGTGGGGATAAAGGGGCTGACAAGCAAAGCTATAATAAATAACATTAATTGAGCAGATTTTGCTTGTATTTGTAGTTTGCAATTAGCTAGTTGCACGACCTTGGGCAAGTTACTTAACTTCTAATTAACAGATTCCTCATGCTAAAAAAATCCCAATTCTTTGTTCAGTATTTATCATTTTTCTCTCCAGACTACAGGACATAAATCTTTATTTTTATCACTGATATATTACAAGAGTATGACACATACTATATAGCACAGAGTAGGTAGTCAGTGAAAGTTTAATGGATGAATGAGTAATATTGCATCAGCTAGTGTTAATATTGTGCAGTATTTTAGTATAGACATGATAGCCAATGAAAACACTGTCTCCCTTTATGCCCATATAGCTATAAGTCCTATTTTTGATTGTTTTTGAGTTTGGGTTTGCCATTATAGTGCAAGCTGGCTTTGAACTTACTCTATAGCTTAGGTTTCCTTCAAACTGGAGACAATCATTTTGCCTCAATCTCCCAAGTTCTGTAATTAATGGTTTGTAATACTGAACCCTCAGGCATGTCACATCCAGAATTTCATGGTTTGTAATGTTTCTGTTTCTATGATCACTTACCAGGAATTTTGGTTACTAAACACTCCTTCCATGCTCTATCTCTCTCATTTAATACTCAAGGTAATATATTTTGCTTATTCACATTTATATTTCTAAGCATAGATATTGGTTTTCATTGTTACATACCATTGCCTCAACTGCTGACAGGTATATCATAGGAGCTTATTATTTCACATGTGAACAACTAAATGAAGCAGTTACACTAGTGCAACAATTTTCTCAATTTGGTGCAAGCTACTTAACCTTTTAGAATTCTTTGAGATGCTAAGGGCTAAGGCAGGTTATCAAGGCATCACCAATTATCTGCATAGTTAGATCTTTAGATCTAATTTTTGATGGAGATGTTTTAGTTAGGGGAGTTACTTTCCTACTTAGTGGTATACCCACTCATGTATTGTCCATAATTCAGCAAGTGCTCAGGCTCATACCAGAAGAAGCAACCCAGATGAAATTTAGCATATTTCTGTTACTGTAGCAAGAATCTGAGGTGAAAAACTTGTAAGATTCATTCTGGCTCACAGTGCAAGGGGTTTTAGTTCATTATTGCCTGGCTCCACTGTGTTTGGCTTGTGGTTGGAGTGTGAGACAGAGTAAATTGCTCAGATTACTGTAACCAGGAAGCAAAAGAGACAGATAAAAGGAAGATACCAGGGCCTCATAATCCCTTCAGAACTCAGTGACCTAATCTTTTCCCATTAGGTCCCCACCTACTGGTTCTGTCAGTTTTCAGTAAGTGTTATAGGTTGTGGACCAAGCCTTTTAAGTATTGGTCTTTGGAAGATATTTCAGGTCTAAGTGATTGCTATGGCTATAATGACAAATTTTGATTTTATGGGAAAATATTTTGGGGGATCTAGAAAGACTGGTGTGGTATTTATTTAGTGCAATATTTTGGAAGAAAGAAGGACAGTGGTGTATACAGGAATGTTCCCAGCTAGTTCATGCCTCTTCTATGACTTTTCTCATTTCTCAGCAGAACTGCTACATGGCATTGCATGACATTTCATTTTTCAGAGCATAAATGAGAAGAGAAGGAAGGTCTTTACATTGAATTTAATGTTGATTCATTGTAATTAATCACATTTGAATTTATGCCATTGGCAAGTGATACATCACCAAAAGGTGTCTAATTTTAAGGCATCAGAACTGTCATATAATGGATCTATGTGATCTGAGTGGATGACAACAATACGATGCAGCCACTATTCAATAAATACATGTATAAAGAGATAAGTATTTGCCTTTCTAAAAATTGTGCTTTTTATTTCTTTCCAGTGCTGAAGACTGAATCCAGAACCTTTTACATGCTAAGTAATCACTTTACTACTATGCTACATCTCCATTCCTAAGAGGCAGGTTTTTAACTTAATGTTAAAAAGCCTATCATGGAAAAGACACATTGGTATTCTATAGAGTTCTGACATAGTTATTATTTTCTGCATTCTTCCTAGAATCCTCAGTGCATTATTATAGTCTGAACAATCTATAAAGCATTTCTCTCCAGCTCAGTACTTTGTAATTTCCATTGTTGTCTAGTCAGCTCCTTCTGCAGCATGTCTATCTAGACATTTTGCTAACATTTCCCACACATACAGCTGGATAGTATAGCTAGCTCCGATACACAAAACCAGCATTTTGCTCATATGATTTTTTTTTCCATCATTTAGTGGTACTATTTTCCTTTTATGCAATCATCTAAAGTAATTATCTTATGTTACTATCTCTCTCCGAATAATCACACTGATTTTGCCCATTGATTCCCTATATCTGCAAGAGGTCTTTTGAGTAGTTGTCAGAGTGGGGAATTTAAAAGGCAGCTTGTAGTTTGCATCAAAAAATTCAGTGCACTCTTGTCACATCCAGAGGAAATGCAAATTTCTGAGCATGGTTTGTAAATAGAACTCTCTAGGTTCTGGTCCATTCTCATTTCACTAGTTTTATCTCCCTTTGCACTCCTCAACTGCTGCTAACTCAATGACTCCAAGTCACAAAGTGTGTCATTTAGATTCATATCTGTTTCTTTTTTAGCTACTCCTTCTGGCTGGAATGTTTTTCCTCTTGTGTTCATCTGATAAACATGTACCATCTTTCTAGTGTTAATTCAAGTGTTAAGACTTCTATAATGTCTTCCCTGCCTAGAAGGGCTCTTCTCACAGAAATAACCCGCTGCTTCCTATTTTGCTTTCTATACCTCATGACCGTGGATACAGTCTAACAATGATACTTTTTATATAGGATGAATTAGGTGATAGACTCTTAGTGGGTTGTACTGTAGAGCTATTTCATGTAGAGATTATAGAGTTCAAATTCTGAGTCAACATATGTTATACTTGTGATTTGGGGTAAATAGTATACCTCTTTGCCTCCATTCCCTCATGTGTGAAATAGGCACATTATCATATTTATCTCAAAGTGAATTGATGTATGCACAAAACCTGGAATACTGAACAATACAATAATTGTTTGCTGTGATAATATTAACATTAGTGTTATTTTAAATTTGAAGCTCTGTCCCATAGCACCATACATGACAAGCAGAAAAATGAAAGATACTCTGTATGATTAGTAAGTAAATCAATAATCAGGTTAGGTTCCTAGAACACTATACGGTGCCATTGTATCCTGTCATTATGATATTTTAATTCCCTTATAACTTGGCCAATGTGTCTCTCCAACTGATTGTAAGATTCATTTGTATAAAGACTATGCCCACCTCCGATACCCTTATATTTCTGGATCCAAGCATCATGCCAAGCCCATAACTGGTATTTTCATTCCATGCATAAATACATGAATTTTA